>CM076579.1:339820609-340420609 GCA_034641835.2 Pinus albicaulis
TCCAAAGATGGATATGAGGAAGTTTTATGGAAAGGATCCTGTAACATGGATACTACAGATGGAGCAATATTTTGATCTCCATAATGTGAAAATACACAAAAGGCATGCATTGAAATTTACATTTTAGGAATTAAAAGGTTTATTAGCATTTGTTGTATTGTCTTACAAAAAAATGCTACTTGGTAAATTTTTGATGAGGAAAATGATAGCACATTGCGAGGATACAGAAGAGAAACACCTTCTTTAGCCAATGATAAACTTAAAAGGGTTTAATGGGGAGCACATTGAGGACTTCCAAAAATTGAATATAAGGGTAAATGATATTCCAGAGGAACACAAGATTGATCTCTTCATAGGTACTTTAAAGGATAACATCCAACATGAAGTTCACGTTTTGGAACCTGATTCATTGGAGAAGACACTTAGGTTGGCAAGAAAAGTTGAATGTAAAATAATGGCGAGAAGGAAGCCTACCACTCAATTCTATAAAGAAGGAATTGCTGCTACGCCTAGATTTCCACAACCTACAAGGTTGACACCACAAAAATTTCAAGAAGAAAGAGCAAAAGGGCTTTGCTAAAGTTGTGATAGCAAATACACTAAAGGTCATAAGTGTGCTGGGAAGAAATTATTTTACATAGATTGTGAAGAGGAAGAAGAAAATGAGCAAGAAGAGGATATACACCAGGAACCAACCCAAGAAGAGGAATAAATGAGTCCAACCATATCGTGTAATGCATTGGTAGGAATTACCACTCCTCAAACTCTCAAGATAGAAGGACATATCAAGAAGAAAAAATTAATAGTGTTGATTGATTCAGGTAGTACCCATAATTTTATTCATTGTAAGGTAGCCAAGGAATTGAATTGTTTCCTATACCCAACACAAGAATGTGAATTGATGGTTGCAAATGGAGCAACTATAAATTGGTCTGGAAAATGCCATAATATCAAGCTAGCCATGGGGGAATATATATTGAAGAGATTGGAATGCTTTCCATTCCAATGGGAGGTGTTGATGTTGTACTAGAGTATAATGGTTACAATCCTTGGGGACGGTATCTTTTAATTTTCAAGAATTTTTCTTGAAATTTTTTTCATAAGGAAAGGAAGTCGAATTACGGGGTATCGCAGGGAATCCGAGAAAGATAATAAGCTCTAATGTCATGAAAAATCTTCTAAAGAAAGAAAAACGAGGTGTAATTTCACAATTGTGCTCACTAGAAGTTCCAACATCAAAATCATCTATTTCTCCATATCTCCAAAAAGACTTGGACAATCATTCCAAGGCGTTTGAAACTCCCAAAGGACTCCCACCTATTCATGATCATGATGATGCTATTCATTTGATTCCTATAAGTGTTCCTCCAAACATCAGGCCTTATAGATATCCTTATGTCCAAAAGAGCGAAATTGAACGTATGATTGCAGAAATGTTAGAGGCGGGTATAATTCAACCTAGTCAAAGTTATTTCTCTTCTCCCGTAGTATTGGTACACAAGAAGGATGGATCATGGCGCATTTGTCTGTAGGCTGCAGGGAGCTCAGCTGTCTCCACCATTAAAAAGCCAGCCCATTCCTGTGATTGATGAATT
Source organism: Pinus albicaulis (assembly GCA_034641835.2). Classification (NCBI taxonomy): domain Eukaryota; kingdom Viridiplantae; phylum Streptophyta; class Pinopsida; order Pinales; family Pinaceae; genus Pinus; species Pinus albicaulis. Next base: position 339,822,205 of record CM076579.1, read on the forward strand.
ATTGGATGAATTACATGGAGCAATTTATTTTACCAAATTGGATCTTCGTTCAGGGTATCATAAAATAATAGTCAAGACTAAAGATATTCTGAAAACATCATTTCGAGCTGATGAGGGTCATTATGAATTTTCGGTCATGCCTTTTGGCCTTACCAATGCACCTTCTCCATTTCAAGTGTTGATGAATTCCATTTTCAAACCCTTCCTTAGAAAATATGTGCTAGTATTTTTTGATGATATACTAATCTACAGCAGGTCTTGGAAGGATCATGTTCAACATGTTGAGAAGGTGCTCAAATTATTACACAAGATACAATTATATGCAAAAACATCAAAATGTTTCTTTGGAGTAAAAAAGGTGGAATATCTGGGTCATATTGTATCTCACGAGGGTGTTAAGGTATGCCCTAACAAAATTAAATCCATTAAGGAATGAAAATTCCCCACAACCATAAAGTAGTTGCGAGGTTTTCTCAGGTTAACAGGGTATTATCACAAGTTTGTTAAGAATAATGGGAGAATATTAGCACCTCTAACAACATTATTGAATAAATATGCATTTTCATGGACTCTTGAAGCAACTAAGGCCTTTGAACATCTTAGAGAGGCAATGTGCCTAACACCGGTCTTAGCTACGCTAGACTTCACAAAAACCTTTATTGTGGAATGTGATGCCTCAGGAAATGGAATTGGTGCTATTTTAATGCAAGAAGGAAGACCCATTGCTTTTGAAAGTCATCCAATCAAAGGAAAGTATTTACAGAAACCTATCTATGAGAAGGAAATGTTAGCAATATTGCATGCACTAAAGAAATGGAGAACTTACCTAATGGGAGGACACTTCAAGGTAAACACTGATCATGATAGTCTTAAACACTTTTTGGAACAAATACTATCTCCAGAAGAGCAGTAAAAATGGGTCACAAAGATGTTGGGTTATGACTTTGAAATAATATACAAAAAAAGGTAAGCTAAATGTTGTTGCAGATGCACTCGCAAGAAAGAATGAAGAGGTGGAAGTATTTCTTTGTGCCATTTCTATTATCCAACCAGATTGTATAACCAAAGCAAGAGATGAATGGAAGAAGGATGAATAAGTGTGGAGACTTATTCAAAAGTTGCAGCAAGACCCTCGTACATCTGATAAATTTAGTTGGAAAAATGATTCCTTATGGTACAAAGATCACTTATATCTTTGTAAGAATTCCCAACTAAAAAAAAATATTCTTTTGGAATTGCACACTTCTCCTTTAGGAGGACACTCAGGATTTTTAAAAACTTACCATAGGGTGAAGAAGGAATTTCTTTGGGATGGCCTTAAGTCTGATATTCAAAAGTTTATGGTGGAATTTTTGGTTTGCCAGCAGAATAAAGTTGAGACAATTAAGACCCCGGGTATTATACAACCTTTATCCATTCCAATTCAACGTTGGGAGGAGATTCAATGGATTTTATCACTGGTTTACCTAATTTTGAAGGAAAGAGTGTCATCATGGTGGTAGTTAATAGACTTACCAAGTATGCACACTTTTTTTCATTATCTCACCCGCTTAAAGAAAGTACAGTTGCTACTACATTTATGGACACAATTCAAAAGCTACATGGAAACCCAAGGGTTATTGTGAGCGACAGAGATCCCATTTTTACTAGAAATTTTTGGACGGCGTTATTTTCTTGTTTCGGTACTCAATTAGCTCATAGATCATCTGATCATCCTTAATCCGATGGTCAAACTGAGATAGTAAATAAATATTTGGAAGGATATCTTCATTGTTTTGTATCTGATAAAAAAACACAATGGGTCAAGTGGTTACCTCTAGCTGAATGGTGGTATAACACTTCCTTCAATACTGCAGAAAAAATGACCCCATTTATGGCACTTTATGGATATCATCCACCATCCATCACATCATCTTTAAGAGAAAATTCGAAGGTTCAAGCAATGGAAGATCACATCGAGCATCAACAATATTTTCTCCAACTCTTAAAGGACAACCTGAATTTGGCACAAAATCAAATAAAACAACACGCAGATCAACATCGCAGCGAGATAAGTTTTGATGTGGGAGACTGGGTACTTTTACGGCTACAACCATACAAAAAAAATGTCCCTCAAGCAAGCTAAGAAGGATAATAAATTATCTACAAAGTACTATGGTCTGTACAAGGTGTTGCAAAGGATTGGTACTGTGGCATACAAATTGGAGCTTCCTGCTTCTTCAAGAGTGCATCCAATTTTCCATGTTTCATGCTTAAAGAAGGTTATAGGTGAAAATATTCCAGTTCAAACAATATTTCCAGAACTTGATGAGGAAGGAAAAATCATATTGGAACCTAAAGCGTTCATGGAAACAAGAACTCGACAGTGACATAATCGATCAATTTTAGAGTATCTCATCAAGTAGAAGAACTTACCCACTGAATATTCTACATGGGAGGATGAGAATTTTATACAGAAGCAACCAGAGCTACTCAAGCGTTGAGGACAACACTTTTTTGAAGGGAAGGGGCATGTTAGGTCCCTATATTACTAGTATATTCCCTTATTTTTGTTAGTGTAACCCCATTATTGTTATTATTGTACCCTTGTAACCCCCATATTGTTATTATTGTGCCCTTAAATTATTATTGTTAGGGCGGCTAGGATTACATTGTGGTCCTAATAATATTACATTATGGCCCCATGGACTCCTATATATAGAAAGGAGGTTTTGTAATTTGAATCATCCAAGAACTATTCATTCATGTAATGTATTGGAGATTGCCCCCTCGAAGTGGCTTATTTCTAAGGCATTGATATCTCTTTTTTCTTCTCTTTTGGAGCTGGTTTCATAACATAGGTGGAATTTCATATCCTATATCTGTAGTGGAAATAAAATATTAATCTATCATGAATGTTGTAGATTTTGACCCCATTCCTTCCCCATCAGAGTATTTCGATGGTGATGTGGCTTCGATATGGACTAATGACTCTACCTCAGCTATGGATTGCCTAGATTTTGTCTTATCATATGAAGAAGCAATATTTAAAGAAATAACTAGTGCAGAAAGACTATGGGATGATTTGTATCAATTTTCTCCTTAATTTTTTTTTTTTTGAATCAAATTTGAATGGTCCTTCTTCAACTGGAAGTGTTCATAAAATTCTAAATTCTTTGTCACCATTACAAATTTTTTCCGAAGGTAATTTGTCTAATATCCTGTAGACAATTCTGGTGAATATCTACAGGAATCAAAATGTGATTGAGAACATCTTCATAGGAGATAGATTTCCTCCTCAAGAAATCAAGATTTACACTAACCTTTTTAAACAATTTCGAGATGTGTTTGCTTGGTCTTATGAAGAAATGCCTGGAATGGATCCATCAATAGTTCAACATGAGATCAAGACATATAAAAACACTAAACTTGTATGACAAAATCTTCTATCGGTAAATCCTAGGAAAGATACAACTATTAATTTTGAGGATGAAAATATTCATAAGTTGGGTTTCATATACCTCATTCCCTTGACTAAGAGGGTCTTTAATATAGTATTGATTGATAAAAAGAAATTAATCATATGGGTATGCATTGAATTTAGGGAATTAAATAAGGCTTGTCCTAAAGGTAATTTCCCCACTCCTTTTATTGATCAGATCATTTATTAGTGTGTGGGAAATGTAACGTTCTTCTTCATGAACGATTTCTCTAGGTATTATCAGATAAATACCTATATTGAAGATCAACACATGTCAAATTTTATTTTTCCCTAGGGTATGTTTTAATATAATAAGATGCCTTATGGCCTAAGAAATGTTGGAGCTACCATTCAACATTCCATGTATTATGATTTCCATGACATCAAGCACATAATAGAGGCTTATTTGGATGACCTAGCTTCTCATTCTCAAAGAGAATGGATCATCCAAATCACCTTCGGTTGGTTTTTCAAAGCTGTCATTATTACAAGATCTGTTGAACCCTATCAAGCTTTTTTTCACTATCATATCCATTCGATTATTGGGATTCATTGTGACATATGAAGGGATTCATGTTGATCCCTTCAAGGATGAGGTAATACTTCAGTTGCCTCCCCATCAACTATTCAACAGCTTCAAAGTCTTCAAGGAAAAACCAATTCGTTAAGGACATTTATCGTAAATTATGACAAGATTACGAAAGGATTTATACGATTACTGAAAAAAGGAGTTCCATTTATATGGGATTATTTCTCTCAGTTCTCTTTCGATGTTTTGAAAATATTATTGACCTCTACTCCTTTATTGATTCCACCTAATTATAGTGGGTATTTCCTCTTGTATCTTGTTGCGATAGAATCAACCATTGGTGTGGTTCTTGTTCAGGAAGATGATAATCTTCAAGAGCGCGTGATTTATTATTTGATTTGAGGCTTATTTGGTCCTAAACATAGGTCTTCTCATATAGAGAAATTGGCTTTGGCAGAATTTCATGTTTTCCAATGACTTCATCATTATATTCTTCTTACAAAAACTTTTTTGTTGGCTTACATCAACCGATTTAAATTTTTACTTAGTAGGAGAGTGATTGGGGGGGAATATAATAAATGAATTTTCATCTTACAAGAATTTGACATTGAATTTATGTCAGAAAAGTCCAAAAAATCTTTAGTCTTTATGGAATTGATTTTAGAGTTGGCTTGTGAGGAAGATATTTTTATGTAGAGTCATTTCCTCATGAACATCTCTTCCTAATCTCTTTGCAGGATCCTTGGTATGGAGATATCATAGTATATCTCCAAACATTGAAGTTTCCTCAGACGTTTTCAAAGGATGAATGCAAAAAAATACGTCACCTAGCTAAAAATTGTATTATTATTGGTGATACTTTATATCCTTGTAGGACTGACTCAATCCTTAGGCATTGTATAACCTTTGAAGAAGATGAGTTTGTTCTAAATGACTGCCACAATGAAGCTTGTGGAGGTCATCTATCTGGGCTTTCTATAACCCAAAAAATATTTTCTTCGGGGTAATTTTTCCCTCGACCTTCAAATACTTCATTTAAGTGGTAAAGAAGTGCCATCCTTGTCAGGTATATACTCGGAAAATGCATGCTCATCTAGGTCGACCTTTCCCAGTTATCATTGTCAAACCTTTCACTATGTGGGGTATTGAATTTACAACTTGTAATCTGGATTGGGCTAACGGTCATAATTACATCATTATAGCAGTAGACTTCTTTACAAAGTGGGATTAGGCTATGCCTCCTTTCAAATATGATGGTCAAACAATAGTTATTTTCATATTCAACCAAATCATTTCACATTTCGGTATTCCAAGGGATATTGCCATTGATCATTGCAATGATTTTCAGAATAATATGATGTCGGAATTAGCTTTAAAACTAGGATTTCAGCAAGAACATTCAACTCTATATTATCCTCATGGTAATAGGCAAGGTTGAAGTCATGAATAAATCCATCAAAACTACCCTGCAAAGGCCAATTAATAAAGCTAAATCCAAATGGAACATCATGTTATATCTTTTTCTTTGGACATATTGGATGTCTTTCAATACCACTACTGTCTTTGCTCCTTTTGAACTAGTTTACGATGTAGAATCAATATTCCTCATGGAATGTGAGATTCCATATCTTAAACTAGTGGCCCAAATTCTTATAGACACTTCTACTCTCGAAGAGAACCTTATTCATTTGGAACATCTAGATGAGAAATGTCAAGATCCAGCCACAATGAATGAATATTATAAAAATTGAGCAAAGTCCCAATATGAAAATATTGTGCATCGTATATTTTTCTCTGAAGGTGACCTTCTCCTAGTCTATGACCAAGATAAGGACACCTTTGGGTAGGCATGTTCAAACCTGTTTGGTATGGTCCTTTTATTATCAAAAAGGTATTAAAGAAAGGTGCATATGATTTGGTTTACATTGATGGAAATTTGTTGTCAGAGCCCAGAAATGGGCTGTATCTTAGGAAGTATTATGCCTAGGTTGTTGCCTAGAATCTTCTTTGTTTTGTAGATATTTTACATAGCTTTTGTTTATATTTATGGGTCTCGTGGTCATATTGGTATCTTTTGTCTCCTTTGGTAGGATTTTATGGATGACATGGTGTATCTAGGATTCATTGATGGTGCTAGTAGACATGCTTGAAACCTAGCTTCTACTGCTTTGGTTATATATTATACATCAGCTTCATTGCTAGTCTCAAGAGGTATATGTATTTCTCCTACCTCCAACAATATGGGTGAGTACAACAATCATTAATTTAATATCTAATGCAATATAATTTGGTATTGAATCATTAGTAGTTTATTTGGACTTGTTGGTGGTGTCTCAATTAAATAACATTTATCATGTGGGAGATCCTTTATTAGATCGCCGATTTCTGAGAGTGTGACAATTACAAAGATAATTTAAATTTTTTACTTCCATTCATATTCCATGATCAGAAAATTCATTTGTCGATTAGATAATTAAACATTATATTGGCACATTAATCATTCATCTCATTAAAATAAGAAATACCATAAAATTACCTATATATATGATCAACACATCATGAAACCGTAAATATATAGATAGGAACAATATGTCCAAAATAATAAAAATGTGGAAAAATGTCCTACAAAAATAGGGCTTAAGCCAAATAATTTCCATAAAAAGATCACTCATCTATGTCTAAATCTATGGGCCCTCCCCTGGATGAGCATCATAGAAAATTACGATGGAATTTGCCACCCATAAAAAAAGTCGCACCCACTTTCGTGGTACTCCTGCCACTCGTATTTGAATATCATCAGGGATATGCTCTACGGATGCCATGGGAACATGGAGAGCCAAACTCTCCAAGTTCCTCTGGACTACATAAAGGACTCTCTCAGGCTCTGCTATTGCTCCCTCCATGTCTCTATCGTGACACCTATTCCTAGGTCAGTCCTCAGGTCTCATGGGTCCGAATTCTGCATCATGATCAAATAATCTTGTAATATTTTTATTTCACTCAAATAATAATTTTAAATTTTTAAGATCATATGAAAATTTAAAAAAAAAAACATAAAAATTTAAAATATTTTACCAGTATTGCTACATGCAATGCTTACAAGAAGTGCCAGAACTGGGTCCTCTCTATAGTATATGCCTTCATAAGGGTAGTCATCTATAACTATGATTTTTTCTTCCTACCAAATGAAGCAATCATCATCAAATGCTACTTGAGTGACTTCTTCTCTGCCATGTCGCTTGATTAAGTCTTCCCATCTAGCCATCCTTAGATCCTTGGGACTGCTAATGGATGTATACACTCTAGGTTGAGATGTTGAAACCCTCTCAAATAAGAATTAACAAATTATTCTACCATAGCCAAAATCGTTTTTTTTCCCCTATCTCAGTGAAGGAAATTTCTTATTCTTGCTAATCAAGAGCATTTTGCACCAATTAAATAATTTCAAGGTAAGGCACTCTACTGCTAAGAACATGGCAAGATGAGAAACTTGATATAGTTATTTTGAGCCTACTAGCTTCACAATGGTAAAGAGAATAATTTTTATAGGTAGGATCACTACATTTTTTATCGAGATTTATGATACGACCTTGTCTATCTCTAGTGTGAGGTAGAGTCCTATACAATTAGAAACATTGAGGCCTTCCCAAGCCCTCCCTTTCAAATCAACTAGCTCCCCTCTTCAAGAAATTCTTGTGATGAAGTATATATTCCGTATCAATTGGACAGGGCATCTAATAAATCATAAAAACCTTTTGCTATGCATCCCATTAATGAATAAGAATCTCTAACAATCAAGTTTGGGTTTTCATATTTGCCATCATGAAAACCTTGAGCAATCCACATCCTCTCAATGCTTTGAATGTGAATGGATCATTTAGAACCTCACTATCAAAATCACCATGTTCCCTTTCTCTCCAAATGATTGCCATCCTAGAAATTTAAAGGAATTCATCCATTAGAAATTGAATTTTTCATTTGTTTCTGCAGGTATATGAATTTCTCAAGAGATAGTCATGTATACACACATATTTTCCTTTTGAAACCCATATGTAGGTATATTTATAAGCGGTTTCCTAAGATCCAACCTGCATACACTTAGACAAAATTTCTAAAGATAAAACTCTACAGTGAAAAAAAAAAATAGATTCTCTCAAAATCAATAAAATGAATGAGATTGTGTATCTAGAATTACTTATATAGTTAGTTGATGATTTGGTTGAGGAAATTGGTGAAATCAAGTTGCCCAAATTTTCTCCCAAGCTGTCAATTCTAAACACTTACAAGTCCAAGTAAAGTTTTGGTGAGTCAAAAATGTATATATCTATATATATATATATATATATATATATATATATATATATATATATATATTTCAAAACCCACTTTTATAAATTCATACTTCTTAACTTTATTTTTTTATGATTTTCTGAATTAGATTGATTCTATTAAGCAGAAATATGGTACAAGATGATGATACAATTAAGAGAAACATAAAACCAGCAACCGAAAATGATAAAACTATCAACCTCGGTCCTGGAGAAGGAAAGAAACAAGCAAGGAATTACAAGAAAAGACTGGATGGAAAAAAGACCAAAAACTACCCAGAGTGGACAGAGGCCTCTACACGAAACTTTTTCCCTTTCTTTTTGTAGACTTTAACCCATCCATCCTGGGATGTATGAGCTAAAAAAACTTGAATACTAGAGTTATCCAAAGGGGGGATCTCCTTATCTGAATCAGAAGAGGAGGTCACATGGGAGCGCTTCTGAGCGACAGCAGAATCGGGAGGATACGAAGGAGCATCAGTGGGTATGTCCATTTTCTGATTCTGATCCAATTCTGCATCACTTCCATCATCTTCTGAGTAAGAGGAATCAGAGTCCTCTGCAGGTGGCAGAAAGTAAGGAGCCCATCATTTAGATTTGGGCTTGGATTTTTTATCCTTTTTCTGTTTTGCCGGGAGAGCTGGGCATGAGTTTTGCCCTGTTTGGTGACAATGTCGGCAACGAAAGGCGGTATTCTCATAATCCAGTGTCTGAGTCCATAAAAATTTGTTTATCTTCAGATTTATTTGGTCTGGAAGTCCCTTGCTTAAATCAAGTTCCACACATATTCTGGCATATGTGTAAAGACCTTTGTTTTCTCGCCAATAATCTCCCATCAGAAAACTGCCCAAGGTGTTGCCTATTACTTTATAGACTCTAACATTCCATAGATGGACTTGTAACTTGGGAATCCTGATCCAAACAGTTGTCCTAGTGATGACAGCAGTTGCTGGGTCAAAATCTAGGAACCATGGAGTTAAGAAGAGCCCTACAGTTCCCATGAACCAAGGACATTCTTCTCTAGCCTTTTCATAATGCTTAATATTATCAAACAGAACTATGAAATATCCTTTTGAACAGAAGCTGACTTTGCAATGGTGAGTCTAGTTAGCATGGATCTAGTCATAGAGTTCCTTAGAGCGCGGCCACAGTCCATTAAATGTGCATATGATGGATCTTTCTGCAAAATTTTGAAGATCGTTTGCAACGTCTGAATGGGTTAACTCAATAGAGGGAACCTCCTCAAGCTTGTCAACTAAAAAAGGCTTTGGTTTAAGGGCTTCAGGGGGTTTGGGGTGCTCAGAGTGAACCGCATCTTTGTATGAGAAGGAAGGAGCAGAAGATGACTGTCCAACAGCACCACCTCTTAAACTAAGGGTGAGCACTAAAGAGTAATTCTTATTAATGCTGTAAGTAGAGAGGGACATAAAATCTTTAATTTTTTTACCTCAAATGAGAATTTTCTAAAGGTTTGAGGGAATCCTAGTCTGGCTTTCCAGATTTAGTTTGAGAGTCTGCACCAGATCAGAGGAGCAAACCCAATGCAGAATTGTCTTGCCTGAAGGTTGTGAAATTTGGATCTGATAGGTGGCCGAGTAGATCCTGGATGTCTGCTGTATTGACACAGAGCTACGATCTTTGACATCTCCAAGAGTAAGTCTGCCTGGGAGCTGTTGGGGAGGACATATATTCTGCGAAGGGATACAGACACTCCATCTCATATCCGAAACAGAGGACAGGGAGACAGAGCAGTATAGAGGCGGCAAGATCTTCCATAGCAAGAAGAACCCTTCACTACTACCTACGTGCTGATAAATGAGAAGGTCAGACTCTGCACGCCTGTCCAGAGGCCTTGAAACATGAGAACTACTGAGGGAATCCTCAAGCAATGCCACAAAGGAGTGAAAGGGGCTCCTGAAATGCTGAACACGCCACCGTCGATCAGTGGGTAGCGATGGCAGCTTCAGGGCCGCGGGACAGAGATAATGCTGAGCAAGCAATGCAGTGAAGGGGGCTTCCGATGCAGAGGAAAATGGAGATGGTCTCCCAAGTAGTTGTGGCGCGAGGGCTTCAGAGGAGAGAATGACCACCTGTGTGGAAGAAAACTGAACCCTAATCACCATTCCGCTTGTCTAATTCGAAATTTTTGACATTTTGGATTGAAGTGTTGGGAGATATTTTTTTCCAGGGTAAATGAAGACTTTGTAACACTTTTCACCCCTTCAACTATCAAGAACATATCCTGGTGGGTATTTTTTTTCACTGATATATAGGTTAGGACATATCAGTATTTTCTTGTATTATGCATCTTGACCTCATACTACGATATTTTTCCATATGGTCGAACCCATTGTGTTGCGATTTCTAAACCACTTTCACTCGTTGTATTATAAAATCGTAACATAATGGTAGAGGCACTCCTTCCATGGGTTTCATAGTTATAGCTTCTCTAGGATATGTTATCGATGTTGCAAGAATTGTTTAGGCTCGAGAGTCCTCTTTAGTCCCACCATGAATTTGTTATGAAATCTCATTCCTTTTCTTCTTTGATATCTTTCTAAATTTATAACCTAGATGCTCCCATGTGATAAGTTATATTTCTTCATTCCATATTATTTACTAATACCCTTTTTTTTCCTTAAGACAACTTCACTTGGACTTCTTTATAGTCTGCTTTTGACCGTGAATTTTCTACAAGTTGAAACCATGCAATCACTAGCCTTTGTGACATGACACCCCTTATCCGTCGAAACAATATTCCTCTGAGATTTTCTGAAAATTATTCGCCACCTTGCATCGAGCATAGGAATGTTTGAGTCCTATGAACTAGTGCATATGCCCATAACACTCATTATTTCCACTATAGTACAGGCATTCTTGTATTCCTTTTCAGACTTTAAATTCAAAAAATAAAAAAATATTATATATTTCAAAAAGAGTGGGAACAAGACATTTACTTCCATATTCGATGGAAGTAAGAGTCAATTGTGTTTCTCTTGAACAAAGCACTCAAAAATTTCCTTGATTGGGATGGTACTTACCTTGACTTTAGGAGATCCATAACCTTATCTTTGAGTCAGCCCTCCTTCGGTTAGTTATCACTTCCAATCATATGGAGAGTTTTTTAATTCCTCGTGCATTAGAAACTTATACAAAGTTCTTATATGCTGCCATAGAGTCATATTTGAGTCATGATTTTTTTCAATGGAACTTGATCCGTGTCGACCATTATGCAACGTCTCTTGACTCATTTCTATTGGCCATACCAAGTCTATCAAGTTCTATTCAGTATCACATTATCTATTTCGTACTTTTCTCGTACTAGTAAAGAAGTTCTACATTGATTTCTTACTGGAGGGGTTTCTCTTATCGACTTCAACAAATTGCTTTCAGACTAGGCCTAGAGGCGCAACCTGGACCCATTTATATCATTAATAGGTGAACTTCTTCTTAGCATTGATTAGTATCAAGGAACTTTGACTAATTGGCTTCCCACGTGTTCGACTTTAGCTTACATTATCACACATTGGGATTAATGCAGTACATTCATTTATATTTGACACTATTGGTGGATTTGTCAACTCTGTGTCAGCTTTAGTTATTGGTTGGTTTAGAGCATTTCTATCATGCATTATCCATGTCTTGTTTATGCTAGAAAAATACTTCAGAATGGTTGTTTATGCTATTTAACAAATTTCTCTGTTGGGTGTTGGTTTTGCACATTTTTTTCCTACACTTATCTCCCTTATCTTGCTTCGTAACCTTAACTTATGGGATTATCTTTACCCTTTTTCCCACCTTCTTACCCTAACTTTTGCTCTTTCACCTTGCTTTTTTTATTTTCCTAATTCACCAATTATTATGATCTATTATACCTTTTTACAACTAACTAATGGTAAACGTTTGGAGAAATATAGATGGTCTTTTGTTGTCCTTTCAGATGTCAAAGATCCCGAACATGGAGTTCATAGAAGCAGTTCGGATGGTACTCTTACAGGAAATCAGTGCTATTACACCGTGCTGTTATAGACCCACCAGCAATTTCTGTTACACCCTGCTGCTATAGAATCATTAGCAAACCGCTGATACAGTTGTACCATTGACTTCTCTTGTCTATATTTTTGCTGATGTGTTCCTTGGCGGTTGCACTACAGCTGTATTTTGTTATGATAGTTGTAGGAGTTATCAAAATTATATTTTTGGGATAATATCCTAAGGGTAGTTCTGATTGTAATCTTTTAATTCCTAATCAGAACTTTATTAGGGAGTGGTTATAACTGCATGATTTCTATTTCGATCAGCATGAGAATTGTAAGATTCTCATGATTGATCTAATCCTAAATTTTCTAATGTAACAACTAAATATCTCTGAACCCTAGAGGTCAAGAGGTAGCGAAGAAAAATGTTGTTTTGCCTTTGTAATTGCGTTCATATTAATACAGATCATATTATCACTACTGTTACATGTGTGATTCAATTTAAGTTCAGTTAAAGTTTCTTTTGTACCTACGCCCTACTAGGGAGGAAGGGCCCTCCTTCTTAGCAGGGAATGTAGGGGTTACAATAGATGTGTGTTTATGTAATTGAATTTCAGTTTATGTGTCGTTAGAGTGTTGTTGCTGACAGTTCAACTAAGAATATATCTACTTTGATTTCTATACTTTATATGCTACTACACATTTGATTAATAAAAACACCAGCTGGGTACTTATTGTGTGGCAAGTTAAAAAATCAATTGAAGTGTGATTTCAATCTTTTGGATTCTTTTATTTCTGCATGAGTTATTTATTTATAGCATTTTACTTCAGCAACTATTTCTTTTCTTTGAGACTTCTTCTGGCTGATGTATCAACACAGACATTGCTAATGTCATTGGAATAACAGACGTACATGGATTGACAATTAAATTTGTGTTGGTCAGTCATTAATAAGTGATTTATATACTCCAACATTTTGGCTCCGTTTCTAGGGATGGCAGTGATGATCCAATCAATCAGATTTGTTTCTTAGAAGTGCAATTTCCATGTATTTTTTTTGTAAAGAGTATCTCTAGCGATACAATTACTAAGAAGTAAGACGAGAGGTAAGAACCTGCGCAGTGCTCTAACAGGCTTGAGCAGGCTCACCAATGTCTTGCTAGGATACTTAGGATGTTGAATTTATGAGCATTTTGTCTTGTGTTTAGAGTGTTTCTAGTGGTCCAATTGCTAGGTGGTAAGACAAGAGGTAAGAACCTGCGCATCGCTCTAACAAGCCTGAGCAAGCTCACCAATGCCTTGCTAGGACACTTAGGAATTGAATTTTGGGATTTTTTAGGGTGTCTTCAGCTATACAATTGTTGGGCAGTAAGATGAGAGGTAATAACCTACGTATTGCTCTGACAAGCTTGAGTGGGCTCACTGCTGTAGAAACTGAAGCACTTATAGGATGAAGTGATACGCATAGGGCCCATGTGTGCTAGTAGGACAACATCAACATCTACAAACACCCCCCCACTCTACTAACTATAGGAAAAATGGGTCGTAAGAAGGAAAAAAAGAGCATAGATTTGGGAAGGAAAACATTATTTGGAGACCTGGTTGCAAGAGAAGAAAAGGAATAGTCCACTTCATACAGAGATAATCGAAAGACAGGACCAGAAAAAGTAGCTACCACATTAAGGCCTGGACCATTGGTGTCTTCCGTGTCTGGACCTGACCATCCTTCAAACAACATATCCATTGTTGATATCAAAACTCCAGATTCAAAACAACGGTGGAGAATTCTTGACCAAAATTTCAGAATTAAAGGACATAGAGATACCAGTGGGGACTGTCGAGAACCTGAGGAACAACAACTAGTTGATCATCAATTGGATGCTGGTAGTGATGTCAAACAATTCATCCTAGAACAGCAGGATCCTTTTATTTTCCAGTCTCCCATGAATTTTGAGGGCAACTCATCTCATCAGGAAGAATTAGCCATGGGGGACGAGAATTTCAAGACCGATAGCTATGTCACCTTTGAATTCCCAATAACAGAAACACGGGATGAAGATCCTATGAAGAACATCCCTTTATCATCCCTACCATCCTTTCAGGGGATGGCTATTGAAGATCTTTATACTTTCCTATTCTAATTCGTTGTGTTGTGTAGAGGTTAAGACTACACTTCAGACGCCCAAAAGCTGAAATTATTCCCTGCTACTCTGGAAGGAGCTCCATTAAGATGGTTTATGAGATTGGGTGCTGGCACGATTCGAGCATGGAATGACATGAGAGAAGACTTTCTCTTTAAGTATCACGACTATTGTTGAACTAGGGATCTGAAGGATGAAATTTTAAGAATTTCACAAAAGGAAGAGGAAAGCCTAGACCACTATCTGGAGTGATTCCACTATAAATTACAAAGTTCTAAGTTCAGTAACTTAGATCCAGAGATCCTAAAGCCGATATTCTTAAGAGGATTAAGAGATGATTGCCTAGAACTTTTGAATATAATAGGAAAAGGAGATGCATCACAAGAAACATTTGACGAGATAACAAAAATATGCTTGTGTAGCTTGAGAGGATCTATCAAGGGCAGTATTTTAGTTTCGGACTCTTTAATTTGGATACAGAAGCCCACAAGTGGAGAGGCAACCAGAGCAAAAATCGGGAATTTATTCAAAGATTTTAAAACCGATCTCCTTAGTGCTCTCCCTACCCATATCACTACGGTGCAAAAAGAAACATTTGGAAAGAGAATGTGCACTAAATAGTGTCAACTTGTGCAACATTTGTGAGTTGGCGCATTCTACAAATCAGTGTCTTGATTTTCCCAAACTAAAGGCAATACTTAAGGAATCAAGCGAGGATGTTCAATCTTCTTACTTCATCGGATCAAAGAGACCATGGCATCCATGAACTATAGATATGCCTGCAGATTTTTCTTCTTTTTATCCTTGCAATAATGTTTATAACAATTAGCAATATCCATGGGAGTATCCCACTCCTTCTTTCACACAATTTCCTTCACCATGGAACCAGTGGCAATATCCTCTACCAATGCAATATCTTTTATCAAAACCCAATCCTTGGGGTAAAAACTGGAGAAGTAATGGCCAAGGTCCAGTACCCCCTCCAATTCCAATACAATAGCAACAATTAAAACTGCCTTCTATTCATAATATTACACCTTCTATCCAACCCCAATTACCTGTACAACCTAACCCCAATCCAAATAATAAGGTAGCTCAGAGCACGGATGCTCCAGTTACCCTCCAGAATCACCTTATCACTCCTATTGGACTTAATGAGGTTCATCTTTGATCAGGGAAAGTAATCAGATCTAGAAACACTCCCATTATTATCGAAGAAATTGAATCACCCAGGAAGGATATGGATGATTCTGAGGTAGTTGTTACACATGTAATAGTTGATGCAACACCCGCTGCTACACCTGTAATAACCAGCTCGGGAAAGTCTGATGTTTTTATAGCAGCCAATCTGAGTAAGGCTGGTACATATGTGGTAGCTGATTAAGTTGTTAACATTTAGAGTCCTCCATACCCTCAATAATTAACTGAAATTGGGGTGGTGTTACAACCTTAATCTAAATTCTTTAAGGAGCTGCAAAACTTATATGTGCATATTATGCTACTACAAGCTCTTAAATAAGTGCCTATCAATGCCAAAATAGTGAGGGATCTATGCGTTAAAATACTTGGAAGGAAACCTAAGGAGCCTTCTACCATCCATGTCCTAGGAAAATTGTTTGATCTTATGATTGATCAACCTTTGTTGACTAAGTATAATGACCCATGGAACCCCACAGTGACTATCCATATTGACAATCATCCTATAACTAATACCTTGATTTGTTTAGGAGCAGTTATTAACGTTATGACTAAATACCTCTTCATCTATCTAGGAGTTCATGGACTTAGACCTACACCTACAGTTCTTGAACTAGTAGATAGGTTCGCTGTTAAGCCCGAAGGGATGATTGAAAATGTGGTTATCACTGTGGCCTCCTGGAATTATTTTGCTGATTTTCTTATTTTACAAACCAAATCCAATCTGGGGGTCATCCTTTAATTTTTGGGAGACCGTAGCTAGCCACTGCAGATGCATATATCGGATGTAGGTCCAAATTTATGGTGATTTCAAATGGGCAGGCCACTTAGAACCTAAATATTTATCCCCCAACAAAACCCTACATGGATTTGAATAGTCCCTAGTGGGACAAATTTGTACTTGAATCTAATCTTTCCCTTCCCCATCTCATGCTTGGAAAAGCACAATACTTTAAGGATGAAATAGAGGATGATATTGTCAATGTTTTTAACAGTAATTCACTCCCTGTTGCCTCCATTAGAGATTTGGGAGAAGAAAGTGAGGAAGATGCTGTAATTATTGAGCATTTGAAAACAACTCCACTTACTACCAGCAGTCCCGTTGAAATCGAACCTCAAAAATGTTTAAATATCAGTCCTAACCTGACTACTAAACAAAAGAGACTGCTTATACAGCTATTACAAAAATAAAAAAAGGAAATTTCATGGGACTATACCGATATGAAAGGAATCCATCCTACCCTATGCACTCACCACATTTACCTTAAGGAAGATTGCAAACCTGTTAGATAAACTTAGCACCGAATGAACCTCGCACTTAAAGAGATAGTAAAAGAAGAATTGCAGAAACTCCTTAATGCTAATTTCATCTATCTGATTTCTGACAGTCAATGGGTGTCTCTGCTTGTCATAGTTCCGAAAAATAATGGCAAGTGGAGGGTCTGTGTTGACTATAGAGAACTTAACAAGGCCACTCAAAAGGATCATTTTCCCTTACCATTTATTGATCAAGTTTTGGACACTCTTTCTAGAAGAAGATTCTTTTCATTTCTAGATGGGTTTAGTGGCTATAATCAAATATATATTGCTCTATAAGAAAAAGAAAAGACAACATTTACTTGCCTATGGGGTACTTTTTCATACAGAGTCCTTCCTTTTGGTCTCTGCAATGCACCAATAACCTTTCAAAGGGCAATACTAGGAATTTTTCCTAATATTTTGAATGATTGTCTTGAAATTTTTATGGATGACTTTACTCCCAATGGGGATTCCTTTGAGAAAACATTAACTAATTTGGAAAAAGTGCTGGAACATTGTGAGAAAACTAATGTTTCTCTAAGAACATAAAAATGCCACATGATGATGACTGAGGGAATTGTGCTAGGACATTTCATTTCAGCATAAGGAATCAAGGTAGATCCTATAAAAATTGAGGCAATCTCAAGATTCCCAACCCCTAAGACTCCGAAAGAGGTATGTAGTTTTTTGGGGCATGCAGGATACTATAGGAGGTTTATAAAAAAATTCTCAAATATTGCATCTCATTTATTTTCATTACTAATGAAATATGTGGAATTTGCGTGGAAAAAAAAGTGTGAGCAGGCCTTTCTAAAGTTGCAGAACTTTGTAATAGCAGCACCTGCTTTACGAGGACCAATTTGGAAATTACCATTTCATATTTCTAGAGACACATCTGACATTATTGTGGGTGTTGTTTTGGGGAAGCTGAAGGATAAGAAACCTTACGCTATATATTACATCAGTAAGAATTTGACTCCACCAGAACTTAACTACACTGTAACTGAGAAATAATTCCTAGCAGTAGTGCACGCTATCAAAAAAATTCGGCACTACATCACCTGGTATCAAGTATTCGTACACACTGACAATGCTACCATTCTATTTTTTATGAACAAACATTTTACTAATGGTAGAGTTACACTATTTTTTTTTGTTGTTACAAGAATTTGATATCACTATTTTAGATAAACCTGTAAAACATAATGTAGTTGTTGATTTCCTTTCTAGATTGACTATAAGTGATGATTGTACTGCCACTGAGGATTCTTTTCCAGATGATTATGTTTTCTCAATTTCTACTCACTCACCATGGTATGCAGATATAGCCAATTATCTTGCTGTAGGGAAATTCTCACACCAATTGTCTTCTAAAGAAAGAAGGAGGATTATACAACAGATTGCTACCTACTCCTGGATAGAAGGAAATCTCTATCGCACTGGGCTAAATTTCCAAATTAGGCAATGTGTTATAGAAGATGAAGTATTTGATATCCTAAAGTCTTGTCATGAAGAAACATCTGGAGGGAACTTCATTGAAAACAAGACGGGACATAAAGTACTCTCAACAATGTACTATTGGCTAACCATATTCCAGGATGCCAAGAATTTTTTGAAAGGATGTGATAGTTTCCAAAGGATGGGCCAACCTCTAAAATCAGATGAGATGTCATTACAGCCTCAGATAGTAATAGACCCATTTGAGAAATGGACCCTAGACTTTGTGGGGCCAATAAATCCTTCATTTCAGCAAAAAGCATAAATATTGGTTTGCACTGATTATGTCACAAAATGGGTCGAAGCAAGGGCATTAACTAGAGAAATAGAGCAGGTTGTTTTAGGCTTCCTATTTCAAGATATTTTTGATCACTTCGTAATACCCAGGGAGATAGCGACAAATGGGGGTCCTTAGTTTACATCTCATTTGATCAATAAGTTTCTTGAAAAGTATGGAATCCATCATTGAATCACCAAACCCTATCATCGACAAGAAAATGGACAAGTGGAAAGCACCAACAAAGTCATTGAGGGAATTATGACAAAGATAGTAGCCATCCACCAAAAAAATTGGGCCGAGAAACTTCCAGAGGTACTTTGGGCTTATAGGACAACATGGAGGAATACTACAGGCTTCTCACAATATCAACTGGTGTATGGTAAGAATCCCTTATTCCCTATAGAGTTTGAAATAAAGAAATTGAGAATAGAATTGTAGGTTGATCTGGATTTGAGTACAACACAAAATCAAATATTGAACCAGCTCAATGACTTGGAAGAAAAAAGACTTGTTGCCATCCAATAAACAGAAATCATTTAGCAGCAGAGAGCCAAATGGCATGATAGGTTTATTAAGAAGAAAATTTTCCAGAAAGGAGATTGAGCTCTTTTGTACGATTCAAGGTTCAAAGATTTTAAAGGCAAGCTCTGCACCAGATGGCTAGGTCCTTACGAGGTGGATACAGTCCTTGACAATGGGACTGTACAATTGGTCACCATTGACAGTGTTGAGATGTTGTTACTAGTTAATATCATCAATCTTCTTCGAAGGAATCATTTTTTAACATTGTCATAGACTCTAATCTTCATGTTATGACAGAAGGGCGAAATTCTCCTCTACAACCTTAAAAAGTTGAAATTCCAATAAGTGTAGCAGCTGAAAACCACCTGTGTGGTAGTTGTTACACCTATTTTTGTTAAAAATAAAATAAAATAATAATAATAAAATAAAAAAAAAAAGAAAAAGAAAAATAAATCTAATTGTGAAAATGCCTTTTTAGGGGCGTAGTTAGACAACCAATAATAGTCGAAAACCACTCTTGCGGCGACTGTTACACCCATGTTTTTCTCCCTGTAAAATCATCTTCCCTTTTTGATCTATGTCATAGTATGATGGTATTCATTTAATTTCCCTTTTTTTGTACCAATTTTTTTTTATCATTATTTGTGTGAGAATAATCAAAATTTGTCTTGGCTGTTACATATGTAACAGCCGACAACCATGATTATTGTTCCTTGTAATTCATTTCATAAAAAGCAATAACAATGGCAGCTAGACACAACAATATTAACAATGCATGCAGGACGTCGTCAATGCAATTCTTCTCCCAACGCCACCTTAGGTACGTCATCAAAAAGGTAAATGATTGTCACTATAATTCAGTGATTAATTTGAAAAATAATGGTGCTCCTGTGATGGACATGGGCTGCTGTCACAATTAAAGCAGGGGAGGGGATATGACCTGACATGATTTGAAATTATTGAAAAAAGGGTGTAACCATAGACAATATATTAAATTCTCATGCACCCAATAAATAATAGAATTACCAATAATGACTGAATCTCATGGAAAAAGCGTCTGTGTATGAAACCCCATCACTTTCCATAACAAGTTATTTATGAGTATTTGTGTAGGGTACAATTTGGTAAATCCTTGAAAGATGCCACCTTTCATCAACCTTCTTCTGAAACCTTGCATCGTCATTTGTAGACTCATCGATTGGGATAATAAGAGGTTTTGAGCAACAACTAGAGATACAGTGATGTTACAACAGGATTGAACATCAAATAAGAGAACTCAGAAACTCAGTAATATTGCAGTACTGCTAGAATCAAGAAGTAACGTTAGGAACAAACAACAGAAATGGGCGGAGCAATGGCCAAGCATGAGAAAATTTCTATGGATGCTCTGCAAAATTTCCCTAAAGCTTACCACATATTTAGAGAGGCTTGATTGGTTGATTTTTTCCAAAATCTTGAAGATTCGAACGAGGCCGTAGAAATTTAATTTTCTCAGAACTTGAACGATAATCAAACCCGAGTAAGAGGTATGAAAATGGAGGTGATTGAGGAGGTTATTTCTAGGGTAACCTCATTACCATTTGAAGGGTAGAGGTGGTTTAGTAGGAAAATCAATGACCCCTCCTTGAAAGAGGATTTCCTAGTAGGGGAAGAGAGACTGGAGAAGAAAGGAAGAGGAATTGAGAGAATGTCACTTGCACACCCTTGGAAATATGTTGCCCTAGGTTTGATCAAATATATTACCGGCGAAGGGAGGTCTACGATAGTATTCAACTATCACTTTCCTCTACTCAACCATCTTCAACATTAGCAAAGAATCAATCTCCCATTCTATTTACTTGGAAACATCAAGCACATGACTGTGGCAGTAAAACTAGCAGCACACGTGGAGGCATGCATGACTAATCATGGAATTATTAAGCTCATTGTGGTGGGTGCCTTGGGTCAGCATAAAAATACATGGGAGGAATTCAAATGAAAATAGCAAGGACAAGTTGAAGGAAACAAAGCACAGCCTCAGGAGAAAGTCAGTCAGAGGAAGAGACCCAGATTCTGCCTGCAGAAGTCAGAATTGGGAAAAAGCCTATTTATAAACCAATTGGGGACAAAATACCAAACCAGAGAGTGAAGTTCAGCATACCTGAATAACCCTTTCCTACATTCGAGAAGAAGACAGAAGCAGAAGTTCTAGAAGAAGAAGGGCAGTCTTCCTCATGAGGTAAGGATGAAATCAATGCCTTATGTTTAGAAATTGAGATATTAAGAAAAGAAAATGAGGAATTGAAGAAGAATTTATTTGAGGGAAGAGAAATTCAGGTGTCAGTATGCATAACCTATTTTCAGAACTTAACAACAACAGGGTATAATGCCTGTAGAGAAAATATCATCCCTATGGAAGTAGAAACAAAACAACAGGATGCCGCTACACAAGAGCCTATGGATGATACTTCTATTACACAAGAACCAGCAGTTAAAGCAGAGCCTGATATAATAATCAACCTAGATGTCAGCCCACAAGAACCTATGGAATCCACACCTATTATAGAAGAAAGAACAGTATACACAAAGGCAACTCTAGGTAAAAACAAGGGGGCTGACACACAAAAACCCAACGAAGAGGCTGATGTTACACAAGAACCAGCAGTAGAGGTGGAACAACCCCATGAAGCAGAGGCTGTCACACCTATTTTCCATGAATATATTGAATCCAGGAGAACACCAAGTCCCACCTTAGGAGGGAACTCTAAGAAACTTCTTCTAATCTCTAAGTTGTAAAAATAGAAGCAAGAAGCGATCTCCATTCGGGAGGGGATGATTTCGGTAAAATAACATCAAAGGGAAATAGAAAATTTACATAAAAAATGGATGGAAGTAAAATTGAAGAATCAGATTGAATGGAATCTGGCCATTAAATCTATGGAAACTAATGAGGAGAAGAAAAAATTATGGGTTGGGGCGGAACCAGAATGAGTTGCTGAGCTGAAAAGAGAATTCAGGAGAATACTAAGTACCCTTGGGATTAGAGGACCAACGGCCACTTATAGAAGAAGAATTGTGGACTTCTCTCTTAATCAATTTGCAATGATGAAAATTCGAGCTTTGAAAGGATGTTTAAAACGTGCGGAAGCCAGAAGTGTTGAGTTATTAAAGGAAGATCCATTCTCATTCCAAAATTTTGTGGTGGATGTTACACATGTATCAGCCTACACATAGATTGTACAATATCTTGGAGCTCTATGGTTGGCATTAAAGTTAAGGTTTCCTTTGATATAGTTTCCCATTGAGGATTACCAGATCAATTATGAATTAAGAAAGTATGAGTTGGAATCTTGGGTGCAGTAGTTGATGGCCAATCAGGAATACAGGTCTATAGACGAAGACACAGCTATTGCTTATGATCTCACAAATCTGCACCAAAGGTATTCCCATGAAATATGAGTTTGCATGAGGACATGCAAGTATTTCATTTGGTGGGAGATGTTGGGTGCTTGTTTTGCACATTTTTTCCTACAAGTGTCTCCCTTATCTTGCTTCGTAACCTTAACTTCTGGGATTTTTCTTTACCCTTTTTCCCACCTTCTTACCCTCACTTGTGTTGTTTCACCTTTCTTTTGTTATTTTGAAAATTCACCAATTATTATGATATAATATACCTTTTTATGAATAAATTATGGTGAATGTTTGGAGAAATATCGATGGCCTTTTGTGGTCCTTTCAGATGTCAAATATCCTAAACACGGAGTTCACAGAGGCAGTTCGGATGGTGTTGTTACAACAAAGTGATGTTGTTACACCGTCCTGTTACATACCCAATAGAAATTGTTGTTACATCCTGCCATTACAGAATCATTGGTGAATTGTTTATACAATTATACCATTGACCACTCTTGTATATATTGTTGATGATTTGTTCCTTGGAGGTTGCACTACAGTTGTGTTTTGTTATGATAGATGTAGGAGTTATCAACATTATATTTTGGGTATAATAGCCTAAGGGAAATTCCTATTGTAACCTTTTAATTCCTAATCAGAACTTTATTAGGGAGTGGTTATAACTACATGAGTTCCATTTCGATCAGCATGAGAATCAGAATATTCTTATGACTGATATAATCCTAAATTTTCTGATGTAGCAACTATATATCTCTTTACCCTAGAGGTCAAGAGGGAATGAAGAACAAATTTGTTTTGCCTCCGTAATTGCATTCAGATTAATACAGATCATATTGTCACTGTTGTTACATGTGTGATTCTATTTAGGTTCGGTTAAAGATTCTTTTCTACCTGCGACCTACTAAGGAGGAAGGGCCCTCCTTCTTAGCAGGGATTGTAGCGGTTACAATAGTTGTGCGTTTATGTAATTGGATTTCAGTTTATGTATTGTTAGAGTGTTTTTGTTGACGGTTCAACTGAGAATATATCTAGTTTGATTTCTATACTTTATATGTTGTTACATATTTGGTTAATAAAGACACCAGCTGGGTAATTACTGTGCGGAAAGTTAACAGATCAATTGAAGTGTGATTTCAATCTTGTGGATTCTTTTATTTCTGCATGAGTGATTTATTTCCAACATTTTACTTCAGCAATGATTTCATTTCTTTGAGACTTCTTCTGGTTGATGTATCGACACACACAGTGAAACTATCATTGGAATAACAGATGTACTTGGATTGAAAATTAAATGTGTGTTGTTCAGTCATTTATAAGTGATTTATATACTCCAACACTATTCAAGAAGTTCTCGATTGATTTCTTCCTAGGGGGTTTCTCTTATTGACTTCGACAAATTTCTATGAGAATAGGCCTAGAGCCGCAACCTAGATCTATTTACATCATTAACAGGTGAACTTCTTCTCAACGTTGATTAGTATCATGGGACTTTGACTAATTGGTTTCCCTTGTGTTTGACTTTAGCTTACATTATTACACATTGGGATTCATGCAGTACATTGGTTTCTATTTGACGCTATTGGTGGATTTGTGAGCTTTATGTCAGCTTTAGTTATCGGTTGGTTCAGATCATTTCCGTCATGCACTAGCCACATCTTCTTTACGCTGGAAAAATAATTTGAAATGGTTTTTTCATTTCTTTGCATATGAGTTCCTTAGAATTATTTGCCTACGAGTTACACTCATGCTATTTGATGGGGGATGCCTTAATTCCATCTTTCAAGCAAATATTTTCCCATCGATACTGAATTATTTCTCGGGGAACAATATCTAGAGTCCTTTTTTAGTACCTTAGGCTTTGAATTCATCAGTGTTAGATTCCTTCGCCATCAATAGTGAGAATAAATAAAAAATTTCCTGATTGATAGATTCTCTCAAGTGTTTGACTTCAACAGATTTATTTTTACTTGTTAGATTGTACTGGGGTAACTTGAATCTCATCATCATTATCTGTGGATTGCGTTATGTTTGTTAATGATATACATCAATGGCCAGTAATCAAAGGATTTCTCAAATGGTCGAATTCAACTAATTTATTTCCATAGTGTAGAATTGTACCATCTACGGTCACTAAAGAGCTTAGGTTATGCCAACATCTTGGTTCACTGGATAGCTCCTTCAGTTTTCTATCAATGATAGTGTCCACCTTATAAGTTGCAATCCATCACAACAACATCTTGTATGTTGACACCCAAGTTTGTCAAGTATCACTATTCCACCTATATGAATTGGTACTTTGAGGATCAGCTGTGAAACATTAGTGATTAGACATTCCTTGAGCATCATTTATCAGAATTTCTTCTATATGTGATATTGAGACATAGTTCTGTTGTGTTCCTTTACGACTATGGTCCAATGATCCACTATGAATTCTTGAATTTTATTTGTACACTTACGTATGCACATTGGATCCACTCTATGATTGATCAACAAACATTCTTTAGTATCTCTTAGCATGGTCATGCTCGCCTCAGATACGAGTCTCCTTTCTGATTTCTTCCACAGGTTTTCAGTGGGCTAGAATATGGTGGTCTCCTCTCGGGTCCTCAAATGATCTCCCTTTATATTTAATACATTTATTCTATCATGTACCTCTTCTAACCTCATATTTTAGGGAGCATATTTTATAACATAATTCAACACTCAGGTAGTTCTGATGGTCTTGTAGTTCTTGGGCAACCCTTTCACATTCAAAATTGATCATTTATTAAAAAGAAATATTTTAAATTCCATACGTGACTCTTCCCTTCAAAAATAATGTACATACACGTGCACCTCTATATGGAACCTGCATATATAATCTAAAATATGAAGGAAATATGAAATATCTTATTTTCCAAGTAGCATTTACAGGTTTCAGCGAAAGCCCACCTATGGGAGCTTGTGGCCTAACTAAATAAACTGATTTTTGGTGGTATTTATACACCTCATGGGAAGGCATAATTACACTTGGATATAGGATAATGACATTATGGTCATTTCGGTCCCTATATCAAGTCCGATTTCCCCTATGCCTCCTACACTCATAGTCATATGAAACACGTGTTTCCTCGCATTGATGTTCGTCCTTCATTATATGACATCCTGTTGCATATCCTTGAGAGGTGATATTTGTGGCTTGATATGGATGAATCCTGAGGAGGGTTTAATTGGTGCCGTAGTCGGATAAGGTTGTATCTCTTCACTATTCTTTGCTGATATCAATAAAGAATATTTGTCTTGTTCATGATATTTTATGATCTCATGTTATATGATTCATGTTTAATATATCTCCTAATTTATATGATAATGCTTGATGATCTAACATGTTTATTATTCACATGATTTGTACTACTTGTTATATATATGCTTCTCTAAACTTTTTTGCAGGTTTAATTGCTTTAGAGGAAGCACAAGGTTTGAACCCTATCGGAACGACATCAAACGTATGACCTACATTTACTTATCTCAAACCTTAATATAATAGTTTGTTTATTTTTATTTCCCATTGTATGTTTTTTGTTGATTGTCTGGCTTCGATTTATTGATGATGTCAACCCTTACCTTAGGTACATTTTCCCGCCAACAATAAGTTGTTAATCATTCAGATGGAGGAGATAAAGAAGCATGTATAGGAATTGTTAAACCAAGGGATCATAAGGGCATGTTATCCTCCATGTGGTTCACCTATTGTCTTGGGGCCAAAGAAGGATGGCACATGGAGGATGTGCATGTACTACATATCAGTCAAAAAAATAAATGTGAAGAATCACTACCATCTCCCTTGCATTGATCATTATTAGATCAATTTACAAATGTTGTTTATTTCATAAAAATATACTTGGGCAATAGCTACCATCATGTCAGTATTGTAGAAGAGAATGTATGGAAGATTGTGCTCAATACAAAACAAGGTTTTTTTGAATGGCTGGTGATGCCATTCAAACTATGAAATTCTTAGGCCACATTCATGATAGTGATGAATGATATTTTCGGAACTTTTCTTGATGATTTTTTACTTATGTATCTTGATGGAATTATTGTTTATAGTAGGAAATGGAAATATCGTGTGAGTAATGTTAAAAAGGTGCTTTGTGTTTTGGAAAAGGAAAATTTCTATGTGAAAATGTCTAAGTGTGAATTTGGTAAAACCTCTTTGGCTTACACAGCTCACATTATTGTAGATGGCTAGTTAAAATAAGATCCTTCTAAATTTGATGTGATTGTAAAGTGGCCTAAACCCACAAATTTTACATAGGTTCATAGCTATTTGGGTGCAGTACAATACTGGAGAAGGTTCATTGCCAACTTCTCCATTATTGCAACCCCCTTGCATGTATTGAAAAGTGTGAGACAAATATTTCAGTGGGGAGGAATGCATCAGAAAGCCTTTGATACACTTAAATAAAATATCATCACCGCATTATTTATGGCCTTACCAAACCTCCAAAAACCTTTTGACTGATGTCAATGGGTACACCATGGGATAATTATGGATGCAGTAAAGGAATCATGTATGTTACCATTTAGAGATATTCTCTTGAGTTGTTATAAACTACCCCACATATAATAAGGAGTTATATACCTTGGTTAAAAGCGTGAAAGAGTAGAACAACTCTTTGATCGATAGGGAGATCGCCATCCACACAAATCACTAGACCTTGTAATACCTCCTTTCACAAACTAAGCTTCAACAAGCACTTCCTTTCTGATTAATGAGATTCAAGTAATAATTTTATTGGTAATCAAATACAACAAGGGCACTAGAAAAAAAGTGGAAACTCTGATTTCTCACCCTCCTATTTTAGCATCTATATTTTTGCAAAATGATTCCTTGTCTTTCGAAAGTTATACTTAACAATATGTTGATGATGAATATTTTAAAGAGATTTATGCAAAGCTGACTCATGGATCACAGGTGGAATTAGGGGAATTTTGAGGTCTAAAATGGGCCTCCTAAGGAAATTATAAAATAATAGTGGAAATAATAAAATAAGATTTGATTACATCATCAAATTTTGGAGGGAAAAAAGAAAAAACTATTTTTCCAACTCGTATTTTCAAATTATCTCCCAAAGTTTTTAGTCAAATTTCAAGTGGGACTACTCATTTGATGAAAAATTTAATTCCTCATCCAAGGAGTACCCATGTTGCATACTTTCAATAGATCCTACTCCACGAAAAATGAGAAATACATGAAAAACATGATTGCAATCACGTTTTTTCATCTATTTCTCATTTTCATGTAGCATGGTCCATCAAAAGTATGTGACATGGGTACTTCTTGGATGAGGAATTAAATTTTTCATCCAAAGAGTATTCTTGCTCAAAATTTGAATAAAAAATTTGGGAGATAAGTTGGAAATACGAGTTGAAAAAGTAGTTTTATTACTTTATTATTTTTTAATCTCTTTATCCTTTTACTTAAAAAATGGTTAATCATCCCCCATGGTTGAAATAATCATCTTGAATCCTATTGGTTCTTATAAATTTGATTTTGGTTGTACATTCTTCTTAGGAAGCCCATTTTAGACCTCAAAGTTCCCCTAATGAAAATTACCATTTGCAAGGAAAATCGGTGTACTATGTTGGCAAACTTTTTATTCCCACCAATGAAAAAATACATGTAATCAGAGAGGCACCTGCCTCTCTTGTGTTATGTCATTTTGGTGTAGGAAAAACTCTATGTCATTTACAAAGGTTTTTCTATTGGCCCACATGAAAAGTATTGGGACTCAATATGTAAATGGATGTGTGTTGTGTTCATTTTCAAGCCCTATAATAGTAAACAAGAGTTTTTTAGAAAATTATAATTTAAAACGCAATGGAACACATAAAATATGCAGAAACATAAGAACAAAAAACATATAAAACAAGAGAGAAACACGTAATTTGGGCTACGTCCACCCCGAACAACTAGTCCTTCCTTTATATTATATATCAGGATGAAGAGAGACAACCTACAAAAGATCCATGGTAATATCCTCTACACTCTTTCATAGCCCCCATTTCAGTATCTTTCTTTTAATACACATACCATACACAACCACAATAGGCTACCCTCATACAAAACAAGGGGTTTCTATCTAGGGCAAAAAACCGAAATTACACATAACTTCTACTGGCAGATCATTTGCCTAATTAACGACCTAGATTGACTACGAAATTACAATATTTTGCAAGGAAATTTTACATATGCTCAAACCCCACCCCTCTGAGACCCCCGTGGTAGAAATTAAACAAGGGGTGACATTGCCACCTTGTTAATAAAAAGGGTCCAACGTAATGATACATCTAAATAAAGAAGATAATAAAGATCCACACCCAAAAATATCCCACTTGGAGACTAATAGTAGCAACTCCACTACTGCTTCATTTGCTAGACAATTACTCCACTTTGGACCTGCTTGTATCTCATATTCATCATCATACTTGAATACCAATTGAAACTAAGCAGAATCTTAGTTTCTCCCTGGTTACAACTTTTGTTAACATTTCTGTAGGATTCTCGCTAGTGTTTATATTTTAAAGCTTCAACTGTCCATCTTCCAACACTCATTGTATGAAATGGTACTTCAGCTATATGTGTTTAGTCCTAGAATGAATTGCTAGCTTTTTTTCAAGATGAACGAAACTCTAGCTGTGACCGTATAAGCTTCCCATATCCTGCCTCTTACCCAATTCGTTCATAAACCTTTCTAACCAAATAATTTATTTACTAGCCTCTATAGCAGCAAAATTCTCTGCTTCTTTCGTTGAAAATGCAACAACACTTTTCATTTTTGAAAACCAACTAACATTTGTTCCACCTACAGTAAATACATACCTTGTAGTGCTCCTCCTGTTATCTATAACACCTTCCATATCTACATCAACATATCCCTATAGATAAATGCTTGAACCACGAAAGCATAATGCTTGATTTGTGGTACCTCTCAAATATTTGAGAATCCATTTCACTTCCATCCAATGTTATTTTCTTGGATTGTTCATGTCCCTACTTACAACCCCGATTGCATGTGCAATATCATGCCTTGTGCAGACCATTGCATACATTAAGCTTCCAAATACTGATGCATGTGGAACTTTAGACATATAATCCATTTCTTCTTGGGTCTTGGCGAACATATCCTTATTAAGTTTGAAATGGCTGGAAAAAGGTGTAATAACTGGTTTTTCATTATGTGTATTAAATCTTTCCAAAACCTTTTTTATGTACACTTTCTAAGACAATGTTAATTTGTGATTTTTCCTACATCTATTTATTCTCATACCAAGGATTTGTTTTGCAGCTCCCAAATCCTTCATTGCAAATGAATTTTCCAATTTTCTTTTGAGTAAATTTATTTCCTATACGTTAGACCCTGCAACAAGAATGTCATCTACATACAATAACAATATAATATAGCTGCCATCATTTTGGTTTTTGAGATAAACACAATGATCAGAGTGAGATCTAGTATAACCTTGTTTAGACATAAACCTATCAAATTTTGGATAACACTGCTTTGGAGCCTGTTTTAAGCCATACAATCTTTTCTTTAACCTACACACTAATATTTCCTTCCCTTTGACCTCATATCCTTGTGGTTGTTTCATATAGATCTCTTCGTCCAAATCTCAATAGAAAAATGTTGTGTTTACCTCTAACTATTGAAGATGCTAATCTTCCATTACTACAAGAATTAAAATAGTTCTAATTAAAGTCATCTTAACAACAAGAGAAAATATTTCTCAAAGTCAATACCTTTCTTTTGTGTAAACCCGTTCACCACAAGTCTAGCTTTGTACCTTTGTTTTCGTCCATCTTCTTCCTTCAACATATAAACCCATTTATTCTACAATTTTTTTTTACCTGGAGGCAACCTGACTAAGTCCCAAGTCTTGTTATGTATTAAGGAGTCCATCTCTTCTTTCATGGCTAGCTCCCACTTCTTCCTGGTTTCGACCTGCATTGCTTCTTCATAACATTCGATTTCACTAGAATCAGTTAACAATAAATAATATAAGGAAGGAGATTATGATTCAGGGGTCTACTTACCCTGGTGGATCTTCTCACAACACTTTTTGTTTGAGGTGCATGTTGCTATATTGTGGTGGTTGTTGTTGTAGTGGCTGTTGATTATTATAATTTTCAGGTACCTTTACTTTTTTTGTGATCTCATCAACAATTATTCATTCTTTGTTTTCTTTTTCCTCTTTCTTTACTGCAATTGATTCTTATATAAGACATTTTCATTGAATATTACATATCTTATGCTAATGATTTTCTGATTTTCATAATCATATAAGAGATAACCATAATAACTAACACCATATCCAATAAACATACATTTCCTTGATTTTTCCTCAAGCTTTGTTCTGTTTTCTTTATTAATATGGACAAAGACCTCACAACCAGAACGCTTTAAAAATGACTAGTTTACCTTTTTACCTATCGATGCCTACTCTAGAATACCACCATCCAAGGAAATTGAAGGCCCTCTTTTTATTTGATAAACAACAGTATCTACAGCATCTACCCAAAATTGTAAAGGAAATCCTACATGCAATCTCATTCACCTTGCACGGTCCATGATTGTTATGGTCATCCCTTATGATAAAAAATTTCTTGTGGTGTTCTTGGAACTGTATTCTCTCTGCGAAGTCCATGCTCTGAACAACACCTATCAAACTCTTTGTTGTAATATTCACCTCCATTGTTTGATCTCAAACCCTTTAACTTCTTTCTTGTCTAAATCTCAATCAAAGCTTTCCATTTATTGAAAGTGTCAAATACATCATATTTATTTTGAATAAAATAAATCCAAGTTTTTCTAGTTGCATCATCAATAAAAGTAACATAATATCGAGAGCCACTGAGAGATGATACATGAGCAGGTCCCCATTCATCTATATGTTAAAGCTCTATTTCTGCACTCTTCTTTTCTTTCCCAACTCTAAGAAATATGACTCTCTTGTGTTTTCCATAAATACAATTCTCACATAAATCCAAATCAATATTCTTCAAACCCATCAACAATTTTTTTGAGTGAAGAATCTTCGTCCCGTTCTCACTGATGTGTCCGAGCCTAGGATGCCATAATGTTGCATTAACTCCTTGGGAAGTTAAATCATTAAGAGAGTTAGAAATACCATTGCATAAATAAAATGTACCAACCTTTTCTGCTTTTTTTATTACCAAAGCTCCTTTAGTGACATTCTACGTTTTATCTATGAAAGTTGTCACATAATATTCACTGCCTAAGTGACCTATTCAAATCATATTTTTCTTCAGATATGGAACATTCCTTACCTCCTTTAATAACCACTGGTTTCCATTTTTCTATTTTACTAGAACTTTACCCATTCCAATGATTTTACAGGGTTTATCATCACCCAGACGAACGTATCCAAAATATCCTTCAACATAGTCATGAAAATATTTCTTATCAGGTGTGGCATGGAAT
Organism: Pinus albicaulis; assembly: GCA_034641835.2. Taxonomy (NCBI): domain Eukaryota; kingdom Viridiplantae; phylum Streptophyta; class Pinopsida; order Pinales; family Pinaceae; genus Pinus; species Pinus albicaulis. The sequence continues at coordinate 339,854,316 of CM076579.1, forward strand.
GAGGCTCGTGAATCTACCACCCAGGAATCAGTAACATTTTATAAAGAAATAATCAAAGCATCTTATAACACATCACTTGTCACATTTTATTCATGATTTTTTTCTTATTTTGTGTCTCCTTATTTTCCCTTCCTAGATTTAACGTCTTTCTTCAAGTGTCCTTTCTTTCTATATTTCCATCATACTATCCTCGATCTGGAATTCTATATGCCATTCCTTGATTTACTGTGATATGCTGAGCTCTTTCCTTTTCCCATTCTTCTTCCCCTAGTCTCTGCACTGAAATCATTATCTGATGTCTCACATGATGTTTTTCGTCACATTTCCTTGATAATGATAGCACTGAAAACATAATCGAACTTTAAAGTACTATATCCAGAGACAGAGTTACTAATGGACATAAATAAACCATTCCAACTTTTTGGCAATGAGCATAGAAATAACAGATCCATAGATTCATTATCAAATTTTATCCCTACAGAACTCAACTGACTGGTAACCATATTAAATTCATTTAAATGGTCAGCAACAGATCCTCCATTTCAAATATTCATGTTAAATAATATTTTCATAAGAAATACCTAATTTGAAGCCAAGGGATTTTCCTATAGTTCTGCCAATTCCTTAATTAAACCCTCGGTTGTTGTTTCCTTCAAAATATTGAAGGCTAATGATGCTGCAAGGCACAAATATATTATTCCAAGTGCCTTTCTATTGATAATCTCCCATTCTGCATCTATCATACTCGATGGTTTCTTTGTTTTTCTGCTCAATGGTGGGTACTGATCTTTCTGATATAGATAATATTCCATCTGCATCCTCCACAGTGGATAGCTTTTGTAGTTAAATTTCTCGACCGTAAACCTACCATCTTCTGCCATTGCTCCCACTCGAACTAGGAACCCTTCCTTCCTACGAGTTTATGAGCCAAATAGACCTTTGTATTTGATACCATTTGTTAGAAAATTATATATTACCGAAAAATGGAACAAATAAAATATGTGGAAACACAAACACAGAAAAAATTTAAAAAAGAGAGAAACAGATATACATTTTTCACCCATTTTGGGCTACGTCCATCCTGAACAACCAGTCCTTCCTTTATATTATAAAGAAATATGAAGAGAGACAACATACAATAGATCTGTTGTAGTATCATCTACTCTCTCTCACAATCCCACTTTTTGTTTCTTTCTCACTACACACATACCATACAAAGCTGCAATACAATACCCTCATATAAAATGAGTGGTTTCCTTCTAGGGAAAAAAACCCTAAATTAAACATAACTTCTACCATCAGATCATATGCCTAATGAATGACCCATATTGACTACGAAATTACAATATTTTACGTTGACCCCTTTGGACACCCTTGGTAGTGATTAAACAACGTGCAATGTTTCCACCCCATTAAGAGCAGGGGTCCAATGCGACGATACATATAAATAAAGAAGATAATCAGGCTTCGCACACAACAGGCTCTACACACCATTCCTTATTCTGAGTCATCCATGGGAAAGTGTGTCAATGGATTTTTTTGGAGATTTTCCTTTGTCTAGGATAGGTCATGACTATTAGTATATCGCTGTGGATCTATTTAGAAAAATTTGTGTCTTAATTCCTTGTAAAAGGAAGGGAACTATAGAGTAGACTCCTCATCTCTTCCTCCAATTTGTATGTTTTTTGTTGATTTTCTGGCTTCGATCTATTGATGATGTCAACCCTTACATTAGGTACATTTTCCCGCAAACAATAAGTTGTTAATAATTGAGATGGAGGAGATAAAGAATCATGTATAGGAATTGTTAAAGCAAGGGATCATAAGGGCATGTTATTCTCCATGTGGTTCACCTATTGTTTTGGGGAAAAAGAAGGATGGCACATGGAGGATGTGCATGTACTACATATCACTCAAAAAAGTAAACGTGAAGAATCACTACCATCTCCCTTGCATTGATGATTATTAGATCAATTGAAAAATGTTGTTTGTTTCATAAAAGTATACTTGTGCAATGGCTACCATCATGTCAGTATTGTAGAAGAGAAGGTATGGAAGATTATGCTCAATAAAAAACAAGGTTTGTTTGAATGGCTGGTGATGCCATTCAAACTACGAAATTCTTAGGCCACATTCATGATAGTGATGAATGATATTTTGAGACCTTTTCTAGATGATTTTGTACTTATGTATCTTGATGGAATTATTGTTTATAGTACGACATGGAAATATCATGTGAGTAATGTTAAAAAGGTGCTTTGTGTTTTGGAAAAGGAAAAATTGTATGTGAAAATGTCTAAGTGTGAATTTGGTAAAACCTCTTTGGCTTACATAGGTCACATTATTGTAGATGGCTAGTTAAAATAAGATCCTTCTAAATTTGATGTGACTGTAAAGTGGCCTAAATCCACAAATTTTACATAGGTTCATAGCTATTTGGGTGCAGTACAATACTGGAGAAGGTTCATTGCCAACTTCTCCATTATTGCAACCCCCTTGAATATATTGAAAAGTGTGAGACAAATATTGCAGTGGGGAGGAATGCATCAGAAAGCCTTTGATACACTTAAATAAAATATCATCACCGTGTTAGTTATGGCCTTACCATACCTCCAAAAACATTTTCACTGATGTCAGTGGGTACACCATGGGATAGTTATTTATGCAGTAAAGGAATCATGTATGTTACCGTTTAGAGATATTCTCTTGAGTTGTTATGAACTACCCCACATATAATAAGGAGTTATATACCTCGGTTAAAAGCGTGAAAGAGTAGAACAACTCTTTGATCGATAGGGAGATCACCATCCACACAAATCACTATACCTTGTAATACCTCCTTTCACAAACTAAGCTTCAACAAGCACTTCGTTTCTGATTAATGAGATTCAACTAATAATTTTATTGGTAATCAAATACAACAAGGGCACTAGAAAAAAAGTGGAAACTCTGATTTCTCTCCCTCCTATTTCAGCATCTATATTTTTGCAAAATGATTCCTTGTCTTTTGAAAGTTATACTTAACAATATGTTGATGATGAATATTTTAAAGAGATTTATGCAAAGCTGACTCATGGATCACGGGAGGCATTAGGGGAATTTTGAGGTCTAAAATGGGCCTCCTAAGGAAATTATGAAATAATAGTGGAAATAATAAAATAATATTTGATTACATCATCAAATTTTGGAGGGAAAAAAGAAAAAGCTATTTTTCCAACTCGTATTTTCCTCTTATCTCCTAAAGTTTTTACTCAAATTTCAAGTGGTACTACTCATTAGATGAAAAATTTAATTCCTCATCCAAGGAGTACCCATGTTGCATACCTTCAATAGATCCTACTCCACGAAAAATGAGAAATACATGAAAAACATGATTGCAATCATGTTTTTTCATCTATTTCTCATTTTCGTGTAGCAGGGTCCATCAAAAGTATGTGACATGCATACTTCTTGGATGAGGAATTAAATTTTATATCCAACGAGTATTATTTCTTGAAATTTGAATAAAAAATTTGGGAGATAAGTTAGAAATACGAGTTGAAAAAGTAGTTTTATTATTTTATTAGTTTTTAATCTTTTTACCCTTTTACTTAAAAAATGGTGAATCATCCCCCATGGTTGACATCATCATCTTGAATCCTGTTGGTTCTTATAAATTTGATTTTTCTTGTATATTTTTCTTAGGAAGCCCATTTTAGACCTCAAAGTTCCCCTAATGAAAATTACCATTTGCAAGGAAAATCGGTGTACCATGTTGGCAAAATTTTTATTCCCACCAATGAAAAAATACATGTAATCAGAGAGGCACCTGCCTCTCTTGTGTTATGTCATTTTGGTGTAGGAATTTTTTTTTGTCATTTACAGAGGTTTTTTTATTGGCCCACATGAAAAATATTGGGACTCAATAGGTAAAGGGATGTGTGTTGTGTTCATTTTTCAAGCCCTCTAATAGAAAATAGGACTTTTTTAGAAAATTATAATTTAAAACACAATGGAACACATAAAATATGCAAAAACACAAGCAAAAAAAACATATAAAACAAGAGAGACACACCTAATTCGGGCTACGTCCACCCCGAACAACTAGTCCTTCCTTTATATTGTATAGCAGGATGAAGAGACACAACCTACAAAAGATCCCTGGTAATATCCTCTACACTCTTTAATAGCCACCATTTCAGTTTCTCGCTCTTAATACACATACCATACACAACTACAATAAGCTACCCTCATACAAAACAAGGGGTTGCCATCTAGGGCAAAAAAGCCTAAATTAAACATAACTTCTACTATCAGATCATCTGCTTAATGAACGACCTAGATTGACTACGAAATTACAATATTTTACAAGGCAATTTTACATATGCTCAAACCCCACCCCTCTCAGACCCCCATGGTAGCAACTAAACAAGGGGCGACATTGCCACCTCGTTAATAAAAAGGGGCCAACGTAACGATACATCTAAATAAAGAAGATAATTAAGCTACACACCCAAAAATATCCCACTTGGAGACTGATAGTAGCAACTCCACTGCTGCTTCATTTGCTAGACAATTACTCCACTTTGGACCTGGTTGTCTCTCATCTTCATCATCCTACTTGAATACCAATTGAAACTAAGGAGAATCTTAGTTCCTCCCTGGTTATAACTTTTGTTAACATATCTGCAGGATTCTCGCTAGTGTTTATATTTTAAAGCTTCAACTGTCCATCTTCCAACACTCATTGTATGAAATGGTACTTCAGCTGTATGTGTTTAGTCCTAGAATGAATTGCTGACTTTTTTTCAAGATGAACGGAACTCTAGCTGTCACTGTATAACCTTACCATATCCTGCTTCTTACCCAATTCGTTGATAAACCTTTGTAACCAAATCATTTCTTTACTAGCCTCTATAGCAGCAAAATTCTCTGCTTCTTTTGTTGAAAATGCAAAAATACTTTTCATTTTTGAAAACCAACTGACAGTTGTCCCACCTACAGTAAATACATACCTTGTATTGCTCCTCCTATTATCTATAACACCTTCCATATCTACATCAACATATCCCTATAGATCAATGCTTGAACCACCAAAGAATAATGCTTGATTTGTGGTACCTCTCAAATATCTGAGAATCCATTTCACTTCCATCCAATGTTATTTTCTTGGATTGTTCATGTCCCTACTTACAACCCCCATTGCATGTGCAATATCATGCCTTGTGCAGACCATTGCATACATTAAGCTTCCAAATACTGATGCATGTGGAACTTTAGACATATAATCCATTTCTTCTTGGGTCTTGGGGAACATATCCTTATTAATTTTGAAATGGCTGGCCAAACGTGTAATAAATGGTTTTTCATTCTGTGTATTAAATCTTTCCAACACCTTTTGTATGTACACTTTCTAAGACAATGTTAATTTGTGATTTTTCCTACATCTATTTATTCTCATACCAAGGATTTGTTTTGTAGCTCCCAAATCCTTCATTGCAAATGAATTTTCCAATTTTCTTTTGAGTAAATTTATTTCTTATACGTTAGACCCTGCAAAAATAATGTCATCTACATACAATAACAATATAATATAGCTACCATCATTTTGGTTTTTGAGATAAACACAATGATCAGAGTGAGATCTAGTATAACCTTGTTTAGACATAAACCTGTTAAATTTTGGATACCACTGCTTTGGAGCCTGTTTTAAGCCATACAATATTTTCTTTAACCTACACACTAATATTTCCTTCCCTTTGACCTCATATCCTTGTGGTTGTTGCATATAGATCTCTTCCTCCAAATCTCAATGGAGAAATGTTGTGTTTACCTCTAACTATTGAAGATGCTAATCTTCCATTACTACAAGAATTAAAATAGTTCTGATTAAAGTCATCTTAACAACAAGAGAAAATATTTCTCAAAGTCAATACCTTTCTTTTGTGTAAACCCGTTCACCACAAGTCTAGCTTTGTACCTTTGTTTTCGTCCATCTTCTTCCTTCAAACTATAAACCCATTTATTCTACAATTTTTTTTTACCTGGAGGCAACCTCACTAAGTCCCAAGTCTTGTTACGTATTAAGGAGTCCATCTCTTCTTTCATGGCTAGCTCCCACTTCTTCCTGGTTTCGACCTGCATTGCTTCTTCATAACATTCGATTTCACTAGAATCAGTTAACAATAAATAATATAATGAAGGAGATTATGATTCAGGGGGTCTACTTACCCTGGTGGATTTGCTCACAACACTTTTTGTTTGAGCTGCATGTTGCTGTTGTGGTGGTTATTGTTGTAACGGCTGTTGATTATTATAATTTTTAGGTACCTTTACCTTTTCTGTGATCTCATCAACAATTGCTCATTCTTTGTTTTCTTTTTCCTCTTTCTTTACTCTAATTGATTCTTATATAAGACATTTTCATTGAATATTACATATCTTATGCTAATGATTTTTTGATTTTCATAATAATATAAGAGATAACCACAATAACTAACACCATATCCAATAAACGTACATTTCCTTGATTTTTCCTCAAGCTTTGTTCTATTTTATTTATTAATATGGACAAAGACCTCACAACCAGAAGGCTTTAAAAATGACTAGATTACCTTTTTACCTATCCATGCCTGTTCTAGAATACCACCATCCAAGGAAATTGAAGGCCCTCTTTTTATTTGATAAACAACAATATCTACAACATCTGCCCAACATTGTAAAGGAAATCCTGCATGCAATCTCATTCAGCTTGCACACTCCATGATTGTTATGTTCATCCCTTCTGATACACAATTTTCTTGTGGTGTTCTTGGAACTGTATTCTCTCTGTGAATTCCATGCTCTGAACAACACCTATCAAACTCTTTGTTGTAATATTCACCTCCATTGTTTGATCTCAAACACTTTAACTTCTTTCCTGTATGAATTTCAACCAAAGCTTTCCATTTATTAAAAGTGTCAAATACATCATATTTATTCTGAATACAATAAATCCAAGTTTTTCTAGTTGCATCATTAATAAAAGTAACATAATATCGAGAGCCACCGAGAGATGATACATGAGCAGGTCCCCATTCATTTGTATGCTAAAGCTCTAATTTTTCACTTTTATTTTATTTCCCAACTCTAAGGAATCCAAATCTCTTGTGTTTTCCATAAATAAAATTCTCACATAAATCCAAATCAATATTCTTCAAACCCATCAACAAATTTTTTGAGTGAAGAATCTTCATCCCCTTCTCACTGACGTGTCCGAGCCTACGATGCCATAATGTTGCATTAACTCCTTTGGAAGTTAAATCACTAAGAGAGTTAGAAATACCATTGCATAAATAAAATGTACCAACCTTTTCTCCTTTTTTTTTTACCAGAGCTCCTTTAGTGACATTCTAGGTTTTATCTGTGAAAGTTGTCACATAATCTTCACCGCCTAAGTGGCCTATTCAAATCATATTTTTCTTCAGATATGGAACATCCTGTAGAAATTTGAATAATTTGCTGAATTATTCACCGAGATTATTCTGATTACACACTATTTAAGCTTCATGCATAATACATAACCTCTTCTGCAATTGATCATCAATATGCGGAAATAGAAACAGTCACATGCGCACATAAACACAATAGTCAAGCACACGTATCAACACAGTATGTAATGGGGAAAGCAATAGCTAAAAACCCCCAACTATCAGTATAATATAATGATAGAGAACATGTAACAATACATAGCACAAAGCTCTCACAGCTCTCAGAACTATCTCACATGCTACACACAAACTAGCACGGAAGATGAACAAGTCACAAGTTGAAATCTCCTCCACAAGTCTGCCTGCCTCTACTACGCAATCCAAGTTGATTAATGATGAGATCCAAGTTTGAATCCCACTAGCTTCAACTGCACAATCCTCATTGGCGATCTACATCAATGTGTGTGCAAATCTCATGCACAGCCAATAGTCACAACTGATAGTAGACTCACCCTTTTCACGCACCTCTAACACTGGTCTCTACTGAACTGTCCATGCATTGCAGTTAACTGATGTGTTCTTTAGTTGATTTATGAGTTAATAATTAGTGAATTAATTAATAATTAATTCACATCACTCATCACTAGTGTGTTTGTCAGTTAGACTAAATACAACTAGTTCAACTAAGTTAAACGGAACACAACTCCACCAACTGTCTCATCAACTCCACCAAACTCTGCCACATGAGTTCTAACTGAAATCAACCATTCAATAGCTCAAATAACCCTTAGGAAAAGCGTATTTCCTTCTTTCATCTGCATGTGCCACATCCGTAGCTCAAACTAAAGTGCTCCAAGAGGATAAGATAATGTTTATAGTCTAAATATTATTAAGGGTTAATAATATTTGACTGTTCTATTTTGAGCCCGACAGTCTAAAACTAGAATCCACCCAATGTCTAAAAATAGAGGTCCATATATTTTTACCAACTTTACCAATCATCCATAAATAGCATCCTGCAACTCATAGACCATGATCCATATGTCTAAAAATAGACATATTCTAAAAATAGACTTTGCGCCAAAAATAGCCTGCGGGCCCGCTTAGTGAAGGCGACTTCTTTTCACTAAGCTCCATCATCTTGTTGCATTTTCAATGCTCCCTCTCAACAAGATATGGATTATCTGCAACCCCTATCCTACCTCTGTGGTATTCGAATTTTCTCCTCGTGAGCGCCTTCGTCAAGATGTTAGCATCGTGATCCTCCGTGGGAATGTATGAAAGTAACATGATTCTCTGTTGCACACAATCAATGATATGATGGTACCTGATGTCGATGTGTTTGGATCTATCATGAAATACTGGATTAGCCGAGAGTTTAATGCAACTCTGGTTATCACAATAAATCACAGTGGGCTCCAAGTGTGACCCGAACAACCCAACCAGGATCTTCCTCATCCATATGGCCTTGCATGCAGCCAAGCTTGCTACCATATACTCAGCCTCTGCTGAACTGAGTGCCACGGATCTCTGCTTCCTGCTGTACCAAGAAACTGCTATCGACTTGATATTAAAGATCTCTCCAGATGTGCTCTTTCTGTACGTTGGGCTCCCTACCCAATCTGCATCCGTGAAGCCACACAACTTCACCTCATCCTCCTATCTGTACCACAAACCATATCCCGATGTGCCTCTAAGATAACGCAATACATGCTTTCCTGCCTTCCAGAAGAGCTTGGTAGGCTTAACCATAGCCTGCGAAAGTTGGTTAACAGCATAGCATATATCGGGTTGTGTATTGACCAGATACATAAGCGACCCCACCAACTGTCGATAAACAGTGGCATCCACTACCTTTGCTGAAGTAGCATCCTCCTTCCTCCAACCTCCAGGAAGAGGAGTATCAATAGGCTTGCAGCCATGCATGTTGAACTTCTCCAGTATCTCTCGGGCATACTTACCCTGAGAAAAAAATAGTCCATCACTGCGCTGCCAAATTTCCAATCCCAGGAAATAATGAAGGAGGCCCAAGTCCTTCATCTCAGACTCTCTAGCAAGATCCTCCTTGCATGAAAGTATCAACATATCATCACCCGTCAAGATCAGATCATCTACATACAGTACAATGATCAGCAACTTCCCCTCCACCACAATCTGGTATAGGTTAGGATCCGCCTCACTCTTGGAGAATCCAAGTCTAGTGAAGTAACTGTCTATCCATGTGTACCAAGCATGAGGTGCTTGCTTCAACCCGTACAGTGCTCTCTTGAGTCTGCACACATGCAACTCACTGCTACATCTCGAAACCTTCAGGCTGCTCTATGTACACCTCCTCCTCAATGAATCCGTTGAGGAATGCAGTCTTCACATCCATCTGATGGATGTGCCACCCCATCTGTGCTGAGAGAGCTAGGATCGTCCGTATGGAAGAATACCTTGCGACAGGTGCAAAGTTCTCTTCATAATTGATCCCCTTGATCTGTGAGAAGCCACGGGAAACAAATATTGCATTGTACTTCTCCACACTCCCGTCAGCCACCTGCTTCACTTTTTAGATGCATTGGGAACCCACCACTGATTTCCCTTCCAGTTGCAGGACAATCTCCCATGCACTGTTTCTGACAATAGAATCATACTCTTCCACCATGGCATCTACCCATGCGGGGTCCTCCACAGCTTCCTCGAAAGAGGATGGCTCTGTCGTGACACGTTTTACTCACAAGAGCCATGTATCCAGTGTATCGGTCCGGTGACTGTCTCTATCTGCACTGTGCTGTAGGTGGTCCTACAACCTTCTCTGCATCTTGAGCCAGTCACTCAGCTTCTATAGTGTGCTTGCGCCCTCTGATGGTTAGCGCTGCATGAGTGGTCTCTTCCACTCCATGAACTTCCTCTTGTGGCTGATCCACATCCCGAAGCTCATCCTTAGGAACTAATAGCTCCTCATCTGCATGCAAGTGTGGCTCCCTCTCAAGCGAACACTGTATGGCTTTCTCTTCCTGAAATTTGATATCTCGTCGCACAATAGTCTTGCGACTGTCTAGAAAATACACATGATTTTTGTGGGGAATATCAGTGTACCCCACAAATATCCCAACCTCTGCGGTTGGATCCAGCTTCTTTCTGGCGTCCTTCGTCACATGCATGTAGATAGGTGAGCCAAAAATCCTCAAATGGGAAATATCAGGCCTCTTGCTAGAAAACGCCTCCTCTGGTGTACTCATGCCAAGTATCTTGTGAGGACAACAGTTCTGCACATATACTGCAGTATTTCATGCCTCTGCCCACAAGTGAAGGGGTAGGCCCTGATCATGCAACATCGCCTGTGCAGCACCCATGATCGTTCTATTCTTCCGCTCAGCAACCCCGTTCTGCTGTGGGTTATGGGGTGCGATGAGCTCTCTCCGAATCCCTTTTGTGCTACAAAAGTCCTTGAATTCAGCAGAGATGAATTCACCACCATTGTCGCTCCTAAGAGCCTTCACATGCTTCCCCGATTCCTTCTCAACCAGCCCCTTGGACTCACAGAACTTTGAGTATGTCTCGCTCTTCTTCTGCATGAAGAAGATCCAACACTTCCGAGAGAAATCATCAACAAAGATCACATAGTACTTGTGCTTTGCTGTCGAAGCTACTGAGGAAGGTCCACATATGTCTGTGTGAATTCTCTCAAGGATTGTCATGGTGTGACTATCCTTCTCGTGAAAGGTGGCTTTCACAAATTTTCCCAAGGTACACCCCTTGCACTGATCTGACTACGCAAGAGTGCCCTTAGGAAGCCCAGTAGAAATCTGCTGTAGTATCTTCAAAGCTCCATGGTGAAGGTGGCCTAATCTCCGGTGCCACAGCTCGCCATCATCCTGGCTCACCACTCCTTCCGCCTTGCATGCCATTGTTACATAGCCATCTACATGCAACTGATAAAGGTTCTTGACTCGAACCCCTATCTTCTGGGTTTATCCAGTTGTCTTACTGCACAGGAAAGCCTTTCCCTCGCTGAAGACCACATCATACCCCTTGTCTTCCAACATCACCATAGAGATCAGATTCTTCATCAATCCTAGAACATGCAATACTTCCTTCAATACGAAGGGCTTACCAGAATCCCTCTCAAAGGAAATGGTACCGATACCAGTCGCATTGTATCTACCATCATCGCCCATCTCGATGTGCACTCCAAGATCTTTCTCCTCCAGATCTGAAAACAAATCCCGATCTCCGGTCATTTTAAATGACGCACCACTGTCCAATAACCATACTAATCCCATCACACTTGAAACCAAGCATGCGATCAGTGAAAAATCCAGCTCAAAATGGGAGGCCAATGCCTCTCCCGCTGCAGATCCGACAACCTTCTTATTTTACTTCTTCTGCGGACAATTTGTGGCATAATGTCTGTGTTGGTGACAGTGAAAGCACTTCACCTTGGACATGTCTTGCTTCTTGCCTTTCGCACCAGACTGAGAAGCTTTCTTGCTCTTCCCCTTCTTTTCTTTGGCAGCCAAAGTGCAATTTTCTTCATCATATGCCTTTGATGAAGATCCGTCCCTGGTAGTCCGCCTTATCTCATCTTGCATGAGATCCGACCAAAGTTGCTCCCATCCTGGCAACTTCTCCCAGCCATTCACAGAGTCCTAATAGGAATGCCAACTCTTTGGAAGACCAAGGAGAGCCAATTCCACCAAGTCCTCATCGTCGACAGTGACCCCCACACTTCCGAGCTCATCTCTGCATTGAGTGAACTTCGTGAGGTACTTGGTGATACTGTCGCCTTTCTCCATCTTAATGTTTCTGAGTTTATCCTTGAGCGCCAACTTCCTCTGGTCACTCTTGCTCTGGAATAGATCTGTCAATGCTTTCCACATCAAGTATGGAGAATATTTTCCATGCAGGCTGGATACAATGTGATCCTTCACGCCCTCCAACAGAATCCTTCGACATTTCGCCATCTTATTTTTCCAAGCCTCAACTTGAGCAGCATCAGTAGGCTTTGGGACCTCAGCATCTATGAACTCCTTCAGCCCGTTATCATCTAATATCGCCTCCATTCTATCCTTCCATACAACATAATTTGAACTGCCCTCAAGGGCATACTCGAGTCGCAAACCGTTGAAAGACATTTCAACCCCGGCACCAAGAAAACAAACTGCTGCAAAATTCGAATTCCAAGCTAAAAACTCAACTGCTTCTAGATCTGTGAGAACAGAGTATTTCTAGCACAGATATTGAATGTAGGGGCATTTACTGGATATATCACCTTTCAGAGAAAGGATGGATCCAGAGGCTACCTGGCCCGCTTACAGACTCTGTCTACCAAAATAAATTGTAATAACTGTAATAGATCCGATGATCAATTTTCGCTCTGATACCATGAAGAAATTTGAATAATTTGTTGAATTATTCACCGAGATTATCTTGATTACACACTATTTAAGCTTCATTCATAATACATAACCTCTTCTACAATTGATCATCAATAAGCGAAAATAGAAACAGTCGCATGCGCACATAAACACAATAGTCAAGCACACATATCAACACAGTATGTAATGGGGAAATAAATAGCTGAAAACCCCCAACTATCAGTATAATATAATGATAGATAACATGTAACAATACATAGCACAAAGCTCTCACAGCTCTCAGAACTATCTCACATGCTACACACAAACTAGCACGGAAGATGAACAAGTCACAGGTTCAAATCTCCTGCACAAGTCTGCCTGCCTCTACTACGCAATCGAAGTTGATTAATGATGAGATCCAAGTTCGAATCCCACTAGCTTCAACTGTGCAATCCTCATTGGTGATCTCCATCAATGTGTGTGCAAATATCATGCACAGCCAATAGTCACAGCTGATAGTAGACTCATCCTTTTCACCCACCTCTAACACTGGTCTCTACTGAACTGTCCATGCATTGCAGTTAACTAATTTGTTCTTTAGTTTATTTATGAGTTAATAATTAGTGAATTAATTAATAATTAATTCACATCACTCATCAGTAGTGTATTTTTCAGTTAGACTAAATACAACTAGTTCAACTAAGTTAAACCGAAAACAACTCCACCAACTGTCTCATCAACTCCACCAAACTCTGCCACATGAGTTCTAACTGAAGTCAACCATGAAATAGCTCAATTAACCCTTAGGAAAAGCGTATTTCCTTCTGTTAGCTTCATGTGCCACATCCGTAGCTCAAACTAAAGTGCTCCAAAAGGATAAGATAATGTTTATAGTCTAAATATTATTAAGGGTTAATAATATTTAACAGTTCTATTTTTAGCCCGGCAGTCTAAAAATAGAATCCGCCCAATGTCTAAAAATAGAGGTCCATATATTTTTACAAACTTGACCAATCATCCATAAATATCATCCTGTAACTCATAGACCATGATCCATATGTCTAAAAATAGACTTTGCGCCAAAAATATCCTACGGGTCCACTTAGTGAAGGCGACTTCTTTTCACTAAGCTCCATCATCTTCTTACATTTTCAACACATTCCTTACCTCCTTTAATAACCACTGGTTTCCATTTTTCTGCTTTACTAGAACTTTACCCATTCCAATGATTTTACAGGGTTTATCATCACCCAGACGAACGTATCCAAAATATCCTTCAACATAGTCATGAAAATATTTCTTATCAGGTGTGGCATGGAATGAGGCTCATGAATCTACCACCCAGGAATCAGTAAAATTTTCTAAAGAAATAATCAAATCATCTTATAACACATCACTTGTCACATTTTATTCATGATTTTTTTCTTGTTTTGTGTCTCCTTCTTTTCCCTTCCTAGATTTAACGTCTTTCTTCAAGTGTCCTTTCTTTCTATATTTCCATCATACTATCCTCGATCTGGACTTCGATATGCCATTCCTTGATTTACTGTGATATGCTGAGCTCTTTCCTTTTTCCATTCTTCTTCCCCTAGTCTCTGCACTGAAAGCATTATCTGATGTCTCACATGAGCTTTTTCATCACATTTCCTTGATAATGATATCACTGAAAACATCATCAAACTTTAAAGTACTATATCCAGAGACAGAGTTACTAATGGACATAAATAAACCATTCCAACTTTTTGGCAATGAGCATAGAAATAATAGATCCCTAAATTCATTATCAAATTTTATCCCTACAGAACTTAACTGACTGGTAACCATATTAAATTCACTTAAATGGTCAGCAACAGATCCTCCATCTGAAATATTCATGTTAAATAACATTTTCATAAGAAATACCTAATTTGAAGCCAAGGTATTTTCCTATAGTTCCGCCAATTCCTTAATTAAACCCTCGGTTGTTGTTTCCTTCAAAATATTGAAGGCTACTGATGCTGCAAGGCACAACCATATTATTCCAAGTTCCTTTCTATCGAGAATCTCCCATTTTGCATCTATCATACTCGATGGTTTCCTTGTTTTTATGCTCAATGGTGGGTACTAATATTTTTGATATAGATAATCTTCCATCTACATCTTCCACAGTGGATATCTTTTGCAGCTAAATTTCTCGACCGTAAACCTACCATCTTCTGCCATTGCTCCCACTCAAACTAGGAAACCTTCCTTCCTGCGAGTTTATGAGCCAAATAGAACTTTGGATTTGATACCAGTTGTTAGAAAATTATATATTACAGAGAAATGGAACAAATCAAATATGTGGAAACACAAACACAGAAAACATTTAAAATAAGAGAGAAACAGATATACGTGTTTCACCCATTTTGGGTTACGTCCATCCTGAACAACCACTCCTTCCTTTATATTATAAAGAAATATGAAGAGAGACAACCTATAATAGATCTGTTGTAGTATCATCTACTCTCTCTCACAGTCCCACTTTTTGTTTTCGTCTCACAATACACATACCATACAAAGCTGCAATACAATACCCTCATATAAAATGAGTGGTTTCCTTCTAGGGAAAAAAACCCTAAATTAAACATAACTTCTACCATCACATCATATGCCTAATGAATGACCCATATTGACTACGAAATACCAATATTTTACACTAACCCCCTTGGACACCCTTGGCAGTGATTAAACAACGTGCAGTGTTTCCACCCCGTTAAGAGCAGGGGTCCAATGCAACGATACATATAAACAAAGAAGATAATCAGGCTTCACACACAACAGGCTCTACACACCATTCCTTGTTCTGAGTCATCCATGTGAATGTGTGTCAATGGATTTTGTTGGAGATTTTCCTTTGTCTAGGATAGGTCATGACTATTTGTATATCGTTGTGGATCTATTTAGAAAAATTTGTGTCTTGATTCCTTGTAAAAAGCAGGGAACTACATAGTAGACTCCTCATCTCTTCCTCCAATTTGTATGGGTCCACTTTGGTTTTCCCACATCCATTATGTGTTATCGAGAATATCATTTCCTTGGAGAGTTTTGGATGAGTTTGTGGAGAATGATGGACACCAAGAAGCATGGAATTTTATCTAAAGACTGACAAACAAACAGATGTTGTAAACCGCACAATGATACATTTAATGTACGATTATTGTGGAAAACATCCAAAGATGTGGGACTAGTAGATTCCCCATGTACAACATGCATACAACGGAGAAGTGAATTCATCCATTCGAATTTAACCATTCGAGACATGCTTTGGATATTTTCCAAAGGGTCCCTTAGACATTGGCTTTAGGAGTGATGAAGTTTCTAGTGGGGAAGATGATAGGGAAAAGACACGTAAGCTCATTCAATGGATTCAGGTGATTCACCAGGTAGTGCAGGAGCAGTTGGAGTAAATTCTAGATCGATACAAAGCTCAACATGATAAGCACCAGGTTGATCAACAATTCCAGGTTGGAGATAGGGTGC
This sequence comes from Pinus albicaulis, assembly GCA_034641835.2. Lineage (NCBI taxonomy): Eukaryota > Viridiplantae > Streptophyta > Pinopsida > Pinales > Pinaceae > Pinus > Pinus albicaulis. The sequence continues at coordinate 339,870,610 of CM076579.1, forward strand.
GGCTACACATCATAAAATATAGGATGAAAGGGGAAGGAAAGAAATTCAGACCAATCCGATATGGCCCATTTACCATATTAGAAAATATTGGAGACAGTGATTTTCTTCTTGATTCCCCAGCATACATGCAAATGTCCTCAGTGGTGAATGTCGAAAACTTGAAGCATTATGAGCCTCCTTTGATAATAAACATCGAAGAGGTTGGAAAATTTCCTACGGTGCATGAATATGCACCTAAATACTTGGAAAAACTACCGAAGGATATAATATTTACCATAGGATATAATTATTTAGCATAGGATTAGGACTTCACGACGGAGAGACATTGAGTACCTTCATATTAGTTTCAAAGGAATTCATCCAAGTAATTTCCGTTGGATAGAAAAAGAGAAAGTGAGGGAACAATTCCCTCACTTTCCAACTGCATGATAAAGATTTTGGCATCCCAAAATTTCATTAGTGGGGAGGAATCATCCAGGTGTTAGAAGTGTTGTCATTGATGGCAAAGGACAGCAGCAGGACAACAGCAGTGGTAAACGAAAGTAGCAGAGGAAAAGCAGAATATAGTGACAGGATATGCAGGAGCATGAGGAGAATAGAGTGAGAAAGAGGCAAAGTAGAATACAGTGACAGGATGTGTAGACAGGAAGCATGAGGAGTAGATTTACACTACTGCAGAGGACTCTGCAAATAGAGCATGAAAGGATAGGTGTTTACATCTGGAAAAGCAGCAGACTGTACATACAGGAAATACAGTAAGGGCTTCGAAGAATTCAAAATACAAACCAGGAATGCGCATTGAGTTTTCTGATAGATTTGGAGCGAAACCATAAGTGGAAGAAGTGAATCTCTGTCTAAGTGAGAAACCCTGTTGTATAGAACACGAAGATTCGCTAGAATTGGAGTAAAAGAGCATTGGTTTATTGCCGAAAGAGTAATATCTATGGGAATTAATCATTGAGTTTGAGTGATGAATTCGTAAGAGCTGTGAGATTTGGGGATAACTCCTTGAGATATCATTGCAGATTTCGTATTGAGGACTGATGAATGGGCTCGATGGGCGATTGAATGGTTGAGTGATAAGGTGAGCCAAGAATAAAACAAAATAGAAAGGAAGCTTCATGAATGGTGTGGACCAGAAGTAATTCAAGAGAAGAGTCCTAAATTGGAGTGGTTCGGTGCACAGTCGTAGGCGGAGTTAATTACAATAAAACGTTGAAGCATTGAACAGAACCCTAAGCCAAAAGGGAGCGGAACCTTACGAAGCAACAGTGAAGGCGAGTTAAAATAATTCTGGAGCCCGAAAGGTTATATTACCGCATATATTTGTGCTAGGCTTAAGTCTGATCCAAAGACTTAATATAATATTGACGGAGAACATTTTACGTCGTGTGGAACCCCACATAAAATTCCGAGAATCACAACCCAAGCTGGAGAATACATTAGAACTAAAGTGGAAGCTTATATATATGCAGCGCGTTACATATATTGCGCTTTATATACAAAGGACCAAAGCATATATATAGACATATATCTATATGTAGCACGAGATCTAAAGACCCAAAGGTTCTATCAAAAGAAAAGTACCACATGGTGGGACCCTCATCAATCACATCGGAAAAATGATTGGCAGTGGATCATATGAACAGAAAGTTGCGATTGTGATTGAAGCCTGGACCTGATGGGTTTATAAACCATGATTGATATGTCTTTGAGTTCTTGCATAACAGTGATCGCATTGGAGCATCGGAGCATAGGAATATCGGAACATGCAACTAAATGTTGCGATTGCGATTAATCGCAATCGGAGTAATCACATCGCATCGGATCAGAGTGATCACATCGGAGCATCGAAGCATAAGAATATCGGAACATGCAAATGAAAATTGCGATTGCGATTTATTTTTGGACCTGATGGGCGTATAAACTGTGATTTTATAGGTTCGAGTTCCAGCCTAATCGCATCGGCACATTTAAATGAACAGTGGTCAATCGCATTGGAGTCGTATAAATTAACATATGTGAAAAGTGAAGATTTATTGTTGGTTTGTTATGTATAGATGAACATATACTATGAAGAATTTTGATATGCATTGAATAACCCTGTGGGCCTGAGTCATTCAATTAAGTGATTTATTCAAATGTTAAATGGGTCAGAGTTCAATAGAGAAAAGAAATAACTAGATCGGTGCGCTTGATGATGGATATGTCACAGAGCATTATATAAAATGGCTAATTCTAAGGTTCGAATATCAAAATAATAATGTCGGGAAAGAACATTAATTTATTGAAATAATAGAAGGAGAGAACCTTGCATAGAGGACATATATTGGGTTTATAACCATGGTGATATTAAAGCCTCCGCATTCAATTATTTAAACTACCAGTAAAGGAAACCAAAGCGTTGGAATTTACCCAGAGCTTTTAAAGGTTAGTGTTGGTTGTTCTGTAATTAAAAAATAAAGGGTTTATTAAAAGGGTTTTATAATATGGCTGAGAGTTATTTATGTTGGATTAAAAGACAGTTGTACAGGCAGCAGTTATGCAACTGCAATGAACGGGGAAAATGAATATAGTGAATCGAAAAAGAGAGGGTGGTTGTTGATGAATGAGAGAGGAAGACAGAGAGAGAGCAATGTTGTTCAAAATTTTATACTGTAATTAAATGTAAAGTTTTTAACTGTTTACATTGTTTGTGATGTAATTGGCAATTCTCTAGGGAAATATAAAATCCCACTACAAAGTTGAAATGGATACATTTCTCTGAGTAAATTGATAAAAGAGAAGAGAATGAAGAATTGAAGAAAAAGAAATAATCAAGAAAATATGAAGATTGGAGTATAGTAAAAAAAAAACCAGTCAAAGGTAAAAAACAGAGCTTATATTCAAGGTAAATTAGCAAATGTTTCTTTTATGAAAAAGAGGGAGTTGAAGCTTCCTTGCAAGTTGTAGCTTGCAGAATTTGAGGTTGGAGCCTCCTGTAGGTTGGTTCTTACATAAAATCAGTGGTGAGAGGGAGTTGGAGCTTGCCTTTACAATCACAAAAATAATAAGATGTGGTTTTCACCCTTTATGGGTTTCCACGTATATCTGGTGTCTCTGTGTGTGATGTTTATGTGTTTATTTGGTTATTCAGTCTACTTAATACTTACTACTCTTTTCATAATTCTGATGTTACATTGTCTTAACATTTTTTCACATATAAGTTTGGTTCCATATAAAATTGATCATGAAAGATAAATTGTAAATAAGTTTAATTAAAAGGTTTTAAAAATTCTTGAAGGGGTTAAACTGATTCACCCCCCCTCTCAGTTTAAATAAGGTTTCAACATTTGGTATCAGAGCAGGTTACTTTTTTTTGTAGCAGTTTAACAACTGGAAGGAGATCCTAGGTTTTTGGTATGGCTAGTCAAGAAGGATCCTCAACGAACAAAGCCCCTTTTTTCACTGGTGCAAATTATGCCTTCTGGAAAATCAGAATGAGAACATACATAATGTCCATAGGAATAGAGGTTTGGGCTACTGTGGAATTTGGATATGACTCTAAGGCAAATGTCTTAGAGAAAGAAGCCAAACAAGATTTTGTGGCTAATGCAAAGGCAATGAATGCAATGTTAAATGGACTGTGTGAGGAAAAATTCATCAAAGTAATGCACAGCGAGAGTACCAAAGAAATGTGGGAAAGTCTATAAAATATTAATGAGGGAAACTAAAAGGTGAAGACAGTTAAACTTCAAGTCTATAGAGCCCAGTTTGAAAATTTAAAGATGAATGACGATGAAGATATTACTAGTTTCTTATTAAGGGTTGTAGAAATTGTCAATAATATGAAAGGACTTGGTGAAACCATGCAATAATTTGTAATTGTTCAAAATATCCTAAAATCTTTTCCATCTAGCTTTAATCCTAAGGTCTCTACCATAGAAGAAACAACAGATTGGGAAACCTTGGCCATGAACTAGCTTCTTGGAAAACTAACAGCTTATGAGATGAGACTGCCACAGACGAAGTCAAATGTAAGGGAGGTAGCTTAGAAGGTAGAGAAGAAGAAAGAAGAAAAAGAAGATATATGCTCTTGTTCTGATGAAGAAGAGGCGAAATTTATCAGGAATTTGGATAAAGGCTCAGGTAAGTATGAAGGTAAACTTCCATTTAAATGTTTCAATTGTGGAAGAGTTGGACACTATGCTTCTAAGTGTCCTTATAAGAAAACAAAGAATCAGGCTCAGGAATCAGAAAAGACCATATCTAAGAACTGGCAGAAAGGGAAGAGATTCAATAGAAAATCTTTCTATGCTCAACAAGACAATAGTGCATCGGAAGACTCAACTGAATTCTCAAGTGAAGAAGGAACATGAAAATTTGTTTTGATGGCTATAGAAGAGCTGGAAGAATGTTTTTTAGAAGATGAAGAAGAAGATGAAGTGGACCTTGAGGGGGAGCTAAGAAGTGCCTTAGAGGAAATTGACAGACTAAAACTGAAGTGCAGAAAATAGAAAGACATTATTCTCAAATACATAAGAGAGGAACAAAATTCAAAAGCCCGCATTCAGTTGAAAGTAGAACTTGAAGAAGCCAAGAGGGTAGAGGATATTCTACTTAAGCAGATCAAGGATAAAACTCAGGAACAAGAGAAGTTGGAAGAAGAAGTAGTTTTTTTAAGGAAGAAATTAGAAAATGCCCAGAGGAAAATAGATACTTCCCAAATAATAAGCTCTGATAAGTTAAATGAGATTCTAGATGCTCAAATATCTCCTCTGATAAAAACTGCGATAGGCTATGAAGGAGAATCAAGAAAAGGCAAAGAAAAAGAAAACAAAAATATTATTTTTGTAAAAGCAGATGAGAATATCGAAGTAGCTCAGAAGATTTCAAAGGAAGAAGAATCCTGCAATAAAGTAGATAAAAACCAAGAGGAATCTCAAATGATAAAGGATGAAGTAACTAAATTGTCAGCTGAAAAAAACTCGTATACTCCTGAAAATGTCAAATTTGGAAGTCATCAAAGGAGATTTTTTCCTCCTATGAAAAATGCTACTTGTTGTGCCTGCCATAAATTAGGACACATTGCTGCATATTGTTATACAAGAAGAATAAATACAAACCAGCAAAGGATGCAAACAGTAAAATTTTTTACTCAAGTAGGAAGATGGAGAAGATAACCTTTTATCAGGTATGCAAATTGTTTTTTATGGATATTGTTTTTGTTGTAATGATTTTGGCCATAAAATCATAGAATCTAGGAAATATGAACAAAGACTATTGTTCAAAACCTCAAGAAGATTTATGAATCATGGAGAGTTTATTCCTACTTATAATTCTACTAAGGATATATCCAAATGCTGTGTATGTAATAAAAGTGGAAATATGTCTTCCAAATGTCCTCTAAGAGAATATGGTTCATCATCTCAGAAAAGGTACCAAACAAGAGGATGCTTGCAGTGGAAGAAGAAAGTGAATAAATGTGACTTGGCCCTAATAGCTCAAGATCTAAAAAGCCAATGGTATCTGGATAGCAGTTGCTCAAAGCATATGTCAGGAGATAGAAGCAAGTTTATAACTTTTGACGAAAAGAAATTTGGAAATGTTACTTTTGGAAATGATAAAGCAGGAAAGATCAAAGGAAGAGGCTCAGTCAATCTAGACAATGGTAGAGGAAGAGCCCAGGATGTACTATTTGAGGATGGGCTAAAAGCAAATCTGTTGAGTGTTAGTCAAATGTGTGATAAAGGCTGTGAAGTTCTTCTTAGAGCTCAAGATTGTGAAGTAAGATCAAGCACTATTGGAAAAACCCTGATCAAAGGTGTTCGAACGGAAATCAATGTCTATGTAGTAAAAGAAGAAAATGAAGCATGTCATCTTAGAAAATTTGAAGAGTCTTAGTTATGGCATAGGAGATTGGGACACCTAAAATTTGATCATATCATAAGTCTAAGCAAAAATAATGCAATCAGAGATATGCCAGCCATAAAGAAATCTTCAAATATAATATGTAAATCCTATCACCTAGGTAAGCAGAACTGTACATCTTTCAAAATCAAAGAGAAGCTATCTACAAGCAGACCTCTTCAACTTGTTCACAGGGATCTATGTGGGCCTTAGAGAACTAAAACACCAAATGGAGAACCCTATTTCATGCTAATAATAGATGATTTTTCCAGAATGACATGGGTTGCATTTCTCAAGCACAAATCAGAATCACTTGAGAAATTCATCCAAGAGAAAAGGTGATAGGTGCTACAACAAAATACTTCACAAAATTGTAGAAAGTATTGATGTAATATTTGATGAAGAACTATCAGACAAGTTAAGAAGTACAGATTGCAGCAATCCTTCTGAAGTTCATGAAGAAGAGAATCAAGATGATGATGAAATAAAGAAGCCAACATAAGATACAGATCTAAGATCACAAATCTCCTCAAGATACATTCAGAAGAACCATCTAGAAGATCAAATCATTGGGGACAATAGTGTAGGCGTACAGACAAGAAGACAACTAACTGAACAGACTGAAGAGGTATACCTCGCAATGTTGTCACAAATAGAGCCAAAGAAGTTTGAAGAAGCCAACAAAGACAAAAATTGGGTGAATGCCATGAATGAAGAATTGGACCAAATTGAGAAGAACAACAGTTGGGAACTAGTTCCAAGGCCCAGTGAGAAAAATGTCATTGGCTCAAAATGGGTATTCAAAAATAAGATGAATGAACAAGGACAGGTAATCAAGAATAAAGCTAGACTTGTATGCAAGGGATATTCACAGGTTTAAGGACATGATTATGATGAAACATTTGCCTCTGTAGCTAGAATGGACACTATCAAATTGTTTTTAGCTTTTTCTTGCTGTCATGATTTCAAGGTATACCAAATGGATGTGAAGTATGCCTTCCTGAATGGAGATTTAGAGGAAGAAGTCTACATGGAGCAACTAGAAGGGTTCTCCTTAACAGATAATGTAGACTATGTTTGCAGATTAAAGAAAGCATTATATGGGTTAAAACAAGCTCCTCGAGCATGATATTCAAGGCTGGACAAATACTTGCAAAAATAGGGGTTCAATAAAGGGGGAGTAGACAACAAATTGTACACAAAAGAAAATGAAGATGAAATTTTGATTGTAGTAGTGTATGTAGATGATATCATGTTTAGAAGCAGCAAAGATGAGTTAACAAAAGGATTTGCTGAAGAGATGAAATTAGAATTTGAAATGTCTATGATTAGAGAGCTTACCTTCTATCTAGGACTACAAATTCAACAAAAGAGCACAGACACATTTATCTCACAAGAAAAATATCTAAAAAAGATGCTGAAAATATTCAAAATGGAAGATTGCAAACCTGTGTCAACTCCCATGACTACTGGATGCAAGCTTTGTGCAGATGATGGAACAACTGATGTAAATTAAAAAATTTACAGATCCATGGTTGGAAGTTTGTTATACCTAACAACTTCTAGACCAGACATTGTGCTAGTTGTAGGACTTGTGGCAAGATATCAAGCAGCACCAAAACCAAATCACTTACTAGCAATTAAAAGAATATTCAGATATCTACAAGGGACTGCACATTATGGGCTATGGTATCCAAAAGGAGAAAAGTTCATTTTGACAGCATATATAGATGCAGATTGGGCCAGCTGTGTTTATGACAGGAAAAGCACAAGTGGAGGTGCATTCTATTTAGGAGAGAGTCTGGTGGCATGGCTAAGCAAGAAACTAACATGTATTTCTCTATCTATAGAAGAAGCGGAATACATTGCAACAGCAGCATGTTGCACACAAGTCATTTGGATGAAACAAACCCTCCAAGACATGAAGGTAAGCATTGATGAACCTATCTCTATCAAATGTGATAATAGAAGTGCCATAAGCATATCAAAAAATCCTGTGCTTCATTCAAAAACTAAACATATTCCAATCAAGTATCATTTTCTCACAGAACAAGTAGCTCAGAAAGTAGTGAAGTTGGAATATGTGCCAACAAAAGAACAGACAATAAGTATATTTACAAAACCTCTTGCTAGAGAACCATTTGAATATCTGAGAGATAGACTAGGGGTAGTGTTTGTAGATGCTACTCTCTGATATAAAGAGAAAGCATCATTTCAGGGGGAGAATAGAAGAGAAAACATCATTTCAGGGGGAGATCCACAAAGAGCATGAAACAAGTCCTCAAGATCAAAATATTAGCCCTTTGCCATTGATGTCAAAGGGGGAGGAAATATATAAGCAGAGAATAGATATGGCAGATAATAGAGAATAGCTATAAACATACAGATGTTATTGCCATCAATGGCAAAGGCAGAGACTATTAGAAGTGTTGTCATTGATGGCAAAGGACAGTAGCAGGACAACAACAGTGGAAAAGGATAGCAGCAGAGGCAAAGCAGAATATAGTGACAGGATATGTAGGAGCATGAGGAGAACATAGTGAGAAAGAGGCAAAGCAAAATACAGTGATAGGATGTGTAGACAGGAAGCATGAGGAGCAGGTTTACATTACTGTAGAAGACTCTACAAATAGAGCATGAAAGGATAGGTGTTTACATTTGGAAGAGCAGCAGACTGCACATACAGGAAATACAGTAAGGGATTCAAAGAATTTGAAATACAAAAATGGAATTCACATTGATTTTTCTGATAGATTTGGAGCGAAACCATGAGTGGAAGAAGTGAATCTTTGTCTAAGTGATAAACCCTGTTTTATAGAACGGGAAGATTCGCTAGAATTGGAGTAAAAGATTATTGGTTTATTACCGATAGAGTAATATCTGTGGGACTTAATCATTGAGTTAGAGTGAGGAATTCATAAGAGCTGTGAGATTTGGGGATAGCTCCTTGAGATATCATTACAGATATCGTATGGAGGACTGATGAATGGGCTCGATGGGCGATCGAATGGTGGAGTGATAAGGTGAGCCAAGAGTAAAACAAAACAGAAAGGAAGCTTCATGAATGGTGTGGACCAAAAGTAATTCAAGAGCAGAGTCGTTAATTGGAGTGGTTCAGTGCACAGTCGTAGGCGGAGTTAATTACAATAAAATGTTGAAGCGTTGAACGCAACCCTCAGCCAAAAGGGAGCAGAACCTTACGAAGAAATAGTGAATGCGAGTTAAAATAACTATGGAGCCCGAAAGGTTATATTACCACATATATTTGTGTAGGGCTTAAGTCTGATCCAAAGAGTTAATATAGTATTGATAGAGAACATCTTATGTAGTGTGGGACCCCACATAAAATTCCAAGAATCACAACACAAGCTGGAGGATACATTAGAACTGAAGCGGAAGCTTATATATATGTAGCGCGTTACATATATTGCGCTTTATATACAAAGGAACAAATCATATATATATATACATATATCTATATGTAGCACGAGATCTAAAGAACCAAAGGTTCTATCAAAATAAAAGTACCACATGGTGGGACCCTCATCAATCGCATCGGAAAAAAGGTCAGCAGCGGATCATATGAACAGAAAGTTCCCATTGCAATTGAAGCCTAGACCTAATGGGTTTATAAACCATGATTGACATGTGTTTGAGTTCCTGCATAACAGTGATCGCATCAAAGCATTAGAGCATAGGAATATGGGAACATGCAACTAAAAGTTGCGATTATGATTAATCACAATCGGAGTAATCGCATCGCATCGGATCAGAGTGATCGCATCGGAGCATCAGAGCATAAGAATATCAGAACATGCAAATGCCAATTACGATTGAGATTGAGTTCCGGACCCGATGGGCGTATAAACTGTGATTTTTTAGGTTTGAGTTCCGGCCTAATCGCATCGACACATTTAAATGAACAGTGGTCAATCGCATCGAAGTCGTATATGTTAACATATGTGAAAAGCAAATATTTATTGTTGGTTTATTATGTATAGACCAACATATACTATGAAGAATTGTGATATGCGTTGAATAACCTTGTGGGCCCGAGTCATTCAATTAAGTGATTTATTCTAATGTTAAATGGGTCAGAGTTCAATAGAGAAAAGAAATAACTAGACCAGTGTGCTCGATGATGGATATGTCGCAAAGAATTACATAAAAGGGTTGATTCTAAGGTTTGAATATCAAAATAATAATGCTGAGAAAGAACATTAATTGCTTGAAATAATAGAAGGAGAGAACCTTGCATAGAGGACATATATTGGGTTTATAACCATGGCAATATTAAAGCCTCCGCATTCAGTTATTTAAACTACCAGTAAAGGAAGCCAAAGCGTTGGAATTTACCCAGAGCTTTTAAAGGTCAGCATTGGTTGTTCAGTAATTAAAAAATCAAAGGTTTATTAAAAAGGTTTTATAATATTGCTGAGAGTTATTTATGTTGGATTAAAAGACAGTTGTACAGGCAGCAATTATGCAACTGTAATGAACGATGAAAATGAATATAGTGAACCGAAAAAGAGAGGGTGGTTGTTGATGAATGAGAGAGGAATACAGAGAGAGAGCAGTGTTGTTCAAAATTTTATACTGTAATTGAATGTAAAGTTTTTAACTATTCACATTGTTTGTGGTTGGTTCAGATCATTTCCATCATGCATTAGGCACATCTTGTTTACGCTGGAAAAATACTTTGAAATGGTTTTTTCATTTCTTTTCATATGAGTTCCTCAGAATTATTTGCCTACGAGTTACACTCAAGCTAGTTGATGGGGGATGGCTTAATTCCGTCTTTCAAGAAAATATTTTCCCATCGATACCGACTGATTTCTCGGGGAATGATATGTAGAGTCCTTTTTTAGTACCTTAGGCTTTGAATTCATCAGTGGTAGATTCCTTTGCCATCAATAGTGAGAATAAATAAATGTCTCCTGATTGATAGATTCTCTCAAGTGTTTGACTTCAACAGATTTATTTTTACTTGTTAGATTGTACTGGGGTACCTTGAATCTCATCATCATTATCTGTGGATTGCCTTATGTTTGTTAATGATATACATCAATGGCTAGTAATCAAAGGATTTCTCACATGGTCGACTTGAACTAATTTATTTCCATAGAGTAGAATTGTACCATCTATGATCACTGAAGAGCTCAGGTTATGTCAACATCTTGGTTCACTCGATATCTCGTTCGGTTTTCTATCAATGATTTTGTCCACCTTATAAGCTGCAATCCATCACAACAACATCTTGTATGTTGACACCCAAGTTTGTGAAGTATCACTATTCCACCTATATGAATTGGTACTTTGAGGATCAACTGTGAAACATTAGTGATTGGACATTCCTTGAGCATCATTTATCAGAATTTCTTCTATATGTGATATTGAGACATAGTTCCATTGTGTTACTTTATGACTATGCTCCAATGATCCACTATGAATTCTTGAATTTTATTTGTGCACTTACGTATGCACATTGGATCCACTCTATGATTGATCAACAAACATTCTTTAGTATCTCTTAGCATGGGTATGCTCAACTCAGATACGAGTCTCCTTTCTAATTTCTTCCACAGGTTTTCAGTGGGCTGGAATATGGTGGTCTCCTCTCAGGTCCTCAAATGATCTCCCTTTATATTTAATACATTTATTCTATCATGTACCTATTCTAACCTCATATTTTATGGAGCATATTTTATAACATAATTCAACACTCAGGTAGTTCTGATGGTCTTGTATGTCCTTGGGCAACCCTTTCACTCTCAGAGTTGATCATTTATTAAAAAGAAATATTTTAAATTCCATACGTGACTCTTCCCTTCAAGAAGAATGTACATACACGTGCACCTCTATATGGAACCTGCATATATAATGTAAAATATGAAGAAAATATGAAATATCTTATTTTCCAGGTAACATTTATAGGTTTCAACAAAAGCCCACCTATGGGAGCTTGTGGCTTAACTGAATAAACTGATTTTTGGTGGTATTTATACACCTCATGGGTAGGTATAATTACACTTGGATATAGGATAATGACATTATGGTCATTTCGGTCCCTATATCAATTCTGATTTCACCTATGCCTCCTACACCCATAGTCATATGAAGCACATGTTTCCTCGCATAGATGTTCGTCCTTCATTATATGACATCCTGTTGCATATCCTTGAGAGGTGATCTTTGATGCTTCATATGGATGAATCCTGAGGAGGGTTTCATTGGTGCCATAGTCGGATCAGCTTGTATCTCTTCACTATTCTTTGCTGATATCAATAAAGAAGATTTGTCTTGTTCATAATATTTTATGATCTCATGTTATATGATTCATGTTTAATATATCTCCTAATTTATCTGATAATGCTTGATGATCTAACATGTTTATTATTCACATGATTTGAAGTACTTGTTATATATATGCTTCTCTGAACTTTTTTGCAGGTTTAATTGCTTTAGAGGAAGCACAGGGTTTGAACCCTATCGGAACGACATCAAACGTATGACCTACATGTACTTATCTCAAACCTTAATATAATAATTTGTATATTTTTATTTCCCATTGTATATTTTTTGTTGATTGTCTGGCTTTGATTTATTGATGATGTAAACCCTTACCTTAGGAACATTTTCCTGCCAACAATAAGTTGTTAATCATTGAGATGGAGGAGATAGAGAAGCATGTATAGGAATTGTTAAACCAAGGGATCATAAGGGCATGTTATTCTCCATGTGGTTCACCTATTGTCTTGGGGCCAAAGAAGGATGGCACATGGAGGATGTGCATGTACTACATATCACTCAAAAAAATAAACGTGAAGAATCACTACCATCTCCCTTGCATTGATGATTATTAGATCAATTGAAAAATGTTGTTTATTTCATAAAAATATACTTGTGCAGTGGCTACCATTATGTTAGTATTGTAGAAGAGAATATATGGAAGATTGTGCTCAATAAAAAACAAGGTTTTTTTGAATGGCTGGTGATGCCATTCAATCTACGAAATTCTTAGGCCACATTCATGATAGTGATGAATGATATTTTCAGACCTTTTCTTGATGATTTTGTACTTATGTATCTTGATGGAATTATTGTTTATAGTAGGACATGGAAATATAATGTGAGTAATGTTAAAAAGGTGCTTTGTGTTTTGGAAAAGGAAAAATTGTATGTGAAAATGTCTAAGTGTGAATTTGGTAAAACCTCTTTGGCTTACATAGGTCACATTATTGTAGATGGCTAGTTAAAATAAGATCCTTCTAAATTTGATGTGATTGTAAAGTGGCCTAAATCCACAAATTTTACATAGGTTCATAGCTATTTGGGTACAGTAAAATACTGGAGAAGGTTCATTGCCAACTTCTCCACTATTGCAACCCCCTTGCATGTATTGAAAAGTGTCAGAAAAATATTACAGTGGGGAGGAATGCAACAGAAAGCCTTTGATACACTTAAATAAAATATCATCACCGCGTTAGTTATGGCCTTACCATACCTCCAAAAACCTTTTCACTGATGTCAATGGGTACACCATGGGATAATTATTTATGCAGTAAAGGAATCATGTATGTTACCATTTAGAGATATTCTGTTGAGTTGTTATGAACTACCCCACATATGATAAGTAGTTATATACCCTGGTTAAAAGCGTGAAAGAGTAGAACAACTCTTTGATCGATAGGGAGATTTCCATCTACACAAATCACTAGACCTTGTAATACCTCCTTTCACAAACTAAGCTTCAACAAGCACTTTGTTTCTTATTAATGAGATTCAAGTAATAATTTTATCGGTAATCAAATACAAGAAGGGAACTAGAAAAAAAGTGGAAACTCTGATTTCTCTCCCTCCTATTTTAGCATCTATATTTTTGCAAAATGATTCCTTGTCTTTTGAAAGTTATACTTAACAATATGTTGATGACGAATATTTTAAAGAGATTTATGCAAAGCTGACTCATGGATCACGGGTGGAATTAGGGGAATTTTGAGGCCTAAAATTGGCTTCCTAAGGAAATTATAAAATAATAGTGGAAATAATAAAATAAGATTTGATTACATCATCAAATTTTGGAGGCAAAAAGAAAAAACTATTTTTCCAACTCGTATTTTCAACTTATCTCCCAAATTTTTTACTCAAATTTCAAGTGGGACTACACTACTCATTGGATGAAAAATTTAATTCCTCATCCAAGGAGTACCCATGTTGCATATTTTCAATAGATCGTACTCCACAAAAAATGAGAAATACATGAAAAACATGATTGCAATCACGTTTTTTCATCTATTTCTCATTTTCGTGTAGCAGGGTCCATCAAAAGTATGTGACATGGGTACTTCTTGGATGAGGAATTAAATTATGCATCCAATGAGTATTCTTTCCCGAAATTTGAATAAAAAATTTGGGAGATAAGTTGGAAATATGAGTTGAAAAAGTAGTTTTCTTATTTTATTATTTTTTAATCTTTTTACTCTTTTACTTAAAAAATGGTGAATCATCCCCCATGTTTGACATCATCATCTTGAATCCTATTGGTTCTTATAAATTTGATTTTGGTTGTACTTTTTTCTTAGGAAGCCCATTTTAGACCTCAAAGTTCCCCTAATGAAAGTTACCATTCGCAAGGAAAATCGGTGTACCATGTTGGAAAAATTTTTATTCCCACCAATGGAAAAATACACGTAATCAGAGAGGCAGCTGCCTCTCTTGTGTTATGTCATTTTGGTGTAGGAAAAAATTTGTGTCATTTACAGATGTTTTTTTATTGGCCTACATGAAAAATATTGGGACTTAATATGTAAAGGGATGTGTGTTGTGTTCATTTTTCAAGCCCTCTAATAGAAAACAGGAATTTTTTAGAAAATTATAATTTAAAACGCAATGGAACACATAAAATATGCAGAAACACAAGCAAAAAAAACATATAAAACAAGAGAGACACACCTAATTTGGGCTACGTCCACCCCGAACAGCTAGTCCTTCCTTTATATTATATAGCAGGATGAAGAGACACAACCTACAAAAGATCCCTGGTAATATCCTCTACACTCTTTCATAGCCCCCATTTCAGTTTCTCACTCTTAATACACATACCATACACAACCACAATAAGCTACCCTCATACAAAACAAGGGGTTTCCATCTAGGGAAAAAAAACCTAAATTAAACATAACTTCTACTGTCAGATCATCTGCCTAATGAACGACCTAGATTGACTACGAAATTACAATATTTTACAAGGAAATTTTACATATGCTCAAACCCCACCCCTCTCAGACCCCCGTGGTAGCAATTAAACAAGGGGTGACATTTCCACCTCATTAATAAAAAGGGTCCAATGTTATGATACATCTAAATAAAGAAGATAATTAAGCTCCACACACAAAAATATCCCACTTGGAGACTGACAGTAGCAACTCCACTGCTACTTCATTTGCTAGACAATTACTCCACTTTGGACCTGGTTGTCTATCATCTTCATCATCATACTTGAATATCAATTGAAACTAAGAAGAATCTTAGTTTCTCCCTGGTTACAACTTTTGTTAACATATCTGCAGGATTCTCGCTAGTGTTTATATTTTAAAGCTTCAACTGTCCATCTTCCAACACTCATTGTATGAAATGGTACTTCAGTTGTATGTGTTTAGTCCTAGAATTAATTGCTCCCTTTTTTTCAAGATGAACAGAACTCTAGCTGTCACCATATAAGCTTCCCATATCCTACTTCTTACCCAATTCATCCATAAACATTTGTAACCAAATCATTTCTTTACTAACCTCTATAGCAGCAAAATTCTCCGCTTCTTTTGTTGAAAATGCAACAACACTTTTCATTTTTCAAAACCAACTGACAGTTGTTCCACCTACAGTAAATACATACCTTGTAGTGCTCCTCCTGTTATCTATAACACCTTCCATATCTACATCAACATATCCCTATAGATAAATGCTTGAACCACCAAAGCATAATTCTTGATTTGTGGTACCTCACAAATATTTGAGAATCCATTTCACTTCCATCCAATGTTATTTTCTTGGATTGTTCATGTCCCTACTTTCAACCCCCATTGCATGTGCAATATCATGCCTTGTGCAGACCATTGCATACATTAAGCTTCCAAATACTGATGCATGTGGAACTTTAGACATATAATCCATTTCTTCTTGGGTCTTGGCGAACATATCCTTATTAAGTTTCAAATGGCCGGCCAAAGGTGTAATAACTAGTTTTTCATTCTATGTATTAAATCTTTCCAAGACCTTTTGTATGTACACCTTCTAAGACAATGTTAATTTGTGATTTTTCGTACATCTATTTATTCTCATACCAAGGATTTGTTTTGCAGCTCCCAAATCCTTCATTGCAAATGAATTTTCCAATTTTCTTTTGAGTAAATTTATTTCCTATACGTTAGACCCTGCAACAAGAATGTCATCTACATACAATAACAATATAATATAGCTGCCATCATTTTGGTTTCTGAGATAAACACAATGATCAGAGTGAGATCTAGTATAACCTTGTTTAGACATAAACCTGTCAAATTTTGGATACCACTGCTTTGGAGCCTGTTTTAAGCCATACAATATTTTCTTTAACCTACACACTAATATTTCCTTCCCTTTGACCTCATATCCTTGTGGTTGTTGCATATAGATCTCTTCCTCCAAATCTCAATGTAGAAATGTTGTGCTTGCCTCTAACTATTGAAGATGCTAATCATCCATTACTACAAGAATTAAAATAGTTCTGATTAAAGTCATCTTAACAACAAGAGAAAATATTTCTCAAAGTCAATACCTTTCTTTTGTGTAAACCCGTTCACCACAAGTATAGCTTTGTACCTTTGTTTTCATCCATCTTCTTCCTTCAACCTATAAACCCATTTATTCTACATTTGTTTTTTACCTGGAGGCAACCTGACTAAGTCCCAAGTCTTGTTATGTATTAAGGAGTCCATATCTTCTTTCATCGCTAGCTCCCACTTCTTCCTAGTTTCGACCTACATTGATTCTTCATAAAATTCGATTTCGCTAGAATCAGTTAACAATAAATAATATAATGAAGGAGATTATGATTCAGGGGGTCTACTTACCCTAGTGGACCTTCTCACAGCACTTTTTGTTTGAGGTGCATGTTGCTCTTGTGGTGGTTGTTGATTATTATAATTTTCAGGTACCTTTACTTTTTCTGTGATCTCATCAACAATTGTTCATTCTTTGTTTTATTTTTCCTCTTTCTTTACTGTAATTGATTCTTATATAAGACATTTTCATTGAATATTACATATCTTATGCTAATGATTTTTTTATTTTCATAATCATATAAGAGATAACCACAATAACTATCACCATATCCAATAAACTTACATTTCCTTGATTTTTCCTCAGGCTTTATTTTATTTTCTTTATTAATATGGACAAAGACCTCACAACCAGAAGGCTTTAAAAATGACTAGTTTACCTTTTTACCTATCCATGCCTGCTCTAGAATACCACGATCCAAGGAAATTGAAGGCGCTCTTTTTATTTGATAAACAATAGTATCTACAGCATCTGCCCAAAATTTTAAAGGAAATCCTGCATGCAATCTTATTCACCTTGCACGCTCCATGATTGTTATGTTCATCCCTTCTGATACACAATTTTCTTGTGTTGTTCTTGGAACTGTATTCTCTCTGAGAATTTCATGCTCTGAATAGCACCTATCAAACTCTTTGTTGTAATATTCACCTCCATTGTTTGATCTCAAACACTTTAACTTCTTTCCTGTCTGAATCTCAACCAAAGCTTTCCATTTATTGAAAGTTTCAAATACATCATATTTATTTTGAATACAATAAATCCAAGTTTTTCTAGTTGCATCATCAATAAAAGTAACATAATATGGAGAGCCACCAGGAGATGATACATGAGCAGGTCCCCATTCATTTGTATGCTAAAGCTCTATTTTTGCACTCTTCTTTTCTTTCCCAACTCTAAGAAATCTAACTCTCTTGCGTTTTCCATAAATACAATTCTCACATAAATCAAAATCAATATTCTTCAAACCCATCAAAAAAAATTTTGAGTGAAGAATCTTCATCCCCTTCTCACTGATGTGTCCGAGCCTACGATGCCATAATTTTGCATTAACTCCTTTGGAAGTTAAATCATTAAGAGAGTTAGAAATACCATTGCATAAATAAAATGTACTAACCTTTTCTCCTTTTGTTATTACCCGAGCTCCTTTAGTGACATTCTAGGTTTTATCTGTGAAAGTTGTCTCATAATCTTCATTGCCTAAGTGGCCTATTCAAATCATATTTTTCTTCAGATATTGAACATTCCTTACCTCCTTTAATAACCACTGGTTTCCATTTTTCTATTTTACTAGTACTTTACCCATTCGAACGATTTTATAGGGTTTATCATCACCAAGATGAACGTATCCAAAATATCCTTCAACATAGTCATGAAAATATTTCTTATCAGGTGTGGCATGGAATGAGGCTCGTGAATCTACCACCCAGGAATCGGTAACATTTTCTAAAGAAATAATCAAAGCATCTTATAACACATCACTTGTCACATTTTATTCATGATTTTTTTCTTGTTTTGTGTCTCCTTCTTTTCCCTTCCTAGATTTAACGTCTTTCTTCAAGTGTCCTTTCTTTCTATATTTCCATCATACTATCCTTGATCTGGACTTCTATATTCCATTCCTTTATTTTCTGTGATATGCTGAGCTCTTTCCTTTTTCCATTCTTCTTCCCCTAGTCTTTGCACTGAAAGCATTATCTGATGTCTCACATGAGCTTTTTCATCACATTTCCTTGATAATGATAGCACTGAAAACATCATCAAACTTTAAAGTACTATATCCAGAGACATAGTTACTAATGGACATAAATAAACCATTCCAACTTTTTGGCAATGAGCATAGAAATAACAGATCCCTAAATTCATTATCAAATTTTATCCCTACAGAACTCAACTGACTGGTAACCATATTAAATTCATTTAAATGGTCATCAACAGATCCTCCATCTGAAATATTCATGTTAAATAATATTTTCATAAGAAATACCTAATTTGAAGCCAAGGTATTTTCCTATAGTTCAACCAATTCCTTAATTGAACCATCGGTTGCTATTTCCTTCAAAATATTGAAGGCTACTCATGCCGCAAGGCACAACCATATTATTCCAAGTGCCTTTCTATCGAGAATCTCCCATTATGTATCTATCATACTCAATGGTTTCTTTTTTTTTCTGCTCAATGGTGGGTACTGAACTTTCTGATATAGATAATC
This sequence comes from Pinus albicaulis, assembly GCA_034641835.2. Taxonomy (NCBI): domain Eukaryota; kingdom Viridiplantae; phylum Streptophyta; class Pinopsida; order Pinales; family Pinaceae; genus Pinus; species Pinus albicaulis. The sequence continues at coordinate 339,889,805 of CM076579.1, forward strand.
TTCCATCTACATCTTCCACAGTCGATATCTTTTACAGTTAAATTTCTCGACCGTAAACCTACCACCTTCTGCCATTGCTCCCACTCGAACTAGGAGCCCTTCCTTCCTGCGAGTTTATGAGCCAAATAGACCTTTGGATTTGATACCAATTGTTAGAAAATTATATATTACAGAGAAATGGAACAAATCAAATATGTGGAAACACAAACATAGAAAACATTTAAAATAAGAGAGAAATAGATATACGTGTTTCACCCATTTTGGGCTACGTCCATCCTGAACAACCAGTCCTTCCTTTATATTATAAAGAAATATGAAGAGAGACAACCTACAATAGATCTATTGTAGTATTATCTACTCTCTCTCTCACAGTCCCACTTTTTGTTTCTTTCTCATAATACAAATACCATTCAAAGCTGAAATACAATACCCTCATATAAAATGAGTGGTTTCCTTCTAGGGAAAAAAACCCTAAATTAAACATAACTTCTACCATCAGATCATATGCCTAATGAACGACCCATATTGACTACGAAATTACAATATTTTACAACGACCCCCTTGGACACCCTTGGAAGTTATTAAACAACGTGCAGTGTTTCCACCCCTTTAAGAGCAGGGGTCCAATGCGACGATACATATAAATAAAGAAGATAATCAGGCTTCACACACAATAGGCTCTACACACCTGTAAAGAAATATGAAGAGAGACAATCTAAAATAGATCTGTTGTAGTATCATCTAATCTCTCTCATAGTCCCACTTTTTGTTTCTTTCTCATAATACACATACCATACAAAGCTGCAATACAATACCCTCATATAAAATGAGTGGTTTCCTTCTAGGGAAAAAAAACCTAAATTAAACATAACTTCTACCATCAGATCATATGCCTAATGAATGACCCATATTGACTAAGAAATTACAATATTTTACAACGACCACCTCAGACACCCTTGGAAGTGATTAAACAATGTGCAGTGTTTCCACCCCGTTAAGAGCAGGGGTCCAATGCGATGATACATATAAATAAAGAAGATAATTAGGCTTCACACACAACAGGCTCTACACACCATTCCTTGTCCTGAGTCATCCATGGGAAAGTGTGTCAATGGATTTTGTTGGAGATTTTTCTTTGTCTAGGATAGGTCATGACTATTTGTATATCGCTCTGGATCTATTTAGAAAAATTTATGTCTTAATTCCTTGTAAAAAGCAGGGAACTACAAAGCAGACTCCTCATCTCTTCCTCCAATTTATATGGGTCCACTTTGGTTTGCCCACATCCATTATGTGTTATCGAGAATATCATTTCCTTGGAGAGTTTTGGATGAGTTTGTGGAGAATGATGGACACCAAGAAGCACCAAATTTCATCTAAAGACCGAAAAACGAACAGATGTTGTAAACCGCACAATGATACATCTAATGTAATGTAGGATTATTATGGAAATCATCCAAAGATGTGGGACAAGTAGCTTCCCCATGTACAACATGCATACAACTGAGAAGTGAATTCATCCATTCAAATTTCACTGGTCGAGACATGCTTTGGATATTTTCCAAAGGGTCCCATAGACATGGGCTTTAGGAGAAATGAATTTTCTAGTGGGGAAGATGATAAGGACAAGGCACGTAAGCTCATTCAATGGATTTAGGTGATTCACCAGATAGTGTAGGAGCAGTTGGAGTAAAGTAAAGCTCGATACAAAGCTCAACATGATAAGCACCAGGTTGATCAACAATTCTAGGTTAGAGATAGGGTGTGGCTACAAATCATAAAATATAGGATGAAAGGGAAAGGAAAGAAATTCAGACTAATCTGATATGGCCCATTTACCATATTAGAAATATTGGAGACAATGATTTTCTTCTTGATTCCCCAGCATACATGCAAATTTTCACACTGGTGAATGTCGAAAACCTAAAGCATTATGAACCTCCTTTGATAATAAACACCGGAGAGGTTGGAAAATTTCCTATGGTGCATGAATATACAACTAAATACTTGGAAAAACTACCTGAGGATATAATTATTTACCATAGGATTATGACTTCACGACGGAGAGACATGGAGTACCTTCATATTGGTTTCAAAGGGATTCATCCAAGTAATTTGCATTAGATAGAAAAAGAGAAAGTGAGGGAACAATTCCCTCACTTTCCAATTGAATGATAAATATTTTGGCGTCCCAAAATTTCATTAGTGGGGAGGAATCATCCAGGTCTTAGAAGTGTTGTCATTGATGGCAAAGGAAAGCAGCAGGATAGCAGCACTGGAAAATGACAGCAGCAGAGGCAAAGCAAAATATAGTGACAGGATATGCAGGGGCATGAGGAGAACAGAGTGAGAAAGAGGCAAATCATAATATAGTGATAGGATGTGTAGACAGGAAGCATGAGGAGCAGATTTACACTACTGTAGAAGACTCTACAAATAGAGCATGAAAGGACAGGTGTTTACATTTGGAAAAGCAGCAGATTGCGCATATAAGAAATACAGTAAGGGCTTCGAAGAATTTGAAATATAAACCAGGAAAGTGCATTGAGTTTTCTGATAGATTTGGAGACAATGATTTTCTGTTTCTCTCTTATTTTAAATGTTAAATGGCTCGGAGTTCAATAGAGAAAAGAAATAACTAGACTGGTGCACTCGATGATGGATATGTCACAGAGAATTATATAAAAGGGCTAATTCTAAGGTTCGAATATCAAAATAATAATGCCGGGAAAGAACATTAATTGCTTGAAATAATAGAAGGAGAGAACCTTGCATAGTGGACATATATTGGGTTTATAGCCATGGCGATATTAAAGCCTCCACATTCAATTATTTAAACTACCAGTAAAGGAAAAAAAAGCGTTGGAATTTACCCAGAGCTTTTAAAGGTTAGTGTTGGTTGTTCAGTAATTAAAAAATCCAAGGTTTATTAAAAAGGTTTTATAATATTGCTGAGAGTTATTTATGTTGGATTAAACGACAGTTGTACAGGCAGCAGTTATGCAATTGCAATGAACGGTTAAAATGAATATAGTGAACCGAAAAAGAGAGGGTGGTTGTTGATGAATGAGAGAGGAAGACAAAGAGAGAGCAGTGTTGTTCAAAATTTTATACTGTAATTGAATGTAAAGTTTTTAACTGTTTACATTGTTTGTGATGTAATTGGAAATTCTCTGGGGAAATATAAAATCCCACTGCAAAGTTGAAATTGATACATTTCTCTGATTAAATTGATAAAAGAGAAGAGAATGAAGAATTGAAGAAAAAGAAATAATCAAGAAAATATGAAGATTGGAGGACAGTAAAAAAAAAACCAATCAAAGGTATAGAACAAAGCTTATATTCAAGGTAAATTAGCAAATGTTTCGTTTATGAAAAAGAGGGAGTTGAAGCTTCCTTGCAAGTTGTAACTTGCAGAATTTGAGGTTGGAGCCTCCTGTAGGTTGGTGCTTACAGAAAATCAGTGGTGAGAGGGAGTTGGAGCTTGCCTTTACAATCACAACAATAATAAGATGTGGTTTTCTCCCTTTAAGGGTTTCCAAGTATATCTGGGGTCTTTGTGTGTGATGTTTATGTGTTGATTTGGTTATTCAGTCTGCTTAATACTTACTGCTCTTGTCATAATTCTGTTGTTACATTGTCTTAACATTTCTGCACATATAAGTTTGGTTCCATATAAAATTGATCATGAAAGAGGAATTGTAAATAAGTTTAATTGAAAGGTTTTAAAAATTCTTGAAGGGGTTAAACTGATTCACCGCCCCCCCCCCCACCCCCCCTCTCAATTTAAATAAGGTTTCAACATTTGGTATCAAAGCAGGTTACTTTTTTTTGTAGCAGTTTAACAAATGGAAGGAGATCCTAGGTTTTTGGGATGGCTAGTCAAGAAGGACCCTCAATGAAAAAAGCCCCTTTTTTCACTGGTGCAAATTATGCCTTCTGGAAAATAAGAATGAGGACATACGTAATGTCCTTAGGAATAGAAGTTTGGGCTACTATGGAATTTGGATATGACTCTAAGGCAAATGTCTCAGAGAAAGAAGCCAACCAAGATTTTGTGGCTAATGCAAAGGCAATGAATGCAATCTTGAATGGACTATGTGAGGAAAAATTCATCAAAGTAATGCACAGTGAGAGTACCAAAGAAATGTGGCAAACTCTAGAAAATATTCATGAGGGAGACAAAAACATGAAGACAACTAAGCTTCAAGTCTATAGAGCCCAGTTTGAAAATTTAAAGATGAATGATGATGAAGATATTGCTAGTTTCTTTTTAAGGGCTGCATAAATTGTCAATAATATGAAAGCACTAGGTGAAACCATGCAAGAATGTGTAATTCTTCAAAATATCCTAAGATATTTTCCATCTAGCTTTAATCCCAAGGTCTCTCCCATAAAAGAAACAACAGATTGCGAAACCTTGACCATGAACCAGCTTCTTGGAAAACTAACAGCTTATGAGATGAGACTGCCACAGAGGAAGTCAAATGTAATGGAGGCAGCTTTTAAGGCAGAGAAGAAGAAAAAGAAGATATATGTGCTTGTTCTAATCAAGAAGAGGCTAAATTTATCAGGAAGTTGGATAAAGGCTCAGGTAAGTATAAAGGTAAACTTCCATTTAAATGTTTCAATTGTGGAAGAGTTGGACACTATGCTTCTAAGTGTCCTTATAAGAAAACAAAGAATCGGGCTCAGGAATTAGAAAAGACCATATCTAAGAACTGGTAGAAAGGGAAGAGATTCAATAGAAAATCTTTCTGTGCTCAGCAAGACAGCAGTGCATCAGAAGACTCAGCTGAATTCTCAAGTGAAGAAGGAACATCAGAATTTGTTTTGATGGCTATAAAAGAGCTAGAAGAATGTTTTTTACAGGATGAGGAAGAAGGTGAAGTGGACCTTGAGGGGGAGCTAAGAAGTGCCTTAGAGGATATTGAGAGACTAAAACTAAAGTGTAGAAAATAGAAAGACATTCTTCTCAAATACATAAGAGAGGAACAAAATTCAGAAGCCCTCATTTAGTTGAAAGTAGAACTTGAGGAAGCCAAGAGGGTAGAGGATATTCTACTTAAGCAGATCAAGATAAAACTCAGGAACAAGAGAAGTTGGAAGAAGAAGTAGTTTGTTTAAGGAAGAAATTAGAAAATGCCAATAGGAAAATAGATACTTCTCAAATAACAAGCTCTGATAAGTTAAACGAGATTCTAGATGCTCATAGATCTCCTATGATAAAAAATAGGATAGGCTATGAATGAGAATCAAGCAAAGGCAAAGAAAAAGAAAACAAAAATATTATTTTTGTAAAAGCAGATGAGAATATCCAAGGAGCTTAGAAGATTTCAAAGGAAGAAGAATCCTGCAAGAAAGTAGATAAAAACCAGGAGGAAGCTCAAATGACAAAGGATGAAGTAAATAAATTTTCAACTGAAAAAAACTCGTATACTCTTGAATATGTCAAATTTGGAAGTCATCAAAGGAGATTTTTTCCTTCTATGAAAAATGCTACTTGTTGTGCCTGCCACAAATTAGGACACATTGTTGCATATTGTTATACAAGAAGAATAAATACAAACCAGCAAAGGATGCAAACAGTAAAAATTTTTACTCAAGTAGGAAGATGGAGAAGACAACCTTTTATCAGGTATGCAAATTGTTTTTATGGATACTATTTTTATTGTAATGATTTTGGCCATAAAATCATAGAATGTAGGAAATATGAACAAAGATTGTTGTTCAAAACCTCAAGAATATTTATGAATCATGGAGAGTTTATTCCTACTTATAATTCTACTAAGGATATATCCAAATTCTCTGTATGTAATAAAAGTGGACATATGTCTTCCAAATGTCCTCTAAGAGAATATGGTTCATCATCTCAGAAAAGGTACCAAACAAGAGGATGCTTGCAGTCGAAAAAGAAAGTGAATAAATGTGACTTGGCCCTAATAGCTCAAGATCTAAAAAGCCAATGGTATTTGGATAGCGGTTGCTCAAAGCATATGTCAGGAGATACAAGCAAGTTTATAACCTTTGATGAAAAGAAATCTGTAAATGTTACTTTTGGAAATGATAAAGCAGGAAAGATCAAAGGAAGAGGCTCAGTCATTCTAGACAATGGTAGAGGAAAAGCCCAAGATGTACTATTTTTCGATGGGCTGAAAGAAAATCTGTTGAGTGTTAGTCAAATGTGTGATAAAGGCTGTGAAGTTCTTCTTAAAGCTCAAGACTGTGAAGTAAGATCAAGCACTATTGGAAAAACCCTGATCAAAGGTGTTCGAATGGAAATAAATGTCTATGTATTAAAAGAAGAAAATGAAGCATGTCATATTAGCAAATTTGAAGAGTCTTAGTTATGGCATAGGAGATTGGGACACCTAAAATTTGATCATATCATAAGTCTAAGCAAAAAGAATGCAGTCAGAGATATGCCAGCCATAAAGAAGCCTTCAAATAAAATATGTAAATCCTATCAGCTAGGTAAGCAGACCCATACATCTTTCAAAATCAAAGAGAAGCTATCTACAAGCAGACCTCTTCAACTTGTTCACAGGGATCTGTGTGGGCCTTCAAGAAGTAAAACACCAAGTGGAGAATCCTATTTCATGCTAATAATAGATGATTTTTCCAGAATGACATGGGTTGCATTTCTCAAGCACAAATCAGAAGCACTTGAGAAATTCAAAATATTCAAGGCTTTGGCAAAAAATCAAACAAGATACAAGCTAAAGTGCATCAAATTAGATAGAGGGGGTGAATTTACAGATTATGATTTTACAGATCTGTGCAATGAGCATGGGATAAAGCAACAGTTCACAATTGCAGGAACACCTCAGCAAAACGGAGTGGTAGAAAGACAAAACAGGTCAGTACAACAAATTTCCAGAGCCATGATGCAAGAAAGAAACATTACTCAAGCCTTTTTGGGTAGAAGTAGTACACACAGCTGTGCATATCCTAAAAAAATATCATTTAATACCAAACAGTGACAAGACTCGTTATGAATTATGGCATGGTAAACCTGCATTAATCAAGTATTTTAGAGTTTTTGGAAGTAAGTGTTTTATAAAAATTAATGATGAAAATTTGGGAAAGTTTGATGTAAGAGAAGATGAAGGAATATTCTTAGGATATGCATCCAAGAGTAAAGGTTACAGGTGCTACAACAAAATACTTCACAAAATTGTAGAAAGTGTTGATGTAAGATTTGATGAAGAACTATCAGACAAGTTAAGAAGTGCAGATTGCAGAAATCCTTCGGAAGTTCATGAAGAAGAGAATCAAGATGATGATGAAATAAAGAAGCCAACATAAGATACAGATCTAAGATCACAAATCTCCTCAAGATACATTTAGAATAACCATCTAGAAGATCAAATCATTGGGGACAAGAGTGTAGGTGTACAGACAAGAAGACAGCTAACTGAATAGACTGAAGAGGTATACCTCGCAATGTTGTCACAAATAGAGCCAATGAAGTTTGAAGAAGCCAACAAAGACAAACATTGGGTGAATTCCATGAATGAAGAATTGGACCAAATTGAGAAGTATTCAATGTGAAAAAATATAAATTTGATATTGAACAAAACAAGTGACATGCAAACTTTTTTTTTGATTGTAGTAGTGTATGTAGATGATATCATGTTTGGAAGCAGCAAAGATGAGCTAATAAAAGAATTTGCTGAAGAGATGATATCAGAATTTGAAATGTCTATGATTGGAGAGCTTACCTTCTATCTAGGACTACAAATTGAACAAAAGAGCACAGGCACATTTATCTCACAAGAAAAATATCTAAAAAAGATGCTGAAAAGATTCAAAATGGAAGATTGCAAACCTGTGTCAACTCCCATGACTACTGGATGCAAGCTTTGTGCAGATGATGGAACAACTGATGTAAATTAAAAACTTTACAGATCCATGGTTGGAAGTCTGTTATACCTAATAGCTTCTAGACCAGACATCGTGCTAGCTGTAGGAATTGTGGCAAGATATAAGGCAGCACCAAAACAAAATCACTTACTAGCAATTAAAAGAATATTCAAATATCTACAAGGGACTTCACATTATGGGCTATGGTATACAAAAGGAAAAAACTTCATTTTGACAGCATATACAGATGCAGATTGGGCAAGCTGTGTTGATGACAGGAAAATCAAAAGTGGAGGTGCATTCTATTTAGGAGAGAGTCTAGTGGCATGGCTAAGCAAGAAACAAACATGTATTTCTCTATATACAAAAGAAGTGAAATACATTGCAGCAGCAGCATGTTGCATACAAGTCATGTGGATGAAACAAACCCTCCAAGACATAAAGGTAAGAATTGATGAACCTATCTCTATCAAATGTGATAATACAAGTGCCATAAGCATATCAAAAAATCTTGTGCTTCATTCAAAAACTAAACATATTCCAATCAAGTATCATTTTCTCACAGAACAAGTAGCTCAGAAAGTAGTGAAGTTGGAATATGTGCCAACAAAAGAACAGACAACAAATATAGTTACAAAACCTCTTGCTAGAGAACCATTTGAATATCTGAGAGATAGACTAGGGGTAGTGTCTGTAGATGCTGCTCTCTGATATAAAGAGAAAGCATTGTTTCAGGGGGAGAATAGAAGAGAAAACATCATTTCAGGGGGAGATCCACAAAGAGCATGAAACAAGTCCTTAAGATCAAAATATCAGCCCTTCGCCATTGATTTCAAAGGGGGAGGAAATCTATAAGTAGAGAATAGCTATGGTAGAGAATAGAGAATAGCTATAAACATACAGATGTTATTTCCATCAATGGGAAAGAGGGAGACTATTAGAAGTGTTGTCTTTGATGGCAAAGGACAGCAGCAGGACAACAACAGTGGCAAAGGACAGCAGCAAAGGCAAAGCAGAATATAGTGATAGGATATGCAGGAACATGAGGAGAACATAGTGAGAAAGAGGCAAAGCAGAATATAGTGACAGGATGTGTAGACAGGAAGCATAAGGAGCAGATTTACACTACTGCAGAAGACTCTACAAATAGAGTATGAAAGTATAGGTGTTTACATTTGGCAGAGGAGCAGACTGCACATACAGGAAATACAGTAAGGGATTCGAAGAATTCGAAATACAAACATGGAATGCACATTGATTTTTTTGATAGATTTGAAGCAAAACCATGAGTGGAAGAAGTGAATGTCTATCTAAGTGATAAACCCTGTTTTATAGAATGTGAAGATTCACTAGAATTGGAGTAAAAGATTATTGGTTTATTGCCAGCAGAGTAATATCTGTGAGACTAATCATTGAGTTAGAGTGAGTAATTCGTAAGAGCTGTGAGATTTGGAGATAGCTCCTTGAGATATCATTGCAGATATCGTATGGAGGACTGATGAATGGGCTCGATGGGCGATCAAATGGTGGAGTGATAAGGTGAGCCAAGAATAAAACAAAACAGAAAGGTAGCTTCATGAATGGTGTGGACCAGAAGTAATTCAAGAGCAGAGTTGTGAATTGGAGTGGTTCAGTGCACAGTCGTAGGCGGAGTTAATTACAATAAAATGTTGAAGCATTGAACGGAACCCTGATCCAAAAGGGAGCAGAACCTTACGAAGAAACAGTGAAGGTGAGTCAAAATAACTCTGGAGCCCGAAAGGTTATATTACCACATATATTTGTGCTAGGCTTAAGTCTGATCCAAATAATTAATATAGTATTGATAGAGAACATCTTCTGTTGTGTGGGACCCCACATAAAATTCTGAGAATCACAACCCAAGCTGAAGGATACATTAGAACTGAAGCAGAAGCTTATATAAATGCAGCGCGTTACATATATTGCGCTTTATATACAAAGGACCAAAGCATATATATATATATATCTACATGTAGCGCGAGATCTAAAGAACCAAAGTGATGTAGGAGCATCGGGATTAGCCAGCAATTTGAAGACTTGTTCACATGTTGTGGCTAAACAAAGTGAAATTCATTAACTGTTGGTCAAAATCAGTTTTACTGAGGAGGCTTGACTTCTCAAATAATTTGTTATAATTTATTATTGTAATAAGTGAGAGACTGTCTTTTTTTAGATTTAGGGATAAGAATTGTTAGTCTAGGTGTGCACGAGAGCTAAGAGATAGAATATTTATATTAGATCTTTAAAAATAGGAGATTGCATTAGCTATTGTTAGAGGAATTAGTTAATAATAAAAGGGGGAAAATGTTGATGAGGAGAGATTAGTAAGGCTTGGAGTGGAGTGAGAGTTCAGAGTTGGGTGTGAACTGTATTTTGTTTAACAGAGGTCTATTCCTTGTTAATGAGGCCTGAGGTCAAGACTCTGTTCTTCTGAAGATTATGAATAAGATTAATGTTGTGTGTATAATTGTATGACGAGCCCATGGAGGCCTGAGCATTTTTTTTTCCATGTATTGATTGAAATGATTATGGCTCTATGATTTTATTATAAAATGTAAGAATTTATGTGTTACATTAAATCTGGTAATAGTTTGAGTCTGTGAGCGGGAAAGCCTTTAACATAGAGAATTAGCATAAAAAGACTTCACGGAACCTTTGAGAAAAAATGAATTAATATATATATCGATTTTGGAATTCATCGGGTCCGTATAACTCATCGCATCGTTCTAGGAGAGGTGTTCCATATCACATTATATAATAATGGAACCGGATGCGAAAATTTATAAAGTTGTTTGAAGTGAGATCGGGTCTTGGGAAATATCGGATCGCTTATGAAAAGCGTTATCATCCACTATTGCGACTTGCGATCTCTGATAAACATCACATCAGAATTGTGGAAGTTGCCGATGGTTGAAGAGCTGACGTCCAACCATTGCGATTTAAGATTGCCGATTGGTATTGCATCAGAGCTGTGGAGATTGGCATCGCATCGGAAACGTGGTGAATGTTGAAAGTTGAAAGGAGCTTGCGACTGCTGATTTGCGAAAAATTTTCTCACCCGTCCGATCGACCAGATCTGTGGTGCAGAATTACACATAGATTTAGATTCAACAAGGCGTTCAGTGTCATTTTGAATGGTTTAAAAGATATATCAGAAGCGAAAGAGGAAAGCATGTTTTTAACTATTTTCAAAGAATTTCAGTTCCGATAAGTTCAAGGAGCGATTATTGAGTTGTAAGGTCCATTGTGAACTTATTCAAATCCATTGCTGCCGCTACGTCAATTTTTGGTATCAAAGCAGAAAAAAGGGGTGTTTGCAGCGAAGATGCCACCAAGAAGGGGAATTGGTCGAGGAAGACCAAAACCAAATGCAATTCTGTTAGAAGAAGTGCGGAATTTGTGTGCATGAATGGAGACAATGGAGACAGCCCAAAGAAGAGCACCTGATGATGGTGCTGAGAGTTCTCCAGAAGAATCTGATGCAGATGTGGAAGAAGTAGAAGAAGATAATGAAACTGCAAAAGTCCTCAAGATGCTGGAAAAAGTTGGAAGTAAACCCAAGATGGAGATTCCTATGTATGAAGGGAGTTTGAATGCGGAGGAGCTTATGGATTGGATCAGATCCATAGATCAGTACTTTGACTTTGAAGAGATTGAGGAAAATAAGAAGGTGAAGTTTGCAGTTACTAGATTGAAGGGTCATGCAGCCATCTGATGGGATGAGGTATAGACATCAAGAACGAGGAAAGGGAAATCTAAGATCAAGCAATGGGATAAAATGGTAAGTAAACTGAAAGCCAATTTTTTTCCTAAAGACTATCATTTGAATCTTTTTAAGCAAATGCAAAATCTGAAACAAAAAGAAATGTCTGTTAAGGAGTATACAGAAGAATTCTATAGATTAAATATTAGAACAGGGCATGTAGAAGATGATGTGGAAAAAATAGCTAGATATGTAAAAAAGCTAAGGTATGAAATACAAGATGAGATTAGCTTGTTAAATCTGAAAACTGTTGAGGATGCCTAGCAAGCAAGTTTGAAGGAAGAGGAGAAAATATTGAGGAGATAGAGTCAAAGGAAGAGAGGAAAGAGCTCAGCGAGAGGTAGAGGAGTTTCCAGATCTAGAGGAACACAACATCAGCATGAAACAGGAATTTCAAGTGGCAGATCACCACAGGGGGGTGAATCTAGTAGAGGAAGATTTGCGCCCAGAGGAAGAGGGTGAGGAAGAGGTGTTAGGTGTTATACCTGTGGAGAATGGGGACACATGTTGTGGGACTGTCCTCATAACAAATCAGCAAGTCAAAGGGGTGCAAATGTGATAGAGGCGGAGCTAGAACCACCTCGACTTGTGGAGAAAGAGGAACCACCTGAAGAAGGTGAATCACTGCTACTTAGAAGAACTTTGCTTAGAACAGAAAAGGAGACTGGAGAACCTACGCAAAGGAAGAACTTGTTCAGAACTACATGTAAATCAAAGGGTAAGTGTTGTAAGGTCATACTTGATAGTGGGAGTACTGACAATCTTGTGTCCACGGAGATGGTGGAAAAGCTTGGGTTAGCAAGGATGGCACATCCTCTGCCTTACAAAGTATCTTGGCTACAGAAGGGCCATCAAGTTATCGTGACAGAGCAATGTAATGTAGAAATGCAGATCGGCACATACAAAGACGTGATCCTATGTGACATAATGCCCATGGATGTATGTCATGTATTATTGGGGAGGCCATCGCAATTTGACCAGAAAGAAATTCACGATGGCAGAAGGAACACATATACGATAAAAAGGATGGAATTAAACACACGTTGTTCCCAGTGAAGAATGATGTTGATAAAGGACTTCCTGAAAATAATATTATGTTGATAAGTGGTAAAGAACTGCTACAAGAGGTCGATAAAAGGGAGGAGTTGCACTTTGCTATCGTAGGGAAGCCCAAGGTAATCTTAACCTCTACAAAATTTAGATGATTTGCCTAAAGAAATTCAAGTTGTGTTAAATAATTTTATGGATATCATCATAGATGAATTACCGAATGAATTACCACCGATTAGAAGTGTTAGCTACCATATCGACTTAATACTAGGAGAAAGTCTACCCAATAAAGCTGCATATAGACTAACTCCCTAGGAAAACTCAGAGATTGCAAGGCAAGTACAGGAACTGATGAACAAAGGGATATTTAGAGAAATTCTAAGCCCGTGTGCTGTGCCAACGGTACTTAGTCCAAATAAGGGAGGATAATGGCACATGTGCACCGATTCCAGAGCTATCAACAAGATAACAGTCAGGTACAGATTTCCTTTGCCCAGAATGGATGACTTAATGGACTGTTTAAGTGGATCCAGGTACTTTACTAAGATTGATTTGAAAAGCGGGTATCATCAGATCAGAATTCGGGAAGGCGATGAATGGAAAATGACTTTCAAAACAAATAGTGGACTGTATGAGTGGTTAGTGATGCCTTTTGGGCTCACTAATGCACCCAGTACATTCATGAGACTAATGAACGAGGTCTTGAAGGAGTATGCAGGTAATTTTGTTGTTGTTTACCTTGATGATATTCTAGTTTTCAGCAAAAGTAAAGAGGAGCATTTAGAACATCTGAAGTTAGTCCTGAAAACTCTACAGAGGGAAAAAATACTAATCAATTTGAAGAAGCATAGTTTCATGAAAGAAGAGCTAGTGTACCTAGGATTTGTGATTTCCAAATAATGCTTGAAAATATATCCAGAGAAGGTACAAGAAATCAGGAACTGGCCTACTCCCAGAAGTGTATTTGAGGTAAGAAGTTTCCATGGACTTGCTAGTTTTTACAGAAAATTTATAAAAGGGTTTAGTCAAGTTTGTGCACCAATCCTTGAGACAATCAAGGAGGTCAACCAGCCATTTCGATGGACAGAAGCAGTAGACAGGAACTTTAATTTGCTGAAAAAGAAGATAATAGAAGAGCCAATTCTAGCATTGCCTAATTCTGAGAAAGTCTTTCAAGTAGAAACCAATGCAAGTGGGGTAGTAGTCGGTGCGGTACTGAGCCAAGAGCAAAGACTGATAGCATATTTCAGTGAGAAACTAAATGATGTGAAAAGGAAATATTCTTCCTATGACAAGGAGTTTTATGCTATTTTATAGGCATTGAAAAAGTGGAGGCATTACTTACTGCCAAAGGAATTCATCTTATATTCAGACAATCACGCTTTACAATTTATTAATAACCAGCCAAAGATAAATCAAAAGCATGCCAAATGGGTGGAATTTCTACAAAGTTTCACTTTTGTAATAAAGCATAAAAGTGGTAAGTCTAATAATGTAGGAGATGCATTGAGCAGGGTAAGTTTTCTTTTGCAAGAGTTTAAAGTGGGTGTTGTAGGTTTTGAAGAAATGATAGAAATGTACAAGGATGATGAGGATTTTAGAGACATCTATACAATAGTTCAGAATCTAGTGAGGCATAACAGAAGTCAATGGGTGGACTACCTTATTCAAGGAGGCCTGTTATTTAAAAGCAACAAGTTATGTATTCCTAAATGTTTCATGAGGGAGAACATAATCAAGGAGAAGCACAGTGGAGGGTTATCTGGTCATTTTGGACAAGATAAAACCTTTGGTCAAGTAAATGCTTTTTATTACTGGCCCAAAATGCAAACCGATGTTAAACTTTTTGTTGAGAAATGTAGGATATGTCAATATGCCAAAGGAAGGAGTCAGAATACAGGTCTATATCAGCCATTGCCCATACCAGATCGACCATGGGATGCAGTTAGTATGGACTTTGTTCTGGGTTTACCAAAAACTCAAAGAGGAAACGATTCTATTTATGTTGTAGTAGATAGATTTTCTAAAATGGCACATTTTATTGCTTGTAAGAAAACTAATGATGCAACACACATAGCAAATTTATTCTTTTCAGAGATTGTAAGATTGCATGGTTTACCTGTAAGTATTGTATCATATCAAGATACTAAATTTGTAGGGCATTTCTGGAGGACACTTTGGAAGAAACTGGGGACTAAACTCAGTTTTAGTTCAGCGTACCATCCTCAGACAAATGGACAAACTGATGTAGCGAACAGGAGCTTGGGGAATATACTAAGGAGTTTGGTACATCAGAATCCAAAACAGTGTGATTTGGCATTACCTCAAGCTGAATTCGCTTACAATGATACACCAAACCGAAGCACTGGAATGAGCCCATTTCAGATTGTCTTTGGAATGCATCTGAGAGGAGTATATGAGCTTAGGGACTTGGGAAAATAGGAAGCCAGGAGTGCAAGTGCTGAAGATTTTGTTGAAAAAATGTAGAGGTTACAAGAATAATTCAAAGGTAAATTACGGGAAAGCAAGAGTAGATACAAACAGAGAGCAGATCTGAAAAGAAGAGGAAAATATTTTCAAGTAGGAGATTTAGTTATGGCATATTTGAGGAAAGAAATATTTCCTACAAAAACTTATAACAAACTGAAAATGAAGAAGATAGGACCTTGTAAAATTAAAAGGAAATTTTCAACCAATGCATATGAGATCGATTTGCGAAAAGGGATCGGAATATCCCCCATTTTTAATGTTTCAGATTTATATCCATTCAGAGAGGAAAAGACCGAGTTGCAGACTGAAGCCACAGGTGATGAAGTTCAAACCATAGATTGGGAGGAACAGGTACCAAAAGCATCCAAGAAAGAAGTTGAGGTTTTCTTAGATCAAAGAATATCCAAGAAAACTCGAGGGCAGACATATTTCCAATATCTGGTCAAGTGGAAGGAATAGCCAATGGAAGATTCCAGTTGGTTGACAGCAGTTGAACTAGAGAAATATGGAGTAAGTCCTGAAAGTTTGAAGGAAAAATATTTTCTTCCCCAGGAGTCTGATGCAGGAGCATTGGGATTAGCCAGCAATGTGAAGACTTGTTCACATGTTGTGGCTAAACAGAGTGAAATTCATTAACTGTTGGTCAAAATCAGTTTTACTGAGGAGGTTTGACTTCTCGAATAATTTGTTATGATGTGTTATTGTAATAAGTGAGAGACTGTATTATTTTAGATTTAGGGATAAGAATTATTAGTCTATATGTTCACGACAGCTAAGAGATAGAAGATTTCTATTAGATCTTTAAAAATAGGAGATTTCATTAGCTATTATTAGAGGAGTTAGTTAATAATAAAAGGAGAAAAATGTTGATGAGGAGAGATTAGTAAGGCTTAGAGTGGAGTGAGAGTTCAAAGTTGCATGTGAACTGTATTTTGTTTAACAGAGGTCTATTCCTTGTTAATTGGGCTTGAGGCTAAGACTCTGTTCTTCTGAAGATTATGAATAAGATTAATGTTGTGTGTATAATTGTATGACGAGCCCATGGAGGCCTGAGCATTGTTTTTTCCATGTATTGATTGAAATGATTATGGCCCTGTGTTTTTATTATAAAATGTAAGAATTTTGGTATTACAGTAAATCTGGTAATAGTTTGAGTCTGTGTGCAGGAAAGCCTTTAAGACAGAGAATTGGCACAAAAAGACTTTGCGAAACCTTTGAGCAGAGTTGAATTAATATATATATCTATTTTGGAATTCGTCGGGTCCGTATAAATCATCGCATCAGTCAAGGAGAGGTGTTCCATATCACATTATATAATAATGGAACCAGATGCGAAAAGTTATAAAGTTGTTTGAAGTGAGATCGGGTCCGCGGAAATATCGGATCGCTTATGGAAAGCGTTATCATCCACTATTGCGACTTGCGATCTTCGATAAACATCGCATCAGAATTGTGAAAGTTTCCGACGGTTGAAGAGGTGACATCCAACCATTGCGATTTGTGATCTCTGATTGGTATCGCATCGGAGCTGTGGAGATTGGCATCGCATCAGAAATGTGTTGAATGTCGAAATTTGAAAGGACCTTGTGACTGCTGATTTGCGAAAATTGTTCTGAGCCGTCCGTTCGGCCAGATCTGTGGCACGGAATTACACATAGATTTGGATTTGACAAGGCGTTCAATGTTGTTTTGAATGGTTTAAAAGATATATCAGAAGCGAAAGAGGAAAGCATGTTTTTAACTATTTTCAAAGAATTTCAGTTCTGATAAGCTCAAGGAGAGATTATTGAGTTGTAAGGTCCATTGTGAACTTATTCAAATCCATTGCTACTGCTGCATCAATTTTTGGTATCAGAGCAGAAAAAAGGGGTGTTTGCAGCGAAGATGCCACCAAGAAGGGGAATTGGTTGAGGAAGAACAGAACCAAATGCAATTATATTAGAAGAAGTGCGGAATTTGCGTGCATGAATTGAGACAATGGAGATAGCCCAAAGAAGAGCGCCTGATGATGGTGCCGAGAGTTCTTCAGAAGAATCTGATGTAGATGTGGAAGAAGTAGAAGAAGATAATGAAACTGCCAAAGTCCTCAAGATGCTGGAAAAATTTGGAAGTAAACCGAATATGGAGATTCGTATGTATGAAGGGATTCTGAATGCGGAGGAGTTGATGGATTGGATCAGATCCATAGATCAGTACTTTGACTTTGAAGAGATTGAGGAAAATAAGAAGGTGAAGTTTGCAGTTAGTAGATTGAAGGGTCATGCAGCCATCTGGTGGGACGAGGTACAGACATCAAGAACGAGGAAAGGGAAATCTAAGATCAATCAATGGGATAAAATGGTAAGTAAACTGAAAGCCAAGTTTTTGCCTAAAGAATATCATTTCAATATTTTTAAGCAAATGCAAAATCTGAAACAGAAAGGAATGTCTCTTAAGGAGTATACAGAAGAATTCTATAGATTAAATATTAGAACAGGGCATGTAGAAGATGATGTGGAAAAAATAGCTAGATATGTAAACGGGCTAATGTATGAAATACAAGATGAGATTAGCTTGTTAAGTCTGAAAACTGTTGAGGATGCCTATCAAGCAAGTCTGAAGGTAAAGGAGAAAATATTGAGGAGACAGAGTCAAAGGAATAGAGGAAAGAGCTCAGCGAGAGGTAGAGGAGCTGCCAGATCTAGAGGAACACAACATCAGCATGAAATAGGAAGTTCGAGTGGTAGATCACTATAGAGGGGTGAATCTAGTAGAGGAATATTCGTGCCTGGAGGAAGAGGGCGAGGAAGATATGTTAGGTGTTATACCTGTGGAGAATGGGGACACATGTCGTGGGACTGTCCTCATAACAAATCAGCAAGCCAGAGGGGTGCAAATCTGACAGAGGCAGAGCCAAAACCACCTTGACTTGTGGAGAAAGAGGAACCACCTGAAGAAGGTGAATCACTGCTACTTAGAAGAACTTTTCTTAGAATAGAAAAGGAGACTAGAGAACCTGCACAAAGGAAGAACTTGTTCAGAACTACATGTAAATCAAAGGGTAAGTGTTGTAAGGTCATAATTGACAGTGGGAGTACTGAAAATCTCGTGTCCACAGAGATGGTGGAAAAGCTTGGGTTATCAAGGACGGCACATCCTCTGCGTTACATAGTATCTTGGCTACATAAAGCCCATCAAGTTATCGTGACAGAGCAATGTAATGTAGAAATGTAGATTAGCACATACAAAGACGTGATCCTATGTGACATAATGTCCATGGATGTATGTCATGTATTATTGGGGAGGCCATGGAAATTTGACCGGAAAGCGATTCATGATGGGAGAAGGAACACATAGACCATAGAAAAGGATGGAATTAAACACACGTTGTTGCTAGTGAAGAATGATGTTGATAAAGGATTGCCTGAAAATAATATTATGTTGATAAGTGGTAAAGAACTGCTACAGGAGGTCAATAAAAGAGAGGAGTTGCACTTCGCTATCGTAGGGAAGCCCAAGGTAATCTTAACCTCTACAAATTTAAACGATTTTCCTGAAGAAATTCAAGTTGTGTTAAATAATTTTATGGATATCATCGTGGATGAATTACCGAATGAATTACCACTGATTAGAAGTGTTAGCCACCATATCGACTTTATAACAGGAGCAAGTCTACCCAATAAAGTTGCATATAGACTAACTCCCCAGTAAAACACAGAGATTGCAAGGCAAGTACAGGAACTGATGAACAAAGGGCTGATTAGAGAAAGTCTGAGCCTGCGTACTGTGCCAATGGTACTTAGACCAAAGAAGGGAGGAGAATGGCGCATGTGCACCGATTCCAGAGCTATAAACAAGATAACAGTCAGGTACAGATTTCATTTGCCCAGAATGGGTGACTTAATGGAATGTTTAAGTGGATCCAGGTACTTTACTAAGATAGATTTGAAAAGCGGGTATCATCAGATCAGAATTTAGGAAGGCGATGAATGGAAAACGGCTTTCAAAACAAATAGTGGACTGTATGAGTAGTTAGTGATGCCTTTTGGGCTCACTAATGCACCCAGTACATTCATGAGACTAACGAATGAGGTCTTGAAGGAGTATGCAGTTAATTTTTTTATTTTTTACCTTGATGATATTATGGTTTTCAGCAAAAGTAAAGACCAACATATACTATGAAGAATTGTGATATGTGTTGAATAACCCTATGGGCCCAAGTCATTCAATTAAGTGATTTATTCAAACGTTAAATGGGTCGGATTTCATTAGAGAAATGAAATAACTAGACCAGTGCGCTCGATGATGGATATGTCGCAGAGAATTATATAAAAGGGTTGATTCTAAGGTTTGAATATCAAAATAATAATGCCGAGAAAGAACATTGATTGCTTTAAATAATAGAAGGAGAGAACCTTGCATAGAGGACATATATTGGGTTTATAACCATGGCGATATTAAAGCCTCCGCATTTATTTATTTAAACTACCAGTAAAGGAAGCCAAAGCGTTGGAATTTACCCAAAGCTTTTAAAGGTCAATGTTGGTTGTTCAGTAATTAAAAAATCCAAGGTTTATTAAAAAGGTTTTATAATATTTCTGAGAGTTATTTATGTTGGAATAAAAGATAGTTGTACAGGTAGCAATTACGCAACTGCAATGAATGAGGAAAATGAATATAGTGAACTGAAAAAGAGAGGGTGGTTGTTGATGAGTGAGAGAGGAATACAGAGAGAGAGCAGTGCTGTTCAAAATTTTATACTATAATTGAATGTACAGTTTTTAACTGTTTACATTGTTTGTGGTTGGTTCAGATCATTTCCGTCATGCACTAGGAACATCTTGTTTACACTGGAAAAATACTTTGAAATGGTTTTTTCATTTCTTTTCATATGAGTTCCTCATAATTATTTTCCTACGAGTTACACTCACGCTATTTGATGGGGGATGCCTTAATTCTGTCTTTCAAGCAAATATTTTCCCATTGATACCTACTTATTTCTCGGGCAACAATATCTAGAGTCCTTTTTCAGTACCTTAGGCTTTGAATTCATCAGTGGTAGATTCCTTCACCATCAATAGTGAGAATAAATAAATGTCTCATGATTGATTGATTCTCTCAAGTGTTTGACTTCAACACATTTATTTTTACTTGTTAGATTGTACTGGGGTACCTTGAATCTCATCATCATGATCTGTGGATTGCCTTATGTTTGTTAATGATATACATCAATGGCTAGTAATCAAAGGATTTCTCACATGGTCGACTTCAACTAATTTATTTCCATAATGTATAATTGTACCATCTATGGTCACTAAAGAGCTCAGGTTATGTCAACATATCGGTTCACTCAATAGCTCCTTCGGTTTTCTATCAATGATAGTGTCCACCTTATAAGTTGCAATCCATCACAACAACATCTTGTATGTTGACACCCAATTTTGTGAAGTATCAATATTCCACCTATATGAATTGGTACTTTGAGGATCAGCTGTGAAACATTAGTGATTAGACATTCCTTGAGCATCATTTATCAGAAGTTCTTCTATATGTGATATTGAGACATAGTTCCGTTGTGTTCCTTTACGACTATGGTCTAATGATCCACTATGAATTCTTGAATTTTATTTGTACACTTACGTATGCGCATTGGATCCACTCTATGATTGATCAACAAACATTCTTTAGTATCTCTTAGCATGGGTATGCTCGCCTCAGATATGAGTCTCCTTTCTGATTTCCTCCACAGGTTTTCAGTGGGCTGGAATATGGTGGTCTCCTCTCGGGTCCTCAAATGATCTCCATTTATATTTAATACATTTATTCTATCATGTACCTCTTCTAACCTCATATTTTAGGGAGAATATTTTATAACATAATTCAACACTCAGGTAGTTCTGATGGTCTTGTAGTTCTTGGGCAACCCTTTCACATTCAGACTTGATCATTTATTAAAAATAAATATTTTAAATTCAATACGTGAATCTTACCTTCAAAAATAATGTACATACACGTGCACCTCTATATGTAACCTACATATATAATCTAAAATATGAATAAAATATGAAATATCTTATTTTCTAGGTAGCATTTACAGGTTTCAGCGAAAGCCCACCTATGGGAGCTTGTGGCCTAACTGAATAAACTGATTTTTGGTGGTATTTATGCACCTCATGGGAAGGCATAATTATACTTGGATATAGGATAATGAAATTATGGTAATTTTGGTCCCTATATCATGTCTGATTTCCCCTATGCCTCCTACACTCGTAGTCATATGAAACACGTGTTTCCTCACATAGATGTTTGTCCTTCATTATATGACATCCTGTTGCATATCCTTGAGAGGTGATCTTTGTGGCTTGATATGGATGAATCCTGAGGAGGGTTTCATTGGTGCCGCAGTGGGATCAGGTTGTATCTCTTCACTATTCTTTGCTGATATCAATAAAAAAGATTTGTCTTGTTCATAATATTTTATGATCTCATTTTATATGATTAATGTTTAATATATCTCCTAATTTATATGATAATTCTTAATGATCTAACATGTTTATTATTCACATGATTTGAACTACTTGTTATATATATGCTTCTCTGAATTTTTTTGCAGGTTTAATTGCTTTAGAGGAAGAATAGGGTTTTAACCCTATCGGAACGACATCAAACGTATGACCTACATGTACTTATCTCAAACCTTAATATAATATTTTGTTTATTTTTATTTCCCGTTGTATGTTTTTTGTTGATTGTCTGGCTTCGATTTATTGATGATGTCAACCCTTACATTAGGTACATTTTCCCGCCAACAATAAGTTGTTAATCATTGAGATGGAGGAGATGAAGAAGCATGTATAGGAATTGTTAAACCAAGGGATCATAAGGGCATGTTATTCTCCATGTGGTTCACCTATTGTCTTGGGGCCAAAGAAGGGTGGCACATGGAGGATGTGCATGTACTACATATCAGTCAAAAAAATAAACGTGAAGAATCGCTACCATCTCCCTTGCATTGATCATTATTAGATCAATTTAAAAATGTTGTTTATTTCATAAAAATATAATTTTGAAATAGCTACCATCATGTCAGTATAGTAGAAGAGAATGTATGGAAGATTGTGCTCAATAAAAAACAAGGTTTGTTTGAATGGTTGGTGATGCCATTCAAACTACGAAATTCTTAGGCCACATTCATGATAGTGATGAATAATATTTTCAGACCTTTTCTTGATGATTTTTTACTTATGTATCTTGATGGAATTATTGTTTATAGTGGGACATGGAAATATCATGTGAGTAATGTTAAAAAGGTGCTTTGTGTTTTGAAAAGGGAAAAATTGTATGTGAAAATGTCTAAGTGTAAATTTGGTAAAACCTCTTTGGCTTACATAGGTCACATTATTGTAGATGGCTAGTTAAAATAAGATCCTTCTAAATTTGATGTGATTGTAAAGTGGCCTAAACCCACAAGTTTTACATAGGTTCATAGCTATTTGGGTGCAGTACAATACTGGAGAAGGTTCATTGCCAACTTCTCCATTATTGCAACCCCCTTGCATGTATTGAAAAGTGTGAGACAAATATTTCAGTGGGGAGGAATGCATCAGAAAGCCTTTGATACACTTAAATAAAATATCATCACCGCGTTAGTTATGGCCTTACCATACCTCCAAAACCCTTTTGACTAATGTCAGTGGGTACACCATGGGATAATTATTTATGCAGTAAAGGAATCATGTATGTTACCGTTTAGAGATATTCTCTTGAGTTGTTATGAACTACCCCACACATAATGAGTTATATACCTTGGTTAAAAGCATGAAAGAGTAGAACAACTCTTTGATCGATATGGAGATCGCCATCCACACAAATCACTAGACCTTGTAATACCTCCTTTCACAAACTAAGCTTCAACAAGAACTTCGTTTCTGATTAATGAGATTCAAGTAATAATTTTATTGGTAATAAAATACAAGAAGGGCACTAGAAAAAAAGTGGAAACTCTAATTTCTCTCCCTCCTATTTCAGCATCTATATTTTTGCAAAATGATTCCTTGTCTTTTGAAAGTTATACTTAACAATATGTTGATGATGAATATTTTAAAGAGATTTATGCAAAGCTGACTCATGGATCACAGGTTGAATTAGAGGAATTTTGAGGTCTAAAATGGGCCTCCGAAGGAAATTATAAAATAATAGTGGAAATAATAAAATAAGATTTGATTACATCATCAAATTTTGGAGGGAAAAAAGAAAAAACTATTTTTCCAACTCGTATTTTCAACTTATCTCCCAAATTTTTTACTCAAATTTCAAGTGGGACTACACATTGGATGAAAAATTTAATTCCTCATCCAAGGAGTACCCATGCTGGATACTTTCAATAGATCCTACTCCACGAAAAATGAGAAATACATGAAAAACATGATTGGAATCATGTTTTTTCATCTATTTCTCATTTTCGTGTAGCAGGGTCCATCAAAAGCATGTGACATGGGTACTTCTTGGATGAGGAATTCAATTTTGCATCCAACGAGTATTCTTGCTCGAAATTTGAATAAAAAATTTGCGAGATAAGTTAGAAATACGAGTTGAAAAAGTAGTTTTATTATTTTATTATTTTATTATTTTTTAATCTTTTTACCCTTTTACTTAAAAAATGGTGAATCATCCCCCATGGTTGACATCATCATCTTGAATACTATTGGTTCTTATAAATTTGATTTGGTTGTACATTTTTCTTAGGAAGCCCATTTTAGCCCTCAAAGTTCCCCTAATGAAAACTACCATTTGCAAGGAAAATCGATGTACCATGTTGGTAAAATTTTTATTCCCACCAATGAAAAAATACATGTAATCATAGAGGCACATGCCTCTCTTGTGTTATGTCATTTTGGTGTAGGAAAAAATTTGTGTCATTTACAGAGGTTTTTTTGTTGGCCAACATGAAAAATAATGGGACTCAATATGTAAAGGGATGTGTGTTGTGTTCATTTTTCAAGCCCTCTAATAGAAAACAGGAATTTTTTAGAAAATTATAATTTAAAACGCAATGGAACACATAAAATATGCAGAATCACAAGCACAAAAAACATATAAAACAAGAGAGACACACCTAATTTGGGCTACGTCCACCCCGAACAACTAGTCCTTCCTTTATATTATATAGTAGGATGAAGAGACATAACCGACAAAAGATCCGTGGTAATATCCTCTACACTCTTTCATAGCCCCCATTTCAGTTTCTTGATCTTAATACACATATCGTACACAACCACAATAAGCTACCCTCATACAAAACAAGGGGTTGCCATCTAGGGCAAAAAAACCTAAATTAAACATAACTTCTACTGTCAGATCATCTGCCTAATGAACAACCTAGATTGACTACGAAATTACAATATTTTACAAGGCAATTTTACATTTGCTCAAACCCCACCCCACACAAACCCCCGTGGTAGCAATTAAACAAGGGGAAACATTGCCACCTCGTTAATAAAAATGGTCCAACATAACGATACATTTAAATAAAGAAGATAATTACGCTCCACACCCAAAAATATCCCACCTGGAGACTGATAGTAGCAACTCCATTGCTTCTTTATTTGCTAGACAATTACTCCACTTTGGACCTAGTTGTCTCTCATCTTCATCATCATACTTGAATGCCAATTGAAACTAAGGAGAATCTTAGTTTCTCCCTAGTTTCAACTTTTGTTAACATATCTGCAGGATTCTCGCTAGTGTTTATATTTTAAAGCTTCAACTGTCCATCTTCCAACACTCATTGTATGAAATGGTACTTCAACTATATGTGTTTAGTCCTAGAATGAATTGATAACTTTTTCTCAAGATGAACAGAACTCTAGCTTTCACCGTATAAGCTTCCCATATCCCGTTCTTACCCAATTCGTCCATAAACCTTTGTAACCAAATCATTTCTTTACTAGCCTCTATAGCAGCAAAATTCTCCGCTTCTTTTGTTGAAAATGCAACAACACTTTTCATTTTTCAAAACCAATTGACAGTTGTTCCACCTACAGTAAATACATACCTTTTAGTGCACCTCCTGTTATCTATAACACCTTCCATATCTACATCAACATATCCCTATAGATAAATGCTTGAACCGCCAAAGCATAATGCTTGATTTGTGGTACCTCTCAAATATTTGAGAATCCATTTCACTTCCATCCAATGTTATTTTATTGGATTGTTCATGTCCCTACTTTCAACCCCCATTGCATGTGCAATATCATGCCTTGTGCAGACCATTGCATACATTAAGCTTCCAAATACTGATGCATGTGGAACTTTAGACATATAATCCATTTCTTCTTGGGTCTTGGGGAACATATCCTTATTAAGTTTGAAATGGCTGGCCAAAGGTGTAATAACTGGTTTTTCATTTTGTGTATTAAATCTTTCCAACACCTTTTGTATGTACAGTTTCTAAGACAATGTTAATCTGTGATTTTTCCTACATCTATTTATTCTCATACCAAGGATTTGTTTTGCAGCTCCCAAATCCTTCATTGCAAATGAATTTTCCAATTTTCTTTTGAGTAAATTTATTTCCTATACATTAGACCCTGCAACAAGAATGTCATCTACATACAATAAAAATATAATATAGCTGCCATCATTTTGGTTTTTGAGATAAACACAATGATCAGAGTGAGATCTAGTATAACCTTGTTTAGACATAAACCTGTCAAATTTTGGATACCACTGCTTTGGAGCCTGTTTTAAGCCATACAATATTTTCTTTAACCTACACACTAATATTTCGTTCCCTTTGACCTCATATCCTTGTGGTTGTTGCATATATATCTCTTCCTCCAAATCTCAATGGATAAATGTTGTGTTTACCTCTAACTATTGAAGATGCTAATCTTCCATTACTACAAGAATTAAAATAGTTCTGATTAAAGTCATCTTAACAACAAGAGAAAATATTTCTCAAATTCAATACCTTTCTTTTGTTTAACCCGTTCACCACAAGTCTAGCTTTGTACCTTTGTTTTCGTCCATCTTCTTCCTTCAACCTATAAACCCATTTATTCTACAATTTTTTTTACCTGGAGGCAACCTAACTAAGTCACAAGTCTTGTTATGTATTAAGGAGTCCATAACTCCTTTCATGGCTAGCTCCCACTTCTTCCTGGTTTCGACCTGCATTGCTTCTTCATAACATTTGATTTCACTAGAATCAGTTAACAATAAATAATATAATGAAGGAGATTATGATTCAGGGGGTCTACTTACCCTGGTGGATATTCTCACAACACTTTTTGTTTGATGTGCATGTTTCTCTTGTGGTGGTTGTTGTAGTGGCTGTTGATTATTATAATTTTCAGGTACCTTTACATTTTCTGTGATCTAATCAACAATTGTTCATTCTTTGTTTTCTTTTTCCTCCTTCTTTACTATAATTGATTCTTATATAAGACATTTTCATTGAATATTACATATCTTATGCTAATGATTTTTTTATTTTCATAATCATAAAAGAGATAACCACAATAACTAACACCATATCCAATAAACGTACATTTCCTTGATTTTGCCTCAAGCTTTGTTCTATTTTCTTTATTAATATGGACAAAGACCTCACAACCATAAGGCTTTAAAAATGACTAGTTTACCTTTTTACCTATCCATGCCTGCTCTAGAATACCACCATCCAAGGAAATTGAAGGCCCTCTTTTTATTTGATAAACAATAGTATCTACAGCATCTGCCCAAAATTGTAAAGGAAATCCTGCATGCAATCTCATTCACCTTGCACGCTCCATGATTGTTATGTTTATCCCTTCTGATACACAATTTTCTTGTGCTTTTCTTTGAGCTGTATCTCTCTGCGAATTCCATGCTCTGAACAGCACCTATCAAACTCTTTGTTGTAATATTCACCTCCATTATTTCATCTCAAACACTTTAACTTCTTTCCTCTTTGAATCTCAACCAAAGCTTTCCATTTATTGAAAGTGTCAAATACGTCATATTTATTCTGAATACAATAAATTGAAGTTTTTCTAGTTGCATCATCAATAAAAGTAACATAATATCGAGAGCCACCGAGAGATCATACATGAGCATGTCCCCATTCATCTGTATGCTAAAGCTCTATTTTTGCACTCTTCTTTTCTTTCCCAACTCTAGGAAATCTCACTCTCTTGTTTTTTCCATAAATAAAATTCTCACATAAATCCAAATCAATATTATTCAAACCCATCAACAAATTTTTTGAGTGAAGAATATTCTTCCCCTTCTCACTGATGTGTTCGAGCCTACGATGCCATAATGTTGCATTAACTCCTTTGGAAGTTAAATCATTAAATAAAATGTACCAACCTTTTCTCCTTTTTTTATTACCAGAGCTCCTTTAGTGACATTCTAGGTTTTATCTGTGAAAGTTGTCACATAATATTCACCACCTAAGTGGCCTATTCAAATCATATTTTTCTTTAGATATGGAAAATTCCTTACCTCCTTTAATAACCACTGGTTTCCATTTTTCTGTTTTACTAGAACTTTACCCATTCCAACGATTTTACAGGGTTTATCATCACCCAGACGAACGTATCCAAAATATCCTTCAACATAGTCATGAAAATATTTTCGATCCTTCTTTTCCCTTCCTAGATTTAATGTCTTTCTTCAAGTGTCCTTTATTTCTATATTTCCATCATACTATCCTCGATCTAGACTTCTGTATGCCATTCCTTGATTTACTGTGATATTCTGAGCTCTTTCCTTTTTCCATTCTTCTTCCCCTAGTCTCTGCACTGAAAGCATTATCTGATGTCTCACATGAGATTTTTCATCACATTTCCTTGATAATGATAGCACTGAAAACATCATCAAACTTTAAAGTACTATATCCAGAGACAGAGTTACTAATGGACATAAATAAAGCATTCCAACCTTTTGGCAATGAGCATAGAAATAACAGATCCATAAATTCATTATCAAATTTTATCCCTACAGAACTCAACTGACTGGTAATCGTATTAAATTCATTTAAATGGTCAAAAATAGATCCTCCATCTGAAATATTCATGTTAAATAATATTTTCATAAGAAATACCTAATTTGAAGCCAAGGGATTTTCCTATAGTTCTTCAAATTCCTTAATTAAACCCTCAATTGTTGTTTCCTTCAAAATATTGAAGGCTACTGATGCTGCAAGGCACAACCATATTATTCCAAGTGCCTTTCTATCGAGAATCTCCCATTCTGCATCCATCATACTCGATGGTTTCTTTGTTTTTCTGCTCAATGGTGGGTACTGATCTTTCTGATATAGATAATCTTCCATCTGCATCTTCCACAGCGGATAGATTTTGCAGTTAAATTTCTCGACTATAAACCTACCATCTTCTGCCATTGCTCCCACTCGAACTAGGAACCCTTCCTTCCTGCGAGTTTATGAGCCAAATAGACCTTTGGATTTGATACCAGTTGTTAGAAAATTATATATTACAGAGAAATGGAACAAATCAAATATGTGGAAACACAAAAACAGAAAACATTTAAAATAAGAGAGAAATAGATATATGTGTTTCACCCATTTTGGGCTACGTCCATCCTGAACAGCTAGTTCTTCCTTTATATTATAAAGAAATATGAAGAGAGACAACCTACAATAGGTCTGTTGTGGTATCATCTACTCTCTCTCACAGTTCCACTTTCTATTTCTTTCTCATAATACACATACCATACAAAGCTGCAATACAATACCCTCATACAAAATGAGTGGTTTCCTTCTAGGGAAAAAAACCTTAAATTAAACATAACTTCTACCATCAGATCATATGCCTAATGAACGACCCATATTGACTACGAAATTACAATATTTTACAACGACCCCCTTGGACACCCTTGGCAGTGATTAAACAACGTGTACTGTTTCCACCTCATTAAGAGCAGGGGTCCAATGCGACGATACATATAAATAAATAAGATAATCAAGCTTCACACACAACAGGCTCTACACACCATTCCTTGTTCTGAGTCATCCATGGGAAAGTGTGTCAATGGATTTTGTTGGAGATTTTCCTTTCTCTAGGATAGGTCATGACTATTTTTATATCACTACGGATGTATTTAGAAAAATTTGTGTCTTAATTCCTTGTAAAAAGGACGGAACTACAGAGTAGACTCCTCATCTCTTCCTCCATATTTTATGGATCCACCTCGGTTTTCCCACATCCATTATGTCTTATCGAGAATATCATTTCATTGGAGATTTTTGGATGAGTTTGTGGAGAATGATGGACACCAAGAAGCACGGAATTTCATCTGAAGACCGACAAACGAACAGATGTTGTAAACCGTACAATGATACATTTAATGTAGAATTATTGTGGAAATAATCCAAAGATGTGGGACAAGTAGCTTCCCTATGTAAAACATGCATACAACCGAGAATTGAATTCATCCATTCAAATTTCATCATTCGAGACATGCTTTGGATATTTTCCAAAGGGTCCCTTAGACATGGGCTTTAGGAGCGATGAAGTTTCTAGTGGGGAAGATGATAGGGACAAGGCACGTAAGCTCATTCAATGGATTCAGGTGATTCACCAGGTAGTGAAGGAGCAGTTGGAGTAAATTAAAGCTCGTTACAAAGCTCAACATGATAAGCACCAGGTTGATCATCAATTCGAGGATGGATATAGGGTGTGGCTACACATAATAAAATATAGGATGAAAGGGAAAGGAAAGAAATTCAGACCAATCCGACATGGCCCATTTACCATATTAGAAAATATTGGAGACAATGATTTTCTTCTTGATTCCCCAGCATACATGCAAATGTTCGCATTGGTTAATGTCGAAAACCTAAAGAATTATCAGCCTCCTTTGATAATAAACACCGAAGAGGTTGGAAAATTTCCTACGGTGCATGAATATGCTCCTAAATAGTTGGAAAAACTACCCGAGGATATAATTATTTACCATAGGATTAGGA
This sequence comes from Pinus albicaulis, assembly GCA_034641835.2. NCBI lineage: Eukaryota > Viridiplantae > Streptophyta > Pinopsida > Pinales > Pinaceae > Pinus > Pinus albicaulis. The sequence continues at coordinate 339,919,954 of CM076579.1, forward strand.
CTTCACAACGGAGAGACATGGAGTACTTTCATATTGGTTTCAAAGGAATTCATCCAAGTAATTTCCATTGGATAGAAAAAGAGAAAGTGAGGGAAAAATTCCCTCACTTTCTGATTGAATGATAAATATTTTGGCGTCCCAAAATTTCATTATTGGGGAGGAATCATCCAAGTGTTTGAAGTGTTGTCATTGATGGCAAAGGATAGCAGTAGGATAGTAGCAGTGGCAAAGGACAACAATAGAGGCAAAGTAGAATATAGTGACAGGATATGTAGGAGCATGAGGAAAACAGAGTGAGAAAGAGGCAAAGCAGAATACAGTGACAGGATGTGTAGATAGGAAGCACGAGGAGAAAATTTACACTACTGTAGAATACTCTACAAATAGAGCATGAAAGGACATGTGTTTACATTTGGCAAAGCAGCAGACTGCACATACAGGAAATATAATAAGGGCTTCGAAGAATTTGACATACAAACCAGGAATGTGCATTGAGTTTTCTAATATATTTGGAGCGCAACCATGAGTGGAAGAAGTGAATCTCTGTCTAAGTGATAAACCCTGTCGTCTAGAACGAGAAGATTCGCTAGAATTGGAGTAAAAGAGAATTGGTTTATTGTCGGCAGAGTAATATCTGTGGTACTTAATCATTGAGTTAGAGTGAGGAATTCATAAGAGCTGTGAGATTTGGGGATATCTCCTTGAGTTATCATTGTGGATATCGTATGGAGGACTGACGAATGGGCTCGATGGGCGATCGAATGGTGGAGTGATAAGGTGAGCCAAGAAAAAAACAAAATAGAAAGGAAGCTTCATGAATGGTGTGGACCAAAAGTAATCCGAGAGCAGAGTCCTGAATTGGAGTGGTTCAGTGCACAGTTGTAGGCGGAGTTAATTACAATAAAACGTTGAAGCATTGAACGAAACCCTAAGCCAAAAGGGAGCGGAACCTTACGAAGCAACAATGAAGGTGGTTAAATTTAACTCTGGAGCCCGAAAGGTTATATTACCACATATATTTGTGCTAGGCTTAAGTCTGATCCAAAGACTTAATATAATATTGACAGAGAACATTTTACATAGTGTGGGACCCCACATAAAATTCCTTGAGTCACAACCCAAGATGGAGGATACATTAGAACTAAAGTGGAAGCTTATATATATGCAGTGTGTTACATATATTGCGCTTTATATACAAAGGACCATAGCATATATATATACATATATCTATATGTAGCACGAGATCTAAAGAACCAAAGGTGCTATCAAAAGAAAAGTACCACATGATGGGACCCTCATCAATCACATCGGAAAAAAGATTGGCAGCAGATCATATGAACAGAATACTATGATTGTGATTGAAGCCAGGACCCGATGGGTTTATAAACCATGATTGATATGTGTTTGAGTTCCTGCATAACAATGATTGCATCGGAGCATCAGAGCATAGGAATATCGGAACATGCAACTAAAAGTTGCAATTACGATTAATCACAATCGGAGTAATCGCATCGCATCAAATCGGGGTGATCGCATCGGAGCATCGGAGCATAATAATATCGGAACATGAAAATGCAAATTGCGATTGCAATTGAGTTCCAGACCCGATGGGCATATAAACTGTGATTTTATAGGTTTGAGTTCTAACCTAATCGCATCGGCACATTTAAATGAACAGTGGTCAATCGCATCGGAGTAAAAACAGGACATTGGAACATACTACTGAGAGTTGCGATTGTGATTAATCACATCGGAACTATCACAATCGGAAGAACTCGAAAACCGATTCATCGCATCGGCACATCCAAATGAACAGTGTTACATCGCATCAGAGAAAAGTGTGGCAGCGAAGCATGACAATAGAAGTTGCGATTGCGATGAAGATGCAGACCCGATGGGTCTGTGAACTATGATTCATAAGTACTCGAGTTTAGGCATAACAGTGTTTCATCGCATCAGCATTTGATCGCAATCGGAAGTATTCAAGTTGCGATTAATCGCATCGGCAATTAGAGTAGAAGAGTTTAGAATTTATAAAGCTGTGGGACCCAGAGTTTTTTAAAGGTCAGCATTGGTTGCTCAGTAATTAAAATCCAAAGTTTATTAAAAAGGTTTTATAATATTGTTGAGAGTTATTTATGTTGGATTAAAAGACAGTTGTACAAGCAGCAGTTATGTAACTACAATGAATGGAGAAAATGAATATAGTGAACCGAAAAAGAGAGGTGTGGCTGTTGTTGAAAAGAGAGAGGAAAACAGAGAGAGAGGAGAGTTGTTGAAATGATTCGAAATTTATACTGTAATTGAATGAAATTTTTTAACTGTTTACATTGTTTGTGATGTAATTGGCAAGTCTCCGGAGAAAGAAAAAATCCCACTGTAAAGTTGAAATGGATACATTTCTCATAAATTGATAAAAGATAAGAGAATGCAGAATTGAAGAAAAAGAAATAATCAAGAAAATATGAAGATTGGAGTACAGTAAGGAAACCAATCAAAGGTACAAAACAGAGCTAATATTCAAGGTAAATCAACAAATGTTTTTTTATGAAAAAGAAGGAGTTGAAGCTTCCTTGCAAGTTGTAGCTTGCATAATTTGAGGTTGGAGCCTCCTGTAGGTTGGTGCTTACAGAAAACTAGTGGTGAGAGGGAGTTGGAGCTTGCCTTTACATCAAAGCAATAATAAGATGTGGTTTTCTCCCTTTATGGGTTTCCACGTATATCTATTGTCTCTGTGTGTGATGCCTATGTGTTGATATGGTTATTCAATCTGCTTAATACTTACTGCTCTTGTCATAATTCTGTTGTTACATTATCTTAACATTTCTGCACATATAAGTTTGGTTTCGTATAAAATTGATCATGAAAGTTAAATTGTAAATAAGTTTAATTGAAAAGTTTTTAAAAATAATTGAAGGTGTTAAACTGATTCACCCCCCCCCCTCTCAGTTTAACTAAGGTTTCAACAATTGGTATTAGAGTCGGTTCCTTTTTGTAGCAATTTAACAACTGAAAGGATATCCTAGGTTCTTGGGATGGCTAGTCAAGAAGGATCCTCAACAAACAAAGCCCCTTTTTTCACTGGCGCAAATTATGCCTTCTGGAAAATCAGAATGAGAACATACATAATGTCCTTAGGAGTAGAAGTTTGGGTTGCTGTGGAATTTGGATATGACTCTAAGGAAAATGTCTCAGAGAAAGAAGCCAAACAAGATTTTGTGGCTAATGCAAAGGCAATGAATACAATCTTGAATGGACTGTGTGAGGCAGAATTCATTAAAGTAATGCACAGCGAGACTGCCAAAGAAATGTGGGAAACTCTAGAAAATATTCATGAGGGAGAAAAAAAGGTGAAGACAGCTAAAATTCAAGTCTATAGAGCCCAGTTTGAAAATTTAAATATGAATGATGATGAAGATATTGCTAGTTTCTTTTTAAGGGTTGCAGAAATTGTCAATAATATGAAAGCACTAGGTGAAACCATGCAAGAATGTGTAATTGTTAAAAATATCCTAAGATCTTTGCCATCTGGTTTTAATGCCAAGGTCTCTGCCATAGAAGAAACAATTGATTGGGAGACCTTGACCATGAACCAACTTCTTGGAAAACTAACAACTTATGAGATGAGACTGCCACAGAGGAAGTCAAATGTAAGGGAGGCAGCTTTTAAGGAAGAGAAGAAGAAAGAAGAAAAAGAAGATATATGCTCCTGTTCTGATGAAGAAGAGGCCAAATTTATCAGGAAGTTGGATAAAGGCTCAGGTAAGTATAAAGGTAAACTTCCATTTAAATGTTTCAATTGTGGAAGAGTTGGACATTATGCTTCTAAATGTCCTTATAAGAAAACAAAGAATCAAGCTCAGGAATCAGAGAAGACCATATCTAAGAACTGGCAGAAAGGGAAGAAATTCAATAGAAAATCTTTCTATGCTCAGCAAGACAGTAGTGCATCAGAAGACTCAGCTGAATTCTCAAGTGAAGAAGGAACATCAGAATTTGTTTTGATGGCTATAGAAGAGCTGGAAGAATGTTTTTTAGAAGATGAGGAAGAAGGTGAAGTGGACCTTGAGGGGGAGCTAAGAAGTGCCTTGGAGGAAATTGACAGACTAAAATTGAAGTGCAGAAAACAGAAAGACATTCTTCTCAAATACGTAAGAGAGGAACAAAATTCAGAAGCCCTCATTCAGTTGAAAGTAGAGCTTGAAGAAGCCAAGAAGGTAGAGGATATTCTACTTAAGCAGATCAAGGATAAAACTCAGGAACAAGAGAAGTTGGAAGAATAAGTAGTTTTCTTAAGGAAGAAATTAGAAAATTCCCAGAGGAAATTAGATACTTCTCAAATAACAAGCTATGGTAAGTTAAATGAGATTCTAGATGCTCAAATATCTCCTCTGATAAAAACTGGGATAGGCTATGAAGGAGAATCAAGCAAAGGCAAAGAGAAAGAAAACAAAAATATTATTTTTGTAAAAGCAAATGAGAATATACATGCAGCTCAGAAGATTTCAAAGGAAGAAGAATCCTGCAATAAAGTAGATAAAAACCAGGAGGAAGCTCTAATGACAAAGGATGAAGTAAATAAATTGTCAACTGAAAAAACCTCGTATACTCCTGAATATGTCAAATTTGGAAGTCATCAAAGGAGATTTTTTCCTCCTATGAAAAATGCTACTTGTTATGCCTGCCACAAATTAGGACACATTGCTGCATATTGTCATACAAGAAGAATAAATACAAACCATCAAAGGATGCAAACAGTAAAAAATTTTACTCAAGCAGGAAGATGGAGAAGACAACCTGTTATCAAGTATGCAAATTTTTTTTATGGATACTGTTTTTATTGTAAAGATTTTGGTCATAAAATCATAGAATGCAGGAAATATGAACAAAGATTGTTGTTCAAAACCTCAAGAAGGTTTATGAATCATGGAGAGTTTATTCCTACTTATAATTCTGCTAAGGATATATCCAAATGTTGTGTATGCAATAAAAGTGGACATATGTCTTCCAAATGTCCTCTAAGAGAATATAGTTCATCATCTCAGAAAAGGTACCAAACAAGAGGATGCTTGCAGTGGAAAAAGAAAGTGAATAAATGTGACTTGGACCTAATAGCTCAAGATCTAAAAAGCCAATGGTATTTGGACAGTGGTTGCTCAAAGCATATGTCAGGAGATAGAAGCAAGTTTATAACCTTTGACGAAAAGAAATCTGGAAATGTTACTTTTGGAAATGATAAAGCAGGAAAGATCAAAGGAATAGGCTCAGTCAGTCTGGACAATGGTAGAGGAAAAGCTCAGGATGTAGTATTTGTGGATGGACTGAAAGAAAATCTGTTGAGTGTTAGTCAAATGTGTGATAAAGGCTGTGAAGTTCTTTTTAGAGCTCAAGACTGTGAATTAAGATCAAGCACCACTGGAAAAACCCTGATCAAAGGTGTTCGAACGGAAAGAAATGTCTATGTAGTAAAAGAAGAAAATGAAGCATGTCATCTTAGCAAATTTGAAGAGTCTTAGTTATGGCATAGGATATTGGGACATCTAAACTTTGATCATATTATAAGTCTAAGCAAAAAAAAATGCAGTTAGAGATATGCCAGCCATAAAGAAGCCTTCAAATACAATATGTAAATCCTGTAAGCTAGGTAAGAAGACCCGTACATCTTTCAAAATCAAAGAGAATCTATCTACAAGAAGACCTCTTCAACTTGTTCACATGGATCTGTGTGGGCCTTCGAGAACTAAAACACCAAATGGAGAATCCTATTTCATGCTAATAATAGCTGATTTTTCTAGAATGACATGGGTTGCATTTCTCAAGCACAAATCAGAAGCACTTGAGAAATTCAAAATATTCAAGTCTTTGGCAGAAAATCAAACAGGATGCAAGCTAAAGTGCATCAGATCAGATAGAGGGGGTGAATTTACAGATTATGATTTTGCAGACCTGTGCAATGAGTATGGGATAAAGCAACAGTTCATAGTTGCAGGAACACCTCAGCAAAACGAAGTGGCAGAGAGACAGAACAGATCTGTACAACATATTTCCAAAGCCATGATGCAAGAAAGTAACATTCCTCAAACCTTTTGGGTAGAAGCAGTACGCACATTTGTGCATATCCTGAACAAAGCTCATTTAAGACCAAATAGTGACAAGACTCCTTATGAATTATGGCATGGTAAACCTGCATCAATCAAGCATTTTAGATTTTTTGGAAGTAAGTGTTTTATAAAAAATAATGATGAAAATTTGGGAAAGTTTGATGCAAGAGCAGATGAAGGAATATTCTTAGGATATGCATCCAAGATTAAAGGTTACAGGTGCTATAACAAAATACTTCACAAATTGTAGAAAGTATTTATGTAAGATTTGATCAAGAACTATCAGACAAGTTAAGAAGTACAGATTGCAGCAATCCTCTAGAAGTTCATGAAGAAGAGAATCAAGATGATGATGAAATAAACAAGCCAACAGAAGATACAGATATAAGATCAAAAATCTCCCAAGATACACTCAGAAGAACCATCCAGAAGATCAAATCATTGGGGACAAGAGTGTAGGTGTACAGACAAGAAGACAGCTAACTGAACAGACTGAAGAGGTATACCTCGCAATGTTGTCACAAATAGAGCCAAATAATTTTGAAGAAGCCAGTAGAGACAAACATTGGGTGAATGCCATGAATGAAGAATTGGACCAAATTGAGAATAACAACACTTGGGAACTAGTTCCAATACCCAGTGAGAAAAATGTCATTGGCTCAAAATGGGTATTCAAAAATAAGATGAATGAACAAGGACAGGTAATCAGAAATAAAGCTAGACTTGTATGCAAGGGATATTCACAGGTTGAAGGACTTGATTATGATGAAATATTTGCCCCTGTAGCTAGACTGGAAGCTATCAGACTGTTTTTAGCTTTTTCTTGCTACCATGACTTCAAGGTATACCAAATGGATGTGAAGTCTGCCTTCCTGAATGGATATTTAGAGGAAGAAGTCTACATGGAGCAACCAGAAGGATAATCCTTAGCAGATAATGTAGACTATGTTTGCAGATTAAAGAAAGAATTATATGGGTTGAAACAAGCTCCTCGAGCATGGTATTCAAGGTTGGACAAATACTTGCAAAAACAAGGGTTCAAGAAAGGAGGAGTAGACAGCAACTTGTACATAAAAGCAAATGAAGATGAACTTCTGATTGTAGTAGTGTATGTAGATGATATCATGTTTGGAAGCATCAAAGATGAGTTAACAAAAGGATTTGCTGAAGAGATGAAATCAGAGTTTGAAATGTCTATGATTGGAGAGCTTACCTTCTATCTAGGACTACAAATTCAACAAAAGAGCACAGGCACATTTATCTCACAAGAAAAATACCTAAAAGAGATGTTGAAAAGATTCAAAATGGAAGGTTGCAAACCTGTGTCAACTCCCATGACTACTGGATGCAAGCTTTGTGCAGATGATGGAACAACTGATGTAGATCAAAAACTTTACAGATCCATGGTTGGAATTCTGTTATACCTAATAGCTTCTAGACCATACATTGTGCTGGCTGTAGAACTTGTGGAAAGATATCAAGCAGCACCAAAACAAAATCACTTACTAGCAATTAAAAGAATATTTAGATATCTACAAGGGACTGCACATTATGGGCTATGGTATCCAAAAGGCAAAAACTTCATTTTGATAGCATATACAGATGCAGATTGGGCCAGTTGTGTTGATGACAGGAAAATCACAAGTGGAGGTGCATTCTATTTAGGAGAGAGTCTGGTGGCATGGCTAAGAAAGAAAGAAACATCTATTTCTTTATATATAGCATAAGCGAAATACATAGCAGCAGCAGCATGTTGCACACAAGTCATGTGGATGAAACAAACCCTCCAAGACATGAAGGTAAGCATGGATGAACCTATCTCTATAAAATGTGATAATACAAGTGCCATAAGCATATCAAAAAATCTTGTGCTTCATTCAAAAACTAAACATATTCCAATCAAGTATCATTTTCTTAGAGAACAAGTAGCTCAAAAAGTAGTGAAGTTGGAATATGTGCCAACAAAAGAACAGACAGTAGATATATTTACAAAACCTCTTGCTAGAGAACCATTTGAATATCTAAGAGATGACTAGGGGTAGTGTCTGTAGATGCTACTCTATAATATAAAGAGAAAGCATAGTTTCAGGGGGAGAATAGAAGAGAAAACATCATTTCAAGGGGAGATCCACAGAGAGCATGAAACAGGTCCTCAAGATCAGAATATCAGCCCTTTGCCATTGATGTCAAAGGGGGAGGAAAGCTATAAGTAGAGAATAGCTATGGCAGAGAATAGAAAATAGCTATAAACATACAGATTTTATTGCCATCAATGCCAAAGGTGGAGACTGTTAGAAGTGTTGTCATTGATGGCAAAGGACAGGGAAAAGGACAGCACCTGAAACACCAACAAGGCAAAGGGAGCAGCACCAATCAAATAAGTAGCAAAAGAGGCAGCAAGATGTGGAGAGGGTCGAGCAGCAGAGACAGGGCCATTTAAATAAGCAGGGCAGCAAAAAGAAGCAGCCCAGGTTACAGAAGCAGCAGAGAAAGCATAAGACAAGTAGCAGAGGCAGCAAAGGTAGCAAGGTAGATAAGGAACAGAGGCAGCAGACAAAGCAGAAGTAGCAGATCTGGAGAGGCAGAGTAATGAGGAACAATTATTCAAGTGGGAAGACTGTGAAGCACTGTTGGGAAGAATAAATCAATTCATTCTACAGAATTAAATCAAGATCGAGAATAGAACTCTAGAAACGTAGCGGAGTTTGAAGTTGAGGAAAAGAACTGTTGAATTGAAGGCGTAGAAGATCGGAGACTCATGGGGTTTGCTACAAGTATAACCGATGGAGTGGATTCTATATACGCAACTGAGAAAGGGGCTACACACATACTGCAAATAAGAGTCAAACCAGAGACTGAAGGAAAATCATATGGTAAGGGTGAATTTTCTGGTGCGTAGAGTAAGTAACGCATCTGTGGAAATGATGAAATGATGGCTCAATTGAAGGCAAGGGAAGCCATATTTTGATTGTGAATCTACAAGAATGGCACTGTAGTTCCATACAAAACCCAGGATAAATGGGTTGATGAATAGTAAATTTGAACCGTGAGTCGATTTGCAGAAAAAAACGCAAAAGGAGGAGGCAATGTTACAATCGTGTGAAGGTCTGCAGTTCGTTCCCGCGTGGAGGCCTCGAATGTTTTTTGTTTTCCTAAATACCTTGATGTTGACTTGCATATTTTATTTTTTTAAAGGAAATTTTTGTGTTAAAAGGCGAATTGGGGGCGTACTATATCATTCTAGTCTTACAAGCAAAAATGCCCGAAATAAACTAAATATCAGGTTGAAATCGTGTTTGAACAAAGAGTCGGACTTCAAGCGGTTATAGAATGGAGTTATATTGCTATCGGGTCCGAAGAAACCAATCGCATCGGCGATTTCTAATCACATCGGCGCAGTGGAAGAGCAAGGGTACGAGTTGTTGAATGTTGCGATTGCGATTGAGAAATTGAATCACAACCATTAGATCACGGTTATTTGTGACCATTGGATCGAGCACTGGTTGCATCAGGATTTCAAGGTGAACAATGATTAATCGCATCGAAGAAAGAGCAAAGTATATGTATATGCAGCGCCTTATTTATGTTGCGCCTTATACACAAAGGTCCAAAGCATATATATATATATATATATATATATATATATATATATATATATATATATATATATATATATATATATGTGGGAGTGGTTTATACACAAAGGACCAGATCATAATACAAAGTGTATATATATATAGTTGTAGATCTAAAGAACCAAAGGACTAAAAGCAAAGTACCACATGGTGGGACCTCATCAATCGCAGACGTAAAAGGCCTGCACCCATCATATGAACGTAGCAGCACAAGGATGAAGCCCTGCACCATGGGTTTGAGAAACCGGGGTGGATTGATATGTGCTTGATTTCATGCATAATAGTGATCACATCGGAGCATAGGAATATCGGAACATGCAACTAAAAGTTGCGATTGCGATTAATCGCAATCGGAGTAATCGCATCGCATCGGATCAGGGTGATCGCATCGGAGCATCGAAGCATAAGAATATCGGAACATGCAAATGCAAATTGCGATTGCGATTGAGTTCTAGACCCGATGGGCGTATAAACTATGATTTTATAGGTTTGAGTTCTGACCTAATCACATCGGCACATTTAAATGAACAGTGGTCAATCACATCGGAGTAAAAGCAGGACATCGGAACATACTACTGAGAGTTGCGATTGCGATTAATCACATCGGAACTATCACAATCGGAAGAACTCGAAAAGCGATTCATCACATCGGCACATCCAAATGAACAGTGTTACATCGCATCGGAGAAAAGTGTGGCAGCGAAGCATGACAATAGAAGTTGCAATTGTGATGAAGATGCGGACCCGACGGGTTTGTGAACTATGATTCATAAGTACTCGAGTTCCGGCATAACAGTGTTTCATCGCATCGGCATTTGATCGCAATCGGAAGTATTCAAGTTGTGATTAATCGCATCGGCGATTAGAGCAGAAGAGTTTAGAATTTATAAAGCTGTGGGACCCAAAGTTTTTTAAAGGTCAGCATTGGTTCCTCAGTAATTAAAATCCAAGGTTTATTAAAAATGTTTTATAATATTGCTGAGATTTATTTATGTTGGATTAAAAGATAGTTGTATAGGCAGCAGTTATGTAACTGCAATGAACGGAGAAAATGAATATAGTGAACCAAAAAAGAGAGGTGTGGTTGTTGTTGAAAAGAGAGAGGAAAACAGAGAGAGAGGAGAGTTGTTGAAATGATTCGAAATTTATACTGTGATTGAATGAAATTTTTTAACTGTTTACATTGTTTGTGATGTAATTAGCAAGTCTCCGGAGAAAGAAAAAATCCCACTGTAAAGTTGAAATGGATACATTTCTCTGAGTAAATTGATAAAAGAGAAGAGAATGCAGAATTGAAGAAAAAGAAATAATCAAGAAAATATGAAGATTGGAGTACAGTAAGGAAACCAATCAAAGGTACAGAACAGAGCTGATATTCAAGGTAAATCAGCAAATGTTTCTTTTATGAAAAAGAGGGAGTTGAAGCTTCCTTGCAAGTTGTAGCTTGCAGAATTTGAGGTCGGAGCCTCCTGTAGGTTGGTGCTTATAGAAAACCAGTGGTGAGAGGGAGTTGGAGCTTGCCTTTACATCACAGAAATAATAAGATGTGGTTTTATCCCTTTATGGGTTTCCACATATATCTGTTGTCTCTGTGTGTGATGCCTATGTGTTGATATGGTTATTCAGTCTGCTTAATACTTACTGCTCTTGTCATAATTTTGTTGTTACATTATCTTAACATTTCTGCACATATAAGTTTGGCTCTGTATAAAATTGATCATGAAAGTTAAATTGTAAATAAGTTTAATTGAAAATTTTTTAAAAATAATTGAAGGTGTTAAACTGATTCACCCCCCCCCTCTCAGTTTAACTAGGGTTTCAACATGTAATATTGAAATGTATACATATTTTTATATTTTTCTGAATGTGCTAGGCAAGAAAACGAGAAGGTGGAAGGAAAAGAGTCATACATATTCACTTCGAATTTCCTGTGGAATACAAACAGTCATGAGGTGAACTCTATAAATGATATCACGTAGATATGCATAGAGAGGTTAGAGAATGGAGAAAGGGGTTTGAGAAGTGTAAGGAAAAGAAGGAGCAGATAGAGAAGTTGTGAATATCCAGAGATGATATAAGGCATATATGAAAGCTGGAGGACAGCAGTGAAGAAGGAGGAAAACAGAGCTGATGTCCAGGTAAATCAGCATATGATTTTATTGTAATGTGAGGAAGCTGGTGCTTCCATATCAAGTTGTAGCTTGATATATTTCAGTTGTAGCTGGCTGAGGTAGGATCCTCCTGTAGGTTGTAGCCTGCAAAAAATAGATGGGAGTTGGAGCTTCCTTGCAAGTTGTAGCTTGCAGAATTGAGGTAGTAGCCTCCTGTGGGTTGGAGCCTACAGAAAATCAGTGGTGAGAGGGAGTTGGAGATTTCCTTTGCATCACAACAATAATAAGATGTGGTTTTCTCCCTTCTGGGTTTCCACTTATATCTTTTTTCTATGTGCATGATGTTTATGTGTTGATATGGTTTATCTAATCTTCTTAATACTTGTTGCTCACATATTAAGATTGTTGTTACATTATGTTATAAGTTGATCATGAAATGAAGGTGTAAATAAGTTTAAAGGAAATTTTTAAAAGTCCATGAATGTGTTAAACTGATTCACCCCCCCCCCTTTCAGTTTAACTAAGGGTTCAACAATTTATATCAGAGTGGGTTTCTTTGGTGTAAGCCTTATAGCTTTAAGGAGATCTGGTTGAGTCATGAACTATCAAAATGTACCTATGCTAAATACAACAAACTTTCCTAAATGGAGAGATAAGGTTAAAATAGATTTAATGGCTTATGAATCTGAGGTATGGAAGCTTGTATGTGATTGTGAAGCCAAGGAAAAATGTGTGATATATAACAGTCTTCATAACAAGGATCTTGACTTAATAATGGATCTAACCTCTGCAAAATAAATCTGGGATAGATTGCATTTCATGCATGAAGTAGACACGAGGGGCTGCATTGTCAAGAAGGAGTAGAGAATTAAGAAGAAGAAAAATTCATGTCAAAAGGAAAATGTTCAATCAAATGAGGTACCTGCTAGTGTGAATGGAAGTAAGTTCCATGAAGAAATTATAATGAAAGAAAAAACCAAACTTGACATTGCCTTGACTGAAATAGGAAGATTGAATAATGAAAACAAAGACCTGAAGAAATTGGTGAAAATATGTGATGAGAAAGAATATGAAGATAAGAAAGAAATTGTTGGCCTAAAGACACAACTTGAAGAAGAAAGGAAAGTAGAAGACACTCTGCTGCAACAAATGAGAGAGAAAAGTCTGGAATGTGGAAGATTGGAAGAAGAGGCGGTAAGCCTAAGGATGAATTATAAAAGGCCCAAATTGAACTAATTATGAATATTCCACAAATGAAAAGCTCTGGACAGTTGGACCAAATTCTAAATGTTCAAAGGTCTCCTCTCATAAAGACTGGGATAGGCTATGAAGGATAAACAAGTAAGTCCAAGGTAGAAGATAACAGGAATATCATTTTTGTAAAAGCTATAAAGGATAATGAAGCAGCTTAGAAGATTCCTACAGAAGTAGAAGCCAACAAGAACATGATTTGTAAAGAAACAAACAGAAACAAGCAGCAACATGAAAGGACAGAGAATGAAAGGATGAAACAATCAACTGTTAAAGGCTCATACGCTCCTAAGGATGAATTGAACAAATTCGGAAGACGTCAAAGGAGTTATTTCCTCCTATAAAAAATATCACATGTTTCTCTTGTCATAAACCGGGACATATTGCAGCACATTGTAAGACAAGGCATATCAACTTTAACCAGCAAAAGATGCAGCAAATGAGAAGACTACCTCAAGCAAACAAATGGAAAGGACAACCACTCACCAGGTACATAAATCATTTCCATGGCTACTGTTATGCATGCAATAATTTTGGACATAAACTTGTTGAATGTAAATTATGTTCAAAAGGGAGCATAAAATATTATACATCAGCTCAAACGTACCTTGGTAAAATAAGATGTTATGTATGCCTCAAGCTTGGTCACAAAGAAAAATACTGTAAACTACCATATACATTAAAGAACTCTAGACAGATGATGGAATATAATCAAATCAAACAAAACTATGAATCAAAAAGAAGTGCAGGCATTATGAAGAACCCCAATAAAGTATGGAAGGAAAAGAGAAAGGGGGAGCCTGTTACCCCAATAACATAATGAATCCATCATAGTCTCAAGGGGAGAGTAGTTCATAAATAGTCCCCACAAAAGTAGTCTAAGAAGAGCTCCATGAAATAACAACAGCTAAAAGGTCAGGAAGGGAGAGGAAAATTCCTCTAACAGAAAACTATAGAGGAAGAAGATTATCTGAAGCATTCAATAGCTGACATATTGATGGAAGAAGAGAAGGCAACAAGAAGGCATGGTAGTAGAGGGAACGTCAGCCATGAACATTTAAGCTAAGAAGACATCAACACATTAAGTGATGAATGGTTAAAATCACAAAAATTATGTTTCGAGCTACAGAACTGGAAAGACCCATAAAGGATGATCACATTGTGCATCATACTGCGAGAATTATCAATGAACCACATTAAGAAGGATGAGTAAGAGAAGTGATTATCATCATTATATCATTACATCATGCATCTATGAAAATTCCCCTTGGAGGAATGAAGTTAAATAAGTGACAAATATCTGAGTGGTCTGCCCATGAATATTCCAAGTAAAGAAATTGAAGATGTCTTCCCGAAGATCATTATGTTAGAATAGTTGAATTGTATATAAAGCAGCAATGATTCTGGAGCAGTCCTAGAAAGTAAAATGCAGTGACATTCCTTTGAATAGAATGACAGAATAAGAAAAATGGTTAATGATGCCAAGATCAAATTCATTATATTGATGATTGTTGGTGTGAACAGTGGAAAGCTCAATAGTAAAAACTGTGAAGGTTGTCTTAACTATGGGTTCATGTGCGAGCTGAAGTGAAATCTCTGCATAGTTTATCAAAGTAGTATCAATTGGTATTTGGTACAAGCAACATGCCTATCAACAGAATACCAAGTGTTATCAGTGGAGCAGCGGTATGGTATAGGTCCTCAAGATCAAAGGATTATGGCAAGAGTACATCAAGGTAGTATCCCAGCGTTATCTACATTATTAAAGCATAAAAAGTTCAATAACAGTGCTAAAGGATCATTATTTTATTTACACTTAAAGCATTATATTGAGCATTGAAGCAGTATATATTTCTATATATAACTGCATGCCTTCCTGAAGTCAGTACATATATATCTTCAAGGCCTCTCTCTTAAGATCATTCATAACACCGTGTGAAGTCTATTTGCTGAGATTTCAATTAAACATCTTGAATATTTTTTTGCGGAAGATCAGCATGATAAATGATATCACATAGATATGCATAGAGAGGTTAGAGAATGGAGAAATGGGTCTGATAAGTGTAAGGAAAATAAGGAGCAGATAAAGAAGCTGTGAAGATCCAGAGATGATATAAGGTAGATATGAAAGCTGGAGGACAACAGTGAAGAAGGAGGAAAACAAAGCTGATATCCAGGTAAATCAGCATATGATTTTATTGTAATGTGAGGAAGTTGGTGCTTCCATATCAAGTTGTAGCTTGATAAATGTCAGTTGTAGCTGGTTGAGGTAGGAGCCTCCTGTAGGTTGTAGCCTGCAGAAAATAGATGGGAGTTGGAGCTTCCTTGCAAGTTGTAGCTTGCAAAATTGAGGTAGTAGTCTCCTATCGGTTGGAGCCTAAAGAAAATCAGTGGTGAGAGGGAGTTGGAGCTTGCCTTTGCATCACAAAAATAATAAGATGTAGTTTTCTCCCTTTTGGGTTTCCACTTATATCTGTTGTCTATGTGCATGATGTTTATGTGTTGATATGGTTTATCTAATCTTCTTAATACTTGCTGCTCACATATTAAGATTGTTGTTACATTATGTTATAATTTGATCATGAAATGAAGGTGTAAATAGGTTTAAAGGAAAGTTTTAAAAGTCCATGAATGTGTTAAACTGATTCACCCCCCCCCCTCTCAGTTTAACTAAGGGTTCAACACATTCACCCTGCAGTGTAGGAACCATCTGTTAGGGCTAGCCTCTATTCCTCACTCCTTCCGCAATATCTGGATCTCCATGTGCATTGCATCTAGTTGTACTCCTAACTGGGTATCATCTCTTGGCACAACTTCTAGCTTCATATAAATATCCAAGGCCTTTTCCCGTGATTGATTGGCTTGATGACCCATTGGCACACGCAGGTGGGGAAATAACATACCAATGAAGCACTCTGTGTGCTTCCTGTCATCATACAGAAATCCTATTTCTCTTATTACCTTTTTTAACCATTGGTCAGCTTGGCATACAGACTCAGACGGTCCTTGCTTGAAATCTTTTAGATTGTTCACTATCTGAGAGTATGACTTAGGCTTCTTGAACT
The DNA here is from genome assembly GCA_034641835.2 of Pinus albicaulis. Classification (NCBI taxonomy): domain Eukaryota; kingdom Viridiplantae; phylum Streptophyta; class Pinopsida; order Pinales; family Pinaceae; genus Pinus; species Pinus albicaulis. Next base: position 339,936,117 of record CM076579.1, read on the forward strand.
GTTGTTTCAAGGCATTCTTAATCTCTTCAATGGTCGCATTCACATGCTAAGCTATGTATCCCATATACCAGTCCAAGGCTCTTCCTTCAAAGGCAAGGGATAGCTATGCCCTTTTCACAGCATCGCTGGCTACATTATGTGCAGTCCATACCGATCCATATCTTCATCCCCTATGCCCTTGAAGTTAGGTAGCTTCATGTGTGAGGCCATATCATCTTCTGATGGAGGTGGAGGTACGGGTGAGTTCTTACCCCTATGCTGGTTTGAAGGTGGTGTAGATGGAGGGCTATGCGCAGCTGAATTTCTTACTGGAATATAGACAGATCTATCCCTTTCTTGATTAGTTCTGTAGTATTTACCACTCCATTTTGTTCCCTTGCTCTGATCAGATCTCATTCACTTTGTATGACTGCACAAAATGCTCTTTTCGCATAATAAGATCTTAATCAGTAATGGCAGTGTTTTCAGAAACTTACCCCGAAAACCCTTGAAGAACCTCTACTCTGCCTCAAAATAGGACACGAACTGGTCAATTGCAAATTCCGTCACAAATCCTCCCAACACACTATCTACCCAGTGATTATTAGCACATAACACTATAATCGCAGTAATTAGCAGATCACAGATACATATACCAAAAACATACATACTTTCACAATTCATAGCAATTAAACAAACACCTTCACAAATTAATCATATAGCCCAGGTTCGCATCAATTATAACAAAGCATATCCATATAGCATCAGATGTTCAACAGTACTCCGCATATATATTAATATAAAAATCCACTTACAATCCAAAAATACCGCCTGCGCACACAGCCAGCAGGGTCCGCACACAGCAGGACTAAGGATCTCCATGCATACAGCCAGCAGGAGTCCTTACCCAAACAACTCGACAACAAATCTAACAATTCGTGCTTAGCATCAATCTCAATTATTTCCTACCTTAAGACTCAAAATGTTCATCTATTTATATCGATTTAGCCTACGCTTCCAATGGTCCGCAAACCATGGTTTGTGGACTCTTGGTCTACCCTTGACCCATTACAATGCATTCGGGGCTTTGACCCACCCAAAAACCCCTGCGTTAGACTAAATAATATAAAAAATATACAAAATTCGCAGCTTTTAGGGGACCCTATTCCAACAGGTGGTCTGCTACTCGAACCTCCTGTTTCATTCTAAGAGTGTCAAAACCTTGATCTGAACGTTCCTCTTCCTCTTGCTGGACTTTTACCTCTATTTCTCTGACTTTGCTTCCTCAACATTTTCTCCTCCACCTTCAAAGATGCTTGGAAGGCATCCTCAATTGTTTTCAGACTCAGCAAACTGATTTCATCATGTATGTCATACCTTAAACCATTGATGTATTTGGCTACTTTCTCCATGTCATCTTCATCATGTCCTGTTCTAATGCTCAGATTGTAAAACTCTTATGTATACTCCTTAACAACCATTCCTTTCTACCTCAAATTCTACAATTGCTTGAAAAGATTCAATTGATAGTCCTTTGGCATAAACTTATTCTTCAACTTCCTTTTCATTTTATCCCACTGCTCGATCTTAGGCTTTCCTTCTCTAACTCTGGATGTCTGTAGTTCATCCCACTAGATAGATGCATGGCCCTTCAACTTGGTAGCTACATATTTTACCTTCTTCTTATCTTTGATCTCTTCCAAGTTGAAATACTTATCCATTGAACTGATCCAATCCATCAGCTCGTCCACATTAAGGTTCCTCTCGTAAGAAGGAATCTCTATTCTCGGTTTCACACTAACCTTTGCTAATATCTTGAAAACATTAGCTACCTCGTATTTTGCCGCTTCTTCTTCCTCAGAAGTTTCCTCTGTTGCACTAACATCTCCTTCATCAAGTGCTCTCCTCTGAGCAGTCTCTACTGTATCCATACTTGTACAAATATGTCGAATCTCATCTAGAAAAATTGCATTAGATTCTGACCTATGTCGGCTCCTCTCCTGGGTGGCATATTTTCTCCAACCTTTGAGAATAGAACTCAACATCTGCTCTGATACCAAATGATGCAGACAAGCTACAATACAATCAAAATATGCGCAGACTCAACATCGGTTACTTTAAAACAGATTGCACATAAACCTGAATCACTTACATACAAGTGGAACTTCTTTCTAGAGGGTCCCACAACACTTCGAACCAATCCTAAGAAAATCTCACTTCACAACTTATATGATTTACCTTCCCTGGAACTTCACACTTTTAACAATTTAACAAACTTGCGATTTCATGATTTCACGATTTCGCACTTCGCATACTTTAACACTTAACTTAGTGATTAACCCTTATTCCATGCGATCTGCAATCATGCACGATGCTGGCACATGGCCCTTCTCCTCATCGCATCGCATACAAAATAACTTACCATGTGATGGCCTTAACGCTAAACTCTAAACTTTGTGATTTGTGAAATTGCTCCCAGTGCGATTTGATCTCCACCGTTGGTCTTGATAAGATCGAACGGTCCACACTTATTTTTGCCGATATACTTTTCATCGCAAATTAAATAACTTATCTTGTGAAGTCTTAACAAGACATACTAAAACCTGTGATGTGAAAAGTCTTCACTGGGTTGCGATATGATCCCCACCGTTGATCTGTGCCAGATCTAACGATCCTTGTTGCTGCTTCAAAGACCAATTGGCCTTCTATTGTGCAATTAGTACGATATTCAACAGAGAAATAAAAAGCGGACAATTTAAAACAGGTAGAAAAATTAAACTACAAATCACTTGGCATTAAATCAGAAATGGAATTACACAGAGCCAAGCCCTTGGATGGTTGGATTTTACATTTTCTTCTCCTCTCTGTCCACTCCTCTATCACACCTCTCACACAATTCTCTCACACCTATTCCACACCTCTCTCACACACCTATTCATGCATATATATATATATATATATATATATATACCTGAAATTGGTTCTTCTCCTCTTTTAATAGCTTTCTGTTTGAACCACTCTAACAGACAAATTCTATCATATTTTTATGATCTAATCTATTTGGTTTAATCTCCTCGCAGGGAGAAACAAATTTTCTATTTTATTCCTAATTAATTTAGCAAATCAAAATAGACTAACTCCTTTCATTTAAAACTAAGTAAAATATTAATAACCAATTTTTATCCATTTCTTGTTAGCCACAACATGTGAACACAAAATCACATTGCTAGCTAAATCTGGATGCTCCTGCATCAGAATAACTGAAGACGGATAGAGTCATTAGTGATAGAATTGGATGAACACCACATGTGGAAGGAGCAGACGTGATTAGTAGGGTCCTCTCCAGTGTTTAATTCGAACTTATGGATATCATAAGGAAGCTTAGTTGGCATAACAGGCAAACCTAGATCATGGTGTATAGGGTCGTTGATTAACTGGCTGAAATCGAAGAGGCTCAAACCTGCCATAAAAGGTTTCAAGAGAGTAGTCGAGATGGTTCCGGTATTGGTTCCACTACTAGAAGCTCTAGAGTCAGGTCCAGGGCTACCAACAGCATTAGGACCAATACCTACATTAACACCTGATATGGTGGGAGAATGATGTAGAGGGGAACCAGGTTCGGAATCAAAGTGAAAGCCCGATGGACCAAAATCAAAGTCGGTATAGGGACTCGGTAGAGGAATGACTCAGCGGAGGTGAGGTGGAGTAAGTATTCCTAACTAAAACTAAGGATGAAGGCCTAAGAGTCTCCGAGATAAACGCCTTGGAGGCACAATGATTGCAAGACACAGATACCCAAATAATGAAGAGAGATAAACAAAGGCGCGGAGGGGCAGATAAATTAATTACGATGTTTTATGTCTTGGATTGACGATGTAAACCAAGCGATCTTCGCTTTAGGTGTACGTGTGTGTAATCTGTGTGTTAATTTTAATTAAGCCCATATGGTTGTATATAAAGAAAAAATAAAAAAATGTTGTATAAATATAAATAAAACTGAAACGATAGTAAAATAAATAGCTAAAGATGCATAAATTCTACCCAAAAAGAAGGGCTCTCAAGAAATTGTTCTAAGAAGCGGGAAAATTTGACTCAAAACACACAAGGTGGCAAAAATATCTAAGGTCTAAGGGATAACGATATAATGACTCAAATTCGTTGAAAAGAGGTGCAGAAAACAGCAAGAAACCATAGGGAAACTTACTGCTGCAAAATGGGAGGTGACAGGTTAAAACCCTAAGGGAAAATAGAGGGACCCTAAGGGAGAGGTCAAACAAGACTCAAGAGGTAGTTTTGGATGAGATAATAACCGATCTGAATGGATCTGAAAGAAAGAGGGATCAGACCCTGAAAAATGGTTGAAAGTGCTGCAAAATCTCAGACTACCTACTCAATTAAACCCTTCCTAAAAAAATGGAAGCGTACTGAAGCCTTAAGAGGCTTGTTCCCACTTCAAAAAAAAAATTTGAGCATATACAGGCCTAATATGGACAGAGGTAGGGGTCAATCAACCCTGAACAGTACTTGCGGAAATCCCTGAAAATTACAGAAAAAACCCAAGAAAACACTGCAGCTCATAGGTACTGACCTACTCACTGGTGAACTCACATTTTTTGGCCCAAAAACTATTATCTGAGCCCTAAACTTGCTGGTTTGGGGCTGAAAAGTGAGAGCTACACTTCCGGGAGTCTCGGCGGCAGGTTGCAGAAAACTTTTGTCGTTTGTGCCGTCACTGATACCTGTGAGCTACGAAAAACACCCAGAAACATGCGGAAGTTAGATTTTTTACTGTTTTAGGGCATAAAAGGTAAAAAAACAACATCAAGAGGCTAAAAAGTAAAAAACCCTAGGTACTGAAGCAAATGGCCATGTAGGAAAATCTAAATAAAACCCTGTGGAGTCACCAATTGTTAGTATGAATCCTTAACGCAAGTGTACGAAAAGAGATCAGTTTAGCTGCACATGAAAAACATCCCTAACAACAAATATGGCTATCTAACTTCTTAGATCTGCAATAGACGGTCGTAACAAATGAAAAATAAACCTAGATCTATGAAAATAAAGCAACTAAAAAAAAAATGAAATAAGAGTTTCTCCAAAAAGTCCAATGGACAAGACAAGAATTATAAAGATTTTTTTGTATTATGTAACACCTGGGAAGAGAGTTGTACATTCCCCCTCAATGGGATGGGTTCCTGGCAGTCCTCAAATGCTTCAGCTTCAGAGTTTCTCTCTCAATGGTGTAGAATACCCAAGACGTGTAGAACTCATAGAGAGCTCAATAAGCAAAAAGAAAATAAAAATAATCAAAGATAAACAATGATAATAGGATCAAATTTTGACCATGATAAAAGGATCAAAGGTCAGAAGTGAATGGAAAACCCTCCTATTTATAACAAAATATTGAGTTATCCTTGATAATGGTTCTTAATAAAATATTATTAACCAAGATCTAGATCTAACTGCTTGGAATATTTTATTATATTTTGTTGGAGGTAAAAGGAATATAAATTGGTTAAATCCCTTTATTTAGAAACAATAAACAAATAAAATATTTATTTATTATTTCAAGGATGGAATCAAGGAATAATTTAACAAATAATGATTTATTTTATTATTCCTAAATGATTTAGTCAAATTTAACAAGAAATATTAATTAAATAATGATTTAATTAATTATTCCTAGAGAATAATAAGATAAATAATGATTTATCTAATTATTTGTCATTAATTGGGTTAAATATGACCAGGAATATTATTTAAAAAAGGTTTAATTAATTATTCCTAGAGTAAAATCAAATAAATAAGGATTTATTTAATTATTCCTCATGGGGTTTTCTATTTGGACCAGAAATAACTTAATAAATTGTGGTTTATTAAATTATTTCTTAGTGAAAGCAATTTTACTATGGTTAAATTGGTCTTACATGGTTTATTTCGATCCATCTAATTATACATGGTTAGATGACCAAAAATTGGTGTAACATCAATTAACGTGATAATTCTGGTAATTTGCAATTTACAAATCAACCAAACCTTATCCCTGATTTTATCTTGCCAACTTTTGCGAGTCGGGAAAAGTCTCAAGCCGTTGAGGAGTAAACTACTGCTTGTGAAATTCCTCATCCTCCTGCATCTAATTTAGGTAATGAAGAGAGCTTGTAGGAAAAGGAACCAAATTGTCTTGCTTTCGAAGCTCCCATAAATATCATTGAAATAAGACAACCTGAAAATCAAGTTCATAAAACACCTATTCTTGTTGATGATATTCAACTTAATCTTATTGAACATTTTTTAAAATATGTTCATGAAACTCTTCATAATATGCTCCCACCTTCACCTGCTTGCAACTACGAAGGCCTCATTTCATATAATATTGAATGTGTAATCAACCCCATGGAGCATAATATGGAGGTTGACCTTTTGATGTAATTTCAAAATATTGAATAAGATTTGGTTGAAAGCAATATTTCTTTAAGATATTCTTTGCATTCTCTTTCATTAATGACTCAAAACACCTTGTATCCTAATCCGCTTGATGAATTTTTTATGCCAACAATCACTTTAATTTTTATTCTATGTTAGGTAACAATAAGGTACAAGGTAGTAATGGTTTACATCTAGAGGAAGGAAACTATGGAATTGCATATCATATCTCTTCTAATTCTGAAATCTCAGAAGGTAGAGATGATGATTCCCTCACTCAGGTCATTCATGAAAACCCTTTGGATAATATCTTTATGCTCATGGTCAATGAATAATCTCATATTTTGAGTGATCAGTCTGTTGGGTTATAAAGGTGACTGTTACAGACAACTTCAATGCTCTCATTTAATTATCAACCCAGGGCAAGTCTATTATTTCAAGAGTGTAAGCACAGTATATGTGAGTGACATCAAAGTAAAACTACTCTAAATTATCATAAGGAAGACTATATAATTCTCGAAGTTCAATCAAGAAAAGTGAAATGGAATTATAAAATGCTTTTGACTATTATGTCTAAGTAAGCACATAAATGAGTAAACTACGATTGAACAACATACTGTGATGAATTGAACAACAGTCCTAATAAATTGAATAGCAGCTTTAAGAAATTGAACAACAATAGTTTATCTAATTTTTCAATGGAATTCTCTTTTAAATTAAATAGATCACATCTCTCTGAATCAAACAACAACTAGACACCTCGCAATAAAAATTAAAAGATCCAACTTTAACTATAAATAGAATTGAACAAAATTCATGCTAAAACTAATCAACAAGTATAAAAGCATTGGGAAATGATGAAAGCATTTAATTGTGAAAATATTGATTGTAAGCAAGAAAGAATGAATGATGAACTATTCTAATGAAAAAGAAAGTCGTAGCATCTTCTGTTCATAATTCAATTAATTAAATGATATCTCACGAAATGCATTAATTCACTAGAAACAGAAATTTTGTGATTAATGTATAGCACAGAAGTAGCGAAGAAACTCTCAGGATAGGGCCCAAAGCCGCCAGAAGTCTACCGCTAAGTAAAACTTAGAGATTGGCTATTCAAAAATGCCAAAATCTTTATTAAGTTGGAGATTAATACATTAATACAATTGACCATTATGTCTCGATACATCTATTACAAAAGAAAATCCCTATTCAGATCTCTCTATCTTATCCATATTTGTCCTTTTAAGGTGATTTCAACAGTGGTAACAGGTCTTTTCCATACGGTATCGTGTTGCTCGTGGCTGTCGTTTGAGTTATTAAAGTGTGGATGTGCCTTTACGTCTTTCGTCGGCCCATGGGAGCCATCATAATCCCGTTTGATTCTCTTGTCAGCTATCTTTCGGTTATCATCAGTTCAACGGCTTTGTTTCCCTGTTAATAAAGATACAAGAAGTCAATTTTTTGTTGTTAAACATCCCCTTTTATCATTAGTTCCTTTTGTCCTGACTTTACATTGATTCCCTTTCCATTATTGTCAAGATGAGGAAAAATTCATAAAAATGCATAAAAATTCGTAGTGAAGATAGGATGAAACATACCTTATTCTCAACCCAACATACTCCCCTTCTTACCTATTTGCAGGTCCTCGTGCAAACAAATGGTTGAGGTGTAACCAGGTCAAATAATATGCAGGCTAGACTTCTTCTTTATAGAATCTAAAGCCATGTTTCTGTTTGATCTTTGCAAAGGCAGAGTTTGTGTGCCCCTCTGGCAGCTCATAATCATGATCATAACCCTCAGGGGGGTACCAGCTGAGAGGGCACCTTTACCTACATCCTATGAATGTAGGGCCCATGTTGAAGATTAGATTTTTGTATAAAAGGAATCTGGAGGCAGCTGCTTTAAAGTTTCTGTAACCAAATGGTTCTTTGTTTTTCACATTGTTCGTGGAGGCCAGCCACCACTGCTTGGTTGTTGCCAAAGCTGCTTTTTGAATGTCCTCAAAGTACTCCCGCCCATGTTGTATGATATCCTTGTGGACAAGTCCCATTTTACTCCTTACTCCCTTCCTCTGCATGAAATTATTATGCTGGGTGAACAGGTGCAGGGGTCTAGTAGGCTCCCCCCTAACCCATAGGTCTAGGACATGCTCCCTCTTCCGGAATGTGTTGTAGGCCTCAGCCCACCGAGTCTGGTTCTTGGAAAAAGAGAGGAAAGCCTGGAACTGAATGTCCCCTATGAAGGGGTTGGGATTATTATCCCTATCCTTTTCTAGAAAGAAGTTGTGTAAGTATAATTCACACAAAAGATATTGGACCTGCTCATTATGTTCATTGCAGCATTGGATGAATTCCTTAATGGTTTTAAAAGTTGTGGGCTTCCCTACTCTAACAGCCTTGATTTTCAGCAATAGGTATCTTTCTACTAAGAATAGGGCATATTTGGTGGTTGGTGCCCTGCACCTTAGCACATCAGAGTAAAGAGAGCAAACCATACTGGTTTGCTTCTTGGCTTGTTCCACCTGATCCTATGCTTTCTTTACCTTTTCCTTTTCTTCTCTGAGTTGAGAAAATGTCTCATCCTCGGTTGTAGAAAGGTATTTGAATTTCTTCAATAGTTCCTGATGTTCTTGTGCGGGTACTACTTCCTTTCTACATTGTGCCAATTCATGCTGATTTTGAATTAATTCATTATGCATTTTTTTATTGGTAGCTTTTTCTACTAGGGGAGTGTAGGCAAGTGTCTCCTCTGTTTGAGTTTCATTTTCTTCTGTAAATTCCAGTCTATTCTGCGCAAAAGCTTCAGTAGTATCTACTAGTTCAGTATGTACCTCAATCTCAACAGTGTCCACTAGGTTGGTCTGCACCTCAATATCAGGAGTCTCTATCAATTGGGTGACAAACTCTGTTTGGGTTTCTGTGGTGACCAATTCCTTCTTAGGCTTTCGAGCCTTGCTTACCTCTTTCAACTGTTTCTTCAGATGTTTTATCATTTTTCTTAACCTATTGCAAGTCTTTCTCATGTTCCTTAACTTCTTTTCAGCTAATTTCTCTTCTAGCATGGTTTTGGCAGTGAATGGAGGAGTAGTAGCTTCGTTTTCGGGAACAGTGGTGCCAGTTCCAAGATTATCAGTGATGATATTTCCTTCCTGCGCTCCGGAGTTTATTTTTGCATTAATGTTTCGGTTGGGTGAGATATTGCTCCCTTCAGGCATTAGGGGGACTGTCTCCATGATTTCATTTTGTTCTAAGGGGATGGTGTCTCCTGACTGATTTTTATATTCAGATATCCCTTCTGCCTGATCTTCCCTATTCACTAAAACACTCTTAGGAGGATATAAGGCCCTAAAAGCCTACGATTCATCTTGGTGGGGTAATATTTTAGTGCATCCAGAGCTGTTGGCAATGGAAGATTGATTCAACGGTTCCTCTTGCTCCTCATCTTGTTCATATGGACTTATAATTTCATGGGATTCCCTCATTTTCTCTAGGACTTGAGCCATTTCTTCTTCATAGTCTTGTAAGGGTATGTTTTGAGGCCTTGAAGGTGGTGTATGGGATGGTCCTGCTTCATCTAGAAATTTTGAGCTATCTTGCCATAATTGCAGCCTTTCGGACCGTCTTCACTTCCCTGGTTCTGAAGTCGAAGTACGGGTCCATTTCCATTTTTCTCTCCTACGTATGTTTATTCTAGGAAGCTCAATTTATGTTCGGATAGGGTTTTCCTTAGGGGCATGCATGACTAGGTTAACAAAGTTGTCCCGGAATGTCAGTTGTTTTCCTATCTCATGAATGATAATTAACTTGATTAAGCCATGGTGGTTGACGACTACATGGGGGTTTTTATCCTTTCTCATTTGAACAATAGTGTTGTATAATACAAAATTCAAGAAAGAAGGCAGATTAACTGAATTTTTTTTGTTTAAGGACAACTAACAATTTGAGTTGGCAGGGTTTTACCATGTCTTAGCCTCCATCACACGTGATGTATCTTTGGATGAATGCTACCAATTCCTGACAAGGTTGTTGTAGGGACATCGGGTTAATCCCCTTTCCTTTATGTTCCAATGGCTCTCCTAGGTCTTGGTATGCCGTGATTTCCTCTCGTAGAAGAAGGTGTTTTTCAGTACATCTTTCTCCCTCCACTGGTATTCTGAAGGCTTCAACGATGATATCCTCTGTGACTGGTATAATCCTTCCTATGAGTCTGGTATGTCTCTCCTCTAGGTTCTGCAAGAATTCAACTGTTATTTCTGTGTCAAACCCTTGCAATTTGTGTAGGTATGGAAACCAGCCAACTTGCTAAAAAATAGTGCGAGCTGCGTCTGAGATTGGGAAGGTTGTAGGTTCATTTCGGAGAGAGTTTCCACCCATGGCTGATGTGTTATATGAGCTACTTTCTCCTTCTGTCGGTGTTTCTTTCAGCCCTGTTGGTTAGAATAAACATTGCATGCGAGGGAAAAAATAAATTGCAGCCTTCTGTCGTAAATGTATGTAACTTCATATCGTAATTGCAATGATATTTTGGTCCTATCAACGAATCCAAAGGAATTTGTGCAGGGAATTCACATGCTTAATATCTATGGATATTTACACCCCTTCTCTTGAAATAAGGACGTCCACGTCCTTAAGTACAAGAGATATTGGATCGATCATGAATGCATACAGGGGAAAATATCAGAAATCAATAATCACAGTTTGTATGAGAGAATGGTGTTTGTGGCCTTGGAGCTCAAGAAAATAGGAGAGATTGCAACAATCATGAATGCATGCGGTGTAAAGGTCAGAATTGGAATTTATCGTAAGTGTATCTCATGTGGAAATGACCGAATAAGGGGAGAAAGAAATACAACAATTATTATGATAGCATGTCCTTATTTAATGGTATGGTATGATGAAAGCATGACATTGATGGATAATGATTGGTACTGTCATCCCATAATTCAAACAAAGCATAGTTCATTCATAGTTACTTATGCGGGTAAATATTATTATCACTTATTCGGGTAGTGCGTTTATCTAGGAAATGGATGAAAATAGGAAATAAGGTGTATATAAGATTAATTGGATATCATTATAAAAATACTCTCATACCACAAGAAGAGCCACTGCTACCAGCATGTGTTCATAGCCTCTACAGGGTTGCTATTTTAACTCGAAAAATGAGCCAGAATCCTCTATGTAAAAGTAGATATTTTGCCAATTTTATGGAGAGATCACTGTGCTTTTGTGGTGTCCAGATAGTCAAGGTGCCACTCACAGGAGTTGTAACAGAGTGATCAGGTCGGCTCATGATGAGACCTCCTATCCTTCAAGCAGTTGGAGCTGTCGAGAAGGTCATTACCCTGGTGTGTTGGCCATTATGGGCATGTCACCTACTAAACCCTTATGATCATGGTAGGCTAGCTCGTGATGAGACCCCCCATTCTCTCTTAAAAATTTGCATATCATGACATAATACCTCTTTTTGAAAAGGAGGCATTTTACTCTTCTTTAAGAAGAGACCACTATGCTGGTGTGGTGGCCAGATAGTCATAGTGCCATTCATTGGGATTGTAACAGAGTGATCAAGCCAGCTCGTGATGAGACCTCCTATCCTTCAAGCAGTTGGAGCTATCGAGAAGGTCATTACCCTAGTGTGTTGGCTATTGTGGGCATGTCACCTGTTAAATCCGTATGATCATGGTAGGCTGGCTTGTGATGAAACCCCCTATTCTCTTTTATTTTTAAATTTTGCATGTAAACATAATATTTATTATTTATACATGAAGGGAGGCTCATTAACTCCTTAAGAGTTAGGGATGGTGTGAGAAGTAAAAAATTATGCCAATACAATTAATACTCCTTGTTCCTAAATCTTTATGTCAAAGGGAAATACTACTCGAGAGTGTAGAAAGATATACTGTTATAAGACTATGAATTGTGGGATAACATGTTTGAGCAGGAGATGTCTAGCCCTTCATTGCATAGATGTACCATGTCAGCTTCCGGAGTAGAGATTTCCATTAAAGTTCCAAAGGATCATCATGTTAGTAATATTACTTCTTTTCTCCTTTTCAGGTGCCAATTCCTACTCATAAAATTCTTTTATAGCTAGGGCGTGGAATGAGGAGTGGGTTTTTGCAAGAGATCATAAAATAAAGAAGGATCATTATTAGAAAGGGAAAAGATCGGTTGTTCAATCCGATTAAACAACAAAAACAACACGCGACTGTTTAATCTGATTGAACAACAGTTGTTCAATTGGATTGAACAATATCCATTCAAAGATTTGAACAACAATAAATAAACATGCAAAAGGACATGATTGTTCAACTGATTAAACAGCAGTTGTTCAATTGGATTGAATAGTAGTCGTTCAAAGATTTGAACATGAAAAATAAACACACAAATGACACGTCTGTTCAATCTAATTAAACAACAGATGTTCAATTGGATTTAACAGTAGTCGTTCAAAGATTTGAACAGCAAAAATAAACACGCAAAATACACGGTTGTTCAATCCGATTGAACAACAGTCATTCAAATATTTGAACAACAAAAATAAGCACGCAAAAGACATGATTGTTCAATCTGATTGAACAACAGTTGTTCAATTGGATTGAACAGCAGTCATTCAAATATTTGAACAACATACAATAAACAACAACAAAAAGGACGATGAAGGAAAAGGATACAACTGTGAGTATAAAGAATGTACAACAAAATAAGAAAACTAGAAATTGCAGGGAAATTATATACACTATTTACAAAAGGAAGTAGCAAGCTTTCATGTACTTAAAGTTGTGGGGTTATCACCCCTTTCTACTAGAACTTGGATAGTGGGATCATTATGTACCTGCTGGCAGAAAGACTCCCTTGTAAGTGGTTTCTGATAGAGGTGCGCTTTGTGCCCATTGACTCGGAATGTAGAACCAGACCCGTCTGGTCAAGGTGAGGGTACCATAGTTGTGTACTTCCTGAATTTTATATGGACCGAGCCACATTGTTTGTAACTTGCCTGGGAAAACTTGGAATCTGGAGTTGTAGAGAAGCGCCCAATCTCCTCTCTGGAATGTCTTATTTTTTATGAGGTTGTCGTGCCACTTGGCTCGTTGCTGTTGGATTATTGCAGTGTGTTGCAGAGCCAATAGCCGTATTTCATCGAATTTATTTATTTTTTGGAGTCTTCTAATCTAGGCCTCTGACAAGTCCAGCCATACCTCCTAGGCTGTCCTTAGAGTCTTATTTCGAATTCGATAGGAAATTAGGCTCTCTTCCAAATACCAGATGATACGGGGAATATCCAATGGTGTTTCTCCATGTTGTGCGGTAAGCCCACAAGGCCTCTAGTAGTCTAGTAGGCCAATCCCGGCGTTGTGTTGATATTGTTTTAGTGAGAATTTCCTCAAGGAATTTGTTGGTACCTTTAACCTGCCCATTTTCCTGCGGGTGGTAGAGAGATGTGACTCTATGGATGATATGGTGATTCTTCAGGGTGGCCGTAATTTTATTTCCCACAAACTGTGCCCCTCCATTGGTTATCACTTCCCATGGTAAGCCGTATCGCACAAATAGCTCAAAAATAAAATTAATCACGGATTATTCCATAGCTCTTGATAAGGCCATTATTTCTACCCACTTTCTTATGTAATATGTGGCAACCAGTATGTAGATATTTTGGTTTGATGGCGGGTTGAATGGTCCAAAGAAGTCCAGTGCCCATCATTTCAACGGTTCTACTACCAATTATGGTTCTAATGGAATTTCATCAGCTTGGCCCCGGCAGCCCATTCTTTGGCAACTATCGTAGGCTTGGACATATTTCTTGGCATCTTTAAAAAAAGTAGGCCAATAATAACCCAATTGCAATACTTTGTGCCCCGTTCTGCAATCTGAAAAAATGGCCACCACAAGGTTCATCATGACAGGCCCATAGAATGTCATAAACCTCATCTTCCCGGATGCATCTACGTATATGCATATCAGCTCCTATATGAAATAGGTATCCACCGATCTAGGAGAATCTAGCACCTGAAAAATCATATTTTTTTCCCTTGATGTTAAATGTCCGCACTTTCCTACTACTGCAGTTTGCTACATCTACGTACCATGGTGTTTTGTTGTTGGCAGCACATGTTCATCGAAATCGCTCATCCAGTCACGCAGTGTTATATTTTTGGAACTCCGGATAGAAATCGCAACCACGTTCTCTTCCCCGGACAAGCCTTGATAGTTATATCGATTTCCGGCAAAAGTAAAGAACCAACTAGGTTATTCTCCCATTTGTAATTGGTTTATTGGCTAGATATCTAATGGCAGAGTGATCAATATACATGAGTACTTGATAGCTAGTTATATAATGTCTAAATTTATTGATAGCATAAATGACAGCAAAGAAATCTTTTTTAGTCACTGTATAGTTTAATTCAGTAGGAGTGAGATTCTTGCTGATATAATAAATAGCATAGGGCTTTTTGTCTTCTTCTTGACCAAGCACTGCCCCTATCATTTTGTCAGATGCATCCAAAGAAATCTGAAAGGGCATCTTCCAGTTAGGACCACATAAGATCGATGTTGTCGAGACTAGTTTCTTTAAATCTGTAAAAGTAGTGTCACATTTATCAGACCAATGGAATTTGACATTTCGAGTTAATGCATACAAGGTGTAGCGATTTGTGAAAATTTCTTTATAAACCTGCGATAGTACCCTGCATATCTAAGAAAACGGTGTACCTCTGTCTACATACAAGGTGTGGCTAATAAGAGGAATACTCCTATTTTTGTCAGGTCTACCTGTATTCCGACTGCAGAGATGTAGTGTCCTGGGATTACTCCTTTGGTCATCATCATGTGGAATTTTTCATTGCTTAAACATAATATGGTAGCAATACATCGTTCCAATACCTTTTCTAGTGTTTCGATTGCTTGATCAAAATCATCTCCATATGGGGTAAAGTCGTCCATGTAAATTTCAAGTCCTTCATTTATTAAATCAGAAAAAATGTTGAGTATGGCTCTTTGGAAGGTTTTTGGGGCATTGCATAGTCCAAATGATAATACCCTATAGGAAAATGTACCCCATGGGCAGGTAAACGTTGTTTTATCCTAGTCTTCGGGGGCTATCTAGATTTGATTGTAACCATTGAACCCGTCAAGAAAGGAAAAGAACCATTTCCCTATCAATGTATTGAGGACTTGGTTAATGAAAGGAAGGGGGAAGTGGTCCTGATGTGTTGATTTATTTAGTTCTCTATAATCCACACAGATTCTCCATTTCCAATTCTTCTTAGGAACGACTACTAGAGGAGAGACCCATTTGTTGTCTAAGATAGGATAATGAATTTTACATCAAGTAGCTTTTGCAATTCATCTTTTACAATGTCTTTCAGATGTGGGTTTAGCCTCCGTTGAGGTTGCCGAATAGGCCGAGCCTCCTTGTCAGTATAGATGTGATGTGTGCATAGCTGAGGGTCTATACCCTTCATGTCTGGGTATCCCCAAGCAAATGCTCCCTGATACTTCTGTAGAACCTTTATGAGCCTTTGCTTTTGGTCACCATCCAGACTACCATTGATATTTAAAACTTTCCCTGGCTCAATTTCAATTGGTATGTTGTTGCGAACAACGATTGTGGGTATGTGTTGATTATCAATGTCTGCCAAGGGGTCTTCTTGTGTTTCATCATCAAGAATTGTTTTTAAAATTTGGCATTTTAAGTTTCCAAGCACAGAAGGATGATTCATGAAGTTATTGATTACATCGTCTTCAGTTTGATCTTTGAATTCAAGAGCTTCAACTATTTTTAGTGGTGAACGGATATTTTATTCCCAGTATGTATGTGGATGTCTGTGAATGTTTACTATGGGTAGACTTGGCTTGAAAAGTGGGTAAATGATAATGTTTTTTATGGAATCCCCTCTAGAAATGGTCATGATGCCTGTGCGGTAGCCTATGTAAGCTTCAGTTGTTGATAACCAAGGTTGACCAAGTATCAGGGGGTGCCCATCCATCCTACATTTTGGGTTAATAACTAAATAGTCAGCTGTATACTCCCATGAGTCCACAGAAACCAGGATGTCTTGTAATATTCCTTCTGGTCTGATAACGGATTTGTCAGTAAGTTCCAGCAAGGTAGTTGTGGGTTCTAATGTTGTTATGCCTAACTTCTCGCAGGTCTCTGTAGTTAAGATGTTAATGGCTGCCCCTAGGTAAACCAATGTGTTTGGAAAGGAGTGGCCAGAAACATAGTTACCATGGGGTTCCATGGATCCTCATATTTCACAGGTGTTTCCTTACCGTAATATTAAGTCTAATAGTATCTCTACCAAATGAACAGTGGGTACAATTTTCTCTTTCCTCACATGTTTTTTTCTGCACAGTTATTTAATTGTCTTGGCATAGATAGGAATGTATTGTATTGCCTACAAAAGAGGAATTTTAATGCAAAGGTTCTTTAATTCCCCTAGGAACAACAGAATCCATTGGCAGATATTCCCCCCCAACACAGGCTTATTCACAAAGTACTTCAAAGTTGAATGATTTGTAAACATTTTTAAGTGTCCCCCTAACAGATAGTGTCGATACTTCTGTAATGCATAGACCATGGCCAATCCCTCCCACTCTGTGGTGGCATAGTTGCACTCCGTACCAAATAGTTTTCTACTAGAAATGCAATTGGATGATCAATGTCTACGTCTCCAAGCTGCGTAAGGACCGCTCCCAGGGAGATTCCTAAAGCATCAACATGAATATGAAATACCTTCGCCCAATTAGGAAAAAGCAGGATAGGCACAAAGACCATATTTTCCTTGAGTAGCTCAAAGCTCTTCTAACACTCGTCATCCCAAAAAAATGAAACATCCTTCTTAAGCAGCTTTTCCAGAGGCGTTGTGATCAGCACGTATCCCTGAATGAAAATTTTGTAGTAGCCCGTATGTACGAGGATCGAACACAGCTATTTCTCAGTTGTAGGTACTGCCAGATTGATGATAACTGCAACTTTCGCAGGGTTAACCATCAACCCCTGTCGACAAACTATATGTCTGAGCAAGATTCTGAAGGGTACACAGAAGATACACATCTTAATATTTAGAGAAATATGGTGCTTTTGACAGGCATCCAACATCATCCACAGGTTCGAAATGTATTGATTTACTAAGCCAAAGACAGTCCAATCATAAAAGTAAACCTCCAGGAATTTGTGGATGAACTCTTTGAACACCATGACTACTATGTGTGAGAAGATAACCGGGGCATTCTTGAGTCCAAACAGCATGACCGTATACTGAAAGGATCCCCATTTGGTAGCAAACGTAGTTTTTCTACGATCTTCAAGCGCAATTCGGATCTAATGGTAGCCTGAGAACCCATCAGTGAATGAGTATGCTTCTTGGCCTCCTACACTATCTAGGATTTCATCTGAGAACGGCGTCGGAAATGGATCATGTACGTAGGCATCACTCAATTTGCACAAGTCCACACAAATTCATATTTTCCCCTTCGTCTTCTTCTCCTGAACCACCATCGGACTTACCCAATCAGACAGTTTTATCGGTTCGATGATACCTGCGACGAGCATTTTATCAATTTCTTCCTTAACCTTCTGCTTGTACTTAGGATTCGGCCAATAAGGGTGTTGCTTCACAGGGCGTGCATCTGGTTTTAGCGTGATGTGCATAACCCCTAAGTCCCCTGTGATCCCCTTGAGATCTGAAAACTTCATTGGGAATAATTCTTGATACTCCGTGAGCAATTCTGCAACTTTTCCTACTGTATCATCGTCCCAGTAATCCCCAATTTTAGCCAACTTAGGGTGCTCTTCTGTGCCAATGTTGACTTCTCGCAGCTTCAGAGGCTTCATCACATCCACAGTTTGTAGTGGAGGTCCTGCAACTACACGCTCTCCCTCCGACTCTGGGATAGAGACATTGCGTGGATCCTCATCGCACTCTTTGATGGTTATATTGCGGAAATTGGCAATATCCTACATCTGTGTTTCCCATGTTGGTGCCCCAATGGCTGCGTAAGGGCTGGATTCAACAAATACAAAGGTATATATATCCTGTAGAGCTTCGTCAAGCGCCTCTAAGCCCCCTGTTAATCCAAATGTCCCCATGAATTCATCCTTTAAATTTTCCCAGTGGCAGGTGCGCTAATGTAGCTCCACATCTAAGTACCATGCAGTTAGAATTGGTCCCAAATCATGAATAAACAAGTGAACCCATTCTTCTGTATTCCAGTCACACCACTTCTCCATTCAAACGAACAAGTGTTCGCGCGGATCCCCTAGGCCAAGAAACGCCTTTACGCGCACATCAACCGAAGGCTCAAATCATAGGATCATCATGTCCCGACATTCCTCCCAGTCCTGGAACGCCCCCTTATGCTTGTCCCACCACCTTACAGTGTTGCGTGCATGGCTAGATTAAGGGCCCATAACCTTCGTTCCCTTGGAACCTCAGCTTCAAATCTTCGCAAAAATTCCTTAATACTACCAGAACCATCAAAGTAGGGAAATTCTCTTACCTCTAAGGATATGCATTGGAAGTCCCTTGTGATTCGCAGGCAGTGCAGCATAGAGACATCATGTAACTGGCTTTGCCAATTTTCCATTTCTTCGTCGGAGTTAGAGAAGCATGTGATATCCTTCTCCCAGCAAAGCACACCACCGGCCATAGTATTGATCTAGTATTCATCCCGTGCATTTAACTTATAGATTTGATCCACCTCCTCTTCCTCACGCACTGGCTCTGTATACCTCTCTCCTTCTGTGGGGTCTAGTGGTACTATCACCTGTGTCCCTTCACTTTCAAACACCATGCTTCTCTTCTTCAAATTAATAATATCGCCCATATCTATGGCCCAGTCCAACCCCAGGAGCGCAGGATAGGGGTTCACATCTTCTACAATCTGAATGACCTCAAAGTCAGCCTGGACCTTAACCCCTGCGATATTCACCACAATCTTTGATAGCCTTCCTAACGATATGATTTTCTAATGATTGGCCATGCGCTGCTAGGTTTGCTTGGGAAGTACGTTCGCATCTAATCCTAGGTCCAAAATAACCTGATCCATTTCATAATCATTGATTTGTGTTGTAAGCAGCATTTCCCTACCAGTTTTTTTCTTATATTTTTACAGTTTATGCACATCCTTAACTTCCAGGGGTGGATTAGTACTTTCTGCATAGCTGTCTATTAGTGTTTGGAGGTTCTCGACAGCCTTTTGCTTGCGCAACAGCTTCATACATGCCTTCAAAAATGGTTGGACCTCGTCCTCTGCTTTAATGTATGCAGGGGTCTAAGAAGTAGATGCCTCAGCCTTGGCAAAGTCTTGTCGAGCTGCGACAAAGGTTTATTTTTCCTTCTGTAGGTCTAAACCTTCTGGTTTGATGACTGCTTTTCGGATCAGAGGCTCAGTCATAGATTTTTCTTTAGCCCCCCAAGTAGTCATGCTGTTGCGTGTTATGACATTAACACTTGGTCCGTTGTCTCAAGGTTCTTCCTTGACCCTCTACACATTCTGTGTAGGAATCTGTTGCTTTTCTTGCATATTTGCAATCAGAATCGGACAATATTCGATCACATGGTCTAGCTGTCTGCAATATCTGCAGAACTATCTTGCAGGGTTTGGGAAGTCTCTTGCAAAGTGGCCCACCTCTCTTCATTTATAGCAGATCAGCGGTCCTCTTCCCAAACCCCTAGCTGGGGAGCCACCTATGCCTGAGGGGGATCTTGGCGAAGAAGGGTCTGATTGTACCCTATATAGATTTCCTCGGTCTATCATCGGATCATAGGTTCGGCAGTTCTGTTTTTCATGTCCTATAGATCTGCAAAACCTGCATCATTGTTGCTTCACTTCTAGGACATATGCGGCAAGGCGGGGGTAGTGGTTGGTATCATGCAGCCCAACAACGCGATAATCATCGCACCACATCACTGGCCCACTTAGTCCCGCAGCTTCCCTAGGACGCAATGGGCTGGGTCCCCCGGCCTGCATGTAGTATGCTAGCAAAGGACAGTTATCCTTGGTATGGCCATTCACCCTGCAACGTATGCACCATCTGTCAGGGCTAGCCTCTGTTCCTTGCTCCTTCTACAGATTCTGGATCTCCATGTGCATTGCCTCTAGTTGTCCTTGTATTTGTTGTACTCCTAACTGGGTATCATCTCTTGGCGTAGCTTCTAGCTTCATAGCAATCTCCAAGGCCTTTTCCTGCAATTCAATGGCTTGATGACCCATTGGCACGCGCAGGTGGGGCAGTTACATAGCAATGAACCACTCTGTGTGCTGCCTATTGTCATACATAAATCCTATTTCTCTTATTACCCTTTTTAACCGTTGGTTAGCTTCCCATACAGACTCAGAGGGTCCTTGCTTGAAATCTTTCATATCGTTCACTATCTGAGAGTAGGACTTAGGCTTCTTGAACTGTTGTTTCAAGGCATTCTTAATCTCATCAATGGTCGCATTCGCATGCTGAGCTATTTATCCCATATACTAGTCCAAGGCTCTTCCTTCAAAGGAAAGGGATAGTTGTTCCCTTTTCATAGCATCGATGGCCATGTTCTGCGCAGTCCATACCGATTCTGCGACAAACCAGAACCAATCCATATCTTCATCCCCTACGCCCTTGAAGGTAGGTAGCTTCATGTGCGAGGCCATATCATCTTTTGATGGAGGTGGAGGTACGGGTGAGTTCTTACCCCTATGCTGGTTTGAAGGTGGTGTAGATGGAGGGCTATGCGTAACCACATTTCTTAATGGAATGTAGAAAAATCTATCCCCTTCTTGATTAGTTTTCTAGTATTTACCACTCTGTTTTGTTCCCTCACTCTGATCGGATCTCATTCACTTTGTGTGACTACACAAAATGCTCTTTTCGCACAATAAGATCTTAATCAGTAATGGCAGGGTTTTTAGAAACTTACCCCAGAAACACTTGAAGAACCTCTGCTCTGCCTCAGAATAGGACACGAACTGGTCAATTGCAAATTCTGTCACAAATCCTCCCAGCACACTATCTACCCAGTGATCTACCTTACGAGTGATCCTATTATCAGTTCTTTCTAACTGTTGGATCAAATCCAAAGTCCACTACGTGATCCTTTCATCCTTCCAACACGTCTAGAAGTCCACGAGCCTTTCCAGCCACTCCTGGAGCTCAGTTGCGAATGTCACAAAGAAAATTTCGTATATATCTGTGAAAATGTACTTATTCTTCCACTTCTCTATGGTCAAATTTGCACTGTAATTCTCTTTTACTACGAATTCCTGAACTTTGTTTTAAACCACTCGTCAATTTCTTTCTTCTCAGGTCTCTAATGTGTTCTTGGCATTCCCTGATCTCTCTCTCAAAATTATCCCGGTCCCAAAAACATAACCATTTGTTGGCTTGAGGGGTCCTGACCCAGGTTCAGAGGTTAAGGTTTGCCAAAAAAACCCTATACTACTGGCCCTTTCGGCAGTGACCTACTTGCGTAGGCCAAAGTCTCACCTAAAGCAGTATGGGAGGGTGCTGGAACCAGGTTTCCGCACCCTAAGAGAGAACAGGTAAGTCAAGCAGGTCTTTGTTCCTAGCCTATCGATTTCACACCAAACAGATCTATTCATAGGTTTATTAACAATACAATCCATAGTATAACAAAGCTATTATCATGCACAGATATTCGCATCCACATGCATAACACCAATTATCAGCACAGAACACTATAATCTCAGTAATTAACAGATCATAGATACATATACCAGAAACATAGATACTTTCACAGTTCGCAGCAATTAAACAGACACCTTCACAACTTAATCATATAGCCCAGGTTCGCATCAATCATAACAAAAGATATCCAGATAGCATCATATGTTCAATATTACTCTGCATATATATTAATATCAAAATCCGCTTACAATCCCAAAATACCACTTGTGCACACAGCCAGCAGGGTCTACACACAGCAGGACTGAGGATCTCCGCGCACACAGCCAGCAAGAGTCCTTACCCAAAAAACCCGACAACAGATCTAACAATTCGTACTTAGCATCAATCTCAATTCTTTCCAACCTTTAGACTCAAAATGTTCATCTATTTATATCAATTTAGCCTACACTTCCAATGATCTGCAAACCGTGGTTTGCAAATTCTTGGTCTACCCTTGACCCATTACAATGCATTCGAGCTTTGACCCACCCCAAAACCCCTGCGTTATACTAAATAATATAAAAAATATACAAGATTTGCAGCTTTTAGGGGACCTTGTTCCAACAGGCGATCTGCTACTCGTACCTCCTGTTTCATTCTAAGAGTGTTGAAATCTTGATCTGAACATTCCTCTTCCTCTTGCTGGACTTTTACGTCTATTCCTCTAACTTTGCTTCCTCAAAATTTTCTCCTGCGCCTTCAAATATGCTTGGTAGGCATCCTCAATTGTCTTCAGACTTAGCAAACTGATTTCATCATGTATGTCATACCTTAAAAAATTGATGTATCTGGCTAATTTCTCCATGTCATCTTTAGCATGTCCTGCTCTGATGCTCAAATTGTAAAACTATTATGTATACTCCTTGACAGTCATTCCTTTCTACCTCAAATTCTACAATTACTTGAAAGATTCAATTGATAGTCCTTTGGCATAAACTTTCTCTTCAACTTCCTTATCATTTTATCCCACTGCTTCATCTTAGGCTTTCCTTTTCTAACTCTGGATATATGTAGTTCATCCCACCAGATAGATGCATGGCCCTTCAACTTGTTAGTTGCATATTTTACCTTCTTCTTATCTTTGATATCTTCAAATTCGAAATAATTATCCATTGAACTGATCCAATCCATCAGCTCGTCCACATTAAGGTTCCTCTCGTATGAAGGAATCTCTATTCTCGGTTTCACACTAACCTTTGCTAATATCTTGAAAAATTTAGCTGCCTCGTCTGCTGGTACTTCTTCTTCCTCATAAGTTTCCTCTCTTGCACTGACATCTCCTTCATCAGGTTCTCTACTCTGAGCAATCTCTATTGTATCCATACTTGTACGAAGATGTCGAATCTCATCTAGAAAAATTGCATTAGATTCTGACCTATGTCGGCTCCTCTCCTGGGTGGCATATTTTCTCCAACCTTTGAGAACATAACTCAACATCTGCTCTGATACCAAATGATGCAGACAAGCTACAATACAATCAGAATACACGCAGAATCAACATCGATTACTTTAAAACATATCGCACATAAACCCGAATCACTTACATACATGCGAAACTTCTTTCTGGAGGGTCCCACAACACTTCGAACCAATCATAATAAAATCTCACTTCAAAACTTATATGATTTACCTTCCCTGCAACTTCGCACTTTCAAAAATTAAACAAACTTGCAATTTCACGATTTCACAATTTCGCACTTCTCATAGTTTAACACTTAACTTAGTGATTAACCCTTATTCCATGCGATCTGCAATCATGCACGATGCTGACACGTGCCCCTTCTCCTCATCGCATCACATACAAAATAACTTACCATGCGATGGCCTTAACGGTAAACTCTAAACTTTGCGATTTTTGAAATCGCTCCCGGTGTGATTTGATCTCCACTGTTGGTCTTGATAGGATCAAACGGTCCACACTTGTTTTCGCCAATCTACTTCACATCGCAAGGTAAATAACTTGTATTGTGAATTCTTAACCACAAATACTAAAACCTGTGATGTGCGAAATGTTCATTGGGTTGCGATATGATCCCCACTATTGATTTGTTCTGGATCTAACGATCCTCGCTACTACTTGAAAGTCTGATTGGCCTTCTGTTGTGTGATTAATACGATATTCAATAGAGAAGTAAAAAGAGGAAAATTTAAAGCAAGTAGCCAAATTAAACTACAAATCACCTCGAATTAAATAAAAAATGGAATTACAAAGAGCCAAGCCCTTGGATGGTTGGATTTTACATTTTCTTCTCATCTCTATCCACTCCTCTATCACACCTCTCTCACACACCTATTCATGCATATATATATATATATATATAGACCTGAAATTGGTTCTTCTCGTCTTTCAATAGCTTTCTATTTGAACCACTCTAACAAACAAATGCTATCCTATTTTTATTATCTAATATATTTGGTTTAATCTGCTTGCAGGGAGAAACCAATTTTCCATTTTTATTCCTAATTAATTTAGCAAATCAAAATAGACTAACTCCTCTCATTTAAAACTAAGTAAAATATTAATAACCAATGTTTATCCATTCCTTTTTAGCCACAACATGTGAACACACAATCACATTGCTGGCTAAATTCGGATGTTCCTGCTTCAGAATAACCGAAGAAAGATAGAGTCATTAATGATAGAATTGGACGAACACCACATGTGGAAGGAGCGGACGTGATTAGTAGGGTCCTCTCCAGTGTTTACTTCGAACTTAGGGATATCATAAGGAAGCTTAGTTGGCATAATAGGAAAACCAAGACCATGGTGTATAGGGTCATTGATTAACTGGCTGAAATCGGGGAGGCTCAAACCTGCCATAAAAGGTAGCAAGGGAGTAGTCGGGATGGTTCCAGTATTGGTTCTACTAATAGAAGCTCCAGAGTTAAGTCTAGGGCTACCAACATCATTCGGACCAGTACCTGCATTAGCGCCTGACATGGTGGGAGAATGATGTAGAGGGGAACCGGGTTCAGAATCAAAGTGAAAGCCTGATGGACCAAAATCAGAGTCAGTATAGGGACTCGGCAGAGGAATGACTCAGCGGCAACGAGGTGGAGTAGGTCTTCCTAATGGAAATTGAGGATGAAGGCCTAAGAGTCTCTGGGATAAACGCCTTGGGGGCGCAATGATCATAAGACACAAATACCCAAATAATGAAGAGAGATAAACAAAGGCGCAAAGTGGCAGATAAATTAATTATGATGTTTTATGTCTTGGATTGGCAATGTAAACCAAGCGATCTTCTCTTTAGGTGTGCGTGTGTGTAATTTGTGTGTTAATTTTAACTAAACCGAGATGGTTGTGTATAAAGAAAAAAGAAAAAAAACGTTGTATAACTATAAATAAAATTGAAACGACAGTAAAATAAAAAGCTAAAGATGCATAAATTCTACCTAAAAAGAAGGGCTCTCAAGAAATTTTTCTAAGACGCAAGCAAAATTGACTCAAAACACACAAGGTGGCTGAAATATCTAAGTTCTAAGGGACATGGATCTAATGACTCCGATCTGCTGAAAAGAAGTGCAGAAAAGAGCAAGAAACCAGAGGGAAACATTAGGGGAATTTTTAGGTCTATAATGGGCCTCCTAAAAAAAATGTACAACCAAAATAAACTTTATGAGAACCAATAGGATTCAAGATGATGATTTCAACCATGGGGGATGATTCACCATTTTTGGAGTAAAACTGTAAAAATATTAAAAAATAATAAAATAATAAAACTACTTTTTCAACTCGTATTTTCAACTATCTCCCTAAGATTTTACTCAAATTTCGAGCGGGAGTACTCGTTGGATGCAAAATTTAATTCCTCATCCAAGGAGTACCCATGTTGCATACTTTTGATGGACCCTTCTATACGAAAAATGAGAAATACATGAAAAAACGTGATTGCAATCACGTTTTTCATGTATTTCTCATTTTCCATGTAGAAAATTCCATCAAAAGTAATCCAAGGAGTACCCATGTTGCATACTTTTGATGGACCCTTCTATACGAAAAATGAGAAATACATGAAAAAACGTGATTGCAATCACGTTTTTCATGTATTTCTCATTTTCCATGTAGAAAATTCCATCAAAAGTATGCAACATGGGTACTCCTTGGATGGGGAATTAAATTTTGCATCCAATGAGTATTCCTCCTCGAAATTTGAGTAAAACCTTAGGGAGATAAGTTCAAAATATGAGTTGAAAAAGTAGTTTTTTTTTTCTCTCTCTCTAAAATTTGATGATGTAATCTAAATTTGATTTTATTATTTCCACTATTATTTTATGATTTTATTAGGAGGCCCATTTTAGACCTCAAAATTCCCCTTACGAACTTCTGCAAAATGGGAGGTGACAGGTTAAAACCCTAAGGGAAAATAGAGGGACCCTAAGGGAGAGGTCAAACAAGACTCAAGAGGTAGTTTTGGATGAGATAATAATCAATCTTAATGGATCTGAAAGAAAGAGGGATCAGACCCTGAAAAATGGTTGAAAGTGTTGCGAAATCTCAGACTACCTACTCAATTAAACCCTTCTTAAAAAGATGGAAGTACTGAATCCCTAAGAGGCTTGTTCCCACTTCAAAAAATAAAAATTGAGCATACACAGGCCTAATACGGACATAGGCAAAGGTCAATCAACCCTGAACAGTACTTGCGGCAAACCCTAAAAAACAAAAAAACAAAAAAACAAAAAACAAAAAACAAAAAACAAAAAACAAAAAAAACAAAAAAAACCCACCAGCAAAAAACAACAGCTTGCAGGTACTGACGTGCTCACTGGTGAACTCATAGTTTTCGGTGCAACAACTTCTATCTGAGCCCTAAACTCGTGGGTTTGGGGCTGAAAAGTTAGAGCTGCACTTTGGGGAGTCTCTGTAGCAAGTTGTGGAAAACTTTTGTCATCTGTGTCACGACTGATACCTGTGAGTTGCGAAAAACACCCAAAAACATGTGGAAGTTATATTTTTTACTATTTCAGGGCATAAAAGGTAAAAAAACAACGTTAAGAGGCTAAAAAATAATAAAAAAACCCTAGGTATTGAAGAAAATGGCCACATAGGAAAATCTAAATAAAACCCTGTGGAGTCACCAATTGTTAGTATGAATCCTTAACGCAGGTGTACGAAAAGAGATCAGTTTAGTTGCACATGAAAAACATCCCTAAAAACAAAGATGGCTATCTAAATTCTTAGATCTTCAATAAACGGTCGGAACAAATGAAAAATAAACCCAGATCTATGCAAATAAAGCAGCTAAACAACAAAATGAAATAAGAGTTTCTCCAAAAAATCCAATGGACAAGACAAGAATTATAAAGATTTTTTTGTATTATGTAATACCTGGGAAGAGAGCTAATATATTCCCCCTCAATGGGATGGGTTCTTGCTTGTCCTCAAATGCTTCATCTTGAGAGTTTCTTTCTCAATGGTGTAGAATACCCAAGATGTGTTGAACTCATAAGGAGCTCAATAAGCAAAAAGAAAATACAAATAATCAAAGATAAACAATGATAATAGGATCAAATTTTGACTGTGATAAAAGGATCAAAGGTCAGAAGTGAATGGAAAACCCTCCTATTTAGAACAAAATATTGAGTTATCCTTGATAATGGTTCTTAATAAAATATTATTAACCAAGATCTAGATCTAACTGCTTGGAATATTTTATTATATTTTGTTGGAGGGGAAAAGAAATATAAATTGGTTAAATCCATTTATTTAGAAACAATAAACAAATAAAATATTTATTTATTATTTCAAGGATGGAATCAAGGAATAATTTAACAAATAATGATTTATTTTATTATTCCTAAATGATTTAGTCAAATTTAACAAGAAATATTAATTAAATAATGATTTAATTAATTATTCCTAGAGAATAATAAGATAAATAATTATTTATCTAGTTAATTCTCATTAATTGGGTTAAATATGACCAAGAATATTATTAAACAAAGGTTTAATTAATTATTTCTAGAGGAAAATCAAATAAATAAGGATTTATTTAATTATCCTCATGGGGTTTTCTATTTGGACCATAAATAACTTAATAAATTGTGGTTTATTAAATTATTTCTTAGTGAAATAAATTGTACTATGGTTAAATTGGTCTTACATGGTGTATTTCGATCCATCTAATTGTACATGGTTAGATGAGAAAAAATTGGTGTAACATCAATTAAGTTGATAATTCTGGTAATTTGCAAGTTACAAATCAACCAAATCTTATCCCTGATTTTATCTTGCCAACTTTTGTGAGCCGAGAAAAGTCTCAAACCTTTGAGGAGTAAATTACCACTTGTGAAATTCCTCATCCTCCTTCATCTAATTTAGGTAATGAAGAGAGCTTGTAGGAAAAGGAACCAAATTGTTTTGCTTTCGAAGCTCCCATAAATATCGTTGAAATAAGACAACCTGAAAATCAAGTTGATAAAACACCTATTCTTGTTAATGATATTCAACTTAATCTTGTTGAACATCTTTCAGAATATGTTTATGAAACTCCTCATAATATGCTCCCACCTTCACCCGCTTGCAACGACAAAGGCCTCATTTCATATAAAATTGAATGTGCAATCAACCTTATGGAACATAATATGGAGGTTGATCTTTTGATGCAATATCAAAATATTGAATAAGATTTGGTTGAAAGTGATATTTCTTTAAGAGATTCTTTGCATTCTCCTTCATTAATGACTCAAAACACCTTGTATCCTAATCCACTTGATGAATTTTTTATGCCAATAATCACTTCAAATACTTTTGATTTTATGTTAGGTAACAATAAGGTACAAGGTAGTAATGGTTTACATCTAGAGGAAGGAAACAATGGAATTGCATATCATATCTCTTCTAATTCTGAAATCTCAGAAGGTCGAGATGATGATTCCCTCACTTAGGTCATTCATGAAAACCCTTTGGAAAATAGCTCTATGCTCATGGTCAATGAATAATCTCATGTTTTGAGCGATCAATCTGTTGGGTCATAAAGGTGATTGTTATAGGCAACTTCAATGCTCTCATTTAATTATCAACCCAGGGCAAGTCTATTATTTCAAGATTGTAAGCACAGTATATGCGAGTGACATCAAAGGAAAACTACTCTAAATTATCATAAGGAAGACTATCTAATTCTCGAAGTTCAGTCAAAGCAAAGTGAAATGGAATTATAAAATGCTTTTGAATATTCTGTCTAAGTAAGCGTGGAAACGAGTAAACTACGATTGAACAACATCCTGTGATGAATTGAACAATGGTCCTAATAAATTGAATAGAAGTTTTAAGAAATTGAACAACAACTGTTTATCTAATTTTGCAATGGAATTCTCTTTTAAAGTAAATAGATGACATCTCTCTGAATCAAACAACAACTAGACGCCTTGCAATAACAATAAAAAGATCCAACTTTAACTATACACAGAATTGAACAACAGTCATGCTAAAACTAATCAACAAATATAAAAGCATTGGGAAATGATGAAAGCATTTAATTGTGAAAATATTGATTGTAAGAAAGAAAGCATGAATGATGAACTATTCTATTGAAAGAGAAAGCCATAGCATCTTGTGTTCCTAATTCAATTAATTAAATGATATCTCACGAAATGCATTAAATGATTGGAAACGGAAATTTTGTAATTAACATATAGCACAGAAGTAGCGAAGAAACTCCCAGGGCTAGGCCCAAAGCCACCAGAAGTCTACCACTAAGGAAAACTCAGAGATTGGCTATTCAAAAATGCCAAAATCTTTATTAAGTTGGATATTAATACATTAATACAACTGAAAATTCTGTCTCGATACGTCTACTACAGAAGAAAAAAAATCCCTATTCAGATCTCTCTATCTTGTTCTTCTTTGGCCTTTAAAAGGTGATTTCAAAAATTGTAACGGTTCTTTTTGTAATGTTCCCACTTAGCCTTAGCTAAGGGGAACATTCAATTTTGTTTTAATTTATGTTTCATGAATAAATGAATAAAGGAGGACATGTAAAACTCCTAAAAAGTATGAATAAATCAATACCCATGTGAAAAAAGACAAATCAGGGCCATGTAAATAATCACTTGTAGGTGTGAAATAGGTTTTGAGCTAAATACTGGGTCAACCTTGACCAAATCAATAGTGTTGTCTAGGTTCATTGCATCTCCAAAAGGGACAGCGTAGTTCTAGAAGGGAGCCTCTCATGTGAAAAGAGCTAACTCATCAAGATGGTTTAGGGTTTGCAAAGGCTTTCTCATCTTATAAAAGGAGAAGGAGGGCAGCAAGAGAAGGTTGTTGATTGATCATATTTCTGAGTAATTGTCTAGTTAGACAAATACCATTCTTTGTTGTTTAGTGGAGGATTATATCTGGAATTCCTATGCAGGGATTTCACCTCTTCTTTTGAGGATTCAAGGAGGGAAGTTTGCTGAATTGAACCACTATCAGGCTTGAGGCCAAGCTCCTTCTTACATTACAGTGCTGCTCATCTTGAGGGTTGAGTTGTCTTGTGAGTTGCAGCAAGTGGGAGTCTAGATCTGTAGAGATCTAGTGTATTTTTGGGAGCCTCTTCCAATGGAAGGTGTTCTTTAACCTCATGAAAGAGTGTCTCTGCTTCTTGTACTTCAGATCTGCAATTTTACAGTAGTTTTTTGTGTCATTTGAGCTACAATGCTATCCCATTGAGTGAACTTCGTTATTTCTGTATGAGGGTTTACATGGTGTCTTGCTCATAGTTTAGATCAGAGATCTCTTGTGCTGGGCTTTGCCTCCCACTTGGTGATCCAAGGATAAAATTGCTGATCTATGTTCTGTTCAGATCTGATCCATTGTAATGAAATGTTATATTTAGAAATTTACTGCAGTAGTTTCCAAATTTTCATCTTTTTTCTCAGATCTACTCTTATTCATGCATGCTTTTGTCAAAATTCCAAGTGGATCTTGAAGAGAAAACTATATAGTTTCCAGATCTATAGATCTGATGTTTCATCCACAGATATGTACTAGATCTGAGTTGTAACTTCTAGGTGTTTCATCTCCTCAAAAATAACGTTGTTGAATCATTTCTGCAAATATACTTGTGTTCCTGCTCTCTTTTCTGAAGATTTATTGTTGTATTGGCTCATGCATTCTACTGTATAATGAAAGGGCTTTATCATAATGCTGATTTTTTGTTGTAAGACTGAAATATAACTCTCCTTTCTAATATCCTCTGAACATCTGTTAAACTGCGCAATTTCTGAAGCAATGCTTGCATTTTGCTGCAGCCTTCCTCTTTGGGTACTTTTTAGCTAGTCAAGTTTTTGGGAGATCTGTTTAAATAGTCTAAACTAATTTTTTTCTAATGAAACTCCATATATAAGTCTCATACAACATAAATGAGGGGAACCAAGCCCTGATCTGCGTTATTTTTGCACATTTTTACTTATACAGCGTTTCTCTTGAGCACCTTGTTGAAATTCTTGAAAAAGGAATATTACACTTTTCCATACGAGATCCTGCTGCTCGTGGATGTCATTTCAGTTCTTCAAATGTGGATGTGCCTTTCCATCTTTCGCTGACCCATGGGAGCCATCATGATCTTGTTTTCTTCTCTTGTTAGTTGTCTTTCGGTTATCATCAGTTTAGCTGCTTTGTTTCCCTTTTAATAAAGATACAACAAGTCAATTTTTCATTGTTAAACATCCCCTTCTATCATTAGTTCTTTTTGTCCTGAATTTACATTAATTCCCTTTCCTTTATTGTAAATATGAGGAAAAATTCATAAAAGTGCATAACAATTTGTAGTGAATATAGGATGAAACGTACCTTATTCTCGGCCCAACATACTCCCCTGCTTACCTATTTGCACGTCCTCGTGCAAAAAAATGGTTGAGGTGTAACTAGGTCAGAGAATATGCAGGCTAGACTTCTTCTTTATATAATCTGAAGCCATGTTTCTATCTGATCTTTGCAAAGGCGGAGTTTGTGTGCCCCTCTGGCAGCTCATAATCGTGATCATAACCCTTAGGGAGGTACCAGATGAGAGGGCACCTTTACCTACATCCTATGCATGTAGGGCCCATGTTGAAGATTAGATCGTTGTATAAAAGGAATCTAGAGGCATCTGCTTTAAAGTTTCTGTAACAAAATGGCTCTCTGTTTTTCACATTGTTCATGGAGGCTAACCACCTCTGATTGGCTGTTGCCAAAGCTGTTCCCTAAATGTCCTCAAATTACTCCTACCCATGTTGTATGATATCCTTGTCGAAAGGTCCCAATTTAGTCCTTACTCCCTTCCTCTACATGAAATTATTATGTTGGGTGAATAGGTGAAGGGGTCTAGTAGGTTCCCTCCTAACCCATAGGTCTAGGCCATGCTCCCTCTTCTGGAAGGTGTTGTAGGCCTCAGCCCACCGAGTTTGGTTCTTGGCAAAAGAGAGGAAATCATGGAACTGAATGTCCCCTATGAAGGGGTTGGGATTATTGTCCCTGTCCTCCTCTATAAATAAGTTGTGTAAGTATAATTAATACAAAAGATATTGGAACTGCTCATTCTGTTCATTGCAGCATTGGACGAATTCCTTAATGGTTTTAAAATTCGTGGGCTTCCCTACTCTAACAGCCTTGATTTTCAGTAATATGTACCATTATACTAAGAATAGGGCATAGTTGGTGGTTGGTGCCCTGTACCTTAGCACATTAGAGTAAAGAGAGCAAACCATATTGGTTTGCTTCTTGGCTTGTTCCACCTGATCCTGTGCTTTCTTTACCTTTTCCTTTTCTTCTCTGAGTTGAGCAAATGTCTCATCCTAGGTTGTAGAAAGGTCTTTGAATTTCTTCAATAGTGCCTGATGTTCTTGTGCGGGTACTACTTCCTTTCTACATTGTGCCAATTCATGTTGAGTTTGAATTAATTCATTGTGCAATTTTTGATTGGCAGCCTTTTCTACTAGGGGAGTGTAGGCAGGTGTCTCCTCCATTTTAGTTTCCTTTTCTTCTGTAAGTTCCAACCTAGTCTGCACAGAAGCTTCAGCAGTATCTACTAGGTTAGTTTGTACCTCAATCTCAGCAATGTCCACTAGGTTGGTCTGCACCTCAATCTCAGCAATGTCTATCAATTGGGTGAAAAACTTTGTTTGGGTTTCTGTGGTGACCAATTCCTTCTTAGGCTTCCGAGCCTTGCTTACTTCCCTCAACTATTTCTTCAAATGTTTTATCATTTTTCTTAACCTCTTGCATGTCTTGCTCATTTTCCTTAACTTCTTTGTAGTTGATTTCTCTTCTAACATGATTTTGGTAGGGAATGGAGGAGCAGCAACTTCGTTGTCAGGAACGGTGGTGCTAGTTCCAAGGTTATCAGTGATGATATTTCCTTCCTGCACTCTAGATTTTATTTCTGCATTAATGTCCTGGCTGGGTGAGATATTTTTCCCTTCAGGCGTTAGGGGGATTGTCTCCATGCTTGCATTTTTTTCTAAGGGGATGGTGTCTCCTCACCGATTTTCAGATTCGGCTATCACTTCCACCTGATCTTCCCTATTCACCAAATCACTCTTGGGAGGAGATAAGGCCCTAAAACCCTGTGATTCATCTTGGTGGGGTAATATTTTAGTGCAGCCAGAGCTGTTGGTAGTGGAAGACTGATTCAAAGGTTCCTCTTGCTCCTCAACTTGTTCAGATGGACTTCTAATTTCATCGAATGCCCTCATTTGCTCCAGGATTCGAGCCATTTCTTCTTCATAGTCTTGTAAGGGTATGTTTTGAGGGCTTGAAGGTGGTGTATGGGATGGCCTTGCTTCATCTAGAAATTTTGAGCTGTCTTGCATTAATTGCAGTCTTTCAGACCGTCTTCGCTTACCTGGTTCTGAAGTCGAAGCACAGGTCCTTTTCCCTCTTTCTCTCCTAGGTATGTTTATTCTAGGAAACTCAATTTATGTTCGGACAGGGTTTTCCTCAGGGGCATGCACGACATGGTTAACAAAGACGTCCCAGGATGTCTATTGTTTCCCTAACTCATGAATGATAATTAACTTGATTAAGCCATGGTGGCTGACGACTTCTTGGGGGTTTTTATCCTTTATAATTCGAACAGCAGTGTTGTATAATACAAAATTCAAGAAATAAGGCAGATTAACTAAATATTTTTTGTTTAAGGACAGCTAACAATTTGAGTTGGCGGGGTTTTACCACGTCTTGGCATCCATCACACATGATGTATCTTTGGATGAATGCTACCAATTCCTACGAAGGTTGTTGTAGGGACGCCAGGTTAATCCACTTTCCTTTCTGTTCCAATGGCTCTCCTGGGTCCTGGTATGCTATGATTGCCTCTCGTAGAAGAAGGTGTTTTTTAGTACATATTGCTCCCTCCGCTGGTATTCCGGAGACTTCAGCGATGATATCTTCTGTGACTGGTATAATCCTTCCTCTGAGTCTGGTATGTCCCTCCTGTAGTTTCTCTAGGAATTCAACTATTATTTCTGTGTCAAACCCTTGCAATTTGTGTAGGTATGGAAACCAGCCAACTTGTTGAAGAATAGTGTGAGTTGCGTTTGAGATTGGGAAGGTTGTAGGTTCATTTCGGAGAGAGTTTCCTCCCATGGCTGATGTGTTATATGAGCTAGTTTCTCCTTCTGTCTGCATTTCTTTCGGCCATGTTGGTTAGAATAAACACTGCATGCGAGGGAAAAAAGGAATTGCAGCATTTTTTCGTAAATGTATGTAAATTAGTATCTTAATTGCAATTATCTTTTGGTCCTATCAATGTATTCAAAGGAATTTGTGTAGGGAATTGGCATGCTTAATATTTATGGATATTTACACCCCCTCTCTCGAAATAAGGGTGTCCACGTCCTTAAGTACTTGAGAGATTGGATCAATCATGAATGCATACAGGGGAAAATATCAGAAATTAGTAATCATAGTTTGTACGAAAGAACGGTGTCTGTGGCCTTGGAGCTTAAGAAAAGAGGATAGATTGCAACAATCATGAATGCATGTGGTGCAAAGGTCAGAATTGGAATTTATCATAAGTGTATCTCATGTGGAAATGACCGAAGAAGGGGAGAAATGAATACAACAATTATTATCATAGCATGTCCTTCTTTAATGGTATGGTATGACAAAAGCATGAAAGTGATGGATAATGATTGGTGCCGCTAGCCTGTAATTCAAACATGAAAGCATAGTTCATTCATAGTTACTTATGTGGGTAAATATTATTATCACTTATTCGAGTAGTGTGTTTATCTCGAAAATGGATGAAAATAGGAAATAAGGTGTATATAATATTAACTAGATATTGTTAGAAAAATGCTCGCATACCAAAAGCAAAGCCATTGCTACCAGCATGCGTTCATAGCCTCGACAGGGTTGCTATTTTAACCCAAAAAATGAGCCAGAATCCTCTATGTAAAAGTAGATATTTTGCCAATTTTATGGAGAGATCACTGTGCTGGTGTGGTGGCCAAATAGTCAAGGTGCCACTCACAGGAGTTGTAACAGAGTGATCAGGTTGGCTCATGATGAGACCTCCTATCCTTCAAGCAATTGGAGCTGTCGAGAAGGTCATTACCCTGGTGTGTTGGCATTTTGGGGATGTCACCTGCTAAACCCTTATGATCATGGTAGGCTGGCTCATGATGAGACCCCCTATTCTCTCTTAAAAAATTGCATATCATGAAATAATACTTATTTTTGAAAAGGAAGCATTTTAATTTGTTTTATGAAGAGACCACTGTGCTGGTGTGGTGGCCAGATAGTCATAGTGCCATTCACTAGGATTGTAACAGAGTGATCAGGTCGGCTCTTGATGAGACCTCCTGTCCTTCAAGCAATTGGAGCTGTCGAGAAGGTCATTACCCTGGTGTGTTGGCCATTGTGGGCATGTCACCTGTTAAATCCGTATGATCATGGTAGGTTGGATTGTGATGAAACCCCCTATTCTCTTTTTTTTTAAATTTTGCATGT
The DNA here is from genome assembly GCA_034641835.2 of Pinus albicaulis. NCBI lineage: Eukaryota > Viridiplantae > Streptophyta > Pinopsida > Pinales > Pinaceae > Pinus > Pinus albicaulis. The sequence goes on from CM076579.1 coordinate 339,972,121, forward strand.
AAACATAATATTTATTCTTTATACATGAAGGGAGGCTCATTAACTCCTTAAGAGTTAGGGATGGTGTGAGAAGTAAAAAATAATGCCAGTACAATTAATACTCTTTATTCCTAAATCTTTATGTCAAAGGGAAATACTACTCGAGAGTGTAGAAAGATATACTGCTATAAGACTATGAATTGTGTGATAACATGTTTGAGTGGGAGATGTCTAGCCCTTCATTGCATAGATGTACCATGTCAGCTTCCGGAGTAGAGATTTCCATTAAAGTTCCAAAGGATCATCATATTAGTAATATTATTGCTTTTCTCCTTTTCAGGTGCCAATTCCTACTCAAAAATGCCTTTTATAGCTAGGGCGTGGAATGAGGAGTGGGTTTTTGTGAGAAGAGATCATAAAAGAAAGAAGCATCATTCTTAGAAAGGGAAAAAATCGGTTGTTCAATCCGATTAAACATCAAAAATGACACACGACTGTTTACTTCGATTGAACAACAATTGTTCAATTGGATTGAACAGTAGTTGTTCAAAGATTTGAACAATAATAAATAAACACGCAGAAGGACACGGCTGTTCAACCGATTCAACATCAGTTGTTTAATTGAATTGAATAGCAGTCATTCAAATATTTGAACAGCAAAAATAAACACGCAAAAGACACGTCTGTTCAATCCGATTAAAGAACATATGTTCAATTGGATTGAACAACAGTCGTTCAAAGATTTGAACAGCAAAAATAAACATGCAAAAGACACGGTGTTTCAATCCGATTGAACAGCAGCTGTTCAATTGGATTGAAAAACACTCATTCAAATATTTGAACAAAAAAAATAATCATGCAAAAGACACAATTGTTCAATCTGATTGCACAGCAGCTATTCAATCTGATTGCACAACAGCTGTTCAATTGGATTGAACAGGAGTCGTTCAAAGATTTGAACAGCAAAAAATAAACAACAACAAAAATGACGATGAAGGAAAAGGATACAACTATGAGTATGAAGAATGTACAACAAAATAAGAAAACTAGAAATTGCAGGGAAATTATATACACTATTTACAAAAGGAAGTAGCATGCTTTCATGTACTTAAAGTTGTGGGGTTATCACCCCCTTCTACTAAAACTTGGATAGTGGGATAATTGCGTACCTGCTGGCAGAAAGACTCCCTTGTAAGTGGTTTGTGATAGAGGTGCACTATGTGCCCGTTCACTCAGAATGTAGAACCAAACCTGTCTATGGTGGTCAAGGTGAGGGTACCATTGTTGTGTACTCCCTGAATTTTGTATAGACCGAGCCACCTTGTTTGTAACTTGCCCAGAAAACCTTGGAATCTGGAGTCGTAGAGAAGCTCCCAATATCCTCTCTGGAATGTGTTATTTTTGATGAGGTTGTCATGCCACTTGGCTTGTTGTTGTTGGATGATTGCAGTGTTTTGCAGAGCTAGTAGCCGTATTTCATCGAATTCATTTATTTGTTGGAGTATTCTAATCTGGGCCTACAACAAGTCCAGCCCTACCTCCTGGGTTGTCCTTAGAGTCTTTATTTCAAATTTTATAGGAAAAATAGGCTCTCTTCCAAATACTAGATGATACGGGGAATATCCAGTGGTGTTTCTCTATGATGTGAGGTAAGCCCACAAAGCCTCTAGTAGTCTAGTATCCCAATCCCGATGATGTGTTGATACTATTTTAGTGAGAATTTCCTCAAGGAATTTGTTGGTACTTTCAACCTGCCCATTTTCCTATGGGTGGTAGGGAGATGTGACTCTGTGGATGATATGGTGATTCTTCAGGGTGGTCGTAATTTTATTTCCCACAAATTGTGCCCCTCCATCGGTTATCACTTCCTGTGGTAAGCCGTATCACACAAATAGCTCAAAAATAAATTTAATCACAGATTCTTCCATAGCTCTTGATAAGGCCATTGTTTCTACCCACTTTTTTACTTAATCTGTGGAAACCAGTATGTAGATCTTCTGGTTTGATGGTGGGTTGAATGGTCCAACGAAGTCCAGTGCCCATCGTTTCAACGGTTCTACTACCAATTATGGTTGTAATGGAATTTCATCATCTTGGCCCGGGCAACCCATTCTTTGGCAACTATCGCAGGCTTGGACATATTTCTTGGCATATTTAAAAATCGTAGGCCAATAATAACCCAATTGCAATACTTTGTGCCCCGTTCTGCAATCTGAAAAATGGCCACCACAAGTTTCATCATGACAGACCCGTAGAATGTCATAAATCTCGTCTTCCCAGATGCATCTACGTATATGCATATCAGCTCCTATATGAAAGAGGTATCCACTGATCCAGGAGAATCTAGCACTGCGCTAAACAATCAGCTTTTGTTCCCTTGATGTTAAATGTCTGGGCAGCTTTCCTACTACCAGGTATTTTTCTACATCTGTGTACCATGGTGTTTTTTTTGCTACAACGAACAGATGTTCATCGAGAAACTGATCATCCACTGCTAGTGTGTTATCTGTTTTGGGAACTCTAGATAGGAATCCTGCAACCACGTTCTCCTTCCCTGGATGTTCTTTGATAGTTATATCGAATTCCTGCAAAAGAAGAAACCAACGAGTTATTCTCCCATTTTTTATTGGTTTATTGGCTAGATATCTAATGGCAGAGTGATCAATATACAAGAGCACTTGATAGCTAGTTATATAATGTCTAAATTTATTGATAGCATAAATGACAGCCAAGAACTCTTTTTCAGTCGCTGTATAGTTTAATTTAGCAGGAGTGAGATTCTTGTTGATATAATAAATAGCATAGGGATTTTTTTCTTCTTCTTGACCAATAACTGCCCCTATCGTTGTGTCGGATGCATCGAAAGAAATGTGAAAGGGCATCTTCCAGTTAGGACCGCATAAGATCGGTGCTATCGAGACCAGTTTCTTTAAATCTGTAAAAGAAGTGTCACATTTATCAGACCAATGGAATTCGACATTTCCAGTTAATGCATACAAGGATGCAGTGATTTGTGAAAATTTCTTTATAAAACTGTGATAGTACCCTGCATATCCAAGAAAATTGTGTACCTCTGTCTACGTACAAGGTGTGGCTAATAAGAGGATTACTTTTATTTTTGTCGGGTTTACCTGTATTCCAGCTACAAAGATGTACTGTATTAGGATTACTCCTTCGGTCATCATCATGTGGAATTTTTCATTGCTTAAACATAATATGTTAGCAATACATCATTCCAATACCTTTTCTAGTGTTTCGAGTGCTTGATCAAAATCATCTCCATATGGGGTAAATTCGTCCATGTAAATTTCAATTCCTTCATTTATTAAATCAAAAAAAATGTTGAGTATGGCTCTTTGGAAGGTTTTTGGGGCATTGCATAGTCCAAATGATAATACCCTATAGGAAAATTTACCCCATGGGCAGGTAAAGGTTGTTTTATCCTGGTCTTCGGGGGCTATCTAGATTTGATTGTAACCATTGAACCCATCAAGAAATGAAAAGAATCGTTTCCCTACCAATGTATCAAGGACTTGGTTAATGAAAGGAAGGGGGTAGTGGTCCTTATGTGTTGCTTTATTCAGTTCTCTATAATCCACACAAATTCTCCATTTCCCATTCTTCTTAGGAACAACTAGTAGAGGAGAGACCCATTTGTTTTCTGAGATAGGATAAATGAATTTTACATCAAGTAGCTTTTGCAATTCATCTTTTACAATGTCTTTCAGACGTGGGTTTAGCCTCCACTGAGGTTGCCGAATAGGCCAAGCCTCCTTGTCAGTATAGATGTGATGTGTGCATAACTGAGGGTCTATACCCTTCATGTCTCAGTATCCCCAATAAAATTCTCCCTGATACTTCTGTAGAACCTTTATGAGCCTTTTCTTTTGGTCACTATCTAGACTGCCATTAATATTTAAAACTTTCCCTGGCTCAATTTCAATTGGTATGTTGTTGCGAGCAACGGTTGTGGGTATGTGTTGACTATCAATGTCTGCAAAGGGGTCTTCTTTTAACATTTGGAATTTTAATTTTCCTGGCACAGAAGGTTGATTCATGAAGTTATTGGTTACATCATCTTTAGTTTGATCTTTGAATTCAAGAGCTTCAACTATTGTTAGTGGTGAACGGATATTTTGTTCCTAGTATGTATGTGGATGCCTGTGAATGTTTACCGTGGGTAGACTTAGCTTAGAAGGCAGGTAAATGATAATGGTTTTTATGGAATCCCCTCTAGAAATGGCCATGCTTCCTGTGTGGCAGCCTATGTAAGCATCTGTTGTTGATAACCAAGGTCGACTAAGTATTAGTGGGTGCCCATCCATCCTAAATTTTGGGTTAATAACTAAATAGTCAGTTGGATACTCACATGAGTCCACAGAAACCAGGATGTCTTGTAATATTCCTTCTGGTCTGATAACGCATCTATCATCAAGTTCCAGCAAGGCAGTTTTGGGTTCTAATGTTGTTATGCCTAACTTCTCGCAGGTCTCTCTAGTTAAGATGTTAATGGCCGCCCCTAAGTCAACCAATGTGTTTGGAAAGGAGTGGCCAAATATTTTCACAGTTACTATGGGGTTCCCTGGATCCTCATATTTCACGGGTGTTTCCTTATCGTAATATTAAGTCTAATAGTGCTCCTACCACATGAATAGTGGGTACAATTTTTGCTTTCCTCACCTGTTTTTTTTCTGCACAGTTCTTTAATTGTCTTGGCATAGATAGCAATGTCTTGTATAACCTGCAAAAGAGGAATTTTAATGCAAAGGTTCTTTAATTCCCCTAGGATATCGAAATATGGAGAGACTATCGGTCTAGGCAGTGTTAATCATTCAGGGAATATAGGGGGAGAAATCATAAGGTTTTGGGTTTCCTTTGATCAATTGTTTCCCTTCCCTGCTCTACATTTGTTTCAGTCATAGCTGTTTGTCTAGGCTCTGTCGGATTTCCATATTCAAATTGTGGTAGGGTCGTACCTTTTGCTGGTGAAATAAAAAGTCCTGATCTCAGCCTTAGTTCATTGCATTGCTTCTATTCAGTTTCAGGGTTTGGGTTTTCTACAATTTGAATTAGCTAAACCGGCTTGTTGTTAGGATTAGGATTGGGTTGAGCTGGTAATTGAGGCTGTATGATAGGCTAAGGGTTGTTCTAGACTAGGTATGGAGCTGGTAATGTTGGTTGATTTTGAACCCCTGTCCCCATCGGTAGGTTGGTCATTCCCAGAGGTCGTTGCTAGTTTTGAGGCCAATTTGTGGTTTGTGAAGGGGAGGCCGGCCACTGGGGTTGATAGGGTTTTTTTTGCCAATAAGGGGGAGAACAAGGAAAAATTGGCCAATTATTACTTCAAGAGGGTTGTGTTGGCCAAGGGGGCATAGGAAATGATTGAGATGGTCAGGTATAGAAAGGCGATTGGTTCTACCAAGTTGTTGCATGGTTTTGTTGGTTAAACTATGGAGAAGAAAATAACTGAGTCAAGTCTTGTGGCAAACCTAGTCGTGCTTGTCATTGTCGACGTTGGTTCATTAGATAGATTGTTATGTCTCTTCTTCTGCTTCTTTAAAAATTGCTTTCAACCCCGGAAGTGGAGGGAAATGGTCAGTGGCATGGTCCTTGGTGCAAATAGCACATGTCTGGGCCATGTCTAATGGACATTCCCTTTGGTTGTGCTTCTTCTGACAGCGTGGGAAAAAGATGACCAGGTTTTGTTCTGCTATAGCTTGCTTATGCTTGGCTTGCAGGACATCTAGCTATGTTGTCAGGGTGCCCAGGATATTAGTTTTGAAATCTTCTAAAAGATTACCAAATTCTGCTATGGTTATGTTGCCACCAGACTGCTTAAGATTCCTTGTAGCTAAGTCTCGCTCGATTGGCCTACTTCGCGTACTACCTCGAGAACACCTGATACACAGTGAAATAATATCATCATATTGTTCTTGGTAGATGTCCCCTTTTCCCATTATGTTAAGTGTTTCAACCCATTCTTCTTTCATTCCCTTAATCATCGTTGCTTTTAAGCTATCTTTGGATAGTGTATTATATGGAGACCTTTGTAAGTTATATTGAAATATTTCTTCGTATTCTTCTATGCCTCATTTTATTTTGCAAACTTATTGAAGATTTCATCTTTTAATTCTCGAGTCTGGCAATAGTCTTGATATTTGTTAAGAAAAGTGTTCTTCATCTGGTCCCAGTTATTAATGGTTACTCCACCAAGCCCCATGAACCAACGTAATGTTGTCCCCTTCAAGGTAGAGGGAAATAATTTTAGTTTCTGAGGGTCAGTGGTGTAGTCATCTCCCCTACATAAGATATCGAATTCAAATAAAAATGCATCAGGATCTTCTGAGGTCAACCCATGGAAGGTGGGGATGTTTTGTAATGGAATGGCTTTCATAGGGGCATTTGCAGCATGATCAACAATGGGATACTCCAATGTTGATGTCTGCCTCTAATTCTGGTTCTAATTGTTTTCCATTTGATCAAATATATGCTAATAACCTTCGAGTATTTCTTGTTCTGGAAGAATAATATTAGTGAATTAGGGAGTGGAGGAAGCCTTACAACACTTCCTCGATCTGGGATACCGAGTGTCTCTGTCTCGACCACTCTCTTAGGGGATCCAGGCTCTTGATTTTTTACATGTACTGCACTGCTGGTTTCTCCTTCTTCTTCCTGTAAATTTCAAGAACCTCCCTCTCTCGAAGGGTCATCACTTACGTGATTAGCAGTCTGAAGGCTTTGTTCAAACCCCTCTATTTCACTGTGAATATTAGCGTGGGCTGCAGATGGTGAGACTATTGCCTGAGGGAGTGTAGTAGAACTTTGATTAGGAATGGTTCTGGGTCCTATGGATGCCTGGGATTCAAAATTCTTAATGATTTCGTATATATATGTTGTTCTTCCAAGGATCACCGGTCCTTTGGGTTCATGGATTTAAGTGGGTGATTTTGATTTGTTTCTATCTTTTTTTTCTTAGTCATAAAATAAGAGCACTATCCTACTAGCCTCTGCACAATTTCTAAGAAGCGGGTTGGAGAGCAAGTGTTTTGCTTGCCGGTACGTAGGTTCTTAACTCTCGTTTTCAATACCTAATTCTTCGCAACAAAAGAAAAAAAAGAAGTAAAGGAAATCACTCTTAACACTCTCCCCGGCAACGACGCCAAAAATGTTGGGTCATAAAGGTGACTGTTACAGGAAAATTCAATGCTCTCATTTAATTATAAACCCAGGGCAAGTCTATTATTTCAAGAGTGTAAGAACAGTATATGCAAGTGACATCAAAGGACAACTACTCTAAATTATCATAAGCAAGGCTATCTAATTCTCGAATTTCAATCAAAGCAAAGTGAAATAGAATTATGAAATGCATTTGACTATTCTGTCAAAGTAAGCGTATAAACGAGCAAACTATGATTGAACATCATACTATGATCAATTGAACAACAGTCCTAATAAATTGAACAACGACTTTAAGATATTAAACAACAACTGTTTATCTAATTTTGCAATGGAATTCTCTTTTAAATAAAATAGATGACATATCTATGAATCAAACAACAACTAAACGCCTTGCAATAACAATGAAAAGGTCCAGCTTCAACTATATACAGAATTGAACAGAAATCATGCTAAAACTAATCAACAAGTATAAAAGAATTTAATTGTGAAAATATTGATTGTAAGCAAGAAAGCATGAATGATGAACTATTCTAATGAAAGATAAATCCGTAGCATCTTATGTTCATAATTTAATTAATTAAATTATATCTCACGAAATGCATTAAATGACTGGAAACAGAAATTCTGTAATTAACGTATAGCACAGAAGTAGCGAAGAAACTCCCAGGGCTGGGCCCAAACCCACCAGAAGTTTACCGCTAAGGAAAACTCAGAGATTGACTATTCAAAAAATCCAAAATCTTTATTAAGCTAGAGATTAATACATTAATACAACTGAAAATTATGTCCCAATACGTCTATTACAGAAGAAAATCCCTATTCAGATCTCTCTATCTTGTTCGTCTTTGGCCTTTTAAAGGTGATTTTAGCAGTGGTAACGAGTCTTTTCCATACGATATCTTGTTGCTCATGGCTTTCGTTTGAGTTCTTCAAGCGTGGATGTGCCTTTCATCTTCCGTCGGCCCATGGGAGCCATCATGATCCCGTTTTCTTCTCTTGTCAGTTTTCTTTCGGGTATCATCAGTTCAACTGCTTTGTTTCCTTGTTAATAAAGATACAACAAGTCAATTTTCCATTGTTAAACATCCCCTTTTATCATTAGTTCCTTTTGTCGTGACTTTACATTAGTTCCCTTTCCTTTATTTTCCAGATGAGGAAAAAATCATAAAAGTGCATAACAATTCGTAGTGAAGATAGGATGAAATGTACCTTATTCTCGGCCCAACATAGTCCAGTGGAATCAAGATTATTAATCAAACTAGTGGCCCTGGATGTTGTCATCCTAATGACAATGAATTCGTTTATTTAAATTATGATCGATGTCAATGTAGATAGTTTGATTGGTTGACTTCTTAAGAAGATGTAGGTGTGCAAAACTTAAATCTGGAATCTGAATTGATTATACTGAGAATTTCTTATGGGAATTAACGCTTCTTCCTCCTTAACTAATTACTCATGTTTTTCTGACTTGTTTAATGAATCTACTACCATTGAGAATGCTTTAAAACTCCCTGACCTACATTTTTACTACTAGGATCATGAACAAACACAAGGCAATAAGGCTTCATATTTGCAAGAGGAAAATAATGGAAAAATTGCACATCTTTCTTGTAATTTGCAATCCCAAACATTAGAGGGAGTTTATTCTTTTGTTCAATTCGTCTGTGAAATCCCTTCAATCGGTTCATTTCCATTGATGATCTAAGAAGAATCTTACATCTTGAATCATTTATTTGGTGATGTTGAAACTTCTGATCATACCTGTGATCCATTAACTACCATCCTATTAATAATGATATTGCTAGTGACGATAGATTGCATAAAATTGTTGATTTAACTAAACCCTTGAACTATGATCATCCAACATATAAAGGTTCAGGGACTTATGAGGAAAATAAGGCACTTCAACCTTTTCTCATGGTTATCACAGGTCCTCATGATTTTGATAAGATCATAGAACTAGGTCAAATTAGTGTTTCTTCACAAGATTCTCTTGTGAGCGTTGTATCACTAGATTTAAGCTCATTTTTGAAAAAAAATAAACACTTTCAATATTGAGATAGATTCAATGATCAGATGAAAGTGTCTAGCCTAGTAAATTCTTCTGCAAACAAACAATATTTCATCTCTCTCGAACTAAATTCAGGGTTTGAATACATATCTTCGAGAGATGTGCCAATTTTCAAGGTTTGTCACTCTAATTATCAAGATAGAATTTTTCATTGGCTGGAGGATTCCTTTCGTGTGCTCAATATGAGGAATAATGTGAAGGGATACACACCTTTGAGAGGTTTCTGGGGTTTTCATATTCATGTTGTGGCTTGGCTTGAATAGTCTTTTCTAGAAAGCTCTCTTATAAAAAAAAATAACTTCTTCCTCTTGTCCTTGTTATGAAGGTAAGCATATGTTTGCACAAGGCATTCTCTCGGGTACAATGTATGTTCAAATCATTTGGTGAAGCATAACTCGTGTACTGATGTGTTGATTTCTCTAGCTGATGTGAGTGTGCAAAACATGGTTATTGAATCTGATTTGATGCAGGTTTCTTAAAGAGAATATTTTAATATTCTTTTAGCTTGCCTTCAATATGCCTTGTGTCCTTACTTGTTTGCAGAAACTGCCATACCAATAGTCATTTTTAATTCCATAGACTCCCTTTTGTTTGGCTTAGCTTGTAATCAGATACAAGGTAATTATCCCTCACGTTTATAAGGAGAAACCAATGATTTCTTAGCCCATATTTCTGTTGATTTCCCACCCTTAGTAGGTGAAAAGGAAGATTTTACAATCCAAATTATCCATAAAATATCTCCAATTGGTTCATCTTCATGTTTGAGAAATGAATAATATTTTGTCATGAATAATCAATCTAATATTACCTGGACATTTCATCTAGCCAATGGCTTTGTCTATAGTCATTTCATTAACAATGACATTGTTGATACATATAATCAAGGATGTCCACATACTCTTGTTGATTTGACCGATACGTTGAAGTTTGATCACCCAACATGGGATGAAAAAAACTCCCAAGGTTAGATTATTCATGGCCTCTATTTGGTTGATTCATCTCCATCTTGGAAACTAAAAGAATCATATTTGTTGACTAATTATTATGTCAATATTAGAGCATTTAGTCTAAATACCCTTCTAGTCAATAATGATTTTGATGTCACATCTCATGATGACTATATGCATTTGTTACACAGTAATTTGTCACTGTCCCTACCAATCCCCATCTCGCACATTGGAGGGCCTATTCTGTGACCTGTGAGCAATGTCATGCCTTGAAACCACTATCATTGCACTCCTCTAAACATGAGCTTCAATTGCCCTGAAGACATCTCCTTGCAAAAAACCATAAAACATCCCTTTTTGCATTGGCGTGGGTAGCCAATTCATAACTCACGCCAATGGGGAAAATCCTACAAAGAGGCCGCGCCAACTGGCGCTCTGTCCCAGAGTCGCAGTCGCACCAGCCAATTTAAGGAGTGTTTTTTAAATAAAATGGCGGAAGTTTCGTTTCAACAAACTCAGAAACTGTTATCTATCTTGAGTTGGGAGGTTTGGCTCCGGGAGTTCCATGTAGGGGAAGTGGTTTGCCACCTCTCATGGAAGCTTCCTTGAAGATAGGGCCAATCCCACAATTATAGGGATCCCAACTCCCCTTCCTCCATCTATAAAAGCTTGCCCATTTCCATTGCAAGCTAGTCTTGAAGTGCCCAAGTCTTGAATCTCCAAGTTCTCAAATTCCCAAGAGCCTTAATGCTGCAAGAGCCCTCATTCTTCCCTTAAGGCCAAACTCGAGCAAGGAGAATATCGTTGAGAGACTCTAAGAGAGGCTTGTCCCATCCTTGGCAGGCTTTGCGAGACGTGTTCTACTAGAGACCCCTCCGAAGGAGACCTCAGCGTCAGAACATTGGTTGTACTCTCTTTCGATTGTTTATTAATGAATGACTACTGGTTATGGTTCCACTCTGTCTTTTGTTTATGATTATGATGAGTTATATCCTTTCTGACTAATATATAGTTGTGTATTCTGGATTTTATGCTTGTATTCGTATTATTTCTTGCATGTGGAGGTGTCCATTCACGGAGATCGTGGGGATCGTGATCTGCCGAGGCTAAGGAACGGGAACACTATCTCTTCTACGAATCATAGCGTTGGACTCCAGGTAGGCCTCCATCGTTGGTTTGTTTCTTCGCAATTAGGAACTTGCGCTGTAGCATTTGATGATTGTTGCTAGACCCGTTCTGGGCTAGTAGGGATCGCCTCTGTCTACAGAGGGGATTTACCTCTTCAACAATTTGGCGACTCCGCTGGGGACTCAGCTTGTTCTTTGATTTGTAAGCTATAGACGGAGCCTGAAGTATAGCCAGATAGCCTTTGAAATGCTTTTGCTCTCCATTAGCGGAGTAGATCAACACTGCTTCAGTCAATCTCCGGTTTAGTATACGGACTGAACAACTTGGAGTATTGTCTTCTCTTTTCGGTCAATTTCTTGGCCTTGCTTGCTTGATCAGCTCTTTTGGGCTGGTTCTTTCTGTGAATTTGGGTCTTTGATAGCTTGAACATCACTGGTCTGATCTTAGATTGCTTATTTTTTATTTTGGCATAGCAAACTTGACTGGCGCGCTTTTTAGCGTGACAGTCGCGCCAATTGGCGCCAGTTGTCCATGTATTACTCGCGCCAATCTTGATATGGCGCTAGTTTCAGCCTGATAGTCGTGCCAGTGCTGGGGACTGCTGGGGTTTGCTCTGTTTTGAGCTTTCTGAGCTTGATCTGTGTGTTTAGCTTTGCCTCACTTTGAGCCTAGATTACATGGTTCATTTGAGTCTTGGAGAATCTGCTGGAAGTGGTGAGTCTGGTCTTGGTTGGGAGAAATTCTTTGTTTTTTCATTTTCAGGCGTTGGTGCTTGTTGTCAGTTAGAAACCCGCACCAATTGGCCATTGGTGCTAGTTGTCAATGTGCAAGTCGCGCCAGTTGGCGCTAGTTGTCAATGTACAAGTCGAGCCAATTTCAGGGTGTGTGAAAATTGAGATTTTTTCCCTGAATCCTTCACCAGTGTGTCTTTCCCTTCCGGTCTTTTCACATTATGAGCATAGATTACATTGCTCATTGTTTGAAGTGTCTTATTTCCATGATTGTTTGATGTAAAAGGGAATGAATGCCTTGTTTTGATCTCTTGCTTTGGAATTCCTCTTTGTGTTTGACCTCATATGTATTGTCTCCTTTTGAGGGATTTCGTTACAAAGTGTTTAAAACAACGATTGCATTCTTAGTGTTTGTTTACATCTCTTTTGCGTTCATCCTTCATTAAGAATATTTGTGTTTATTTAGTTTTCGTCTTAAAGTTTCCTTTTTGTTAAAATGCATTAGATCACATTGCATTGAAAAGTTTTTTTTTTTTGAGGTCCATCATTGAACTTAGATTACATTGTTTAATGATTGAAAACTAAAAATTGCTTTGAGTGCATTCTCTTTCATTGAAAGCATGCATTAATTAGATTCTCATTTCATCAAAAAATGCATTGAGTGCATTCTTATAATTTGAAAAGGAAAAGGAAATTGTGCATATATTACAATTGTGTAGTTTTCGAAAGAAAGAATTTTGCATAGATTACATTGCATAATTCGCTTCGTTGAATGTTTTAGAATACTTTTGGATAGTGAAAGTCATCTAGTTTGGAAAAGTTTCGTTTTCAGTTTTGTTGTTTGTTGCATCATTGTTTGAAGCTCTTCCCTTAACTAGATAGCATTCATCGAATTGAAAAGTTTTCTTTTCTCATATAGCTACATACAGGAGATTGTCATATGACATACGGTAGGGCCTTGAAACCGAAACATAATTGAAGATCAACTTTAAAATTTACTCAATTTACCTAAGGAAGCATTGAAACATTAACGAAACATTTAGAGGTCTAGGTTAGAGACATGTTCCGGCGTCGTTAAACCTAGTAGATGTCGTTCACCTCTTGGCTTTAGACAGCACTAGTACGAACTTGTGCTCCCCGTACTGTCGCGTATATAAAGGGAGACCCCACTAGGTTTCAATCCTTTATCCGTAGGAAGCCGAGTCTGCCACCCTATACCCGTGATACACCGGACACAGCATTCGGGGAGATTGCCTGCACGTACGGAAGGTCCTTGGTTGATCTCTCTTTCATTTTGAAACCAAGGTGTATATTGCAGTTCACGGTTATTTGGTACACCCTTTGCCTAGCATTCCTGAGTAGTCATTTTGATCTTATCTGACTCCTTAAATTTGAAAAGATCATCAAGCGCTTGTCCTTTCACGCTTGTTTCAAAACTGAAAGAGATAGAGTCACCTTTTGCCTGTTTCTCGACTCTTAAAAGATGAAACGGTAGAGTTTTGTTTCAATGTTTTAAAAAATTAACTACCCACGAAATATTCCTGGTTAAAGTTAGTTTCCTTAGGGTGTTGTTCTGAAGATCGTTTCTGATGGCAACTTTTCCGGAGTTCACCAACCAAGGAATCCCCTCCGATGGGAATCCTAGTCATTTTCCTCCTTTTGGGAATGTTGGTGCTCCTTATATGGCAACGTTGTCCCTTCCTGGGTTAACTGTTGGGTTGCCTGTTTGGTTGTTTTCAACCTCTATGGTCCTGAATGTCTCAGTTACTGTTCAATCAGTTCCTCCACCTGAACAAAATCATGTTGACTCCAAGGTGGATCTCTCCCCTTCTTCGCCTGCTTCTGCGTCCTCATCTTCTACTTCGCCTGATGAAAGTCTCGATTCGAGTAATCAGGTGGCTAAAAAGAAGAAGAAGAAGACAAAGAAGAAGAAGTCAAATAAAGGAGAGGCTAGCTCTGCGGCTATTGCGCCTAAGAAGCCTTCCATTGATAAACCTCCCAACCCTCCACGGAAATTCAAGTTCCCTTGCATGTTGTGCACGGGAGACCATCTTCTTCGAGATTGCCCTGGCATTCCGAAGGTGCTTGAAGAATGGTCCAGCGGTCGTCCGCCGTTGCCTTTGGCTTCCGAGAGTCAGGTTGGGGGCACGTCTTCAACTGATGCTGGTAAGACTTCTAAAAAGCAGGGTAAGATTACCAATCACTGTAGGTTGTGTGAAGGGCACCATGCCATTCACCTTTGTCCTTATATGGATGAAGCCAAGCGAGTGTTGGACAACCCGACTGTTTCTACACCATGCCTTTTGGCTGGTTATAAACAGCTTTCTTTGAGTCCTCCACCAATTGATCCTATGATTGGTCAAGAGTCATCCTTGGTCAATCCCGCTCCCCCGGAAGTTCAAATTCAAGAATCCGTTCCTGACCAACCATTGGTCGTGGGATCGGTTGAGCTGGCCCCGTTTATGGTGCACCAGGTCTTTTCCATGGAGAGTGGATCTCACATCCCTCAAGTTCTTCTTGTTCCTTCAGATTCCTCGGACTTGGAGAAAGATTCTCCTGTCCCTATACCTCAAGAAGCTGCTCCTCCACCTCCATTGATGGAGGTGCCAGAGGATACCCTTCCCGATTCCGTGATGGAGGTCATGGAGGATGCTCCTTCTTCTTCCGTAACACCAGGGGAAGACCATCTCGGTTCAATGGTAGCCCCTCTGAGTAGTTTGATCGCTTCCTTTGATTGGAGTCGATTTGCAGGATACCGCCTTCCGTCTTTTGTGCCTTTTGAGATAACAGTAGAGGCTTTTGGTCTGGTTGTACCCAGCACCATTATAGACGAAGGTGCGTCTGTTAGTGTTCTATCCTCAACTACTTGGCAAGCCTTTGGCTCACCGCCGCTTGCACCTGTTACGCAGAATCTGTTGGCATTTAACAGAAGAACGAGTCAATCGTTAGGGATCCTTCCAAGGTTACCTGTTACTTTAGGAGGTAAAACCATCCATATGGACGTGATGGTTGTTCCAGGCCCCTTGGATTTCAATCTGCTCTTGGGGCGCGATTACACCTATGCCATGGGAGCGCTTGTCTCCTCCCTTTTTCGTGTGGTTTGTTTCCCACATGAAGGACGGATCGTGACCATTGATCAACTTTCGTTCTTTGGTCCTGATATGGCAGCTGCCCCGCCATCATCCCTTCCTGGTTTTTATCCACCCGTTGTATCTGCCCCACCGCAGGTCAACTATGTGGCTACCTACCTCGTGCCTGTGCTCAGTGATAATGCCATCGTGCATAGTGTGCTGGGGGCATTGGGTCCTGACTTCCAGGATGTTCTCCTTCCATCGGGAGTGGAAATATTGGAAGCGATGACTTCTTGTTCATTATGATGAGGTTGTCGGAGCATGGTTCTTTTCATATGTCAAGCTCCTTAAAAAATGAAACTGGGTCTGGTCGGAGCATGGTTCTTTCCTGTGTCAAGCTCCTTAAAAAATGAAACAAGGTTGTTGGAGCAGAGTTCCTTGTCTTGTGTCAAGCTCCTTAAAAAATGAAAAAATGTTGTCGGAGCAGAGTTCCTTGTCTTGTGCCAAGCTCCTTAAACCATGAAACAAGGAGTCATGAGGATAGTTCTTTTAATGTGTCAACCTCGTTAAAATAATGAAACACTTTCCCGTTCAATTTGAGTCTTTGTTTAGTTCTCGTAAAATCCCAGTCGAGTCTTTCTCCGATCTCGTAATTTGAACCTTCACTCCATCTTCCTTTCATATGGATTGAAGCTTGGGGGGCATGTACCTCGAATTGAGTCACCATGCTGGGGGCATGCTTACTTTTTCAAGCATAGTTTGTTTCCGTTTCAAGCTTGTGTAAAAATGAAACCAACTTCAAGCAGAGTTTCCTGATTTCAAGCTTGTGTAAAAATGAAACCTTTCCCATTTTACCCCTTGTGATTGTCATCTTATCAGCCTATTTTGCCAGATGAGCCTTGGTTTTCTCACTCCATCGTCATTATCTGCTTGGCCGATCATATGCCTTCACTTGGTTTTTTTACCCGTTCCTGAGGAACCGCTGCTATGAGTGGTCTTGTTAGCCAGCCTCTCGACCTTTATTTGTTCAGAGTAGTTCCACCATTACCGGAACCAGTTGCTACCCTTTATACCACTCGTTCCTCCAGGAGGAGTCATCTTTCAGCTCTTTTCTGACTCTCTAAACATGAAAAGATTTCCGAGGCCCTTGTCGTTTCGATCTCGTTAAAGTGGACACGAAACGACATCTACCCAGTATACGTTTACCCCTTTTTCGGGCTGGGATAGATTATTTACGAAAAAGGAATACCCTAGCCTATTGCGACTAGGAGGTTTTCTCGGACATAGTTTTCTACCTTTTCGGATCCGAGGAACTATTTACGAAAAGGGACCTTTGGAGTTTAATTTTCCGCTGTATTTTCAAACTCTCTAAACATGAAAAGACGTCGAGTTCTTCCTTTGTCAGACTCATTAAACCTTGATGACATCGGATTCAGTCATAATGACGCTACTCAAGTCTTTCCTTCCTAGGGCTCGTTAAATGTAGTAGGATGGATTCGTCCGAAGGACGAATTTATATGACAAGCATATGGTATCCTATTCAAGCTTGTCTAAAAATAAAGAGGTACTCGCCAAGCATGGTGGGGAAACTGGAACCAACATCATTGTTGTGTCGGCAGTATGTCGCTCTTGAACATGGCACTTGTCTGCATTCGTGTCGGGTTGGGGATATCTCATCTCATTCTTCACTTTGCCTCTGTGGGTTTGGATAATCCCTTTTGACCTCTCATCTGCTCATTGCCTCATCACCATGACCTCGAGTCTATTGAGGGTCAAATGCGCCAAATTCAATGTCATGCCGCTGATATGTTCAAGAGAAGTTGGCCTTTGCAGTTCTCAATCTCCCTCTGATTTTCTACTGATCCTGATTCACAAACATTATGTTCCTCTGTCTCGCGTCGATGACGTGGGAAACACTATGGCCCACTTTCGATCAAGGTCACTTCCTGTTGACTTCAGCTCGTTATCTAGAAAGCTAATCTAGAGACTCCCTTTTGGTACCTTGGAGCCTGCATGCCTCAATGGCAGGTTCTTCGCATTCGACGTAAGGTTTTCGTCATTGGCCTTCGATCGGATGATTCTGCAGGTGTTCGACATCAGCTCACTGTTCACATTTCGTGGATTGTACCTATAGTACCTTGAGGGCCATCGTCATTATTGGTGGTTCCTCTCGCGTCTGTTAACGACTTTCATCATTGGCTGGTAATCACACGATGTTCTTGCATGTTCGACTTCAGCTCACTTATTCGCATGCTTGAACTTGTACTTTGTTCGGGTCGAGATGGAGCGCAAGACCCTGGATTGTGTCTGTTGTAATCCAGGCTGCTATTTTGTGGATTATTATGATTATTTACAAGACTTATTCACTGGATGGTTGCGACCATACCTGATTCTATTTATCGATCCTCACTGGATGGCTGTGTCCATACCTTAGATCTGGATTATTGTATACTCTGTTTTGGATGGCTGCGTCCATACCACATATACATCATGTACTTGAGATATCAGTTGTATTTCTCCACGCAAGTTTTCCGACGACGGAGTTTCGGTCGGACACGTTCTCGTAAAGCATTTCACCCCTCTCTCTCTCTCGGGCCTCATGCTTTAGGGGGCATCTGTTACACAGTAATTTGTCATCGTCCCTACCAATCCCCATCCCGCACATTGGAGGGCCTATTATGTGACCTGTAAGCAATGTCATGCCTTGAAACCACTATCATTGCACTCCTCTAAACATGAGCTTCAATTTCCCTGAAGACATCTCCTTGCAAAAAACCATAAAAACATCTCTTTTTACATTGGCGCGGGTAGCCAGTTCATCGCTCGCGCCAATAGGGAAAATCCTACAAAGAGCCACGTAGCGGGCGCTGCGTACGGTACGATCGCGCCAGCCAATTTAAGGAGTGTTTTTTAAATAAGAATGGCGGAAGTTTCGTTTCAACAGACTCAGAAACTGCTATCTATCTTGATTTGGGAGGTTTGGCTCCGGGAGTTCCATGGAAGGGAAGTGGTTTGCCACCTCTCATGGAAGCTTCCTTGAAGATAAGGCCAATCCCACAATTATAGGGATCCCAAATCCCCTTCCTCCATCTATAAAAGCTAGCTCATTGCCATTGCAAGCTAGTCTTGAAGTGCCTAAGCCTTGAATCTCCAAGTTCTCAAATTCCCAAGAGCCTTCATGCTGCAAGAGCCCTCATTCTTCCCTTAAGGCCAAACTCAAGCAAGGAGACTATCGTCGAGAGACTCTAAGAGAGGCTTGTCCCATCCTTGGCAGGCTTTGCGAGACGTGTTCTACTGGAGACCCCTCCGAAGGAGACCTCAGCGTCATAACATTGGTTGTACTCTCTTTCGATTGTTTGTTAATGAATGACTACTGGTTATGGTTCCACTCTGTCTTTTGTTTATGATTATGATGAGTTATATCCTTTCTGACTGATATATAGTTGTGTATTCTGGATTTTATGCTTGTATTCGTATTGTTTCTTGCATGTGCAGGTGTCCATTCACGTTTTCGTGGGGATCGTGATCTGCCGAGGCTAAGGAACGGGAACACTATCTCTTCTACGAATCATAGCATTGGACTCCGGGTAGGCCTCCATCGTTGGTCTGTTTATTCGCAATTAGGAACTTGCGCTGTAGCATTTGATGATTGTTTCTAGACCCGTTCTAGGCTAGTAGGGATCGCCTTTGTCCGCAGAGGGGATTTACCTCTTCAACAGCATTCATTTGTTGATCTTACGAACCCATCGAAATTTAATGGCTACCATTGGAAGTTTCAAATGTTTGTCAAAACGATGAGGCACTTCAACTCTCATTGATGGTTATGTCAAGTCCTCACGTTCTTAGCAAGATCCCTGAACGAGATTCGGGTAGGGTTTCCTCGATAAATTCTTTCTATACCACAGTTGCACGAGATGAATGCGCATATTTGAAATATTTCTAGGGTTTTTTGGTTGGCCACTTTGAATATCAAGATAGAATAATTGATTGGTTATAATAATCCTATCTAGTTAATTCTTCTGCATATAGTCAAACTCTTATCTCTTTTGCACCAAATTTAAGGTAATTTAGCCTAAAATCCCCTCTTAGTTGTAAAATGATGGGAAAAACTAATTGAGGTTACAAGCCAACCTCATAGCCATTGAAAAATCACAAGAATTAAGCCACAAGAGGATCGAAATACTCACATCATCAATGCATGGCCCTCTTGGAGGCATGTGTTGAGCTCCTCAAGTGCCAAATTGAGTGAAGAGGGTTCCAAAAATCATTCTCTAGGGGTTAGCCCCTAAATCTATATGAAAATAATCATGTGGACCCAAATTTTGTGCTTGGGGTGAAAAATGGGTCTCATGGGTCTCTTGGTGATAGAATAGCCTGGATATGCTCCAACATTGAGGGCTCACAGAATTGTGCTCGCCCTCCCATGTCTCAAGGGGTGAGACAAACCTCATCTGGGACTTAGATCAGTTTCCAAATTGTATGCACGCTACTAAGGCGGTTGGTATAACATTGGTCCAAGTGCATCATCTCATGAATAGTGTTGGGTGAAGTGCATAATGTTGGGGTGTTTTAGGTGCCCATGGAATGGAATTATGCGCTACAAGTGATATAAGTGCCATGGCTCTCAATACTTCACCTATAGGGTGTCATATGCTCCTCTAGTGGACTTAGGCCCCAATTTAGTTTCCCATCCCATGATGAAAAACCATCTTCCAATCACACACAATGTCTAGTGTTTCGTCTTCACCATCAGGTACAATTAATCATTAGTGTATCTAAGTGAACCAAGCTTGTTATTCAACGGAAAATTGAGACTTCATATGGGGGTTGTCTTCCAAATTTAGGGTTTTTATCACGTAATAGTGTTACATCCCTAGGTAGGAGTGGCTAATAAATGATCCTATTAGGTGTTCCCAACCCCTAAGGGGAAAGACATGCCCTTGGTACATCCTTCAATCAATAGGTGGCATGCGAATAATGATGCAACAAAATGGGAATGAAGGAATCTCAAGGGAAAATTCCATGGTTACAAGGATATAAATAATGAGGAATACCACATATTAGGTATATT
This sequence comes from Pinus albicaulis, assembly GCA_034641835.2. Lineage (NCBI taxonomy): Eukaryota > Viridiplantae > Streptophyta > Pinopsida > Pinales > Pinaceae > Pinus > Pinus albicaulis. The sequence goes on from CM076579.1 coordinate 339,992,298, forward strand.
AATTTAAGGAGGGAGAAATCGTTAATGCATGATTTACCCCAACATTTGTTTTTCCACCCCTCTTTATTTTTTTGTTGCTTTTTTCTTGATTTTTCTTTGTATTACTACTTGAAGCTCTAGGAAATGAGAGCATGTAATGAATGATGTATAACAGTCACTACCCCATTAAAGGCAGGGCAGTTCATCGCCCACTAGGGGTTGAGACATGCATGGGTTCCTTTAATGATGTGATGGGGAAATTAATGGTCCTAGGAACCAGGGTGATGACCATAATGATAAGGGTCGAGCTCATGCTTGGATCTTTCCTATGTGTTATTATTGTCCCAACAATCTTTTGCATTTTATAATTTTATTTTTCTTTTGTTTCTTGCTTGTGGCCATGATATGATTTTAACTTTCTTTTAGTTGCATCAACCTCTAGGGAAAAATTTCCAAGCCTGGCCCAAATATGTGGAAAAGGGGAGGAGGTGTGCCAGTGTGGACCCAACGAAGGAAAATGGTGGAATAGGGCTCGTAATGTGCGAAGGGGAGTGAAAAATATGGAATGGAGAAACATGACCATGCTACCAAAATCGGGGTTTCCCAAGTAGTGCCCTTCTTAAATCCATAGGCCAATAGGGGAGATCCCATGGGACTAGGAATGAATATTAACCCCCCCATTTAAGGTGAGGGAACAAAACCATGGTCAAAGCCCTTCCTTCTTCAAGGTCACCTAATAATCCATGCCAAAATTCCCAAATGAAAAATAGGCATAAGCACACAATTGCACAATGAAAAACATACCTTTTGAGTTGAATTTCCCACCTTCTAACAGGTGCTCCTGACAAATGGGCGATGAAACATACAACTGACATAGGGGACAAAGATAAAGTGGCACATCACATCGACTACAAGGTGGTTGTTGGCAACCAAATTAGAAGAAGATGAATAGAATAAATTCTCTCTTAGGGGTACCCACTTTTGGTGGGTAGAAAGGCCTTCGAGCGCCTCAAACCATTGACCGAACATGGTGCCGAGATTTTTTATTACGTATATATATGCCAACGACAAACCTCCAAGCACAACCAACCATAGTGACAAAATTTTATACCAAATACATGCCTCTGAGCACCTATAACCATCGACCAACCTTAGTGCCAAAAGTATATGCCAAAGATAAACCTTTGAGCACAACCAATCATAGTGCCAACACTATATGCCAAAGGCACACTTCTGATCACGTAGAACCATCAACCAACCATAGTGCCAAAATTATATGCCAATCATAGGTATTTGAGCACCTAGAACCATAAGACAACCATAGTGTCATAACTATATGCCAAAGACAAGCCTTTGAACACCTCAAACCATCAACCAACCATAGTGCCAAAACTTGGTGTTACGTATATATGCAAAAGACAAACCTATGAGCATAGCCAACCATAGTGCCAAAACTATATATGCCAATGATAGACCTCTAAGTGCCTCGAAACATCGACCAAACACCATGCCAAGACTTCACACAACTGATGCAACCATAGAACGCAAACGTTGCCTCATGACTGAGCTTGTTCATCATTCGAATGTATGATTTGAGTCACGATGTGGAGCGTGTATATATATTGGTTCCATGGACCCGGGGCTCATGAGGGCCAACCTTAGGGCTGACTAGTGTTCAATGTAATGTGCCAATGGAGGACCACTAACCATATGGAAACGAGTCATAGGGCTTGGGCCCTCCACAATATGACCTTGCCAAAATGAAAATGTCCAAATTTTAAGGCTTTAGTTCTGGAGTGAAAACCCATATGACCATACCCCATTACCTAGTCCTTGGGTGCCAATGGTCATTGGTATGATGACATCAACATGATGTCATCATGCCATCTGGTAGCCTGTGAGAGGTGCCACATGTCACCGAATTTCTACCTTTTCACCAATCGAAATGCCCCAAATCTGCCTATCACGTGGCAGACCCCAGAGGCTCCATATCACCTACTGATGCCATCCATATCAACCTATAACCAGTTGTCATGTAACACTATGAAATAGGCCTTTGATCCTAGTTAAACTTTGTGCAAGTTTTTCTATCATATGTCGTTTAATTTCTCATCCAACTGTCGAATCCATTCAATCTGAGAAAACATTCTCGAACTTTAATGCTCTTAAAGTTTGTGCAAGTTGGGCTGCTACCCACCCTGGATTGAATCACTAAACTATAGATTCGCCCAGAAAATGAAAATTGTTTAAAAAATTTGGTGATTATGGGTTTTGGCTCCATACTTTAGGGCCTTTATTAATGATGATCTTCAAATGGCCATAACTTCTCATCCGGGAAGAGATTTTCAAAGTGTGATATACCATTGATGATAAAAAATTAAATTGAATAGAAAGGCAGCTCTAAGGTGAGTACTGCACCTAGAGAATACACACAATAGGAGAGTACATTCTATGTTACATGATAAAATGATACAACAATAAATACATACAAAGGAATAAGAAGTTGTAAACAAACTCCTATAACCTATGAATTAATTCTAACTTAAGGAGCTACGTTAGAATATTGTAACCATTTCTCCATTAATACAAAATAATATTAATTATTTTCAACTCTCCCCCTTAATGGAGAAATGATTGTCATGAATTCTTAACATCCCTCTAAACAATTCAAACTTTACTTTCCCAAGAGGCTTAGTAAAAATGTCTGCCATATTTTCACAAGTTTTACAATATTCAAAAAATATTTCTTTTGACTCGACTTTTTCTCGAACAAAGTGAAACTGAGTATCGATGTGTTTCGTGTTCTTGTGAAACACTGGATTTTTTGCTAGCTTAATGGAACTCTGGTTGTCACATTTGATGATAGTTTCTTCTTTCTACTCTTCTCATGCATCATGCAGAATCCTTCTCAACCAGATCGCTTCACATGTAGTTGCACACAATGCTTGGTACTCGGCTTCAGCTAAAGATAAAGCCACAATACTCTGCTTTCTGCTGCTCCATGGTATGACCCTAGATCCAACACTGAATGCATAACATGTGATGGACCTTCGGTCATATTACCTGCCCAATCTGAGTCTGAAAAACCTACTAAAATAACATCAAATGTGTGTGTATAAAATACCATAATCACTAGTACTGCGAAGATACCTCAACACACTTTTTGTTGTCGCCCAATGACTTTCAAGAGGTTTAGACATAAACTAGCTCAACACACTAACAAATTATGCTAAGTCTGGTCTAGCTGTAGTTAGATATATCATACTACCAACTATTTGTCTATACAAAGTGGCATCCACATCCTTAGAGCCATCGTCACTGCAAAAATTCAGATTCTGCTGCAGAGGTGTTGATGTTGTCTTACACTGATCCATTTTGAAATTTTTGAGAAGACCTCTGACATACTTCCCTTGAGTAAGAAAATGTTTTCCAGAGTCTCTCCATATTTCCAGACCTAAGCAATAATGTAGACTTCCGAGATCTTTCATTTCAAAAACTTGTGACATCTGCAATTTGATTTCTTTGATCAAAGCATCTGCATTACCTGTTATAATCATGTCATCCACATACAAAGAAATCAAAATAATCTTCCTCTCTTTACTATACATGGTATACATATTTGGATCATTCATGCTCCTATGAAAACCATGTTGTAAGAAGAATGAATCAATCTTTCTCGTACCAAGACCTGGGTGCTTGTTTTAAACCATACAGTGCCTTTTTCAACCTACACACTAGATGTTCCTTCCCTTATTTAACAAACCCTTCAGGTTGGACTAAATAAATCTCTTCCTTTAAATCACCATTCGAAAATGCAGAATTAACATCTAACTGGTGTAGCTTCCACTGATATTTTGTAGCTAAAGAAATTAAAATTCTAACGGTATTTATTTTGGCTACAGGAGCAAAGGTTTCTTCAAATTATATTCCCTCTTGTTGTGAATAACCCTTTTCTACTAGTCTAGCTTTAAACTTATCTATACTCCCCTCTGCATTAAATGTAGGTTTGTAAAGCCACTTACAACCTATGGGTGTTTTTCCTTCAAGCAGTTTAACTAGATCCCAAGTATGGTTTCTAATAATTGATTCAAATTCTTCATTCATTGCATCCCTCCATTCATGAGATTGACTTGCTTATTTATAGTTTTGGGCTCTATAACATTTAAAATGTTTGACATTAAAGCATAGTCTTTCAATTTGGCTGGTAATTAGGTCTGTCTACCTGATCTTCTCGGTAGAGGATTCGCCTCAAATCTGTCTATTTAGACCTGTGTGGTCTTGCCTTGTTGACTACATCATTTGTTTCTTCTTCTTTTTGCTCCTATTGTTGATTATTCTCACTGCTTTCTTCCATCAATAATGGAATGTTCCATTCTCCATCACTGTCTTCCTTTCCTTACTCAACCTTCTCATGAAATATGACATCTCAACTTGCAAATATTTTATGAGTCACAGGATTAAACAGCTTGTAAGCTTTAAACTCAGTGCAATATCCTACAAAGATGCATTTCATGGCCTTAGGATCCAACTTCTTTCTATCCTCCTTGGGTATATGATTAAAGTATTTTGACCCAAAAACTCTTAAATGACTCACTGTTGATTTATATCCATAAATTTCTTCAAATATAGTCTTAAAGTTAAGATATTTAGTAGGACTCCTATTCTTTAAATAAATAGTAGTGTTGATAGCTTCAGCCCAAAAACCATTTGATAAACCCTTACCTTGAAGCATACTTTGTGCGCACTCCACTATGGTTCTATTCTTTCATTCTGCAACTCCATTTTGTTGCAAAGTGTGAGGCAATGTGAACTGTTGAACAATCCCATGATATCTGCAAAATTTCCTGAACTCACCCAACCTGTATTCTCCCCCTTGATCGGAGCAGAGAATTTTTATGAATTTCCCTATCTACTTCGCTACCATAGTCTTAAATTATTTAAAACATTGAAAATTCTAACTCTTTTTACTTAAAAATATATATCCAATAGAATCTAGTGCAATCATCAGTAAACAGTAGAAAATAATATGCACCACCTAGCGACCTAGTCTTCATAGGTCCGCATATGTTTGTATGCACCAACTCTAGGATATCTCTTTCCTTCCTATTAGCATGCAAAGGAAATAATTCTCTATGAATTTTCCCTAATGCACATTCATCAGAATCAAATAGAACACTATGAAAAGTAGGGAGTCCATCGACCATACCTTTTCTTTGAAGTAGCATGAGGTCTTGTAAGCTAAGATGACCGAATATTTGGTGCCAGAGATTCTCGGCTGTCAATCCTGTTGAAACCAGAGCTTGGTGTGGCATGCTCATGGCATTCAATATGTACAGGCTCCCCACACGCACTCCTAATGCAACTAGTTCCATATTGTTATCCTTTATGACACAATATGTATTGAAGAATTCAACTATCAGGTCCTGATTTGTTATCATTGATACAGATATTAAGCTCTTCTTAATCCCGAGCACATACACCACATTCTTAATTTGTCTGATGTCACCTCTAGGAAATATCATTGGAATATCACCGTACCCTTTGATCTCATAACCTTTGTCATCTCCTAGATAAATTTTAGATCCGCAAGAAGTTCCTTCAAAAGACTCAAACCAATTTATCTTACCTGTCATATGTGAGGATGCGCCAGAATCAACATACCATATGTCGTCCTCATCCTCCTCAGAAGTTGAAAGAGAAAAATTAGCTACAAACAGTCAAAGATCATGACTGTGACCTTCATTGGCTAAATATCTCGTGTGCTTTCTCTACTTATTCCTAGCCTCATCTTTCTTCCTCTTAAAACAAAACTTATCTTGATGGTTGTTTTTCCCACAGTAAAAGCATTTAATGCCAAAAAAATTATTTGCAAACATACCTCTAAATGGTCTCTTTTGAAAAGTGCTACCGTCTTTCTATTGCTGCTATGGTTTTTTCCCTTTGTACGATTTCTTCTTCGCCATCAGAGCAAGATTGGCACTTTGAGGTCTCAAATTCTGCCACCGCTCTTCTTCTTGTAGCAAAATTCCTATCAGTTCTTCAAATGCAGGGGCTTTATCCCTTGCATCCAAGCCTGTGATGAACATCTGGTATTCATTTGTAATTATGTTTAACGTAATTGTGACTAGATATGAATCGGACACCTTCTCCCCGATGTCACCCAATCTGTCCTTTAGGTCTTTAACCCTTGCAATGAATCCAGCAGTGGATTCATTCTCCTCCATCCTCATTGAAAACAAATTTCCTTTGAGTGAAAAGAGGTGATTTTTGTTTTGTGTCTTGTATACGTTCTTGAGCGTCGTCCAGATATGAGTGGACGATTTTCCATCTCTGATGTGTGGGATAATATTGTCTTTAATAGACATCTTCAGTAAGACTTTTGCCTTGTTCTCTCTTTTATCCTAGTCTTGTATGAGTGCGGTTATCCCTGTTACAATGTTTGGTTTCGGCTTATCACCGCTGACAATTGACCATGCATTCACTCCCTTAAGCAGTGTCTGTATCTTGAATTTACAATTGGTATAATTGGACCCATCGAGTTTGCTAGACTCGTTGAGGTATGTTTCTATAAATTTATTCATACTAGACTGATCGGATTTCAGACCTGTTGGGGTTCCCATGTTTTGGCGAGGTTGGAAACACCAAAAGATGAGACAACATCAGAACCACTTTCGGACCTCAGGATCTAGCGCTCCTGGGTCCAGAGAGGGATCTCTCTATGATATGTCAAAGGTGTATGTCTTTGAAGTTCAAGTGTTGAAGATGTTAGGCTAGTTATAAGGCTCGAGGTTTGTTTGTTTTATTGGTTTGTTTTGGTTGCTGGTTATCAGGAAAGAAGGATTTCAGTATAAGACAAGGATGAGCAAAGAGGAAAAAGGGCAGAGGTGAAGTATTCCAGGTAGTATTCAAAACCATTGGGCAATGGAGTCAGGAAAGGATTTGCTTGCTACTCAATAGGCAGGCTTTCAATTGGGCTAGTCGTCTGAGACATAGGATCTTAAAGATGATTGTGTGATATGGAGAGTAGGAGGGGAGGAGATAACAAAAATTCAGAGCAAAAAGTTAAAGACCAGTTGGTCGCACAAGGATCCTAGTGGACAGGGCTAACTCTAATCCCCAGTGTTCCCAAATCTTCCAACTAAATCTATAACAAGAAACATTTAAGAACTGAATTCATTTAATTCATACATAAGAGAGCAGGCAATAACATCCACTACACTGGTTAAACCAACTGAAATCATTTCTTATATAACACATTCAGAAGAGAAACATTAATGGCAAGGAGAGCAGAAACATAGGGTACCTAACAAGGGTAAATCCTATGCCAATATTCTGATGCGAGCCAGTAGAAACGAAATGAAATGAATGTAAACACAAAGATAGGAAAACATCACCGCTACTTCAGATCACGATCCAAAGAAATGTGCTTGTCATATTAAACAGTAATACCAATCAAGTACAACATTTCCAATAGCTGAATATTCGGTCTGAAAACCTCTCCTTCAACCTATCTTATAACTTTACACAGAGACTATGTCTCAAAAGAAACTACTTGCAATTCTCTGATAACTGATCAACAACCCTTACAATGAGTTTCTTCATGAATTTATAGCTCCGGAGGAGCAGAGGAGGTAGGTGAAGAACTAAATGAAGTATTAAATCTTCTGAAAAGAAAGAGGGCCGAAGCCCATTCTGTATAAGTCCTGTGCATTAATATCTGATGTTCTTTGGGTGAACGAATGATCTTCTTCAGACTACGAATTACTCTGATATAACTCTGATGTACTCTGACTGCAGTACTGTGTGGTGCTATTTGGTGAATAAACAAAAGATAAATGGATGATTAAGAAGTCTGCCATACTGATGAAATAAATGCTCTGATAGTACTGGGTTGTTTTAGGGTAGAAAACCTCTCCAAAACACGGCACAGATTGAACACTGCATGGGCGCTTTGTCCTTTATGGAGGAAAAACATTCTGCTGCTGTAGAAACCCCTGATATGCATTGATTTCTGCTTGCTATACTTTCTGCGTGGTCCCTGGGTCTTCAATCCGGTACTTTGCCTCAAAACCTTTGAACCTAAGGCTTGTATGTTTTCATTTGCGTGCCTTAAGCTCTCTGCTGCTCCACTTATACCATTGACTGTGAAATCTGTGGGTTAATGGCGCCGAAAAGATTCGCAGAGTTTGAACTTTGCTCTTTAAATGCAAATCCCATTGTGGTACCTCTTTGTGAATTTCTTCATGATCTTTGCCTCTGTACATGGTCTTTTCTTGTATCTTCTGTTACTGTGACAGCGTGTACAAATCATGGCAGCTTTCACCGCCTCAAAACCCTGCAAAACATAAAACTAGTTATGAAATCTATGGATGGGGGTAATGAACACAGTGCGGACGATGAGGATGGCCATGCAGACTGGTGAGATGGCGGAAAGGTGCAAATACACGGTGGAAAATGCACTATATCAGCGGAACAGAGCCAGATGGACGTGGGCGGAGTGCAGCAGGAATTTAAATAAAACCTACGAAAAATCGACTTTTGAACGAATATACATGACGGAGGTGTATATACGATGGGACACGTGGAAAGGGTGACATGGTGGGACCGGGTCAACGATGGGCGTGTGATTGAATCTGGACCGTCCGATCTCGGCGGAGATCAATGGTGGAAAGCACGTCGGAGGGCGATGGACGGGTGGGCCAGGGGTACGGAAAATAAGGGTTAAACTGCGTGCAGCTTCGTGGAGCGACAACCGTCGGATGGGAGATCGCAGATCGGATGTCTGACGTGAATATCGTTGCGTGTCCTGTGCCGAAAATTAACGTGCGATGAGATAGTGGTTTTGAAACCGTACCGATGACACACGTCCACTGCCGAGTGGAATCGCTGGCCGATTGGGAAAAACCACCCTCTGCCCAAAGGCGGTGCGATAAAAACCGGCTGGTTTCTGAACATTGAAAGTCACGGGCACAGGGACCATTGATTGGTGTGTTAATTGGATGGTGGAGATTGGATCGGCGAGGGACAAAGGAAACAGCAGGAGGGGGGCGGAACGAATCTGGACCGTTGGATTTGGAGGGATGGACGGCTCAGATTGGATCAGGGGGTCGCAATCGCAAGGCGCAGAAAGGGGGGTGCGAATGGGAAATGTGATTTGCGATCGGAGCGGGGGATGTGATGCGATGGTGCGTGGAGTGCGATGAGCGCTCGACCGTCGGATCAGAATAGCAGATCGACGGTGCAGATCACGCCTCGGGTATTATAGAACCAAACCGATCGCATTGGAGTTTTCTGTTGTAACAAAGGGAACGCGCCCGCCCGACAGTGCGATTGCGATGAGCGCTCAAGACTTAAGCGCCTGGTCTTAGCACTAATGGCATATGGGGAAGTGGTTAAGGGGGCTAAGCCGAAAGGGGCTAGGCCCAGATTATGAAGAAAATAAGGTTTTTGGCTCATTTTTAAAGCATTTTAAGGCCAGCCAAGGGCAACGATAGGGGAATGAGGGGAATTTAGGCACAAACAATAGGAGTGGGTGGAATTTCACGAGGATTTTGGGAATTTTTAGGCGAGGAAGGGAAACTTAGGGGGGAAAAAAGGGGACCTTGACCAAAAGGAGAAAAGGGGTGAAAATGAAGCATTTTGCAAAGGTATAAAGGGCAGAATAAAGCCTTTAGGAGCATAATTCTTTATCAACAAGGCCTATTGACTTTGAACAGCAGAGGGAAACAGTCACAAGGCAGGGAACATGAAAAGGTTGCAAGGATGATGTGTTTTCAAGGGAAATGCATTCCTTGCAGGCTTAAAAAACAAATTAGCCCCTTGCTTGCTTTGTCAAGGAAATTATAAGGGGCTAACAGTGGCTCTAGATGGGGATGGCTTCTTCTTGAAGGAGTCAAGAATTCAGAGAATAGATCTTTGGTGTAGGCCAAGTGCCTGCTACTTTACACATCCCTTTCTTTCTTCGATCAGCTGCCACAATATGAAGACATTACATTAGCAGAAAAACCTTCCCAACAAACTACCTACCCACACTACAATCCTAACATTTTTTCTTCTTCTAGGATGCATTTGAGCTAGCAAACCCTTTACATCATTTTATTTTTACAAACAGAAAATAAACATATTCTAAATCTACCCTTATTGCTCCATGAGACTAGATTAGACGGTTGGTCTCATATGTTTCTCTACCTAATCTAATATCTGTTGGGATTAAACTGTCCAGCAGATTTCTTCTCTACATTCTACGACAGAAATTGAAAAACAGTCAAGCCAAGATTAGACTGTCTGACTTGCTGTGGGTCCAAGGCATAAAAGACAGTTGCACACGGACAAAATTTGCAAAAAACTGAAAACAAACTGTGAAGGCTTGGGATCTGAAACTTGAAATATCCTTCTTCTCTTTGTGACTCAGGTTTTGAGCATGTTAGAGTCACTTCTTTTCTTCATTTCAGCTCTGGTTTTGGGCATGTTAGAGCTAATTACTTTTCTTCTTTGCTAGTCCAGATTTTGAGCATGTTAGGACCAGTTGTCTCTACTTTATTTGGCTCAGGTTTTGATCATATTAGAGCCAATCCTTTGCACTTCTGAGGTTCATGTTTTGGGCATGTCTGAACCTCTCCTTTTCCTCTGTTTTTTGAAACATTTTCTCCTTCTTCTTTTTTTTGAAAATAAAACTGCAATGGTATGTACAATGGAAATAGAAACTGGAAATTGTAAATCAGCAGAAGTAGTGTTTGAGTATCCTGCCATTGACAGGACCCCCAAACAGCTCTGTAACATCTAATTCTTGTAGGAAGAAGGCATTTGGACCCATAGTGGCTTGGATGATGTATGGACCTTGCCACAAATTGTCAAACTTGTTGTGCTTTCCTTTATCCTCTGTTCTTGAGTCCCACTTCAGAACTTTATCCCCAATTTTGAAATCAGCAGCTTTGGTTCTCTTGTCAAACAATTTCTTTATATTCTCCGGAACTTTCACTACTCTATTGTAGACCTCTTCCCTTGTTTGCTGGAGATGAATTGTCTGGTTTATTCTCCTCACCATATTGTCTTCTTCTGTTTGAATCTCCTGGACCAGCTTGATCACTGGTACCCCAAGGCTGGTAGGAAATATTGCTTCTGTACCATAGACAAGCTGAAATGGTGACATGCCAATGGAATTCTTTGTTGTAAGCCTGTCAGCCCACAAAGCATGCACCAACTTGTTATGCCATGACTTCTTGTTCTCTTCTAACAGTTTCTTGATGATGACCACCAGGCTCTTGTTTGATGATTCGGCTAATCCATTACCTTGAGGGTAATAGGCAGTTGAATGACCAAGTGCTATTTGATACCTGTGACAAAAATCAACCATTTTCTTGGATTCAAAAGCATTAGCATTATCAGTGATTATTTTCCTTGGGCAGCCAAACCGAGAGAGGATATGACCTTCTAGGAAACTAATGATGACTGAATTTGTGGCATTCCTAGTTGGTATGGCCTCTATCCACTTAGTGAAGTAGTCTGTGGCTATTAGGATCCATTTGTGTTGTGCAGAAGAAGTAGGGTGAATCTCCCCTATGAAATCTAGGCCCCATTACAGAAAATGGACCTTCAACGGTGATGGGTTGTAGGGGTAGAGGGACGAGTTTTCTTTTGCCTTCAAAGATCTGGCACTTGTGGCAGGCAACTATCATTTTATGGACATCATTGAAGAGTGTGGGCCAATATTAGCTAGCTCTGAGTATTTTTTTTGCAGTGGCTTTCCAACTCAGGTGGCCTCCACATTCTCCAGCGTGGAATTCTTGTTTAATCTTCTCTGCCTCTGTTTCAGGAAAACATTTAAGCAATAGGCCATTTGAATTTTTCCAGTATAAGTTTTCATTCAAAATGCAGTAGTTTTTGTCTTTTAGTTTTATGAATTTGGCCTTGGTCTTTGATAGTTCAGGTGGGGCATTGAGGTGTGTAAGCACATACAAAATGTCAGAATACCAAGGAGAGCTCTGACAATTTTCCTCAACAGTGGGATCAAGAAATTCTTGTTGCTCATCCAAGGTATTTATCATGTTAATGTCCAGGGCTTGTAAGTTTGATTCAGCCATTAGTCGAGCTAAGACCTGACCTTTATTCAGTTTGGTGGGTTTTATCTCAAGGTCGTATTCTAAGATCACAACAATCCATTTGCCCCTTTTCCCATCTAGGTCCTGAGACAGTATATCTTTGACAATGATGTTGGGCACATACGCTATGGTGTGAGAATGCAATATGTACACCCTGAAGTCTTTCAAGGCCTTAATCAGAGCATAGGCATGCTTCTCCATTATGTTGTATTTCAAGAGTGCATCTCTGAGTGCTTCGCTGAAAAAGGCAGTTGGCTGCTCCATTCCCTCTGTGTTTTTCTGCAGCAAGACTATAGCCATTGTGTGCTCAGAGGCAAATGAAAAGATCAGGAAGTCCTTTGAGAAATCAGGGCTAATCAGAATAGGAGCTTGGGTGAGTGCAAGTTTTACTGATTCAAAAGATTGTTTAGCTCCACCAGTCCATTTAACCCCTTCACCTTTCTTCAGCATGTTAGTCATGTTCCTAAGGTGTTCAGCTAGGTTGGGGATGAATATCCTAAGGAAGTTGATTTTCCCAATGAAGAAATGTAACTCCTTGATGTTTCTTGGGTGTGTGATCTGTAGTATTCCCTTAACTCTCTGTGGGTCTATCCTAATCCCTTTTTCCGATATAATGTGGCCAAGAAGCTTTCCTTCTTGCAGCCCAAATACAGTCTTTTTGGGATTCAATGACAGACCAAACCTTCTACATCTTTCAAACACTTTCCTCAGATGTTTCAGATGTTCTTCTTCAGTCTTAGAATAGACTGTTATATCATCCAAGTAAATAATAATGAAGTGTCCGATATCATCTGAAAAAGCTATATCCATTGCTCTTTGGAAGGTGGCTCTAGCGTTCATCAATCCAAAAGGCATCTTCACATACATAAACGTACCCCAAGGAGTGGTAAAGGTTGTCTTGAGTTGATCTTCTGGGATTACCAAGACTTGGTTGTATCCGGAGAAACCATCTAGCAGGGAGATTCTTTTAGAGCCTACTACTTTCTGAAGAATGTGTTCCATTTTTGGCAGAGGGTAGTTGTCTTTGACTGAGGCTCTGTTAAGATTCCTGAAATCTATACACAGCCTAATTTCCCCTGTCTTATTTCTCACAGCCACTAAGTTTGACACCCAATTAGAGAACCTCACAGGAACTATTATGCCTACTTCATACATCTTCTGAATCTCTTTTTCAACTGCAGGCAATTGTTTTGGATTGATCCTGCGAAGTTTTTATCTGAAGGAATTCTGATTTTCTTTCAGGGGTATTTTGTGCTGGATGATGTTTGTGTCATAGGCCTTTAAGTCTTCATAGCTCCAGGCAAACACATCGATGAATTCCTTGAAAAGGTCAATGTATTTTTTCTTCATGTCCGCCGGTAAAGACTTAGCCAGTTTAATCATTTTGGGCTTATCTTCAATGCCTATGTTGCATTCTTCCACATCAGAGTCTGCATGCTCTATAGTGGGATTTTTTGCTACATCATCAAAGTCAAAGAGGTCTTCTAAGGGTGACAGGCCTCTGGGTATATTCTTATCTTTGGCCTGTAGCACCTCTACTTCTTCACTATCTGCATTTTCACAATTTTCGTTTGGATTTCCAGTTTCATCTAAAGAGTTTATTCCTATGTTACAGGGTGTTACTTCCTCATCTGAGGATTATTCACTTAGGCAGCTACTGTCAGATTTGGAGTCTGAATCAGAAAACTCAAACTCGTTTCTGCCTACCAGGAAATCTTCGATCTGTTTATCGCCTTCAAAAACCTCCCAATATTTTTCGTTGTCTGGCACTGCAGGTCTGAATTTGGTCTGAATGATGATCTGTTGATCGTTGGGAGTCTTAAGATAGGAACTAGCTAGTCAAGCTAATCTGTTAGAAATGACGTTTTGACTCCTAGGAACAAACACTAATTTGTATTCAAAAAACGTTTTCAGTAGATCCATAGTGTCATTCCGATATGCTCTCAATCTAGGATGTTTCGCTGTGTATTCACCATTCACCTGTTTAATAATCAGCTCAGAGTCTCCACGCACGGCTATTCTACGAGCTCCTATTTTCTTCAACAGATTCAAGCCTAGGATAAGGGCCTCGTATTCTGCAACATTGTTTGTACATTTGAAGTGCAGGTTGCAGGAATGGCTTTCTGCGTAATCACTCTCTGTGTTATGTATCCACACTCTTGCCCCAGCAGTTCTTTTTGTACATGACCCATCGAAACTCATTTCCCACAGTGGTTCACTCTCATTTTTGTTATCATTCCTTTCCCTACGGCTGGGTTCGCCATTATGTTGTGTTGTAGGGTCTGCACTAGGCTGTGGGCTGCTTAGTTTTTCGTTGTGTGTGTGGAAGTCAGAGAGGTGACTGGTTGGTTGATTGTGTTCTACTTCTGGTTCACTTTGAGTTGCTGTTCCAGTGCACTGTTCGAGGTTTTCTACATCTTCTTCCTATGAGTCTAGGGTAGCCATTATGTTTAAATCCATTGGCTCTATTTCATCATGTACACCTTTGCTTGTATCTACGTTTTCAGATTCTGGTTTCCCCAAAGATTCATCATTGCAGAAGATAAAGGAATCCAGGTATGTGTGTACAAAGTATAGAGGAGAGTTTTCAGGCTTCTCAGGGCTACTAACCAGGAATTTCATTTGTGCTTCCCTGTACAGTCTTCTAAGTTGGCGAAAGATTGGGATTGTGGCATAAGCCCCGTCCATCTGCATTGTTCCTTGCAGCTTGGCTCCCCATGATCTTAATAATAACATGCCATACTTGGGTGGCACATCTGCCACAACAACATCCATGACCATACACTTGGCAGGCAACTGAGTAAGGCTCACACATAAATCTTTGACCAGGCCAAGACACTTTACTCTACTAGAGTTAAATGAATATAGGTCTTTATAGGGACAGGTTATCTCTAGGCCTAATCTTTCCATTACTACTTTAGGCATTAGGTTGTGTGATGCCCCAGAATCATGCATTGCATTGTGGAGAATCTTATCATGGATATTAAGACTGATATAAAAAGGGGGCACTACCCCTTCCTGAAACTTTCCTTCTATCTTTGGACCAAACAAAAGGGCAGGTTGATCATCACTCAGATTTACAGTGTCACTGTTCTCACCTAAATTTAATGCTTTCAAAATTTGGCCTTTATATACATCCTGAGTGGCCAGCTCAGAGAGTGGGACAAAGATTTTAATTTTTGCAATCTCACTCTCCAAATTGAAACTGGACTGACTCTTTGGATTGTTTGACTCTGTTTTGTTAGCCACTGCCTTAGTGGCTGAATCAGTGTGTTGACTCTTGTTATGTACAGTGTTGGTGACGGTTTTATTAGGAGCACTAACTGCAGTGCTAGTGCTGCTAGCTGGTTTACCTTGTGTATCAGTGTTTTGGTTGTCTTTTCCTTTGTTCTTTCCAGAACTCTCAGCTGCTGATTTGTTACTTTCGGCAGTTGCTTTAGAAGTTTTCTCAAGTCCTTTCTTGATGGTGACCTCAGAATCTTTTGGTTTGGCAGTTTCCTGGCTCTTTTTACTTCTAAGTTCATATTGCTCTCTGACATGCATCATGGCATTTTCAAATCCTAATCTGTAATCTTCATTTTCTAACCATTCCTCCTCCCAACCAGAGGGTGAGGGCTGATCTTCTTCTGAGTAACAGTTATGGATTGAATCTTCTGTTTCAAACATGTTTATTGTGTTCCCTTCAGACTCTTCTATGATTCCCTCATCTTCATTAAGAAAGTTCTCTTGGAATGGGGGAATAACTTGTTGATCTGATTCTCTTTGTCTGTTGGGGGTGTTATTGTTTCTTCTAAAGTTCTGGTTCTGGTTTTTGTTTGGATTGCTAACTGTGACAACCATATTTTCCATCATTTGATGTAGCCTTTCCACGTTTTTAGATAACCTATCATAATTTGGAACAGATGTAGAAGCTACAGTGTCATCTCTATATGTTACCCTTTTCTCAGATCTTAGTCTTTCTCTTTTCTCAATCAGATTTGCCTCTATGTTCACTGCTCCTTTCTGTATGTCTTCCAATGTGTTATATTCCTTATCCCTAAGCTCATAGGCCATGTCAACATCAAAGCCTTCAGGGTATTTTGCTAGAGCCATGCCTTGTGGAGGTTTCATATGTGGAGGGAGGGCATTGTAAATGTTGTTAAACCTTGTTGTGTAATCATGGACACTCTCTCCCACATTTCTTTTGAGGGTCATGTATTCTGCCAAGAGTTGGCGAGGGTTTTCCCTAGCTTCCCATTTGTTTATGAAAGTCGGATATAGAGCTGGGAGGTCATTTATGCTATCTGGAGGTAGACCCTTGAACCATTTCTTCACATCACCCCCTAAGCTCTGGGAAAAAATTCTCATTTTGACTGTATCATCATCTATTTCCATGTAGTCAAAAGAATCTTCCATCTTATCTACATGTTGTTGGGCTGTGATGGACTCTTTTGCAATGAAGTGTGGGATCTTTGACTGATAATCATTGGGTAAGGGTACTAGAGGCTGAGAGAAAACCAGAGGTGCATACCAGGCTGCCATGATGACATTTTTATGAGGTACAGGATTGACTTGGGCAGCAGATATATGGATGACAGGGATACTATGACCAGCAAAAGACTGATGAGCAGATCTAGGATGACTGAGCCCCAAGTTTTGTATGAAATGTATATCAGGAGGTGTAGAAGGAGGGGTATGTCTATTTCCAAGGTGTCTACCACTTTGGGGTGGTGAACCAGGAAGCTCAGGGTCTGGCTGGTCTAAGATATTGAATGACCTAGCTCTAGGTAATCTATTAGGTAGGTCTAGGTCAAGGTGAAAGTGTGATAGAGCTGTAAGATCTTCTGGTGCAGAGTTAGCTCTATGGATGTGGCTGGAAATAGTTGGTCTTTTAAGTGTAGGAGCTCCTTTGAGGATACTCTCAGGGTTGTCAACTATTTCAGGTGGGTCTGGGTTAGGGTAAGCTCTTGTATGAATGGCTCTAGAAGCCAGAATGTTGTTTTCTGACCAAGCAGCTTAACCCTACTTGTTGCTACTATTGTGGTTGATGCTGCGATGGAGGCTAATCTTCCAGTGGAGTCTAATGTGAACCAAGATAATCAGCAGGCCTACTGATCACCAGTGGAGTCTTTAAAACGTTTAGGGAATATGGAGTCGCCAGGTGGAGAGGTTTGGGATGTTTGGAGGGTACACTATCCACCACAGTGCTTATGAGATGTCCCCTTTCAAGGATATCTCCCAAACACAGCAAACTCTAACCAGAGATTGACTGGGAGGGCATTTACCAGATATGTCACCTCTAAAAAAGTGTGAGATCCGAAGGCTACCTAGCCCTTTCCAGACTCTGTCCAAGAGTATGGGAGAACACAATAAATGGTATAGAGGTTGATGTGGGATTAGGAATGTTTAACTACCAACCTAACCAGAGATTATAGGTTTTCTGAAGCTTATGGTATAGTAAGGTGAGGAAAACTCAGAAGTTCCCCAGTGGAGTCGCCATTATGTTGGGGTTCCCATGTTTTGGCAAGGTTGGTAATACCAAAAGATGAGACAACATCAAACCACTTTCAGACCTCAGGATCTAGCCCTCCTGGGTCCAGAGAGGGATCTATCTATGATATGTCAAAGGTGTATGTCTTTGAAGGTTATAATATCATGTAAGTCTAAAAAATCTTCTAAGAACCTTGATTTTCTTAGGAATAGGTCATTTTGTAATAGCTTGCATCTTTTGAGGCTCCAACTTCACTCCTTCCTTTAAAACAATATGAACCAAATACTCGAATTCTTATTTCCCAAAAGCACATTTGGATATTTTACATAAAAATGATTGTTCTCAATAATTTATATAACTTTTCCACATGTTTAGTGTGGTATTCCCATGATTTATTATAAATATGTGTATTATCAAAGAAAACCAACACAAATTTTATAAGATGGGATCAAACAAAATTGTTCTTAAGTCAACCTTAACAGGGATGATGGGTGGAGTGTTAGTAGATGCTAGATCCCTGCCCTTCATTCTTAGTTATTGGTTTGTTTCCCTTCTATTCTCTCTCGTTTCCTTTCCTCTCCTCTGTTCCCCAGTTTCTTCCTCCCTTTCTGTACTTTATTTTATTTATTTTTATTTTTATTTATTATTATTATTATTTAATTATTTAATTATTTAATTATTATTTATTTATTTATTTATGGATTTATCATCAATATTATTATTAATTATTTAATATTATTATTTTTATTTTAGCTATCTATTTATTTATTTATTTTTTAATTTAATTTAATTTAATTTATTTTATTTAATTTTTATTTAATTTATTTATTAATTTATTAATTTATTTTTACTTTTTATTTTTGTTATTTTTATTATATTTTTATATTTTATTTTTATTTTTATTTTTTTATTTTTTTAATCTTAGAATTTTGGATTATTATTAATTAATTATATATAAATATTTTATTATATTTAAATATTTTAATTATTAAATAAAATATTCAATTATTATTTTGTCTTTGTATTTTCTTATTCAGTCAAACTAGTCGTTATTTCACGACGGCTAGTTAGAGTTTCCTATCTATTTAAACAGGGTCCTAGATCAGATTTCTCATCTTGTCCTGATGGTGAACCACACTGGCTGGTTCAAAACGCGTCGACAAAATCTGCTTGAATGTGATTTTCACTGAAAGATTTTCTACACAATTTATGGATCACAGAAGCCAAATTCCTAACTATGAACATGTCATAAGAGGGATCAATATACAACCATCATTTTATTAAGATATCAATAAAAATATACAAAAATATCTTGAGGGTCAAGCCACTCAAGCAATAAGAACAAGCCTCCAATGATCATATCAGTAAACCCATAAATTGTTGCTACTGTATAGAATGCCGAAAAGCAGGGACATCGTTGTCTATATCAGTGTAGTTGCTGTTGTAATCATACATAAATGTAATATGGATGATAGATACAAAATAAATTCCCATAAAAGAATATATGGGATCTAATACATGATTTCTAGCAAACCCAGAAAAGATTGCTAGAAATACCAAGAAAATATACAATGTGACAAATAACCCTAGGGTTGATATGTCACTGCAACCTGGAACTGAATAGAATGAGGCTATGACAGATCTGAAATGATAATGTCCTCCTCCAATGGTATTTCTCAATAGAAGGTTGATCCCTCCATTCAGAAATAGACCCTCCTGATGAGCTCAATGAACCCTCCCAGCAACTGCCATTGAAAATAATGCAGATCTGGACTGAAACTGTGCTGTGAGGGATGGTAGATTATTGGCCTGATGCCAAAAATATGTAAATAGGCCCAGGATCCCTCCTTGATGATCCTCCAATAGGTAGGTTACCTCTCCACTGAAAAACAAGCCCTAAATTGGCTCTATGTGATCCTCCTTTGTTGCACCCTGCAACACAACCCAGCTCTAAACAGAAACTACGTTGTAGTTGAAGGAGGTAGCTTAGCCAGAATGAAGGAATGAGGAAATGCAATCCAATGAACCTCTCCTCCCTTAAGAATGAGGTAGAGATTCCCGATCAGGAACACCCTTGTGCTCAACAACACAGAAAACCCCACTAAACAGCGAAAGGATGCAAAGTATAAATAGATCAATATCAAATAATAATCTAAAACATGAATAAAAATGGCTACCATCGCCTCCATATATAGTGTGTGAGAATTCTCATATTGGGTCCCATCCATACTTGCCACTAAGCTCATGCAAGTTGTCCTCCACTAAAACTGCGTTGTCTCATCATAAATGCCACTCCTCCATGACAGTGCTGTTGATTTGGTCAAAGTTGACCTATTCAACATGTATCCCCTCCAATTCACACCTAAAGGTGCTTAATACAGCTACTTATTCTTCCTCCTTTCACATTAGGAGTGTTATTATTCCTTCCAAGGATATTTATGGGCCTCCCTACCCACTTATTCACCTACCTAGTGATAAAACAAATTATAATATTCGATTTAGCTAAAGACTAAATTTTTGGAATATTACAGTCCTCCCCTCCAAAATGTTACTTGTCCTCAAGCAACTATAAAGGTGGAGAAAAATTCCTCCCCTCCTCCTCTTGTGGTCTCATCATCAATAGTCCCCACCACTGATCAAAATAATCTGCAATAAACCTGCCCCCAATGGTTCCTCCCAAGTATACAAAACCAAATGGCTAACATCATGAGAAAGTGGAAAGTGTAAGTGGAAACCTTCTTGTTGTTCAATGGCCTCCTCAAGGTAGGAGTGATGACAAGCATAGGAGATATCATTCCCAATGAGAGACTCCCACCTCCATGCTATCATCCAAATGAAATGAGCCATCCTAGGTAGCTCATCAAAGAAATCCTCAACCCCTGGTTCATGCAATGTATTGGGGCTGTATGGAGAGATTATATTTTCCCACCCATGTTGTTTCTCTCTCCATTTATGATATGCATGGGGATTCTACTGATCTTGGGCTAAAATATTATGGTCTCCAAGAATATCCCAAGCTACCCCACCAATCAAAACATCCATGAAGTGCCTCTTCCAAGAACTCAAGTTCTCCAAATGGCTCCTCCCACATGAACACAAGAGATGTAGTGTGGCAATCATGGTTTTCCCATTTCTTCTCCTAAAATATGTAATATATGAAGTATGGAGAATCATACTCGCAATGGGCACCTCCAACTCTTGTGCCATCCTCCCAACAAAGCTTCCCATAAGAATAAGAACATCATCAATATATGGAAGCAAAAACAGATAAAAACAAATTGTCATATGACAACCGGGAGGTGGATCATAGTCCCACATGTGGAACCAACACAGTGCATCCCCTGCCTGCCTCAAAGCAAAGTATAACAAGTGTCTTTTCAGCCACTTGTTTGCTACCACAATCATCCTACAAGATGGGATCATGAAAGTAAAATTTGGTGCCAATGGTGCACACCAAGAATCATGTGGAATTTCCCACAAACCACCAATAGAATAGCCAACATCAATGCTGCAAATGGCCTCAAGTACATCACAATAAAATATACAAGAAGGAATGATCCTCCTTGGTACAATATTCTGCTCATAAAAAGTAAAGGAGTACAGATCATAATGCATAAATGTACATCCTCTATCATGTACTTTGGTCATTGAGCTAAAATGGCTCAACTGAAATTTCTCCCTCACTCTCAATGATTAGGGAAGTGGTTATGAAAACCTCTACATCATCATCCGGGCTATGCATCTCTCCATATGCTGATATACATCTAGTTGGATGCCCTCCCAAATGAACTCCTCCATCAAGGAATAATATGCATCAAAGTGCATGGAAAGAAAGTCCACATCTGCTGCATGTAACAACTTCTCCTTGAGCTCTAAAGCTTTAGTCAAGAAGACTCTGCCATAAGAATAGATGACCTCATCATCCACCATGTATCTATCATCTCCCTCTGGGTCATCAAGAATCATGCAAGCACCAAGATCCTTGGAGTACTCTACCAAAACTTGAGACCTCCAATACGGATCAATCCTCTTAAGAGACAGAGTTGTAGATCTGAAATGTGAAGTTCCGCACATGCTACTGTCTTTTCCTTTGACATCCCTCATGCCAAAGTCATCCTCCAAAGTGTTGTCATGCCCATTATGCAGTTGCTCATGCTCAAGTGGAAGTGGTGGCCTTTGGAAATTGGCCTCCCATGAGAAGCTACCATCCAAAAAGAACCTCCTGATCTTGGCTAATGTAAGCGTGAGTGGCCTCCCTATACTCCAATATATGGAGGATTAATTCCTCAAGGGAAGTACCCTCTGTTTCTCCAAATCCATGGAGCATCTCCCTTGCACCATGGTGGTGTCATCATCCATTACTGCAGCAACTTCTGTTAGCGCAGAATATGTAGTGAGAGTGGGTAATGCTGAAAATGGGAGAGTGTATCCCTCCTCCTTGAGTCCATCCCAGACTCTCTGTGTTGTACTAGGTCCCTCCAAGGTCTTAACCCCTTTGGAATATAAGAGTGGTGAACCAAATGGTAAGATGTCTCTCACCAACTCTAGATTTGGTGGCCTCCTAGGTGGAATGCCCCCATGTAGTGAGACATCAAGATCTAAAGTAGAATGTATATATGAGTGGACTGATTTGTCCCTCCTTTCATTGCGTAATAAAATCTTCTTCTTTTGTGGAAAAACCTCCTGAAACATATGAGGGTGAATGCTCATCATCCCTTGATGCTGATTCTTCTCCTCTTCTCCTCCTTCCATCTGCCAAGTTTCATAATCCACAAAAACTGATGCATGTTGCTCCGGAATTGTGCTTCGGTCCCCACATGTTAGATCATTTGGAACTCCTTGCAAAGACACAAGGGATCCTCTAATGGAAGCAATGGCTCCCTTTCCACCTCCATGTGGTGATGGATCTTCTCCTAATGGTACAACGTTGTTAGCTCTTCTTTGCTCAACCTCTTCACCAATATTTGAGAATGCCTCATCATCAATGAGAGACCCTAGATCATAGTCTTCCCTTGAAGGAGGAATCTTCGTGTCTTCATTTATAGAATAGGGTTCTTCCATAAGTGGAGATATTTCCCTTGGCAAGGTATTATGCATGTTTTTATCCCCTTCAACAGAAATATGGAGTGGAGTTGGTAAAATAGATCCCTCCAACTCATCCAAAGGTTTTGAATTTTTGGTTTCGACAAAAGATGTTTTACAATGTTTAATATCAAATATTTTCATTATCTCCTTAGTGAAACCTGCATAAGTATTTATGTTTGCATGATAAAATGAAGAAAAAATATAAAACCACCAATCATGGCCCATACCTTTAAGGTGCAACACTGCTACTCTAATGGCCTCCTTTTCTAAGACTTGGTGTAGCTGAAAATAGGAATCTAGCTCCTTCACCCAAGCCTTGGTTGTGCACTTTGTTGATCCATCAAAGTTAGATAGAAATATTCTACCTCTCTTGCTTCTATTATGGTTGTTGGATCTTTTGTCTTCCTTGAGTTGGAAAAACCCTTGGAAGTCCAAGTGCTCTTTGAATCTCCAATAATGAGACGCATACTCCTGAAGATAGTCACTCAAGGTCTACTCTTTGGGTGCATCTTCTTCCTCCATTTCTCTTGCAGTAAATGTGGGAAATAAATTGCGCTGTGGATCCTCATGTGTGGCTGAATGTCCACACCCATCATGTGAATATCTAGGGCTTGCTTCACTTTCAAACCCTCTTGGAAATTTTCTACACCTCTCTCCTTCCATCTCATTGATATCTTCCTTGATGTTTTTCATGGTTTGGAAAAGAAGCTGGGAGTTCCTCTCTTCCTTCATTTCTCCAAATAATGGAGTCATGCATTTGTTTCTTTTATACAACTTCTCCTTCCGGTGAGAATCTTCTCCTCCTAATGGCATAATGTCTTGAATGCAAAGGTCGAGCCAAGATTATGCTCTGATACCACTGTAATATTCCAAAATGGTAATAACAGCAATACAAGACATAATAATGTAAAACATTGAAACTATGAACATGTCATAAGAGGGATCAATATACAACCATCATTTTATTAAGATATCAGCAACAATATACAAAAATATCTTGAGGGTCAAGCCACTCAAGCAATAAAAACAAGCCTCCAATGATCATATCAATAAGCACATGCGTTGTTGCTACTGTATAGAATGCCAGAAAGTAGTGACAGTGTTGTCTATATTAGTGTAGTTGCTGCTGTAATCATACATAAATGTAATATGACTGATAGATACAAAATAAATGCCCAAAAAAGAAGATATGGGCTATAATACATGATTTCTAGCCAACCCAAAAAAGATTGCTAGAAATACCAAGAAAATATACAATATGACAAATAACCCTAGGGTTGATATGTCACTGCAACCTGGAACTACATAGAATGAGACTATGATAGATCTAAAATAATAATTTCCTCCTCCATTGGTATTTTTCAATATAAAGCTGATCTCTCCATTCAGAAATAGACCCTCCTGATGAGCTCAATGAACCCTCCCAACAACTGCCACTGAAAATAACGCAAATCTCGACTGAAACTGCGCTGTGAGGGATGGTAGATGGTTGGCCTGATGCCAAAAATATGTAAATATTTCCAATATCCCTCCATTATGATCCTCCAATGGATAGGCTACCTCTCCATTGAAAAACAAGCCCAGAATTGGCTCTATGTGATCCTCCTTTGCTGCACCCTGCAACACAACCCAACTCTAAATAGAAACTACGTTGTAACTGAAGGAGGTAGCTTGGCCAGAATTCCAGAATGAGGAAATGCAGTCCAATGAACCTCTCCTCCCTTGAGAATGAGGTATGGATTCCCAATCAAGAACACCCTTGTGCTAAACATCACAGCAAACCCTGCAAAACAACTAAAGGATGCAAAGTCTAAACAGACCAATATCAAATAATAATCTAAAACATGAATAAAAATGGCTGCCATCCCCTCCATATATAGTCTGTGAGCCTTCTCACATTGGGTCCCATCCATACTTTCCACTAAGCTCATGCAAGTTTTCCTCCACTAAAACTGCGTTGTCTCATCATAAATGCCACTCCTCCATGACAGTGTTGTTGATTTGGTCAAAGTTGACCTATTCAACATGTATCCCCTCCAATTCACACCCAAAGGTGCTTAATCCAGCTGCTTATTCTTCCTCCTTTCACATTAAGAGTGTTATTATTCCTTCTAAGGATATTTATGGGCCTCCCTACCCAGTTATTCACCTACCTAGTGATAAAACAAACTACAATATTCCATTTAGCTGAAAGCTAAATTTTTGGAATATTACAGTTGGTTTGAGATTAATGATGAGCAACATTAAACACCCCAATACCATTATTGGATATCAATTGATTTAAGTGTAATATTAGTTTATGATTCTATGTAACTCGATGTATGATGGTGCATTAATTTTAAAGTGACTGTAGAGCAGGAGAGAGAATGTATGGTGTTTACTACAATAGCTCGAGTTAAATATTTGAATGGTTTAAGATTTCAACTGCATTTTTCATATAATCGATATGAAAATATGACAAAACTAACACGAGTGATAATGGACCTCTAAATAAAACATAAAGTAAGGCCCATCTAACCTTTCTTAGGCCCATCTACCTTCCTTATGTACAGAAAATGATATATTAAATCTCTCCTTTTGCACTTAATAATGTTTTCTTATGCTTTAATATGTTCTTAGGAATGATTAAAGGTAGTTGCATATTTTTTCCCAATAATGGTTATTTTTGTAGAATATTGTGAGAATATTTGGCAGATTATACAGATTTGGAGAAGGAGATGATTTAGGGACTTGTTCCCTGCCACTTGAAGATCAGGATTGGAGAATAAATGAGCACAACATCAAGAAATTAGGGAGAAATCTTGGATAGATTCAAGGGGATTGTATGCCCTCCTTAACTCTCAAAAGTAGCCAAAGGATCCTCATGAGATCCCCCTCCAGCAATTCGAATTTCAGAGGCAACCAAGCAACTCAAGACCAAGTGCACTCAATCCATACTTCACTTGGAGTCTCCAGCAAATCGAATTCCAAGAGGCAGCCAAGCAATTGAAGACGAAGGGCACTCAATCTATGTTTACTCGAAGTCAAAGTGGACTCAATCACCATTTTCAAGGGAGTTGTTGGTAGATGCCTTGGAGAATAAATAGAGCAGAGCTAGAGCTAGGAGTTAGTTATTTAGTCAGTGATTCGATTTCATTCAGAACTTTTGCTGCAAGCTATTAGGATTTTGTTGTTTAAGACCTTCGGGATGTAATAATATTTCATTTTGAATGAAATAAGTAGAAAGAATCCATTTTATTAATTTCATTCCAGAGAGCTGGGCTCATGGGTTAGGGCTCAACCTAGGTGCCTCAGATTCTCTTTCGTTTTATGCTTTTCTTTCATCTCATTTAGCTAGTTTTTCTTCTGAGCATTTAGCTAGTTTGCTGGTATTTTTATTGATGTTTTAGTTTTCTTCTCGTCATCTTTTGCTATAGATTTAATCTTATCACCGAGTGGTAGAATAGTGATAAACTCCAAAATTTGTGGTCAAGACTCCCCTCTCATCTCCATCAATAGAGCTCAAGGAGGGTAAACCTTCCCACAGACCCACAAACTAATCTCTGCTCACTGTTTTTTTATCACGCACTTCATCTATTTTTCGTATATGGATCAGCAAGTTGATTGCAAGAATTATTGTTAAAACTCCCAAAGCAGCTCCATGGTTCTTCCCCGTTTCATTTTCCATCTCTGTATTCGCTCCAAAACACCTATGTTACTCTCTATTCCTTTCTTTTTTCCTCATCGCAGCTACCGCACCTTTTTCTTCACAAAACCCTTAAAAAACCATCCAAGGTTAAACTCTGCCTTTCCTCCTTGAAATCCCCGCTATCGTACTTCGCAAATCACACTTCGTGACTTTTATCTTTTTACTTTAACACTTACTGCTTGTTGTAGCCAATTGCAATATTGCACTACTGCATATCGCACCCTTCCCCCTTGTCTTTCAAGAATTACCAAAAATCACATCGCATTCCCTTCTCAATCAACCGTAGTTGAGTCTCCTTTCTATAATCGCACTTCGCAGTCTTCTCTAAACAAAGCTTCCGCTATTCCTCCATATTTGTGATATTGTGATATCGCATATCGCGCTCCGCAAGATTTACCGCATCGCAATTTGCAGTTTGCAACATTTACCTCATTGCATTTCACCGCTTTATCTCCATTGCATTTCGCACTTGGCACCATTTAGTGGTTTACATTAATACGTACCACTCTTTTTGCTGATTTCGATATTGCATTTTGCACATCGCAATGTTTACTCTATTGCACCTTACATTTCGCAGATTTTACCTTTTCGCAATTCGCACTTCGCTCTTGCTCCCGAATTGTACTCTCGCTTCTCTGCCATTGCACTTTTCAAAACATTCTGCTCCAAAAGCCTTTTCTACGCTATAATAAGGTTTTATAAGGTTTACACCCCTTCTTTCCACTTCTAAGCCTTGTTTCATGTGTTAAGCCCTCCATTAGCCTCTTTAGCCCTTTTTCTTCCCTCTAAGGTGCAAATTAATTCTTTCTGATTAAAATTAAGTCATGGATAGCTTAGTTGCATGAATAGAAGCATGATATATAGACCATAGGATAAATAGAGTGCATTTAGTCGATTGGCCAAGTTAAGTGTGGTTTAAAATTAGTTTCCTTTCTGCCATTTCTTTTTAGCAATATAGTTTAGTTTCTTTTTAGTCATTTCCTTTTCTGCAAATTAAATTAGTTTCATTTCTGTCATTTCTTTTCAGTGATTTAATTTAAGTTTCCTTTTGTCATTTCCTTTCTGCAATTTAGTTTAGTTTCATTGAAGTGTGACAGACTTCACTGAGAACCCTTAGAAATAGCACCCTTTGGTAAAATGGAAGAGGACGACATGAACAAAATGCACCTGATGTGTATATGCAAGGTCACCTCAAAGTTTGTACGAACCCCGGGTTGATGAAGTAAAGTAGGGCAGCCCCTGGAGTTGCAGCACTCTTGGTGAAATACTAGGACTCACCACTTTTTGGCGTTGTTTCCAGGGAGGTGTCTAGTAGATGCTTTGATTATGTTTTAAGCATTATTTTCTGCTTTCCTTTTTCATGTCATTTCCAAAATATTGAAAAACACAAAAAAAAATCTGATTTCCGTGCCTCATAGGAGTAGGGATACTCAGAATTTTTTTTGTCCAATACCAATCCCCCCACTTGACCACGTGGTGCCGTAAGAACCACATCACCATACACTTTTGAAGGTAAAAGATATGGAGGGATATGATGACAATGAAGAAGATCTTATTAGGTTTCCCATTCAAGATATGGACATCAGTGTACATATGAAAAACATCCCTCCATCTTCCCTTCCCAAATTCCATGGTATGAGGATAGAGGATCCAAAAAAAAAAATTCTTTGAATTTGAGACACTTTGTAGGTCTTATGGCTACTTATTGTCTACTCAACTTAGTGTTCCTAAATTGATGTCATAAATTGTCAACCACGGCTAGTAAACTGTTGAAGTGAAGTGCATTATATGTGCCTAGGTATCTTCTTCCTACTTCGTTGTGTTTAGCGTTTTTTTAGTGTTTTTGGTTTTGTATTTTTTTGTTAAGAGGAAAAGAACTAAATTGTTGGAAAAGAGAAGTTACTGATCATACTAAAACAGAACAAAATCTACTCTAAACTGTGTATGACACCTAAGAACAGAAAATGCTAATTCACAAATTGCAAAGCTTGACAAGGAAAATAACTCATAACATTAACTCAGTCCAATTAATTTCATTAGAAGTATGTTGGAACAACTTGAGAAAAGGATAAGTTTGATGTAATGAAGTTCTCTATAGTAAACAACAACTTACAATATTACAGAGAAAATCTCATCCATAGTTAGAAATTTGTTGGAACAATTTGAGAAAAGATTATCTGCAACATAGTAAGGAACCCTATGCTAAAATGACTTATGACACTAAAATTAACCCATTCTGCCACTCAAAATGTTACTATTAAGCCTCATTCAAGGGTTAGAGATCTCTTGGAATAGCTTTGGAAAAAGGTTGTTTGTAAAATTATGAGAAATTGCAGAATAGTCAAGGACTCAAAATGATATAGCTAATTCTTGTCCATATGATAATGATGTGTTAGAAGAGATTAAGAACAAGTGTAGTTTGTAAATAATGAAGGCCTTTTAAGTCTAAATTAACAGGACTAGAATGCAATTAATAAAACTTGAAATACAATGAACAGAATTGAACTAGAATGCAATTAACCTCCGAAGTATTATAGCTCTATCTCATTCACGTGTTAGTGATATATTGGAACAGTTCATAAGAATGAGATTGACTGTAACATTCGATGTAAGTGAACATAAAACATGAAGTTCAGAAAACTGCCTAAATTAGGAATGAAACAGAGCTAAAGTCACTTATCTAGAAAATATGCACAAAGCCTTTCGGACAGTAGGGGCCCTCTACCATCGGATTGGCACACGAATCTCCTCAAGATTGCTTCAAATCATGCATTAAAGTTGTACTTCTTTCATTAAAGGAGAACGCTTCAGAAACAGAGTATCACAGTTTTGGAAAACTTAACAACAAAACATCAACTAGCTAACTGTCTCTCGGTTCACCGAGTTATTTTTATAAGAAAAATACATAACTGTCATTGAGAAGAAATAGGGATAGGTGTCTTTTTCAATAAAAATCGAATTAGAACTCCTGTTGAGGCCTCGTACTTTGCTGAAGACATCTGCAGAGTCCTTGTCCTGGTAGAAGTCTACTTCTTAGTTTTGGTTTCCTCCACATGCATAACCACTTGCAGATTTTTGCTCAGACTTCGTAGAGGGAAAGGAATGATGTAGGTGAGTTCTGGAATTCAACCATATGTGTTTTTCCTTTAAGTGACACCTGTAACCTGTGTGAACATAAAGATAGCTGCGGAATATGTGACTAGCTACAGAATGGCTGCATTCTGTAGCTAAGTCTAGTAAAAAATCACTACAACAACAAAACCACAAAAGTATAGTAAGTCAGTCATTGCATGCATTCTTAAAGTGACTTTAATCAATCCTATTGATCTTTTAAGCCTATAACTGATAAAGGACAAATGGAATGAAGTGAAATTTGGTGAAAGGAAATGACATCTTTGGGGCTCAACACTTATCACACACTCAAAAACTGAGATTGTTTCCTGCAACATTGAAGGATATAGTTCTTAAATGGTTCATGAGTGTAGGTACTAATTCAATAAGGTCATGGAATGATATGCAAAAGATATTTCTAGAAAAATATAAAGATCGTGATCTTAGAGAATAAATTTTTAGAATGAACCAAGAAGAAGATGAAAGCCTTGAGGATCTAATAGAGAGGTTCATGCATAATGTTAAAAGGGTAAAATTTCATCATATAGGATTTGACACACTAAAAAATCTCTTACTTAGAACAATTAGGGATGAGTGAATTGATCTCCTTAATCTCATGAGTAGAGGAGATGTATTCCAATTGTTATTTGAAGAAATTTGTGAAACACTCAAGAGCATATCAAGAGGAAGGGAAAGAGTAAGTAAATCAACATCAACATTGGTAAGGCAAGATGAACATGGAAATTTGCTTGATAACTTTAAAACATAAATTCTTAGCAATCTAAGTGAACAAGTAGAAATGTTAAGAATGCAAAATGAACAAAAAGAAGATGTTGACATTTTTTTGTTATCCATGCATAATCATATGCTACTAAATGTTGTTCATTGTTCCCCAGGTTTAAATAAGTTTACCAGGAAGACAATGGAGCAAGGCAATCACCGAAGAAGCTATGTTATGTAGCTCCAAGGATACCTTGGCAGCCTAGTCAACTTGGTATGATGCAAGGGCCTACTTCACAATGTCAAGCTTATTCACATCCATCTCAAACTAATTGGGACACACTCTCTCCTTGGCAACCTTGGCCATCTCAACCTCAAACCCAATATTAGCAACATGGTTGGCAAGGACCTTATTGGGAAAATCCACAATATCCTCAATATTTCCCTCCATATCCTCAATACCCAACTCCATGCTATCCCTACCATCCACCTCCACCACAACCACATCCATCTCATATATACACCCCCACTCAACTACCTGTACCACCATTTCAAAACCCACGCCATGAAGTATCTCAGCCCACTTACAATGCTAAGGTACAACACTACCCAACATATCTTCTTGATCTAAATGGTCTGCATCTTAGTTCAAGAAAGCTATTGCAAAGAGATCTTCCTAATGTCATTGCAGGACAACCTCAAGAAGAAATAGATTCGAATGAGGATATCAGAGAATCAAGTGTTGCACTTGATGAAGAGCAGATATCATAATCAGATGTTGAGAAAGTTCCCTCATGTTTACCAACATTTCCTCCATGTGTTTACGAGAAAAATCAACAAAAAGAGGAATATTTGACTGCCATAATAGAAGAGGACATCCAAGGTGATCCAACTCAGCAAGTGAACCAAGGGCATCACAAATATATTGACATATGGTTCCAAACAGTCATTAAGTTGCAACAACACACTCTCCTCCAACAGTACTTGATACAATCCCAGTCAAAGAAATTCATCTCTCATATTCAGGTACATGTCAAAGCATGCATTCCAAGTGTGCACACGATTTTTTCTACCATCTTGATGTGTACATGGCTCCATTGGAAGTATTCCTATACTTGAAAAATGTTTTGTTTTTTCAAGTAGAGTAGGAAAGTGAAAAAAAAAGAAGAAAAAAAAAATAAGAAGAAAAAAAAAATGGAAAGAATAAAATCTCAGGTGAAAAACTCTTTTGAGGCGTCTGAGATTGGCTAACTGATTGAAAACCTCCATGAGGCTGTCATTGGGTTGAAAAAAAAGAGGAAAATAGAAGATCTTAGGTGAAAACCTCCCTTGAGGCGCCTAGGCAAACCTACTAGTGGAAAACCTCATTGAGGCAACTAGTAGGCCTTAAAAAAAAATATGTATTTCTCCATGTTTCTCTCTCTAATGAATGCAGGTGCTCTCCAACCTTTGCAAGCATAAAAACAACAAGTTGGCACAAAAAGAAAATTTGGTCAACACTTTAGTCAAAGGTAGTCAAACTTGGACTTCCTCCTCCTATGCTCAGAAGCTCCAAAAGGACCTCAAGCAGATTATCATATGCAGCTTCAGAACAGCTTCAACAACCATATAACCAACAGCTTCAATATCACATACAAAATCAAATAAATGGTAAGGCTCAGGTATGCAATCATCTAACCCTTTCTTCAAATTTATTTTAGTTTAATAAAACATTAAAAAGTGTGAGAAGGAAATTTTTTTATATAGCCAAAATCAGTAGCAGAGCAACCTCAACCTTATCTAGCAATTGGCCTCACTTTTTCCACCAAGAAAAGGAACAAGAAAAAACAAAAGGACTTGAGAAAGTGGGCAGTAAGAAATTCATTGTAATAGAAGACAAGGAGTGCCAAGGGGTAACCAAGGGTGAACTCAATTCACAGAAAAAAGAACTATGAGTTTAATTTTCATGCAATAAAAAGAAAATAAAAAAGAGAAAAAAAATAATATAAAAGGTGGATCCACCACCCCTTGGCATGCAAAAAAAAATTGCTTATGGCATCTGAGGACCTCCATGAAGCACCTACAAGAAGAAATGCAAGAATAATAACAATACGATCAGCAGGAGGAGCATCGAAGAACCATAAGGCAAGGAGGATGAATAGGTTGCTTAGAGGATGAGCAACAATTTCAGTAGGGGGTGATGATGGGCCTATAAATTAGACATAAAATAAGGCCTATCTAACCTTTCTTAGGCCCATCTACCTTCCTTATGCACATAAAAGGATATATTAAATCTCCCCCTCCAGTAATTCAAATTTCAGAGGTAGCCAAGAAACTCAGGACCAAGTGCACTCAAGCCATACTTCACTTGGAGTCTCCAACAAATCGAATTCCAAGAGGTAGCCAAGCAACTCAAGACGAAGGGCACTCAATCTATGTTTACTCAGAGTCAAAGTGGACTTAATCACCATTTTCAAGGGAGCTATTGGTAGCTGCCCTAGAGAATAAATAGAGCAGAGCTAAAGCTAGGAGTTAGTTATTTAGTCAGTGATTTGATTCCATTCAAAACTTTTGCTGCAAGCTATTAGGATTTTGTTGTTTAAGACCTTTTGGATGTAACAAGATTTCATTTTGAATGCAATAAGTAGTCAGAATTCATTTTATCGATTTAATTTCGAAGAGCTAGGCTCGTGGGTTAGGGCCCAACCCATGTGCCTCGGCTTCTTTGTCGTTTCATGCTTTTCTTTCATGTCACTTAGCTAGTTTTTCTTTTGAGGATTTAGCTAGTTTTTCGGTATTTTTATTGATGTTTTAGTTTTCTTCCGGTCATCTTTTGTGGTAGATTTAATCTGCTCACCGAGTGGTAGAATAATGATAAAGTCCAAAATCCATGGTCAATACTCCCCTCTCATATCCGTCAACAGAGCTCGAGGAGGGTAAAGCTTCCCAGAGACCCAAAAACTGATCTCTGCTCACTGTTTTTTTATCACGCACTTCATCTATTTTTCATACATGGATCAGCATATTGATTATAGGAATTATTGTTAAAACCCCCAGAGCAGCTTCATGGTTATTCCCCGCTTCATTTTCCATCTTTGTATTCGCTCCCAAACACCTATGTTACGCTCTACTCCTTCCTTTTTCCTCATCGTAGCTACCGCGCCTTTTTCTTCACAAAACGCTTAAAAAACCATCCAAGGTTGAACTCTGTCTTTCCTCCTCGAAATCCCCACTACTGTACTTTGCAAATCACACTTCACGACTTTTCTCTTTTTACTTTAACACTTACTGCTCGTCATAGCTGATTGCGATATTGCGCTACCGCATATCACAGATCGCACATTTCCCCTTTGTCTTTCGAGACTTACCGCAAATTGTATCGCATTCCCTTTTCTCTCAATCGCAGTCACATCTCCTTTCTGCAATCACACTTCGCAGTATTTTCTAAACAACGCTTCTGTTATTCCTCCAGATTTGCAATATTGCAATATCGCATATCGCGCTTCGCAAGATTTACCACATTGCAATATCGCATATCGCGCTTCGCAAGATTTACCACATCGCAATTCGCAGTTCGCAACATTTACCTCATCACATTTCGCCGCTTTATCTTCATCGCACTTTGCATCGTTTAGTGGTTTTCATTAATATGTACCACTCTTTTCGCCAATTGCGATATCGCATTTCGCACATCACAATGTTTACTCCGTCGCACCTCGCATTTCGCAGATTTTACCTTTTCGCAATTCGCACTTCGCTCCTGCTCCCAAACTGTAATCCCACTTCTCCACCATTGCACTTTTCAAAACATTCCGCTCCAAAAGTATTTTTTACACTATAATCAGGTTTTATAAGTTTTACACCCCCTCTTTCCACTTCTAAGCCTCGTTTCATGTGTTAAGCCCTACATTAGCCTATTTATCCCTTTTTTTCCCTCTAAGCCGCAAATTAATTCTTTCTAATTGAAATTAAGTCATGGACAACTTAGTTGCATGAATAGAAGCATGATAGATAGACCATAGGATAAATAGAGTGCATTTATCCGATTGGCCAAGTTAAGTGTGGTTTAGAATTAATTTCCTTTCTGCCATTTCTTTTCAGCAATATAGTTTAGTTTCTTTTTAGTCATTTCCTTTTCTGAAAATTAAATTAGTTTCATTTCTGTCATTTCTTTTCAGTGATTTAATTTAAGTTTCTTTCTGTCATTTCCATTTTGAAATTTAGTTTAGTTTCATTGAAGTGTGACAGACTTCACTCAGAACCCTTAGAAATAACACCCTTTGGTATAGCGGAAGAGGATGACATGAACAAAGTGCATATGCTGTGTAAATAACATTGCCACCTCAAAGTTTGTACGAACCCCGAGTTGATAAAGTAAAGTAGGGCAACCCCTGGAGTTGCAACACTCTTGTTGCAATACCAAGGCTCACCAAGTGACAATAAAAATAGCAGAAGAAAATAGTTTGAGATTAATCACAATGAAGACTATTTGTAATTAACTGCATTCTTATTGTTCACATTTTCTGCCATTCAACATTATTATTTATCTTATACATATTTAACATATTTAAAATGGGCAGGATAATCAGATGTTCAACAAATTTTATGTGATCGCGCATGATTGAAACAATCCTAGATCCATCTAACACTGGATCTATCATGTGTCGAGAGGGATCAAATCTCTCGAGGTGTAAACATTTCCTCAAGTTATACAATCATGTAAATCATGAGGCTGTAAATAATTAAAAATATTTTTCAAGATATTAAAAATTAAATGAAATAGATGCACAGTAACAATCCTCTTGCAAATTATTGACAAAATTGTCTCCCTTCTTCATCACCAACTAATTAATAAGAGACAATTACATACACATATAGAAATATAACACAACAGCTGTAACATTTACAAACATTACTATCCAAATCCAAACACATAAACACACAAACCACTCAAAGCAATGTAAAAACCATTCAAGGCAAGCAACATAGACTAAATTAAAGAAGAGAATGATATGGCCATGTCAAGCAAAGAAAACATAATGTAAATTTCAAAGTATGAAGTTTATCTCAGACATATACATAATAATGATAATTTAAAAATGTGACATTGTTGCCCTCAACTGGAACCAACCTAGATCCATCTAACTTCGGTTGTATCATGCGACGAGAGGGATCAAATTCCTCGAGGTGCAAACCTTTCCTCAAGTTCTACACTCCAAAAAGAAAGTTTTCACCTCGAGGGATTTGATCCTTCTTGGCGCATGATAAATCTAGAATTAGATGGATCTAGGCCAAATTTTATCTAAAATTATTCTTTTAACTTAAAATCGCTTACAAATTCATCGAAATATTTCAAGACAAATAATTTCATCCATTCCTCTCACAACACTCAAACTATACAATTTATATTAGATATCATTTTTGGGATTCAACTGCGTTAACTAAGTCATTCATCTATGACCATTTCCATGAGAGGTAGTCGTAACTGACTACTTTCTAATGATTTTTGAATAGTTCACTTAGCACTCATTGCATTGGGTGATGCTCACAGGGGTGAAGAAGTGGGATTTAAACTAGTGAAACGAATCACATAACATCAATCATCACTTACAATTTATATTTTATAATTTGTTTTTTCTCTAATATAAACAACCATATAAACCCGAATTACACAAACACTTTAGTTATGAACAAAAATACAGTCATAACTTACATAAAAACATTATATAAACTCGAAAATATATATCTATTTTTATAAACACCATCAACATAATAACATTAGTAAAAACACGGTTTAACATATTATTATTATATTCTAGCCTATTATCTCAAGTAACTTGAAATCTAATTTTGAACCTCTATATACTGCATTATAATTTCTTAATATAACTAATAAATAAATTTTTAAGTTCTACAAACTTACTTGGGAGAAGGACCTAGGAGAAAGAAAAAGTATTATATTGAAGAGTTTAATCCCACTCATAATCATCAACAAAAAGTGTAGATAGGGGCCCATATTTCGTGGAAAGCCAAAATTCTTATTGCTCAATTAAGGATTAATTCTCATCAACTCCCTTGTGAAACAAATTGGTGGAAAAGGCCAAAAGAAGCTTGGGAGGAAAGAGTATATATTTTTTGTTCTTTGGGAAAAGAAAAAAAAAAAGAACATTTCATTTTAGAATGTGAAGCCTTCAAAGACATCAGGGAAAATTATGCCTAGCTCTTGAGATAATCTATTCAACGAGGGGTCTGTCTAGCAGCTAAGAGCGTTTATTGTGAAACTTCACTTGAAAAGAGCCGAATACAAGAGCCACATAGGAAGCAGCGTGTCCCATAGACTATCTTTAGCCTTGGCAGCTAGCTCTTGGGATAATCTATTCAACGAGGGGTTTGTCCATAGACTATCTTTAGCCTTGGTAGCTAACTCCTGGGATAATTTATTCAATGAGGAGTTTGTCTAGACACTGAGCGTTTATTGTGAAACTTCATTAGAAAAAGATCAAATACAAGAGCTACACACAGAATAAATCTGTCCCATAAACTATCTTTAGCCTCGTAAATGTCAATCAAAATTAAAAATGACATCTCTTATTTCATCTTTTAAAATTTTTGATTCCATTTTTGAAATTAGAGCTGGAGATGACTCTACTTCCCACCATCTTAACAATGTTCCTGTGAAACATTGTATCAATATCTTACATGCTTCTATCTCTATTTTCCCCTGAGACACATGACTTTATACTCAATGATCATTAAGTCTATAATTTGTCTGATCTGACCCATGCTGAGATTATCAACATTCCATTCTTTGTGACAGTTAGGATAGAAACTATGGGTTTCTGGAAGTTTTCCCATTCCACTAAGGTCAGGTGCAGAGTATCTGGTAAACTGACTTTCTAAAGGTTCATATATAGGGAGGACTTGAGTCTCAGATTCTTTGTCATATTCTTTAAACAGAGAAGCAAGAGAGACTTTTTCTTCTGAGGTTCTTTGGGAAGATTGTCCCACTTCTTTTGGGAACAAATGGGGAAACTTTTCGACTGAGCTAACAAGATTTTGGATCTGTACATTTCTTTTGTGCAGGAAAGAGGCTGGAACTGGCTTATCTGTCTTGGAGAGGTTTAGCTTATCAAATTTGTCAGATAGCTCAGAAATGAGTCCACGAGTAGAGTATGCTTCTTGGACAACTTTACACTCTACTTCATCTAATTTACAAAGGGACTCTCTAGTATAAGACGTCAAAAGAGAAGTATCAAATTGAACATTATTTAATGCACTATTTACATCATTTACAGAGACTTGTATTCTATCAAACTGTTCCTTAACAAAGACAGTCTTGGCAACATTCTTTTCAAGACCTGTTATGGCAGTATTTGACTAGTTTAACTGTTCACTGGCTTTTTGTATCCTACCATCAATGCCAAGAGCATTATCATCCTTTAACACTAAAGGAATGGCCTTTGCAGTGTTATGTGCTTCTCCTAGGATGATTCCTCTATAAGGAGGGAAGGTAGTAACAGTCTCAATTTTACTACCATCTAGAGCTGACCAGGAATGCTGAGAGGATGTTGTAGCATCAGTCATCAAAACAACTTCAGATTGTTTATTTTTCTTCCATGAATAGAAAGATATCCAAATGTTTGTTCTATTCATATATTCTTTCCATTCTTCTGACAATCTGATTTTTTCTCCACTTGAATGTGTGAGACC
The DNA here is from genome assembly GCA_034641835.2 of Pinus albicaulis. Lineage (NCBI taxonomy): Eukaryota > Viridiplantae > Streptophyta > Pinopsida > Pinales > Pinaceae > Pinus > Pinus albicaulis. The sequence goes on from CM076579.1 coordinate 340,030,138, forward strand.
AAAAGATTCAGCCTCAAGATGGGTGTAAATGTCCCAGTTTAGCATTTCTTTCAGCCACTGGGTTAGAACTTTATGTTTTTGGCATCCATCCATAATGGTGAATAACTTATGCATATCCATGGCTGAGGGTTTCTTACAATCAACTGGAAGATATTTGAACCTTGATTCTGGGATTAATCCATTCATTTGTTCAAGGTAGCTGAGACCATATTTGGGCATATTTTGTGGTCTCATCTTGCTAAACATCTCAGTCAATCTAGGGCCTTCATTCTCCAAAGAAGGTAATTCATGCATCATCAGTACATGATCTGACTCATGAGGGAAAGGAATGTCAGAGCACTTTGGATTTGGACACGGGTTAACAGAGGTAGAAGCTGGGGCTTCACTCGTTCTTGGATGATGATTTTCATGAATAACCAGATAGGCTAGACTGTTTAGATTTACAAGACTCCTACATTCTGGACAACAGACTTCAAGAGAATTGAAATTTACAAGCTGGAAAACTCAAATAAAGAAATATGTTTACAGGAGTTTAAAATAGAACTTGAACATGTAGTAACAACAATTTGAGGTTCTTTGTACAATGGTGACTTTTTGCAGGCTTCTTCAATCCTACATCTTTCAATAGTTGACCTTCTAGGAAAGGATAAAACTGCAGAGGATTGATCTTCATGGATATTAGCAGAAGTGATATTTTTTGCAAAGATGGGTTTTGGATTTGGGATGACCTAGTGTTCTGGGAAGTTCAGATCTTCCCACTTGATGGCTTGGTGTTCTACCTTTTGATTTTTTGGATCGGTTAGAAAAACCACACTTTTCTTTGAATCTCGACTGGGTGTATGGAGGACAGCCGGATAGAGAGTGTTGGTATGTCTGAAACAACCTCTGGTTTGAATGGCTATATTGTTCCTTTTCTTCAACATGTCAAACCCTAATGTCTGTATTTGAAGCTATAGAATTTTATTTATGGTTTCATCAAATACATAGATTGAGAAGTTGGGGTAACAGTCAAACCAGACAGGACCATTTGACAATGGGGCCATAATTCCTCCAATGATGGAATCAGTATACTTGTTGTGAGTTAGATCTCTCACAGTAGCTACGACATAGGTGTCTAGCCCTTGGTGTGTTAAAGCATTGATTCCAACTCCGATACATCCCAAATGCAAATACTGTGTTTTTAATTTCTTTGCTTCTGCTTGAAGCTGCTTTGGGTCTAGAAGGGGAATAGACTGGACACAGTCTGCATTCTCTTGTATAGAACTTATTGACTCCTTTATTGATATTCTAGTGGCTGCAATTAAATGAAAAGTAGACACATCTGAATAGACTTCTGAAGCAGATATATTAGGGAGTTTCCACCTGGCTGATGGCTCAGGTTCTTCATATACTAATTCTGAAGAATTTAACACTCTACTTGATGCAGTAGCAAACATATCCCGAAGGGGATTTTCTTCAGCTTTATCCCTCTCATCTAATTCACGGAAAGAAATATATTTTCTGAAAGAGTCTATTCTTCAAATAAAGATTATTTGTTCTTGAGTACTAACCTTTCACGAACCAGATACCTTTCTGGCTCTGATACCAATTTTACACAGGGGCTTCACAGATCGAAGCTTGCAACAACAACAAAAGGCTGACTGGCCTTGCTGAGTCTCTTTTCTATCTTCTTTCTCTTATAATCCTTTACACGAACCCATACAAAAACCTACTTTGCACTTTCACACTCTAGCGCCCTTCACACGGCTTCCCTCGCCTGCAACGACCTTGGTGTCCCTTGGTGTTTTCGCGAACCTCTGGCGAACCTCAAGTGATTATAAAAGAGACAGATACTACCTCAACAGACAATATAAAAGCTCAGAGTTCTTAATAATCAAGAATGCAGAAAAATATTTACTCTTTATTGATCTCAGAATTTTTTTTGATTACATAAATCTCATGGACTTCGATTTCTTTCCTGAGATTCACTGTATCAGCATTTACCAGTGATAGCTTCTCAATGAATGAGATAGCATTCTGGAGGCTTCCTGGTTATATACAGACTCAGTCTAAGAAAATATATATATATAACACGCAAAACTTAACTCACTATAGATCTGGCCACTTTAGGTTCTCACCAATGCCGAGCACACTGATGCGAAGGCTTCTCAGATCGACCTATAGACTTGAGTCACAACTTCGTGATGCAAGAAGATCAAGCTTAAAGCTTGCAGGTGCAAAGCAGGAAGATTGCAGACTCCGACTCTAAAAACACAAAACTTCTAACAACTAAAAAACTGACGATGCCAAATGAATGAGCCTAACCCTCCTTATATAGGATGTGAGGGGGGACAACCAATCAATTCGGATCTGACCAAGACTAAGACGTGGAGGAGGAATCATTGCTTTCGGGTAACACTGAGGCGACATCTGCATAGAGATTATATCATCCGGACACAAACATGTGGGTGCTAGAAACAAAGTGGATGCCTTTTTAGTACAGAAGGCCCATGAGGAAACTATATAAATAATTTACACAGAGGATACTTTTTTACCGAAAAAAGTCCTCGATAAAAACCAGTCACATTTACCCCGTGATTGGGAGACAGTACAAAGTGGAGACTTTTATTTTTAGTGGAGTCCACGAGAACCACTTTCTGCTGGGTCATCTAAGATTTTTATTCCAGGAAATCTGTACCTTTGTTATGTTGTGTCATTCCATGCTTTGGTGTAGATTCTCTGGACAATCATAGGTTTGTTCAGAACAACTTGGTGCTTGATCTTTGTTAATACTAACCATTGATTATGTTGTCTCGTGTGTTGCATTAAGATTTTAGCATCCTCTACACGGCGAAAGTCACCTATTGTTTGGCAAGGGGTATGGAAACATTCACCAATCCCATTGTCAATACACCATGAGAATTCACTCTGAAAATAAGACTCATATGATACAAGATCTATAGCAGTTTTGTTAAGTCCATATTCACTCCACCAGTCTTGCAACCAGTCTGGCTGTTGGTTTCCTTGCATAATACATGTTGCACCAAATTTGAGTTTATTATAGTGGGTCTCATTTTTACCATCTTTATTTAAAAGATCCCACCACAACCTTTTATATCCTGAGAAATTGTAGATGGTGTCAGGAAATATCAGGCTTGGATCATTCCCTGGCCATTGATTGAAATTTGTCCATGTCCACTCAGGATTTCTTGTTCTATTGATGACCAAATAATTATGATAGACTTTTCGTCTATCGCCTCCTTCAGACCAGATGACTGAGATGTCTAAGAAATCATTTTCCAATGCCTGATCAGCTTCATATGATGCTTCCATACTTTTTGAGTATACCAGGTCATGTATCCACCTGCTGCCTTTTGGGTATACTCGGCGATCTGGGACAAGATGCACGAGGTCTGTATGGTTCTGCAGATTTGCATCCAGAACTTTCGTATTTCATAGCTGCCAGGTTGGCTTCCACTCATCTCTGTACTCAGTCCAATTTTTGTCTTCTGGGATAGTCCTTAGGATCTCCCTTTGGTGACTTTGATACCATTCTGTAACTATCACCATGACGTGATCTTGTTCTTGTTGTTGGATAAATTCCCAACTTAGAAAATCTGGCAAGTGATTTTCTGATCCTTTGATGTGTTCAACATAAAAATCAAAGTTTGCGAATAGTGGTTGCCATTTAGCAAATTTGGCCTCACCAGGTTTTTTAATATCTTTTGTGAGGACCTTTTTCAAGGCCGATGCATCTGTTCTTAATAAGAATTTCTTATTGACAAGATGTAATGTAAATTTGTTAATAAAATTCCAAGCGGCCTTTACCTCTCTTTCTATGAAAGAGTAGTTTTTCTCCGCTGGGCTCCAAGTTCCTGAGGCAAATTGAACTATCTGCTCTGTCTTGTCTTTCTTGTCCTTCTTCTGTTTCAGTACACCTCTCCATCCAATATCACTCGCATTTGATTCAACAATTTTAAAAGAATTATCATCAGCAACATATAAAATTGGGAGAGATTTTACCTTGGCTTTAATTTTATTGACAACTTCTTTATGATTTTTTGTCCAAGGTGAAGGATTTTTTCTTAACCTCTGATTCAACAGAGATCTGTCTTCTACACAATCCTTATAGAAATTCCCAACATAATTCAGACATCCTAAAAACCTTTGAAGCTGGGTCTTATCAAGGATGATGTTAGGGAATTTATTTGCAAATTCCATGACATGGCTTTGCAGTGTGATTTGTCCATTCTGGATTGTGTGTCCTAAAAACTTTATTGAAGTCTAGAAGATTTCAATTTTCTTTTTACTGAGCACCAGAATTTTCTGCTTGACCAAAATTTTAAAAATCTGTATATGCTTAAAGTGGTCCTGAATGCTTTTAGAAAAAATAAGAATGTCATCTATATAAACAAGCAACTAATCTGCATATGGTTTGAATATTGAATCCATAACCTTCTAGAACTTTGAGGGCGCATGCTTGAGGCCAAATGGCATGACAGTCCATTCGTAATGACCTGCTGGAATACTGAAGGCAGTTTTGAATTTATGTTTTTCTGCAACTGCAACCTGCCAGAAACCAGACTTTAAATCAAAAGTTGAAAATATTTTTGCACCAAATATTCTAGGAAACCAACATCTAGACTAGTTGCAAGACTGGTGGAGTGAATATGGACTTAACAAAACTGCTATAGATCCTGTATCATATGAGTCTTATTTTCAGAGTGAATGCTCATGGTGTATTGACAATGGGATTGGTGAATGTTTCCATACCCCTTGCCAAACAATAGGTGACTTTCGTCGTGGTTGTCTTTGAATCTCGACTGGGTGTATGGAGGACAACCGGATACAGAGTGTTGTTATGTTCTAACCGATCCGAAAAATCAAAAGTTAGAACACCAAGCCATCAAGTGGGAAGATCTGAACTTCCCAGAACACTGGGTCATCCCAAATCCAAAACCCATCTTTGCAAAAAATATCACTTCTGCTAATATCCATGAAGATCAATCCCCTGCAGTTCTATCCTTTCCCAGAAGGTCAACTATTGACAGACATAGGATTGAAGAAACCTGAAAAAAGTCACCATTGTACAAAGACCCTCAAATTGTTGATACTGCATGTTCAAGTTCTATTTTAAACTCCTGTAAAAATATTTATTTATTTGAGTTTGCCCAACTTGTAAATTTCAATTCTGTTGAAGTCTGTTGTCTAGAATGTAGGAGTCTTGTAAATCTAAACAGTCTAGCCTATCTGGTTATTCATGAAAATCATCATCCAAGAATGGGTGAAGCCCCAGCTTCTACTTCCATTAACCCGTGTCCAAATCCAAAGTGTTCTGACATTCCTTTCCCTCATGAGTCAGATCATGTATTGATGATGCATGAATTACCTTCTTTGGATAATGAAGACCCTAGATTGACTGAGCTGTTTAGCAAGATGAGACCACCAAATATGCCCAAATATGGTCTCGGCTACCTTGAACAAATGAATGGATTAATCCCAGAATCAAGGTTCAAATATTTTCCAGTTGATTGTAAGAAACCCTCAGTCATAGAGATGCATAAGTTCTTCACCATTATGGATGGATGCCAAAAACATAAAGTTCCAACCCAGTGGATGAAAGAAATACTAAACTAGGACATTTACACCCATCCCGAGGCTGAATCTTTTGGTCTCACACATTCAAGTGCGCAGGCTTCTCAGATCGACCTACAGACTTGAGTCACAACTTCGTGATGCAAGCAGAAAAAGCTTAAAGCTTGCAAATGCAGAGCAGGAAGATTGCAGACTCCGACTCTAAACACACAAAACTTCTAACAACTCAAAAACTGACGATGTCGAATGAATGGAATGGCCTTTGTAGTGTTCTGTGCTTCTCCTAGGATGATTCCTCTATAAGGAGGGAAGGTAGTAACAGTCTCAATTTTACTACCATCTAGAGCTGACCAGGAATACTGAGAGAATGTTGTAGCATCAGTCATCAAAACAACTTCAGATTGTTTATTTTTCTTCCATGAATAGAAATATATCCCACTGTTTGTTCTATTCATATATTCTTTCCATTCTTTTGACAATCTGATTTTTTCTCCACTTGAATGTGTGAGACAAAAAGATTCAGCCTCAAGATGGGTGTAAATGTCCCAGTTTAGCATTTCTTTCATCCACTGAGTTGGAACTTTATGTTTTTGGCATCCATCCATAATGGTGAAGAACTTATGCATCTCCATGACTGAGGGTTTCTTACAATCAAATGGAAGATCTTTGAACCTTGATTATGGGATTAATCCATTCATTTGTTCAAGGTAGCCGAGACCATATTTGGGCATATTCGGTGGTCTCATCTTGCTAAACATCTCAGTAAATCTAGGGTCTTCATTCTCCAAAGAAGGTAATTCATGCATCATCAGTACATGATCTGACTCATGAGGGAAAGGAATGTTAGAACACTTTGGATTTGGACACGGGTTAACAGAATTAGAAGCTGGGGCTTTACCCGTTCTTGGATGATGATTTTCATGAATAACCAGATAGGCTAGACTGTTTAGATTTACAAGACTCCTACATTTTGGACAACAGACTTCAACATAATTGAAATTTACAAGCTAGGCCAACTCAAATAAAAAAATATGTTTAAAGGAGTTTAAAATAGAAATTGAACATGCAGTATCAACAATTTGAGGGTCTTTGTACAATGGTGACTTTTTGCAGGCTTCTTCAATCCTACTTCTGTCAATAGTTGACCTTCTGGGAAAGGATAGAACTGCAGAGGATTGATCTTCATGGATATTAGCAGAAGTGATATTTTTTTGCAGAGATGGGTTTTGGATTTGTGATGACCTAGTGTTCTGGGAAGTTCAGATCTTCCCACTTGATGGCTTGGTGTTCTACCTTTTGATTTTTCGGATCGGTTAGAACAACCACACTTGTCTTTGAATCTCGACTGGGTGTATGGAGGACAGTCGGATAGAGAGTTTTGGTATTTCTGAAACAACCTCTGGTTTGAATGGCTATATCGTTCCTTTTCTTCAACATGTCAAACCCTCATGTACATCCCAAATGCAAATACTGTATTTTTAATTTCTTTGCTTCTGCTTGAAGCTGCTTTGGGTCTAGAAGGGGAATAGACTGGACACGGTCTGCATTCTCTTGTATATAACTTATTGACTCCTTTATTGATATTCTAGTGGCTGCAATTAAATGAAAAGCAGACACATCTGGATAGATTTCCGAAGCAGATATACTAGGGAGTTTCCACCTGGTTGATGGCTCAGGTTCTTCTGGTGCTCAGTAAAAAGAAAATTGAAATCTTCCAGACTTCAATAAAGTTTTTAGGACACACAATCCAAAATGGACAATTCACACTGCAAAGCCATGTCATGGAATTTGCAAATAAATTCCCTGACATCATCCTTGATAAGACCCAACTTCAAAGGTTTTTAGGATGTCTGAATTATGTTGGGAATTTCTATAAGAATTGTGCAGAAGACAGATCTCTATTGAATCAGAGGTTAAGAAAAAATCCTTCACCTTGGACAAAAAATCATATAGAAGCTGTCAAGAAAATTAAAGCCAAGGTAAAATCTCTCCCAATTTTATATGTTGCTGATGATAATTCTTTTAAAATTGTTGAATCAGAGGCCAGTGATATTGGATGGGGAGGTGTACTAAAACAGAAGAAGGATAAGAAAGACAAGACAAAGCAGATAGTTCAATTTGCCTCATAAACTTAGAGCCCAGCAGAAAAAAACTACTCTGTCATAGAAAGAGAGGGAAAAGCCGCTTGGAATTCTATTGAAAAATTTGCATTACTTCTTCTTCTATCTCTATGCACACGTATATATATTAACATTTATTATTATGTATATTGAAGCAGGTTTTTCTGTGTTTCTCAATCTTTGAGTGGATTTCCTAGTCGATCGATGCGTATTCAGAGAGGGACAAATTAAACGAATCTAACGGATGACGAGGCATATCTCTTCCAGTAAAAACCAAGAAGTATATCGTCGTTGTTGCCGGAAAAGCAAAAAGCATATAGCATCTTATTCGCCAGAAAAGCAAAAACAAAAAGCAAAACATCCTTCGCAAACAGAGGGGAGATGTCGAGCAAAGAATCTTCTCGTCTGGTCTCTATTCACAAAGATGGAGGAGCGTTGGAAAGCTGCCTTTATCTAGCCGTTGGATGGTGGGTCCTCTGATCCCTCCCTTGGCCGTCTATTTAAACGCATGGATTCACCAGTGCACACATTCTACATTAATGGCTTTGCGATGATTAACAGTGCTCATTATCCATCGGGATGTATTCAATTGGATTTCTCAATGGCTTGCTTTGCTTTTGTTTTGTGAATCTAATATTTTGTTTTTTCTTTTGCACATATGGGCGGCCATTTCACGAGCTCGCTGCATTTTAATTTGGCCGTATAAATTTTTAGTTTCGTTCTATTTCTTACATGTTTCTGGATTTCTGTTTTTATCTGTCTTAATGTTTTTCTGGGATGGGGTTTCTGGTTTGCTGTTGCATTTACTGTATGAAGTTTTCTTTATATTTAGGAGCTTAGAGACAAATATCTGCCCCTTCGGGTATGATACTTATGTTCGGCAAAGCCATTAAAGAGCTGGGAATCGTGGGAACGATTTCAATGGACAGAGCAAGGTCTCGGGGTAAGCAACTTCCATTTATGTCACATTATATTAAATGAAAAGGGTGAGGTGAATTAAAGGTTCAGGGATGATGAATATTTGTTTGTTTGCAGTAATTCCGTCTGCCCAGTGAGGGACAGCGTTTAGTGAGTTGAATTATAGGTGGGTTTATGGTGTAATGAACCCTACAACCAGACTTAGGGTGATGCAGAGCTACGGATTGCCCGCGAGTGGGCTTCGGGGTTTGCTGTCTTTTTTTTTTTCCTTTCTTATCAAATTTCGGTTGGTTAGATGGCATAACATACTTTAAGTTCCATTTATTCTCATGAATGATGCAGAAATAATGATTCTCTGCGTGTGGGGTTTGGGTTTGCTGACTTCGAACTTCATTTTCTGGTCGAATCTTTTAGCTGAGTGGAGGGAAATCACTTGCCTGGTGGGAAAAACTGTTACCATCAACAGAGTGCCATATTTTTGTGTTTTTGCGGGTCCAACAACAGTTAGAAGTCATCGTGGATCACAGTGCTGTGAAAGGTAGGCAGTTTTCTTCTGGATTTTCGATTGATTCGAGACATAACATTCATGAAAAGTTTTGTTAATTTATGGAAATACGAAATATGGAGTTAAAAAGAGAAGCCCTAGAATTATGATTTAATATAAAAGTTTTAAAAACCCAATCCACGTATAGGCAGTTTTTCTTGAGGTTTTTGATTGTTCAAATACTAAAACATACATTTAAAATTTCGTTCACTTAATAGTAATTTTATTGCAACCAGAAATATGGAATTAAAAGAGAGCCTTAAAATTATAATTTAATATAAAGGTTTTAAAAACCCAACACACTCATAGGTTCTTCTCGGTGTTATTAGATACTGACCTTCTTGCTAGACTGCAATTTGATACACCACTACTAATTATCACATAGTTATAACATTACTTCATAATATAATATTTTTATGCTGTGTTGTTTAATATATACATTTTAGTAATAATAATTATTCATTTTCAATACAATATTAGTTATAATGTGCTAGACTGCAATTTGATACACCACTACTAATTATCACATAGTTATAACATTATTTCATGATTTTATGTTGTGGTGTTTAAAATGTACTCAATACAATATTAGTTATAATGTTTTATTTTTTTTATTTTTAAATTAATCCATTATTATTATTATTTTTTTATATTTTCAAAAATATACATAGAATACATCATGAAGGTCTGGAATAGTTTGTATCCTGGAACTGTTTGCAGACAGGAAAAAAAAATGTAGGTACTGAGAGCGTTGTTATTTGTAATTACTGATTGTTATTTTCACTGTAGTATAAGCTGTAGCATTGTTATTTGCTAACTTTTATAGTTTTACTATAGTTTTAATTATAGTATTGTTATTTGATAATATTTGTTATACTATTAATTGTGACATTGTATTTTATTAAATAAAAAGACATTTTCATTGAAGGATGGCAATTTGCATGTTAAAACTTAAGACAATCTGACCTAAATCTTAAGTGGACAAGTTTAATATTTTCATAATTTTATCAAAAGAAAGATTAGTTTGGACTTAGATAAGAAAATCTTTAGTTAGGTCATCTTGGAATAATTTTTTTTGTAAATTAATTTTATTATGTTCGAAAAACAGATTACATCACTGATAACAAAAATATACCGCCCTCACTTTGCCACACGGGAAACCAAATTTGTTGGCCGATTTGTGAGAATACTAAGTATCTGCAGAAAGACAAGGAACATCAATTATCCAAAGAGACCATATAACCATAAAAGTGACTGCTACAGAATAGTCTGAACATGACAGCCAAGTTAGGTGTCCAATGATGTCACTGAAGCCAGATCCTTTGCGCTCGAATCGGGTGGCACTGAGGGCTTAAACTCACATTGATTATGAGCTAAGCGAACTTCCAACCTATCAACTCATGCCTGCTGTTCCACTGATTTTTCTTAATATCAGTCATGAAAGAAATGATGTCATTCTTATCCTCATGTTTCTCCTTTAAAACTTGCCCTAACAGGGTCTTTAGTTGCCAGCAAAGAGTAATAGAATGCATGTACTGATTCCTTCTTCCCCTAGTGTGACCAGGTTTGGGAAGCCAATGGTAAACCTCCTCTAATATTTCTGAATCTGAATAGGCTTGTTGGTCTTGAGAAACATGATTCTCAAGCCATTAGATATTCTCCCAAGTACTAGAAGAGGTCGCAAAGTAGTAAGTATCCATTGCCTCTTGGGCTTGCGATTGGACACATGACCGGCTTTACTGGCCACGACCACCAACCCCACGGCAACCACGAATTAGTTGACACGACATAAGGATCGCAACAATCACTGAGCCAACACAATGCTAAGAATAAAGATCACACCAACACCAAAGACGTTGACTAGACGAGAGACAAACATTAGAGAAACTAGATACTTGGGAGAAACTACTTCCCTCGAGGAAGTCACATACCAAAAACCAACTAACCTCCACAAGTTGCAACCAGACTGTCCACACAAACTCGAGGAACGACAATAGTAAAAAACTAAACAGAACTAGCCCACCAAGCAATCCATCCAGAGAAAGCATCCAAGTCAGAGGGCCATAGCCTGAATTTTTCCTGCACAACCCCACCATCCACCCAAAGAATCACTGCCATTACCATCTTTTCCCTTACTATCTCCACCTTCTCCCATCTGATTTCCTCCTCCCACAACCGCTTAGAACACTAGGGAACTAGTGCCACAATGAACCACAATCGCAGCAAAACCTACGACATGCAAATTAAAATATGGAAAATCCCACTTTTTACACACTTTCATTAGCTGGCTATCAAAGTAGCTCAAAACTACCAAACTCTGAAGGGGGAAGGAAAATCCTACCCGCGACATAGGGATTACACACACTGGGCACCAAAGCCCGCCTCTTTGCATAAAAACAACATAGTAATACTCTAGAATGCGACTAGCCATAATCGATGAAATAATCCCTCACATTCTTTGTGCATGGGGGGCCACACCACACCACGCCACCCCCCTCTTAATTACATTGAGAGTCGGTGGGGTGGTGGGTGCCCCCCCGATCTCATTTGCGAAGTGTTTAGAAACCCCCATTAGGGAAGGTCATCTTGGAATATTAATTTGCCTCTTATTATTCATTTCATGTGAGTTGTCGCAAGCCGTTTCATTTTCTTGGCCAACCTTAGAGGCCGAACCACGAAAGGCTAGAGAAAGGCTCTTACAAAGAGAGAAAATACTTTTACAATATTCTTTAGTGGTGCTCACAACATAATTCCAGTACTAACAAGTTTAGTATATTGCATCGCCAATAGTATTGTTTATAATATTTTTGAAATTAGTAAAAATAGACGAGATTGTGAATATATAAACTCATCTACAATCAAGTAGACAACCACTATCATCTATTCAATATTGTGGTATCCTTTCCATACTTTTCCAAAATTTCTGTTTTGGCTTTCTAGAAATACCCGTTGTTCTTATAGAAACATTCTATTCAAGCCTCAAGGTAAACATGTTTTCACCACACACACCCGCACACACATATGTATGTATATGTTGGAGAGTGTTAAACTCTAGAATATGACATAAATTTTTTCTATCTTCAATTGTCTAAGAGGGAGACCCTTCCTATTATACAATGATGTCCACTTGCACTCCTTGATCACTATTTTACATGCATATTACCATGGGATGTACCTTATGGGGATGGAATACATCATCATATTTTTATGGTAATTCAAGTGAATACCTACTTGAAATTCATTATATATCAATATCATTTTGTGAGTTGAGAAGTGGGAGTCTACAAGGTATATGTCTATATAAGAGTGAGTTTAAGAAGAAAGAGATTTGTTGTGAATTTTAGGTATAAAGAAATGTTGATGCCTTCTATATATTTCTCTTTTGTTGTTGTTAATGGAACTTATTAGCTCATTGGGTGGCCCTCAGGTCCAACTTAGATAGAGTGGGTATTGACCTATGATTAATATTATCAAGAGTTATTTAGCACTTATAGCCTAAGGGCTCAACTTCCATGTCAATTAGAGTCACTTAAAAATATGACAAAGCTTGAGAAATGTGAAGGTGTTTGGGTAGGTTTATGTTTCAAATTTTGAATTTGATGAGACAAGTTTGTCTTTATTTCATATAACTAATAAAAAAATGTTTCTAAAATCTATTTCCATGTTCTTTCCATATAGCATGCTTTTTCCTTTCTATGGTTATATAATTGTAACACCATTTTAACAATTCACAGGGAAACAAGAGAAGATGAAGAAGTGCCAACCCTTTTCTTGTTTTACTACTTTCTTCTCTTCATAATGGCATTTGAAGATTCCTTTATATTGGACTTAACCTTTATGAAGCTATTGCCTATGTTTTTCATTTCATTTAAACTCAAGGTGCAAAACTGTTAATTGTTTTCACCTTTAAATCTAGCTCAAGCTTTGTAAACTTTGTGCCCTTTCTAATAAGTTGTAGATGGTTATGGCATTTTTCGGTTGTTCTAGCTCATATATAGCCTCATCACTGATTTTTATTGTTTCTTAGATTCTGATCCTATTTTTTAAGAATCAATATCATGGGTAGATATCATATAACAAATTTCCTTTCCATTATCTCTGTTTTCTTCTAACAAAGATTTTAGTCTTGTTAGAGAAATGGCAGTTAATTAGTTTCTCTTATCATGACATTATATTGTGATTATTATTATATGTTCTTGTGTTTTATCTTTTCTTATCATCAAGACTATGAATACCTACTTGAAATTCATTATATATCAATATCATTTTGTGAGTTCAGAAGTGGGGGTCTACAAGGTATATGTCTATATAAGAGTGAGTCTAAGAAGAAAGCGATTTTTTGTGAATTTTAGGATAAAGAAATGTTGACGCCTTCTATACATTTCTCTTTTGTTGTTGTTAATGGAACTTCTTAGCTCATTGCATGGCCGCCCTCAGGTCCAACTTAGATAGAGTGGGTATTGACCTATGATTAATATTATCAAGAGTTATTTAGCACGTATAGGCTAAGGGCTCAACTTCCCTGTCAATTAGAGTCACTTAAAAATATGACAAAGCTTGAGAAATGTGAAGGGTTTTGGGTAGGTTTATGTTTTTAATTTTGAATTTGATGAGACAAGTTTGTCTTTATTTCATATAACTAATAAAAAAATGTTTCTAAAATCTATTTCCATGTTCTTTCCATATAACATGCTTTTTCCTTTCTATGGTTATATAAATGTAACACCCTTTTAACAATTCACATGGAAACAAGAGAAGATGAAGAAGTGCCAACCCTTTTCTTGTTTTACTACTTTCTTCTCTTCATAATGGCATTTGAGGATTCCTTTATATTGGACTTCACCTTTATGAAGCTATTGCCTATGTTTTTCATTTCATTTAAAACTCAAGGTGCAAAACTATTAATTGTTTTCATCTTTAAATCTAGCTCAAGCTCTGTAAACTTTGTGCCCTTTCTAATAAGTTGTAGATGGTTATGGCATTTTTCAGTTGTTCTAGCTCATATATAGCCTCATCACTGATTTTTATTGTTTCTTAGATTCTGATCCTATTTTTGAAGAATCAATATCATGGGTAGATATCATATAACAAATTTCCTTTCCATTATCTCTGTTTTCTTCTAACAAATATTTTAGTCTTGTTAGAGAAATGGTAGTTAATTATTTTCTATTATCATGAAATTATCTTGTGATTATTATTATATGTTCTTGTGTTTTGTCTTTTCTTATTATTAAAGCTATTGCCAAATAAATAGAAGAGGACACAAGATGTAGGACGTTGCCAGGGAAAAACTCTACTCTTTGGGGAAAACCCAGTCAAAATTCTTTCTCCAATAGGTTCAAGATGAGACAACCAAGACCCTTAGACTATAGACTTCCTCCATCAAGTCATCCCTTCATTGTGTTAGCATCGAGATCTCCACGACATCAGGATCTCCCTTGTTGGAACCTAAACTTCATCCTCATTATCTTGACCGAGGTTGAGATAGCAATATGACACCAAGCATCATAACAACATAACATCGAGCATCATCATAGTGCTGAGCATACCGAGCATCATTGTAGCATTGAACTTCATGATTGAGATCAACGAGCATCATCATGGTTTTGGACATCATAAGACATATCACCGAGCATCATCATGGTATTGGACATTGAGCATCATAATAGTATTGGACATCATAAGAAAGATCAACAAGTATCATACTGGACATTGAGACAACATCACTGATAATCTCATATCACAGATCATCAAAACCTTGTAGCATCTCTGAGATAAATATAACATAAGAGTAACCCGATTTTGAAATAAATCTGAACTTATCCTGCTGTGTTAATGATCCGAAATGCACCCTTTTATAAGATCCGAAATTTTAGAGGAATACGAAGTTCTGTCTTTGAAATGCGAAACCACAACCCTGTATATATAGTTGTTCCTCCATGAAATAAGCCAACATGTCTGTGAAGTGTTTTGTTTTGATTTGAGCCGACTTGAAGATAGTTTGAGGCCGACTTTTAGGAGGCTGCTTTGATGACTTGTATCATATGTCTTGAGGGTTGTCTTTGAAGTAGATTTTGTTGAAGAGACTGAGGATGATGACCTTGAAGAAGATGACTTGATGGAGGATCCTTTTGACCAATTAATAAACAACCTAATATTACATGATTTAAAAGCCCAATTTGGATCAATTTAAATCTCTAATGACTAACCTAGAAGTCCACAATTGGGACCTTAATCTAAATATGACCCAAACATGAAACCCATGCTTTAATAAGTCATTTAATAATAATAATAAATTTTGTTGAAAAATACATTAATAATGAAGACCAAACCTAGTTACATTCTTCAACACTTCCTCTTATTCATATATAAAAGAGGTACATGGAAGATCTCACTTTATCTATGAAGAAGTTTAGGCACCGCAATTCCATTGACTAGATTACTGACCAGGGAAATCTATTCATTTGGTCTCTCAACAATTTAGGCACCGCAATGCCACAGACTATATTCTTGACCAGGGAAATCTATCTGAGTGGGACTAAAATGGACTAAAGCTTTCAGCCTCTGTAGGTACCATCAGGCTTACTTACTAACCATCAACCCAAGGAACTAGGTGCACATCCACCCGATGCCACCCTCCCTACTAGAAATCGACACAAAGTGCCGACTCGATGTCTTTCACTCACAAAGCCTCAACACCCTTGATCCAGCAGATCAAGGATAACCAATCTATCCCAATCAAACTTATTAGTAACCAACATGCTATCAAATCCTTTGAGAGATTCACTTGTACAAACACAACCCCAATCAACAATAAACTTTCAAATACATAAGCAAAGCAAATCTCCGGGGTTTCGATGTTCCCCTTTAACTAATTCTTAGTAGAACTATCATTTTGAATGTTGTCATTTCCCTACTTCACATGTAGCAACATTTCTTCTAGTATATATTCTCCAACCAAGACTTATGTTGTGCCCTCCCTCTTAACTAGGGGGAGTTCTTCTATCTAGGCTCCCTCTTAATGTAGGGAGATTGAACTTCTTCCTTTGATGTTGGAGAATCCTTCATGGCTTCCATTTCTCTCATCATGCTGATCAAATCAACTTCTCTTACAGACTTCTTCACCAATATGATGTACCTGCATAACTAAGATATCAAGTACAACCAATTCTGTAGAAGCATGAAGTTAGTCATAGCAAAAACTTTATAGTAGCGGAAGAATTTAGATTTTACATAATCAATCAAGAGACTATACTTAAATACTTAAAATTTTATCTCAGGTTTGTTACAAATCCTAAATTACATCAACAATTCATTCAAGATGATAGAAGATTAGTTCTGTCATATAGCGATCCATATAAATAGGTCAAAAGAAAATATGTCTTAATATCTTTCAGAGTTCATAAATATTAGACTTCCCATAAGGATCCTAGAATCACTCAAATTCAATCACAGCGTAGTCATTAATATGACCAGCTTCCACTAGAGTTAGATGCAAGCCCTAGAATTTTTAATTGACTATCAAAACACATCATGAATAGCTTCGACTAGGTTTTAATGTAAACCCTAGATTTTTCATCTATAAATTCTTAGCAACATTATATTGATTCAGATGAATACACATACTAGAGAATTTAATCATTACTAGAGCTTAGATGTAAAACCCTAAACTTTTCAAATATCATCCTAGAACATAAAACTTTGACTAGGGCTTGTCTCCAAACCCTAGGACTTATGACCATTAGAAATTTGGTCAACTCATATATCTAGGAGATTACCATCATGCATAAGCACATCATATGATTAGAAAATTTTTAATATATCAGACATACATTGACCTAGACTAAGCTAAGGATTTAATCGAAGGAACATATACCTAGGGTTTCTTTCCTAGCACTTTTCATGGCAAGGATTTTGCTTGTAGACCTAATTAACACCCGGGGTTTCGATTTATTGTTAAATAAAACCATTATTATATCAAGGCTTCAAAGGTTCGAGATTTCGAATAGCATCATTTCAACTCTCATAAGTTAGAGCTTCTATGATCTTATCAAAATCTCGAACATGACATTATCAATATATCAATTAGTACAACAATTTCTTCATTAATAACCCTAAATAGTTTTAGGGTTTCACACATTATCAACATACCCTAAGGTTAGGGTTTTCAAAGAACCTCTCAGGGTCCCTTTCATTCAGACAATTAGAGATGTATAAGGTGGTAGATTCATCAGATGATGAATCACCCCAAACATGAATCTTTTAAGATTCAAGAGAGCTAAGCATAACAAATGTTAGTAGAGTAGATTGGATTTGTTAAAGAAAATAACAAATCTTTATAATTTAAGACATACCTCTGTTTCTTGACAAACCTACTTGTGATGCCTTCCTCCATACTCCTTGATATTTTAGCGAGTCCTTTCCTTGAAGAGTAAGTTGTGGTTTGCAATACATACTTTCAAGCAAAACGGTGATAGAGAGCACAACTTAATTTCTCAAGTTAGATCTTTTATATAACCATGAAGGATGGAATTCTAAGATATCTACGATCAATTTTATTTTGTTTTAGAGTCTGAGGATGCCTCAACCTCATCTGCAACCTGAGTAGCACTGCCACCAATAACAACAGAAGTGGACTTAATGGAAGCACGAGTTAGTCGAGCTACATGACAAGTGCCTTCCATTGGTTGTTTTCCTTTCTTTGATGCAACTACTAATCTTGGTTCTGATGGCGCCACCAAATCTGCTTCATCCCTTGCTAATGCCATGTCAATATCAAAATCAGCCTCAAACACTGGATCTTCAGTCAGTTCCACCCATTTAGATGTTGGATCAATATCGTCCAACACAATAGGATCTAAATCAAGTGTTTTGTTCATCATTTGGATCCGCCTTAATCGAAGGTTGTATTGCAAGAACATAGGATCATTCAATCGTTTTTGTTCCAAATGGTTTCTCTTCTTCGTGTGTATGCGCTAAAAAACAGACCAATTGCGCTCACAACCTGAAACACTGCAAGTTTGGCTGAGGACTCTAATTGCAAACTTTTGCAATTGAGGACATTGGCTGCCAAATGACTCCCACCAATGTGCTACAAATAAAAAGACATTAATTAGTAAATTAGTTCATTTCATTAGTTATTTACAAACAATTTAACTTGAAAAGAAAAACAAATTGGAATTGCTTACCTGGTTGATCCACATCTCTTGCCATTTTTGCCAAGTTTTTTCCAAAGGTACTAGCTGCCATACTGAAAAGAGTAAGTTGTTTATGTATTTCCAATAAGTTTGCATGGATAAGGACCATGCGTTCAAAGCAATCAATCAATTCAGCTCTGACCTCCCCATCCTGCAGATCTCCTAGCCGAGCTTTATAATGATACTTTAGATTCAAAAAATACCCAGCTGCATGTATATGTCGATGGAGTTGATTGTTCCATTTGTAATCAATGATCTCCCATCTACGGCCATATTTAACTAACATGTCCTTGTAAGCTGCCTGTATCTGCTCCTTTTCCTAATCCATAGCCTCATAAATGTAGCCCATTGCGAACTTCTCCCCATCCACCATCCTAAGCACCTTACCTTAACAAGGGGCTCGGTAATTTTTACAAGCTCTGAAGACCTTTTCCAAAAATAATTGTCAAAAACTTTCTTTTTGGTTTCTTTTCCATCTTGTCTACGAGCCCACCGAGATTCAGTCCAATCATTAGAAGAAAACATTTTCTATAGGTTTTTCTGTTGAGAATCGAGACATTGCAACGTGAGGAAGTGAGTTGCAAATATTGTAATTGTAGGCCTAACAAGCTATTTGCCCCCAATTTTTTTCCTCATTAGGCTCAATACCCGTGAGTGGTTGTAAATGTATTTTGTAATGCACTTGACATGCTCTATAATGTTTTTTACCCATTCCACTTTTTCTATGTCCTCAAGCATGAGGTCTATGCAATGTGCAAGACATGGAGTCCAAAATATGGTCCTATATTTGGACTCAAGCATATTTCCAACAAGAACATAGTTTGAGCCATTATCTATGATGACTTGCACAACATTCTGCTCCCCCACTTCTTGAATAATGTCATCCAAAATCTCAAATATAAGGGTTGCATCCTTCACCTTATCAAATGCATCAACTGATCTCCAAAACATGGTTCCTCGAGGGAATGAAACAAGGAAATTAATGATAGTGCGGTTATTTCCATCAGTCCATCCATCTGAGATGATGGAACAACTTGTTTTGAGCCATGACTCACTATACTCAGCCAAATAATCAATTGAAAAAATCTCTTTTTGCAAAAGAGCTCCCCTCAAGTCATGAAAAATAGGGCTTTTGAAGCCCTTTCCTGCAGCTATAACAAAGTCCCACATAGCTTGGTAATAAGGTGAGCGAGCAACATTATATGGGATTATCTGCATCATACAACCATCTAGTATTATAAAAAGTTTCTTTGCATTATTTTTTCCAATGTTGATCCAAAAGTGGTTGACGACTTGGCTGGGAGGAAGTGGCTGTGGGATTTGTAGTGGATGAGAAATAACTCTGGATGTTTGGTCTCTTTGCTGCTTTTGATTATTGGCCAAGAGAAGGAGGAACATAGTGAAAGGGGTAATTGGTGGAAGGGATAGAAGAGGAGTCTTGAATCTCATAACTATCTCATACCCACTCTCTTTCATGGTTCTATTAATTCCCTCTTCCTTTCAATTTCATCGTGGATGGCCTTCTCCCAAGCCTTATTCTCCTCAAAATTTTTAAACTTGGAAAGGTATTCTACCCTAACAGAATCTAACATTTCATTTGGTGCTTCACATGGATTTACTTGGCTTCTTATCCCAGCCAAGTGTTGTTTCAATCTGAGAAATACCCCCACCTCCAATAGGTTTATTACAAAATTTACATATCATTTTTCCATCAATCACATCACAATGAGCTCCTTGGCTTTTGGAGCCATGTTGACTTGAAATAATTACAATTTGCAAAAAAATTTGCCATTTAAAAAAAAATTGCAGCTAAGATAAATGGAAAACCAAAGCTAAATTTAGGAGAAAAAATGCACATTGTAGCCTACAAAATTTGATAGCATAGAACTAGAGATTTGATAGCAATAACATAACTGAACCCAAAAAAAAATAAAAAAATACATGGACAACAGTGAAATGAGGAATTTTTCAAGTGAAAATTCTTACTTGGAAATGCAAACTAGCTTCCTTAGCCTCCTCTTGAAGATGCCAACTCAACTGACAACTTCAAACTATTTTCAAAATAGCTCCAACTCCAACTCCAAGCCTCCAAGATGATTACTTCAGCAAAAACTCAACACTCTCCAAGCTCTCAATCAAACAAAAGCTCCAAATGAGATGTGTGAGAGAAATGAGAGGGTACCCCTCCTTTTAAAGGATTGGGGAGGGTGTTTTTGGAGGGAAATAACCCTATTTTCCCCTCCAAAACCACCCGAAACCGTCCAAAACCACATCAGGCGGGTCCCTCCGCAGTCGTGGCAGCTAATCGTCTGGTTTAATGTGGAATCGACCAGTTTATCCATAAACTGGCCGATTTTGTCCTAAATCGGCTGGTTAGCACTGGTCAGACCGATTTTTTTGGTCACAGGCCAACCTTAACCGGGTTTTTCTGCCAGTTTGACCAGGCTGGCCAGTGAACTGGCTGGTTTGACTGGTTACCTGTTTGAACTGGCCGATTTTTTTAATATTATGGGCATATCTCATTGGCAAAGTTTTGACGTGGCATTTTAAAGTCGTCTCAGTATTCTCTTATTATCATTTTTAACGATGTTAAGTTCTTGTGGCATCCATAATGTGGCCCTTTTATTCTTAACCTTTTATTGAGCTTTCTCTCTTGGATCATCCTCTTGACTCCACTTGCCCTTGTTGGATTGGCACTAATCTCTTGATCCCTCAAACATTATTTTACTACAAAAAACACAAAAATATTGTTTTGCTAGACCTATCTCTTCACTTCACCTTTGAGCTTTGTTTCTATAGTTTGAGTAATCCTACTTGCTATGGATAGCCCACGTGAGTTGGAGAGAAGCCAACCAAAAGTGACAGGATAAGTTCGTAGTGATCATCCTAGTAGTTCCCCCTCAGGTTGCACCTTGTGGATAAGGGCTTTTATCATTAAGTGTGAGTTGGGGAGGTAACCATAGTATTAAAAATCGGTCGATTCATTGGTCAGTCGGGTTAAACCGACAGAAAAACTCAGTTAAGGGTGGCCTGTGACCAAAAAACCGGTCCGATCAACCGGTTTATGGATAAACCGACTGGTTAGCTGCCACGACTGTGGAGGGGCCCACCGAACGTGGTTTTGGATGGTTTCGGGTGGTTTTGGAGGGAAACCAGGGTTGTTTCCCTCCAAAAACACTCTCCCCAATCCTTTAAAAGGAGGGGCACCCTCTCATTTGTCTCACACATCTCATTTTGGGCTTTTGTGAGTTTGATTGAGAGCTCGGAGAGTGTTGAGTTTTTGCTAGAGCAGTCATCTTGGAAGCTTGGAGTTGGAGTTGGAGCTATTTTGGAGATAATTTGGAACTGTCAGTAGAGTTGGCATCTTCAAGAGGAGGCTGAGGAAGCTAGTTTGCATTTCCAAGTAAGGATTTTCACTTGAAAAATTCCTCCTTTCATTGTTGTCCATGTATTAATTTTTTTTATGTATTCAGCTTTGCTATTGCTATCAAATCTCTAGTTCTATGCTATCAAATTTTTTAGGCTATAATGTGCATTTTTTCCCCTAAATTTAGCTTTGGTTTTCCATTTATCTTAGCTGCAATTTTTTTTTAAATAGAAGATCCTTTGCAAATTTTAATTATTTCAAATCAACATGCCTCCAAAAGCTAAGTACAATGCATGGGCTCATTGTGATGTGATTGATGGAAAAATGATATGCAAATTTTGCAATAAACCTATTGGAGGTGGGGGAATTCTTAGGTTGAAACAACACTTGGCTGGGATAAGAGGCCAAGTAAAGCCATGTGAAGTACCAAATGAAGTGTTAGGTTCTGTTAGGGTAGAATACCTTTACAAGTTTGAAAAGTTTGAGAATAAGGCTAGCTAGCGAGAAGTTTATCCATGATGAAATTGCAAGGAAGAGGGAATTAATAGAAGCCGTGAAAGAGAGTGGGTAATGATGATTATGAGATTCAAGAGTCCTCTTCTATCCCTTCCACCAATCACCCCTTTCACTATGTTCCTCCTTCTCTTGGCCAAAAATCAAAAGCAACGAAGAGACCAAACATCCAGAGTTATTTCTCATCCACTGCTAACCCACAACTACTTCCTGCCATCCAAGTCGTCAACCCACTTTGGATCAACATTAGAAAAAAACAATGCAAATAAACTTCTTATCAATACATTGCTATATTGTGGTATGATGCAGGTATCCCATTGAATGTTGCTTTCTCACCTTATTACCAAGCTATGTGGGACTCTGTTATAGTTGCAGGAAAGGGCTTCAAAGGCCCTACTGTGCATGACTTGAGGGGAGCTCTTTTGCAAAAAGAGATTTCTTCCGTTGATGAGTATTTCGCTGAGTATAGAGAGTATTTCTCAAAACATGTTGTTCCATCATGTCAGATGGATGGACTGATGGAAAGAATCGCACTATCATTAATTTCCTTGTTTCTTGCCCTTAAGGAACCATTTTTTTGAGATCAGTTGATGCATATGATAAGTTGAAGGATACAACCCTTCTATTTGAGCTTTTGGATGACATTATTCAGGAAGTGGGGGAGCATAATGTTTTTCAAGTCGTCACAGATAATGCCTCAAACTATGTTCTTGCTAGAAAGATGCTTGAGTCCAAATATAGGACCATATTTTGGACTCCATATGATGCACATTGCATAGACCTCATGCTTGAGGGCATAGGCAAAGTGGAGTGTGTAAAAAACACTGTAGAGCATGCCAAGGGAATTACAAAATACATTTACAACCACTCATGGGTATTGAGTCTAATGAGGAAAAACACTGGGGGCAAAGAGCTTGTTAGGTCTACAATTATGAGATTTGCAACTCACTTCCTCACGTTGCAATGTCTCAATTCTCAACAAAAAAACCTGTAGAAAATGTTTTCTTCTGATGATTGGAATGAATTCAGTGGGCTCGTAGACAAGATGGAAAAGATACCAAAAAGAAAATTTTTGACAATAATTTTTGGAAATGGTCTGGAGAGCTTGTAAAAATTACCGAGCCCCTTGTTACGGTGCTAAGGATGGTGGATGGGGTGGATGGGGAAAACTGGTAATGGGCTACATTTATGAGGCTATGGATCAGGCAAAGGTGCAGATGTGGGAAGCTTACAAGGACATGTTAGCTAAATATGGCCGTATATGGGAGATCATTGATAATAGGTGGAACAATCAACTCCATCGTCCTATACATGCAACTGGGTATTTTTTGAACCCAATGTATCATTATAAAGCTCGACTAGGAGATCTGCAGGATGAGGAGGTCAAAGATGGAAAATACATACATAAACCAGTTGAAAATACATAAACAACTTACTCTTTTCAGTATGGCAGCTGGCACCTTTGGAAAAAAACTTGGCAAAAATGGCAAGAGATGTGGATCAACCAGGTAAGAAAATCCAATTTGTTTTTCTTTTCAAGTTAAATTGTTTGTAAATAAGTAATGAAATGAACTAAGTTACTAATTAATGTCTTTTCTTTGCGACACATTGGTGGGAGTCATTTGGTGGCCAATGTCCTTAATTGCAAAAGTTTGCAATTAGAGTCCTCAGCCAAACTTGCAGTGCTTCAGGGTGTGAGCACAATTGGTCTGTTTTTGAGCGCATACACATGAAGAAGAGAAATCATTTGGAACAAAAACGGTTAAATGATCTGGTCTTCATGCAATACGACCTTTGACTAAGGTGGAACCAAATGATGAACAAAACACTTGATCTAGATCCCATTGTGTTGGACGATATTGATCCAACATCAGAATGGGTGGAGGAGACTGAAGATCCAATGTTTGAGGCTGATTTTGATATTGACATGGCATTAGCGGGGATGAAGCAGATTTGGTGGTGCCATCAGAACCAGGATTAGTAGCTACATCAAGGAAATGCAAACAACCAAAGGAAGGCGCTAGTTGTGCAGCCCGACTAATCCATGCTTCCATTAGGTCCACTTTTGTTGTTATTGGTGGCAGTGCTACTGAGGTTGCAGATGAGGCTGAGGCATGCTCAGACTCTAAACTAGATGATGTCTATGCAGCTCCTGATGATGATCCTGTGTCTAGTAGTGGTGATGAATTTGATTATTGATCTTGTGTACATTGTAGAGTCTAGACTTGTAGTCTTGTAGTAGGCCAATGGCCTTATATTTTGTAGCATTGTTTTTGGACTTTATAGGCCATTTGGAGCCTCATTGCTTATGTATTTTGTCAATGATATGTATTGCACTCGGTGCCATTTTGATATATTCACCTTTACATGGTATATAAATGAGAAAACTTTGCATATTTTGTATCTATTGGCTTGGAATCATGGTTACGAATCTTTAAAATAGTTTTTTTAAATCAAAAATTAATTATTTAATGTATTTTTTTAAAAACCGGTTCATTGAGATCTGACCAGTCCTGGTTTGACCGGTTCCGGTTTGAAACCCAATTCATTAGGTCCACTGGTCCGATTTTTAATACTATGGATATGCCTTACCATGAAGTATATACCTAGCAACCACTCATAAAGATGTAAGATGCAAGAAGAGTAATCTATAGACAAGAGAACAAAATGTAAAGGGGGGGAATTCCTCACACTAAACACTATCAATGTGATAAATATATATTTCATGAATGGCTAATTAATAGAAAGTACTCATTATGAAAATTTCAACCCCTAGGTGACTAATGTCCTTATGATATCAATCAAACAAGTAGATTTCTAAAGTTAATTAATGTGGAAATTGAATTGCAGACCATAACATTTGTTACACAATAGATAGAAATTAAATAGTGGAAGCATAAAAATTTATTTTAGAAATGTTGCCGCAAAATCTAGCAGGCCTTGAAGAGGGGTACCCTACAGGGCTATTACTACACCAAGAAAACAATGGGGTGATGATGCAATGTCACCACTGCCAACCCCCTTGCTCTTTATGGACTTTCACCAATGGGTGGACTGTCGGTATATGGAAAGGTCACCTAATAGGTGTTCTAAGCTTAAAGGTGCAAGGTGAAAAAGATGCTTCCAAGGGAAAGGCACAATTTTAGGTTCAAGGCTCCCTTTACGAAGATGAGGCAATTTGCTTCCCTTGTAGAAGCCTAGAATAAGCAAGATATGACCTAGGGTTTGATTAGTTTGTTGAGAGTTGGGATGACCCAAGGTCAAGATGCCAAGAAAGGGTTTCCAACAATGATTTTCAAGAAGACAAAGGCACATGAAACCCTCAAGAAGCCCCCAAGTTGAAGCTAAATCCAGACTAGGGTTTACCGTGGGGCAAACAATTAGGGAAAGAAAATATATATGGATAAAATTGAAGTGAATGCCTAACAAGAGGGTTGATTTTGAGGCAACCAACTATACCCTTGTTATTTAGACTCTCTAATCCCAAAAATCCTTCTTCCCTAGAAGTTCACACCATGCCCTAGCTTTGGATGCTTGGCCTTAAAGGGGCCGAATTAGGGAAAGAAAAGAAAATAGAAATTTTATGGATGAAAAGTGATTTGATAACCAACAAAGGATGGCCAATGCCTAGCTCCTTGGGAGAAATGAAGTCTCTGAGTTGATTAGATAGCTAAAAGTTGCTAACGAGGAAGAATAATTGAACGCCCTAGCATCGAAAACCCTTGCGATTACCTATGCAATAGATTAAGAAATTTGATGGGGGAGCTAGTCAAAGTTCACCACTAGGATTATCATTCACATGTTATTCATGTGTAATGCATGCAATAATTATAACTAGATTCCACCAAATAGATTTTCAGCAAATTAAGGCACAACATAAAACTTTAGATTCAATATATTTCATACATTAGACATAAAGAAAATATTTATAAAAAAAAATGCTCACTTACTAGATAACATGCATGAAATTCCATCGAATGATCCAAGACAATAGCTCCAAAGACAAGCGAGTAGCTCCAAATATCAAAATGCATTCATAGATCTGATTTCCTCTTTAAGGAAAAGAGGCCAAAATTCTACAAAGAGAAGCTCAAATATCCAAGTCCAAGTGATGATGAAAATACAAGTGTCCTTTCCTCAATTAATATGAGGAGGAATAGACACAATTATGCATAAAATCCCCTAATCAACAAGTAAAATTACAATGATGAGGTGGGTTACTAGTCAAGACCTAAAACATAAAAAATTTCCCACACGTGTGAGCCGCAGGGCTAGATAAGCTGACATCATCCATACGTAAAGCTCTCTAGGGCATTCGTCGAGGGCTCAAGGTGGCAAGAGTGGTATAGAAGCCCTCTAAAATCATCCTTTGAGGGTTGGCCCTCAAGTCTTTGTTAATCTCCCTTTGTGGACCCCATAGTATCCGCCTCTGCTCCAACATTGAGGGCTTCCAAGGTGGTGCCAACCCCTCCCATGTCTCAAGGGGTGAGACCATCCTAATTTGGGCCCTGGATCAGCTGCCATCCCTCATGAAGTGCTAAGCCAACTGGGGTGTTAGTTTTTGGAGTAGCAATGAACACATGTTCTAGTCTCTATGGTGCTAAGAGGCTAAGGAACGCGAGATCTCCAAAATCCAAAAATGGTTTCGTTAGAAAAGCCTTAGAAACACCTCAATTAGATTAATTAGCCATAATTAAATATTTCCCTAAGTCTAACTTAAAGAAAGTGGTTAATTAAATCAAATTAATTGTGGGAGGTTGATTTTGCTCTAGAAACTTCTGGAAAAGTGAAAGGATGGAGTCAAAATATGATCATAGCCATTAATTGAGATGTGATCATGGTCGTTCGTTACCCAACAGAAGATTATAAGAGCAGGGTCGCTGGGGTTGGAGAAACACATAGAGAGACAGTGAATCACAGAGCAGTTCGACTTACCCAGTTGCAGTGATTTATCAAGGGTGCAATTGAGGCTAGGGAGAGAGTCAGTAGTAGGGGTTCAATAGAGATTTGGGAGCAGGATTCCAGAGGGAGATTTCCTTAGTATTTTCTAGTATCAAAGTGACAGGAAAGGGAGGTCGAATATATCTGCAGAGGAGGTCAAAAATAGTAGTGTGAGTTGTTGGAGGGACCACGTTTTAGTTTCCAGTTGTTGGATCTATATCCCGGAGGCAAAGTGAGTGTGTCTAACAACGACAGGAGGCGAAACGACTTGCAGGGAGACATTCCCAGAGGTTGTGTGAATTTATCTAAGCAGGCAGTTCACATTTCTGGGTTGCAGTGTGAGTGGCAGGAGAAGTGTGAGTGTGCCAGAGGGGATTAGATCGAGTTGCAGAGGGATACAGTTAGTCTCCAACATATTTTGCTAGTGGAGATTATTATTTGCCGGAGGTTTGCTAGTGTAAGTCAACCAATTGTAATTTCTCCTAAGTTGTTGAATAATAATAAGACCCTCATCTGTTGCACTAGTTTTCCATTCGGGGTTTACCCAGGGACTATTGTCCAAAATAACGTTGTTAAAATTATTGTGCGTGTGCATTATTTTCTCAGTTCTGATATTTTATTTTCCACAACGTTTTTATTTGTGATGAATTGCAGTAGTGAATTTATTGATATTTGTTGTAAGCTAATTTACAAAAGACAAAACTGCATAAGTTAGGAGATAAATATCCAATTACTGCATTCGTGGAAATTTCACATGGGGGACTGCTTCAACCTCCCAGGGCCAAGTTACAAGCCTTACCCAGGTATGAGGGTGTATGGGTGCGAAATCCCAAAGGACCAATGGTCAGTTGAACTCGAAGAATGGAGGTGGAATATAGGGCTTTTATTATAAGATGGAAAGTGGTAAGTATGGAATCGGGGTAGATGGAGTACATTATTTCAATTAGGGCTTCCCAAGTAATGTGTTAGTTTTTGTAGCATCGAAGGTGTTCCAATCTCGAAACTTTGTGGAGAGGCTATAACACAGGAGTTCTCCATAATCCATAAATCGTTTAAGGAAACTCCACCTAGAAGTGTCTCAATTAGATTATTAGCCTATTTTTTAAATATTTATTAAGTCTAAACTTAGGAAAAAGGGTTAATTAATCATTATTAATTGAGAAATGTGTGAATCATCTAGAAATTCACACAGATTGATCCAGGTATGATCTTAGCCATCGATTTTGTTTTAATTTTGGCTGTTGGAGTCCCAATTGGAGATTGTAAGAGGAGGTCGATGAGTAGATGGAGAACATACACTTGAGATTGATTTCCTTGGGCAATTCGATTTTCTAGAGAGCAACAACAGTTGTCAGAAGAGTTCGAGCCAAAGAAAGGGAAGTAGAGAGTCGGGAGATAGAGAGGGGAAAGGACAGTGAGTCCGAGGGAAGTTTTCTAGTTTCAGAGAGTTCGAAAGAGGAGGCTGAGATTTTCTCCAGGAGGATGCGTAGAGCTTCAATAGGGCAATTCGATACAGCTAAAGAGGAGCTCGTTCTCAGTTCCATAGGCCGGAAAAGTTTTCCAGAGGGCCGGAGAGAGAATTTCTCAGTCAATAGCAGGTAGGACGACTAGATTAGCAGCTGATTGAGGCATAGCGTTTGAGGGGCTATGCTGGGATGAGGTAAGGCCTGCACAGAGCTAGTTGGACAACTAGCTTTTCAAAGGCAATCAAGTGCCGAGATGCTCAGAGAGAGGGTAATTTCCCTCAGAGAATTTTTGGCCAGTTTTCCTCTTGGATAGATTTGCCAGTTTGGTGATATTTATTGTACTCAAAATTTCTCACTGTTGTTTAATAATAAAAACACTCAGCTGCTTCACCGATTTTCCCAAGTTGGGTTTTTTTGGGGACTTTAGTCCAAAAAAAAATGTGTCAAATTTTTGTGCGTGTGTGCAAGTATTTATTAGTTACCAATGCTTTTATTTTCCGCAATATTTTTGTGAAGATTGTAGCGTGATTATTTTGTTGTTGCCGTGGCCATAAACTGCATAATTAATTTACTGATAGAAGAAATAATTCTATTTGCTGCAATAGGATTTCAGTAGTGAAATTTTCACATAGTGCCCCTAATATACCCATTGGGCCATTAGGGGAGATCCTACTGGATTAGGGATGAAGATTAACCCCCCATTTAAGGTGAGGGAACAAGATCATGGTCAAAGCCCAAATACAAACAAGCATAAGCACCCGATTGCAAAATGAATAAAGTACCTTTTAATCAGAAGTCGACCTTTGTTCATGTGCTCTTGCGAGATGGGTGAAAAGACATATGACCGATGCAGGTGGCGAAGATATGAAAGGCACATCGTCTTCATCTAGTGGTGGCTGTAGGGGCCACTGGCTGGCTAGCTGGAAGAGATGATGGGGGAAAAATGCTCTTATGGGGTTACCCATTTTTGGTGGGTAACATTTGGCCCCAATTGGGACCTGAACTCATCATAGAGTGCATAATCCATGTACTTGAATTGTAGAGCTCATCATGAGAACTCTAGCAATCCCTAGGACCACAGACCTGTAACATGCACATTGCAATCAACCTATTTGGGAGCATGTCCACTAGGCATATGGTATTGCCCATGTTGAGAATATAAATCCATATATTAAACAAAATTTATTCTAAACATGATATGAATGTTATGAGCATGCTCACACAATCTGCAATGCACTTAAACTACTACGCATGTTATAAAATGTGAATGAGCTAAGTATGGTCATATAGCCAATGTAGTCAACATATGATCAGATCAACATAACACCACTTGTCCCTATGAGTCATTATGAGGTAGAACAATAAAATATCATAATCACCTTGGTGAGATTGGCATTTAGAATTACAAGGGTGGGAGGTGGGAAAACAAGATGACCACATATTATGAGAAGGGACCATGGATAAAGGGGAAAATAAGGAATTAGGTCCGCACCATGAGATCTTTCCTTCAAAATTAAATATCGAGAAATCAATTATTAAGCTCAAGCATTTCCTCTCAAAAGCCTTCTTAGTCATGCAACTCTCCTTCATGTCCTTAGGGACATGTCAGGAGTGATATGATGATGGAAATGGTTGGCAGGGAAGGCCACAACAACTAGGCAACTCGTTACAAGGATCATATTGAAAAGAGGCAACCAACGATGTCTCATCATCTTCAAAACATATGTGCTGGGGAATGATAAATAAAGGATCTAAGGATGGCTCTAATCTACCATACCAGAACATTGACTATGTTGGAACTTTTCTTGATTTGCCTCACGTCAAATGCGTTTTTCTCCTCATTCCAGTGGAGTTAGAAGAAGTGCCATATGCCATTGGAAAGGTCTCAGAACAAACTATTCAACCATGTACCTTTCATTCTCATTTGGATTAGGGAACTAGAGAATAATGACCTTAAAATATAGGTTACCCAAACTGCAACTTCATCCTTGACATCAAGCTAGATAATGTTAATTATAATAGTAGCAACACTATTGACATCAATGAAAACATGCTCTATATCATGCTTCTCGATTTTGATATCAATGACATCAAACACTCAATAATTTGCCAACACACTCAACTGAGTTTTCCCCTTGAGAAGTTTGACTT
This sequence comes from Pinus albicaulis, assembly GCA_034641835.2. Lineage (NCBI taxonomy): Eukaryota > Viridiplantae > Streptophyta > Pinopsida > Pinales > Pinaceae > Pinus > Pinus albicaulis. The sequence goes on from CM076579.1 coordinate 340,060,929, forward strand.
AGCGACCCTTCTATTGGATCTTCAATGCCTTTTCCTTTTTGGCAATTTTGGAACCTGGGTATTGCTTCGCTCGTCCAGATTTGTACTTACTAGATCCTCTCTTCAACTTCCTTACAAACGTTGCTTCTTATTCATTAGATTCATCTTTTGAACATTCTTGATCATGATGTGGTTTCTTTGTTGCCTTGAAGGTTGCTTCCTTTGATGTTGATATTTATTTAATTGTCCTCATTGTTAATTTGGCAGCTTAGTGACAAATTCCAATCATGGGAGTAGATTCCTCTTTTCGAGAGAATCGATTTTGACTTTTGAAGCACCCAATTTGCATAAGGGAAAGTGTATTTTTGAATTGAAGCCCACAATGTCACATTTGATCAGGTTGGCCCTAAAGCAAATTGGTCACCCTCGGAAGTATATAAATACAAGTCAAGTGAACCTTATTTGGACACCACTATATCAAACATCCTCATCTCTCTTCATTGGATTGGTTCGCACAGGTCTGAAGTTTGGTTTGCGAAGTTTTGTTCGTACATGTCCATAATTGCAGGGTTCAAAGCTTGCACGTGTGATTAGTATTTTTGGTTTCCAGCCATAGGGTTGACTCGGGAAATTTTTGGTTATGACTGCAGGCACGCAGAATCATCCATGCAGTTGGAGCATCTCAATTTCACACATAACTCTTCCTCCATGCGGTTGGGATCTAGGGTTTCAATTTGACAGTTGATCGTAGATCGGGAAAGCTAAATCTGATCAGTATTGTTATTGGGATAATATTTCTGATATTGTTGGATATTTTTGTATGGGCTCATTGTACTCTCTGTTGAACATTTTATGACATTCTAATAGAAGAAGAATTACAAAGGGTTTTTCCCCTTGTGGGGTTTTTCCCTGGTCATTGGCCAAATTTGGTGTCTCTTGTTGATGTGTTGATTGTCTCCTATTGTGATTGCATTACTGTTCTATCTTCAGTTACTATTGATTGACGAAAATTATTAATTGTTATTGAAAGATTTCTAATTGAAGAATTGAATTGGGCTAAAGTAATTGAAACATCATAGAGCAGTGAAAAATTAACATGGTATCAGAGCTAAGGTGAAGGACAAGCCCAAAGGAGACAAGAGTTGAAGCAATCATCATAGAAAAGTTGAAGGAACCTATCTAATCAAGTCAAGATGTCTTCCTCTTTCCTCAAGGATAATGAGAAGCTGGGTGACTCATCTAACTTTTTTGCTTGGGAAATCAGGTTGGAAATCATAGCTGAAGACAATGATGCTTGGGAATACATCCAAGGAAAATTACCTAAGCCTATGGAGAATGCTTCTGCTTCCACCAAGAATAAGTACAAGAAAGGTGAGTTAAAAGCAAAGAAAATTATAGCTGATGGTTTACAAGATCATTTACTTGCATATGTTGGAAATTTGGAAAAGTCTAAGGATATGTATGATAAGCTAGCTGGCATGTATGAAGTCAACAATTTGAATGAAATCATCTACTTGAAAGATCAATTCAAAGATATGAAGATGAATAAAGGAGAGTCTGTGAAATCCTACATTATGAGGATATCTCATCTTAGAGATCAATTGCAGAGAGTTTGGGAAACCGTGCATGACATGGAATTGGTGATTGTGAGGTCTCCCTCTTATTTGGGAAACCTTCATTACAAATTTAAGCAATAAAAATGTTGTCCCATCATTTGATGAGCTTGTTGGAAAACTCACTCTAGAAGAATCAAGGATGGTTTTTAGAGGCAGGATACAAAAGCATGAAGAAGGAGAACCTACTGCATTCATAACTCATAACAAGAAAATGAAGGGAAAAGAAGGTCCATCGAATTCAAGGAAACCTTCTCCTCAAAATTCAAAGAGAAGAAATACAAGAATGAAAGAAAAGCATCACACATTGAATGTTACAATTGTCACAAGAAAGATCACTATGCTCAAGATTTCCTTGAGAAGAGCAATGGTCCATGCTACAACACTAGAAGCAACAATAATAGGTTTAATAATCAAAGAAAAAGAGATGATCGAAGGAATGATCGTAATCAAAGAGATGAAAGAAGAAGACGAGATGCTCCGAGTGATCATGAAGAAGACCACCGTCCTCAAAAGAAGTCAAGAAACACCATGTATGAACTCTCCCTCTTATTTGGGAAACCTTCATTACCACAATAAGCAATAAAAATTTTGTCCCATCATTTGATGAGTTTGTTGGAAAAATCACTCAAGAAGAATTGAGGATGGTTTCTAGAGGGGAAAGATACAAAAGCATGAAGAAGGAGAACCTGCTGCATTCATCACTCATAACAAGAAAAAGAAGGGAAAAGGAGGTCCATCAAATTCATGAAACCTCCTCCTCAAAAATCAAAGAGAGGGAATGAAAGAGAAGCATAACACATTGAATGTTACAATTGTCACAAGAAAGATCACTATGCTTGAGATTGCCCTGAGAAGAACAATGATCCACGCTACAACACTAGAAGCAACAATAACATGTTTAATAATCAAAGAAAAAGAGATGATCAAAGGAATGATTGTAATCGAAGAGATGAAAGGGGAATAAGAGATGCTCCGAGTGATCATCAAGAAGACCACCGTTCTAAAAAAAAGTCAAGAAACACCATGTATGAAAGTAGTGCTGCAAATCAATATGAATATATTCCTATTTCTGCACTTTCTAGTTCCTTTCATTTAGATACTTGGGATAGTTGGTTGGTTGATAGTGGGGCCTCTCATAATTTCTCTGGGTATAAGGAAGTTCTCTCTAATTTGGTGGAGAGGGAGTCAAGTTTGAAAATTATTCTTGAAGACAAATCCACTCATCCTGTTAAAGGTTTTGGGTCTATTAAATTTCATTTGGACTCTTGGGAATCTGTTTTGCTTCACGATGTGATGTATGTGTCGGGATTGAAGAAGAATTTGGTATCTATATTTGCTTTGGAAGACAAAGGGATGAGGGTTGCCTTCATCAAGGGAAAAGTACTTACTTGGCCAGTGGGATCCCCTATGAGAGATGCATTCACATTAGGATCTAGATTTGAAGGACTCTATAGAGTCAATGGAAGACCTCTTCTAGCATTGGTCCATGATACTAATCATCAAAGCGAGCTATGGAATTGAAGATTGGCCCATCTACATTATGATGCTCTTTCGAAATTGAAGAAATTGGTCTGTGGAATTCCTAATGTTCAAGCCCAACATGATGGAGTATGTTTGAAAATTTCACCATTGAAATCCTATTGCAAGTACTGGAATTATTTCTTCTAACTATAAATTAATTTAAAAATTTATTACTACGATAACATTGAAATAATCACAATGCAACCTTCACAAAAATATTACAGAAAATAAAAGCGCTGAAAATTCAAAAATATGCTAGCACACACATAAAATTGACACATTTAGTTTTTGACAAATGTCCCCAGAAAAACCCAACATGGTAAAACCGATGCAAAAATCGAGTGTTTTTATTATTAAGCAGCAATGAAATAATCCGAGTACAATCTGGATGCCGAAAACTAACAATCCAGACATAAAATTGACACACTTATTTTTGGACAAATGTCCCTGCAAAAACCCAACTTGGGAAAACCAATGCAACAACTGAGGTTTTTTATTATTAAGCAGCAGTGAAATAATCCGAGTACAATCTGGATGTTGAAAACTGGTAATCCTATAGAGAAAATACTGGCAAAAATCTAGTGAGGAATTTTCATCACTCCACAAGCAACCCGACACTGAAGACTGACCTCTGAAACCCCCTCCACGAATTTCCTTGGGTCACCTTTGTGTAAGCATAAATCCGTACGGCCTGGAGCTCACACTGAGCTGGCTCTTTAGCTTGCCACTGACTCTGGAAATGTTTCTCCTAGCCTCTGCGAAATTTTCCTGCTTCCAGAACTCTAAAACGACTTCCCGAATCTGCAAATTTAGCTGTCTCTTAGAGGCTTCTGCGCAACCCTTGTGCAACCTCTCTGTGCTTGTCTCTGCCTCACTGCAAAGTACTCTCTAGAATTGGAAAATCTTCCTTTAGATCACTACCCCTACCACTCTCCGTCTCTGCTTCCCTTCTCTAGCTTGAACTCTTTCGGAAAATGCTGCTGCTCTCTATGGTTGTCTCTGCCTTTTTGCAAAGTACTCTCCAGAATCGGAAAATCTTCCCCGGGATCACTGCCCCTGACCCTCTCTGTCTCTGCTTCCCTTCTCTGGCTCGAACTCTTTCGGAAACTGCTGCTGCTCTCTGAAGAAATCGAATTGCCCAAGGAAATTGATCTCAAGTGTGTGTGTTATCCATCTTACCCATCGACGACTTCTTATAATCTTCTATTGGGAATCCAACGACCAAGATTAAAACTTAATCAAGGGCTAAGATTCTTTTCTAGTCTATCTATGTGAGTTTCTAGATGATTCACACCTTTCTCAATTAATACTGATTAATTAACTCCTTTTCTTAAGTTTAGACATAGGAAATATTTAAAAATAGGCTAATAATCTAACTGAGACACTTCTAGGTGGAATTTCCACAAACGATTCCTGGGTTATGGAGAACTCTCGGGTTTTAGCCTCTCCACAAAGTTTCATCTAGAAAAAATGACATCCTGGCCTTCAGACCAAATTCATCTAGCATAAATGACATCCTGGCCTTCAGACCAAATTCATATAGCAGAAATGACATAAGTTCCCTCTATGTGTGCTCTTCCTCTTCCTCTTCCGCTTGAATTTTGTCAACGATTTTGCTGCGTTGCTTTCTACCTCTACTTGCTAGAGTTCTGCTCTGAGCAACTCTAACTTTTCTTGCCACTTTGCAATTGGAAATCAAACTTTTGCTCTGCCACTCCCACTGCTTGGCTAGGCTCTGCGCAGACCTTAGAGAAATTTTGTTGCTGCTCCCTCTGAACAATGAATTTTTCCTTCTTCGTTTCTGAGCTACTGATCTGATCAACCTCACTTTGATACCATGTGAAAATTTCACCATTGAAATCCTATTGCAACAACTGGAATTATTTCTTCTAACTGTAAATTAATTTAACAATTTATTGTTACGACAACAACGAAAATAATCACACTACAACCTTCACAAAATTACTGCGGAAAATAAAAGTGCTAGAAATTGAGAAATATACTAGCATACACATAAAATTGACACAATTATTTTTGGACAAATGTCCCCGGAAAAATCGAACTTGGGAAAACCGTTGCAACAACTAAGGTTTTTTATTCTTAAGCAATAGTGAAATAATCTGATTACAATCTGGATTTTGAAAACTAACAATCCTGTAAATAAATTAATGGGAAAAATCTAGTGAAGAATTTTCCTTACTCCATAAGCAATCCAACATTGAAGACTGACCCTCTAAAACCCCTTCACGAATTTCCCTGCGTCACCCTCTACACAGGAAAAAATCCATATGGCCTGAATCTCACACTAAGCTGCCTCTTCAGCTTGCCACTGACTCCAGAAACGTTTCTCCCGACCTCTGTGAAGTTTTCCTGCCTCCAGAACTCTGAAACGACTTCCCAAATATGCAAATCGAACTGCCTCTTAGAGGATTCTGCACAACCCTTGCGCAATCTCTCTATCGTTGTCTTTGAATCTCTGCAAAGTACTCTCTGAAACTAGAAAATCTTCCTCCGTGTCACTGTCCCTGCCCCTTTTTGTCTCTGCTTCCCTTCTCTGGCTCGAACTCTTCTGGCAACTGCTGCTGCTCTTTGGATAAATCGAACTGACCAAGGAAATTGATCTCAAGTGTGTGTTCTCCATCTACCCATTGACTTCTCCTTATAATCTTTTTTTGGGACTCCAATGGCCAAGATTAAAACTTAATCAAGGGCTAATATTATTTCCTAGGTGATCAGTGTGAGTTTCCAAATGATTCACACCTTTCTCAGTTAATATTGATTAATTAACCTCTATTCCTAAGTTTAGACTTGGGGAAATATTTAAAAATAGGTTAATAATCTAATTGAGACACTTTTAGGTGGAATTCCTAGAAACAATTTCATGCTTATGGAGAAATCTTGTGTTTTAGCCTCTCAACAAAGTTTAGAGACTATAACACCTCCGATGCTACAAAAACTAACAATATGTCCTGGATGTGATAGTATAAAGAAGACAAGGGGACCATTCCATTCTAGCAAGATCAAGACAAATGACATCCTTGAACTCATTCATTTCAACATATGTGGTCCGATGCCCGTACACTCTCTTGGTAGTCATCTCTACTACATTACCTTCATTGATGATTTCTCAAGGAAGACATGGATATATTACTTGAAGCATAAGGATGAGACCTTCAATTTGTTCAAAAATTTAAAGGCTTTGGTCGAAAATCAAATAGGGAACAAAATTAAGATCTTCAAGTATGACTATGGTGGAGAGTACATTTCCAATGAATTCATAGATTTTTGTAAGAAGGAAGATATTAAGAAAGAGACGATTGTGCCCTATAATCCCAAACAAAATCGAGTAGCTGAAAGAATAATAGGTCTATTGTAGAAGCTGTCCGTGCCATGCTCCATGATCAAAAGTTGCCATGGTTTCTTTGGGGAAAAGCTACTAATGCAATTGTATATGTTCTAAACAGGGTACCTCATCAAGCATTGGACAACAATACTTTCGAAGAAGTATTCATAGGTGTCAAGCTCGATGTTAGTAACCTTCATATATTTGGCTATCCGGTATATTTTCATGTGCCGAAGGACAAAAGGACCAAGTTGGAAGCAACAGGAAGAAAAGGTACGTTTGTTGGATATTGTGAAGATTCTAAAGCATTTAGAATATATATTCCTGGTCAAAGGAAGGCTGAAATTAGCAAGGATGTAAAGTTCTATGAAGACGCTGCCCTTGGGAAAGCAAGGGACCTTCCTCCACCTCCTCTGCCTGAAAAGAAGAATGATGATATGGATATTTCAGATGGTCCTTCCGTGCTTGAATTTGAGAGACATTAGAGGAAATTTCAGCCTAAAAGTGGCCTCCTAAAGAAAAATAATAAAATAAGAGTTATGAATTTTGGAGGGAAAAGAAGAAAACTACTTCTTTTGGTTTATCTCCTTATAGGTTTATTCAAATTTGAAGTGTAGACCCTCGTTGGATGTGGAATTAAATTCCGTTATGCATACTTTTGAGAAGATCCACATTGATAAAAAATGAAGATACATTAAAAAAACATGTTGCATCCAAGGAGTACCCATTATGCATACTTTTGAGAAGACCCATATTGATAAAAATTGAAGATACATTACATGTTTTTTTAGTGTATTTTCAATTTTTATCAACGTGGGTCTTCTCAAAAGTATGCATACAACGCGTTGAACACATTTTTTTTTATGTATCTTCAATATTTATCAATGTGGGGCTTCTCAAAAGTAAGCATACAATTTTTTTTAATGCATCTTCAATTTTTATCAATGTAGGTCTTCTCAAAAGTATGCATAATGGGTACTCCTTGGATGCAGAAATAAGCCAAAAACGAGTGTCTACACTTGAAATTTGAGTAAACCTAAAAGGAGATAAGCCAAAAATACAATTAAAAAAAGTACTTTTTCTTCTTTTCCGTCCAAAATATTTACTTTTTAAATTTAAATGATTTTGATTGGTTTACATATTATGGACCTGAAAATTACGTGAAAATTTCATGGGCACTTTTAGGCTAAAATTTCCTCTAATGAACATTGTTGATGATCCTGTGGAGCCCATGGACACCTTGGATCCTCCTCCATGTGCTCCTGCCAGGATGTTGAGAGACACATTCTCGCCTGAAGATCGTTTTGAGAAAGCAAGAAGCCATGTAGGTACTAGGGATATGTTTTAGCTATGAACAATATGATTCAAGCTGGGCCTCACAGCTTTGAATAAGCCATGAAAGAACAAGTTTGGAAGGATGCTATGGTTGAAGAATATGAATCAATTATGAAGAATGACATATGGGATGTTGTATTGAGACCGAAGGCAAAATCTGTGGTGACTTCAAAATGGCTATTCAAGATCAAGCATGGAGTCAATGGAAGCATTGAGAAATATACGACAAGGTTTTTGGCACAAGGATTATCCCAGAAAGAGGGAGAAGATTACGATGATATATTTGCTCTCGTGGCTTGATACACCACCATTCGTTCGATAGTTGCCCTTGCTGCAAGTCAAGGCTGGACCCTTCATCAGATGGATGTGGAGACAACATTCCTTCATGGCATGTTACAAGAAGAAGTATGTGTTAAGCAACCATAGGGATTTGAACTAGAGTATCAAAAGAAACATGTTTGCAGGTTGAAGAAGGCATTGTATGGTATGAAGCAAGCCCCCAGAGCATGCTGCATGGTACACCCACATAGATAGTTACCTGATGAAACCTGGATTCACAAGAAGTAATGCCGATCCTAACCTCTACTTCAAGGTAGTCCAAGGTATGCCATTGATTTTGGTTCTATATGTTGACAATCTATTTTTGACAGGTAGCGAGCCCCTGATGATCGAGTGTATGAGGAAGCTAGCCTCTGAATTCGAGATGAAGGACCTTGGACTCATGCACTACTTCCTAGGCTTTGATGTGTGGTAAAGGCCTGATGATATCTTCCTTTCACAAGGAAAATATGTCGTGAAGCTGTTGGAGAGCTTTGGAATGACATAATGCAAGTCCTTAGCCATGCCGATGGAAATAAATTTCAAGAAGCTATAGGACCCGATTTGGAAAATCCATCCGAGCATAGATAATTGATTGGGGCTCTGATGTTCTTAATGAACACTTATCCAGACATATGCTATACAGTGAACACGTTGAGTCAATTCACGACTGAGCCTATCCATGCACATTGGGTTGCTTCCAAACACATTTTGAGATATTTGCATGGAACAATCACCCTTGGTCTAAGATATTCTGCTAGAGATATTCGACTACATGGATATACCGATGCTGATTGGGTAGGAAATGTTGTTGATAGGAAGAGAACTTCTGGATGTTGTTTTATCCTTGGATCTACCATGATATCTTGGATGAGTAGGAAACATAATTCTGTAGCATTGAGTACCTCAAAGGTAGAGGATATTAACGCTAGCATGGCTAGCTCCAAAGCAATTTGGTTGAGAAAGCTCTTTGGAGAGCTGTTTGAGTAGGTCCTAGACACTACAATGATCTATTGTGACAACAAGAGTGGGATTTGTTTGGTAGAGAATCCCATATTTCATGACAAGTCCAAGCACATAGAGATCTGATATCATTACATTTGAGACATGGTGCAGATAGGAGTCGTTAGACTCCATCACATATCAACAGATGAGCAGATTGAAAATATTCTCACCAAGGCTTTGCTGAAAGGGAAGTTCTTGGTCTTGAGAGAGCATCTTGGACTGATGGATTTGACCCTTCTTAATAAGGGGCATCACTGATCGAGGACACTAAGGTAGCTCTTCCCCCCTGTTTGAGCTCTCAAGATGAGGAATTGGGATGTAGAGCTCTTGGGGTTGAGGGATCTTTGGACAATAGGGTATCACCCCTATCTGTCACCCATAGGGTGGAAGATGTTGCTCCCTTATCTTGGTCTAGCATAGTATACCCCTGCTTGCATCATACCTATTGTCGCCCAAACTATACACCTAAGTAACCTGACACGGGGACACGGGACACAAAGGACACGAGGATTCGAGTGTTGGACATGGACACAGTGACCCCCCAGAACAGGACACGTCCAAACACGTTATATATATATATATATTAAAAATTAGATATTTCTTACACAAATTCATACAAATCTATTGATTCAAACATGGATCTTCATCTATATAAAAGTTTTACAAAGATACAAAGTAACATTATGCATACAAATACAATTGTGAAATATTCATTAATGTTCCAATAGGAGAAAGACAAGATTTTGTAGTTTTCTCTTTAAGTCGTAAAAATAAAAATGTGTTACATAGGTAGTACAATGCCAATGGAAAAATAGAAATAGCAAATACAAAAAAACTACAAGCCTCAAGGCAGTAGGTAGCTCATGAGTCATCAATTCATCAAAATCAGCATAAATGTCCTCATCATCATGGTCACCACTGCTCTCCTCTGCTACATCCTCCTCCTCTATATCCAATGTCATCTCTGCATTTGTTGGTGACAGGCTCTAGCATATCACCATCATCAAATGTCTAGCATTGGCTCATTGAGATTCAAGTTGGCCAATGCCAACTCAACGCAGCTGTCCAGACCCATATCATCAGGAAAGACATCCGACATGTTTTTCTTTCCCTTAAACCACTCATCCCTATACCTGTAAATAAGATGAAAGTTGGTGTGCACATACACCATTGTCTCTTCCCTGGATTGCTCAAGCCTGCTCTTCTTGACACACTACAAATTTCCATATGTGCTCCAATTCCTCACGCAACAAGAGGATGAAGTCACCTAAGAGAGGAGCCTCATGGCTAACTGCTGTAGAGGAGGGCTTGTTGCCCCATGAGTTTCCCACCAAGAATAAGGCTTCTTAGCCCCCCTGTCTCTAATCACATCATATCCCGCAAATAGACTAGTGCCAGTGGAAAGCTTTGCAAAGCATCCTCCACCTCATCAAGGGATGCTCTATCCCGCTTGAATGCATCTTTCCTCCCCTATGAGATTTCACCATCCATGTGAGGAGGGAATCTGCGGGAAGGTCCACCATTCAGCGACTCATGGCTATAGTATTTTGGGTTCAAGGAGTGAGCCAAACAATCTAAAGGTATGCAATTCTTGTCCCATCTACTGACCAGAATATCCTGCATGGAGGTGAAAAAGGCCTCTGGTGATGTCTCATACTCAGGGAACTCACTATGTAAAATAATGCTCCTCATAGACTCAATCATGGAATCTCATCCCTCATAAACCTCTCCTAGGATGGGTTGGTCTGTATTTGCAAATCGAAGCAAAGAAATGATAGAGTCCATGGTCCAAATAAGTAGATCTACCCTCTCCCACCAGGCATCATCTAACACTGTGTCCTTCACTCTTTTTGAGGTTGTTTGATTTGTCTTTCTCCAAAAAGACCAAAACTCTGAAATAACCAGCGCGGCCATGACCTCCCTCACTTCAACATGATGAATGAAGAGGCAAACCATGTATCGACAATCTTCAACAATGATAGATTGGTGATACTCCTTGTAGATAGTGAGGGAATTTGTATGGTTTTGCACAAAGTTGCGGATATATCGTGCTCCTTGTAGATAGTGAGGGCATTTGTATGGTTTTGTACAAAGTTGTGGATATATCGTGCATCCTCAATAATGCTTCCAATCCAAAGCACATCAGAAGCAATATATTTACTTGCTAAGTTCAATGAATGGACAATGGAAGGTGTCCAAAATACTTGTGGATATTTAGCTTCCACAATCATGTCAACAACCTTGCAAACACGTGCATTATTTTTAATTATTTGCACACAAGAATCAACACCTACATCTTCAATAACTTTAATAAACAACTCACCCATATATTGTGCATCCTTGTATTGACCAAGTGCATCCACTGATTTCAAGAAAAATGGACCATTCAGGGAAGACGCCATGAAGTTGATGAGAGGGTGTCGTGCTAGATTTGTTCATCCATTAGACACGGTGCTAACCCTAGATTTTGTCCATGCTGCATTAATAGGCTCAAGCATTTTTTGTTGGGTAGAATGAGATAGCTTGCCTTTTTCCAGAGCGTTGTTGCCCTTGGTGTACACTTTAATAAACAACTCACCCATATATTGTGCATCCTTGTATTGTCCAAGTGCATCCACTGATTTCAAGAAAATTGGACCATTCAGGGAAGACACCTTGAAGTTGATGAGTGGGTGTTGTGCTGGATTTGTTCATCCATTAGACACAATGCTAACCCTAGATTTTTTCCATGCTGCTTTAATAGGCTCAAGCTTTTTTTACTGGGTGGAATGAGATAGCTTGCCTTTTTCGAGAGCATTGTTGCCCTTGGTGTACACTTTAGGCAACAACAATACTCACAAGTTGGCCTTGTTGGGATTGTAGCTCCCTGTCTGGCCAACAGGTTAAGAGAGCTTGGGGGTGTGTGATCCTTACCTTTGGTAACTTGGGTATCTCACCCAAGCTTATGATGCAAGGTGTTCTACCACATGACTCTTGAGGGTCATTGTTGGGAAGCTTAGGAAGCAATAGGATGGATGAGATATTGTATCTCACCAATTACTCGACATAGGGTGAAAGACGTATGCTCCCCTATGAGATGACATGAGGTGAGACCGTGAGAGTGTCCCATAGGACCTTCCTCATTGTACAGAGAGGGTGGTAGCTGATTCTCCTCGATGATTCTTCATCTTTTGATTCGAGAATGATTCAACAGATAGAGTTGAGTAGAGTTGGGACATGATATGATGATAGGATACCGATGATGATTACATGATGCAGTTGGAATTTATCCCTAACTGAAAGTGAGTGTTAATTTGGCAGCTTAGTGACAAATTCCAATCATGGGACTAGATTCCTTTTTTCGAGAATATCAATTTTGACTTTTGAAGCACTCAATTTGGATAAGGGAAAGTGTATTTTTGAATTGAAGCCCACAATGTCACATTTGATCAGGTCGGCCCTAAAGCAAATTGGTCACCTTAGGAAGCCTATAAATACCAATCAAGTGAACCTCATTTGGACATCACCATTAAGCATCTTCTTCTCTCTTCATTGGATTGGTTTGCACAGGTTTTAAGTTTGGTTCATACAGGTTTGAAATTGCGGTCCAAAGCTTGCACGTGGGATTAGGGTTTTTGGTTTCCAGCTGCAGGGTTGACTCAAAAAATTTTCAGTTATAACCTCAAGCATGTAGGCTCATTCGTGTAGTTAGAGCATCTTAACCACACACATAACTCTTCCTCCATGCGGTTTTGATCTAGGGTTTCAGTTTGATCGTTGACTGTAGATTAGGAAAGCTAAATCTGTTAAGTATTGTTGCTGGGATCATATTTTTGATATTGTTTTGTTGGTATTGTTGGATATTTTTGTTTTGGTTCCCAACAAGTTTTCCTTCATCATCTATCTCTCAACTTTTAGGGACTACCCCCCTTAGCTTGTCTAGGAGATACATAGTGGACAAAGTTTAGACCTTTGTCCTGAGCATTGTGGCCCTTGGTGAACACTTTAGGTGATAACAATACCCACAAGCTGGGCTTGTTGGGATTGTAGCTCCCTGTTTAGCCAACAGGTTGAGAGAGCTTGAGGGTGTGTGATCCTTACCTTTGGAAACTTGGGTATTTCACCCAAGCTTATGATGCAAGGTGTTCTAACACATGAATCTTGAGGGTCATTATTGGGAAGATTAGGAAGCCATAGGATGGATGAGATATTGTATCTCACCTATTGCTTGACACAGGGTGGAAGACTTATGCTCCCCTATGAGATGACATGAGGTGAGACCGTGAGAGTGTCCCATAGGACCTTCCTCATTGTCTTGAGAGGGTGGTAGCTGATGCTCCCTGATTCTTCTTCTTCTTTACCTTCGAGAATGATTCAATAGATAGAGTTGAGCAGAGTTGGGACATGATATGATGATAGGATACCTATGATGATTACATGATGTAGTTGGAATTTCTCCCTAGCTGAGAGGGAGTGTTAATTTGATAGCTCAGTGACAAATTCCAATCATGGGACCTATGATGATTACATGATGCAGTTGGATACTCTCCCTAGCTAAGAGGGAGTGTTAATTTGAAAACTCAGTGACAAATTCCAATCATGGGACCTATGGTGATTACATGATGCAGTTGTAATTTCTCCCTAGCTGAGAGGGAGTGTTAATTTGATAGATCAGTGAAAAATTCCAATCATGGGACCTATGATGATTACATGATGCAGTTGGATATTCTCCCTAGCTAAGAGGGAGTGTTAATTTGACAACTCAGTGACAAATTCCAATCATGGGACTTATGGTGATTACATGATGCAGTTGGAATTTCTCCCTAGCTGAGAGGGAGTGTTAATTTGATAGCTCAGTGACAAATTCCAATCATGGGACTAGATTCCTCTTTTCGAGGGGAGAAATTTTGACTTGGTGCAGTTAGAGCATGCAGGCTCATCGGTGCAGTTAGAGCATCTCAACCACACTCATAACTCTTCCTCCATGCGGTTGGGATCTAGGGTTTCAGTTTGACCGTTGACTGTAGATCGGGAAAGCTAAATCTGATAAGTATTGTTGTTGGGATCATATTTTTGATATTGTTGGATATTTTTGTATGGGCTCATTGTGCTCTTTGTTGAACATTTTATTACAATCTAATAGAAGAAGAATTACAATGGGTTTCCCCCTTGTGGGGTTTTACCTTGGTCATTGACCAAATCTAGTGTCTCTTGTTGATGTGTTGATTGTCTCCTATTGTCATTGCATTACTCTTCTATCTTTAGTTACTATTGATTGATGAAAATTATTAATTGTTATTGAAAGATTGCTAATTGAAGAATTGAATTGGGCTAAAGTAATTGAAACAACATAGAGCAGTGAAAAATTAACACTCATCTCATAAGTAGTCAAAATTCCATGAAGCTAATCCATGGTTAATTTATTAAAGTCCCGCATCTCCTTTAGGGATGAAACCTTCATATTAAATCTAGAAGGGAGAGATCTTAAGACTTTTTGGACTACAACTGTTTCATCAAGACCTTTAATGGTATCAATTATCTCATCTATACAAAGGAAAAAATTAGCGACATTTTCATCTTCATTCATCTTTAGGCTTTCAAAGTTCATTTTATGAACTTGGAGTTTAGCTTTCTTTACCTTGTCATCCCATTAATAACTGTTTAGTAATTTTTCCCAATCTCCTTTGCTAATTTGCAATGTATGACTTTAATAGACATAGATTTTGAGAGACCATTTAGTATTGCATTCATGGCTTTGGCATTATAGGAGAAGTCCATCTTGTCATCTATATTGATCAACGAAGTTGGCTTTGTATAGCCACTCAACACTGCTTGCCAAGCATCTGCACCAAGGGACAACAAATAATTTCTCATTCTTACTTTCCAAAAAGCATACTTTGATCCATCTAACAGGAGACCTTTATTAGTGAAACCACCATCATGATTGGTCGTGTTTCTAGTTGGATCTACCTTTGAGTGGTTAGAATATTGATGAAGGAACCCTATCTTATACCAATTGTTGGAAATTAAGTTTCTAATGAGAGGGAAAGCACTTCTAATAATCTAAAGAATTATATAACAAAGCGATACAATAGTTAAGATGCACACATTATAAACACAGAATATATGTGGAAACCTGTCTAGGAGAAAACCACAATTTTTTTTTGATTAGATGAATTTGCAAGCACCAACTTCAAATTACATCGGCTTTTTAGGCACTAATCTATAGGAGACACCAATCCCCTTTTCTTTGTAGGCACTATTATCGCACAAACTAGCAGGGGTCCTAAAGGGGAACCTAAAGGGACAACTACTAGGTCATAACAACAATTCGGGACAAGGGCCCACTGTCACCACAAACTATGCCCCCTTCTCTTCTTGGATTTTCACTGACGAGAGGAGTCTTAATATCCCTCACTTGTGATAGATATTCCTAGGATAAGTTTGAAGTGAGGCAAGATGACTCATTCAATGGAAGCTTTGGGAGAAGCTAGAAAGACTTTCCACAAAAAACCCCTTGCAATAGATAGCTACACGAGGCCTAGGGTTGATGTATATGCCAAAGTAGGGGTTCATCCAAGGTTAGGGTAGTTAAGAAAAAAGTCTTTGTATGATGTACTTCAACAAGTAGTTAAGCATAAGCCTTCGATAAATCCCCAAGTCAAGGCAAATTCAAGGGTTTCCACTTGGTATGAAGGCTAGGGCATCAAATATCTTGAAATTCAACCATGAGAATTGCCCCAAAACTGGAGGAGACCTAGAAGAAACACTAGTGCAAGAGACTGTCAGATTGGGTTTGAAAGATCTCACTCCTAAGGGATTTCTCATCAAGCTAAAGGGACGAAGAAAAATGAGGGAGAAAAGAAGGTGAAAATAATGATGTTTCGTTATATGATCACCCAAGATTTCTATACCTGTGCCTATCTATTGGATAAAATGGGAAATTAAGTTTCTAATGAGAGGGCGGGGGATTGGATCATAATAAAGCACTTTTAATAATCTAAAGAATTATATAACAAAGCCATACAACAACTAAGATGCACACATTATAAACACGAAATATATGTGGAAACCTGTCTAGGAGAAAACCACAAAACTTCTTTGATTAGATGAATTTGCAAGCACCAACTTCAAATTACATCGGCTTTTGTAGGCACTAATCTATAGGAGACACCAATCCCCTTTTCTTTGTAGGCACTGTTATCGCACAAACTAGCAGGGATCCTAAAGGGAACCTAAAGGGACAACTACTAGGGCACAACAACAATTCGGGACAAGGGCCCACTGTCACCACAACCTATGCCCCCCTCTCTTCTTGGATTTTCACTGACGAGAGGAGTCTTAGTATCCCTCACTTGTGATAGATATTCCTAGGATAAGTTTGAAGTGAGGCAAGATGACTCATTCAGTGGAAGCTTTGGGAGAAGCTAGAAAGACTTTCCACAAAAAACCCCTTGCAATAGATAGCTACACGAGGCCTAGGGTTGATGTATATGCCAAAGTATGGGTTCGTCCAAGGTTAGGGTAGTTAAGAAAAAAGGCTTTGTATGATGTACTTCAACAAATAGTTAAGCATAAGCCTTCGATAAATCCCCAAGTCAAGGCAACTTCAAGGGTTTCCACTCGGTATGAAGGCTAGGGCATCAAATATCTTGAACTTCAACCATGAGAATTGCCCCAAAACTTGAGGAGACCTAGAAGAAACACTAGTGCAAGAGACTATCGGATTGGGTTTGAAATATCTCACTCCTAATGGATTTCGCACCAAGCTAAAGGGATGAAGAATAATGAGGGAGAAAATAAGGTGAAAATAATGATGTTTCGTTATATGATCACCCAAGATTTCTAGACCAGTGCCTATCTATTGGATAAAATGGAGTCAAAATTTACTTCAATTTAGGAATTTTACTCAAACAAGGAGTCATAATGCATGTTTTGCTAACCCTAATGAGGCAGCAACAAAATTACAATAGAAAATTACACTTTGTTCACAATGTACAATAGAGTTTCGGGGATGCAAAATGCAATATAACCCTCTAGGAACATTGATTCATCTTCATCAATGACTAATGCATACAATGATTCAATGACCATAAATGCTCTTATAAATTTGCATTAAATTAGTGCACATTCAAGATCTTGAAATGCCATTCCATACACTTGACATATAGAAATCTAAAATATAGCATCAAATTGTACCATTGCAAAAAGAAGCTCCAAGAATGAATATCGAAAATTTCCATACATCAAAGTGCATTCCAAACATCCAAATTTGTCCAAAATTGTAGGTTCGAGTTCTTTCTCAATAGGAATCAAAATCCAAGTGATGATCATTTGAGAGAATGAATCTCTTTCTTATTTATACAAGTCCTAAAAGGCTCGATTTATCCTAATTTGGACTATTTAAGCCCTTAGTGATATTTTAATGTGCAAATAACACTAAATTTTGGTGACAAGGCCACCAAATAGCTCAAAAGTGAATGCTAAGCCATCCAATAGGGCCAAAAATGATAGAATAATAGTCAAAATGGTCGTTGGAGGGCCAAAATGAGTCCTCAAAAATGAGTGCCATGATGAAAAGGAGGGCTCCCAAGTGGCTGTGGGACCCATTGAATGGTCTCATGGGTTTCAAAATGAATCAAACATGTCAATGCTCCATCAATAAGGGCTATAATGGTGATATAATCCCTTCCATGTCTCTCCGGATGAGACAACACCCCATCTGGGCCCTGGATCAGCTGCTGAGTGTCTGGTGAAAGTGTGTGGTTGGCTAGGCAATGTGGTCCAAGTACATCATCATCTATGTATAGCTAGGGAATGAGAAAACAATATATGGTGTTGAAGAAGGCCATTGCGTGGCAATCAATGCTTTATTGTGGTGGAGGCCCTTGGCTCTCAATGCTCACCCTACAAGTGCAATATGACCCTCTGGAGGGCTTGGATCTTGGATAGGGAGGCCGAGCCCAAGATGAAGACCCACTTACAATCCTGTATAAGATCCAATGCGTCTTCTCACCTTCCATTACAACAATTCATTAGTGCAATTGAGTAAATAAGCTTGAAAATTAGGGGCAAGGTGGACACTTCATAGTGGCATGCCCTTCCAAATGGGATTTGGAGTGTACAAGTGTTATCAAGCTCAAGAAGGAGGTCAATAAAGGACCCTATTAGGTGGTTTAAACCTCTAAGGGAGTGACAGATCCATGGTACATTCATAAAATGATAGGGGTCATGTGAAATGATGGTGGAATGGAGTAGGGACAACAGGATAGGCTCCAGGCTACATGCCATGGTACAAGGACAACTATTATGAGGGAAGCCCACACATGGGTGCATGAATGAAGGAGGGAGCAATCATGGTGCATGAGTTACCTTGATCTTTGTTTTTCCACCCTTCTTCATATGACTTTTGCCTTTTATTGATTTTTCTTTCTTTTAACTCCTCGAGGCTCCAAGGGACAAGAGCATGATGTGTATGATAAAACAGTGATTACCCCCTTAAGGTTGGGCAGTTCATCGCTCACCAGGGGTTTGGGACAATCATGGGTGATTTAATGATGCAATTTGTTGATTTATGGTAGCATCGGATGTGCTCTAGGCTTGTTACTTTGTATATAGGCTAGGACACATGTATTCCATAATACCTAGAAATGGTTTTGGATAATTTCACTTAGAGATGGCTTAATTAAATTAATTATTCATTTTTTAATGTTTTTCTAAGTCTAAACTTAGGGAAATTGATTAATTAAAGGGTATTAATTAAAATAAGTGTGAATCTTCTAGATAAAGTCATGGATCACCTCCAAGTTAATCTTAGCCCTTGATTATGTTTTAATCCTGGTCGTTGAAGGGTCAACGGAAGAATATAAGGAGGAGGATGAGGGGCCTATGGAAAATATGTTGAGCACATTGAGCATTTGGCATTTTCGAGTTTGTGTGAGGAGACACAACTTTTGATCATAATTAAATCACTAGGGCAGGGTTTGCTAAGTGATTGAGATTCGGTGATCAGATCCAAAGAGGGGCAGAAGTAGAGATTGGTCAGGAGGACCAGGAGTGCGTTTCAGAGAGAGGCAACACTTACGCAGAGAGAGACAGTGCATTTATCTGAAGGGGTGATGCAGTCCTTGCAGGAAATCACGTAGAAAAAATGCAGTGTCCCTTGGAGTTAGTTCGAAGATAGCTAGAGGCTGGGGTTTCTGAGCCAGGATGGCTAAAATTCAATCTTAGAGTAGCTAGATCAATTGTAGAAAGAGGTGACACAGTTTCTCAGGCTTGCCCACATAGGCTTACACAGTTCCAGCGTAGGCACTCACGTAGAGGTAGAGAAGGGCTTCACCAGCACTGTTTAGATCAGCCAAAGACTTGCTGAGTGAGGCATATCCCACAATTATATTTGCTTTCTAGATTTCTCTAAAGGGTTTGCCAGATGTTGGCACCCTAGTTGTACTCAAGATTCTACTGCTTAATAATACAAACCCTAAGATCTGCTGTACTGGATTTCCCGAGTTGGATTTTTCCGGGGATTTAGTCCAAAAATAACTATGTCAAATGTGGATGTTTTCATTGTATTTTGTTTAGATTGTTTCAGCACTTAGATTTATTCAGCATCATTATTTGTGTAGACTGCTTCAGATATTACTTTGATATTTCACTGTAATGAAATAATTATGAAACATAATAGAAGAAGTAATTCAGATTTGTTGCAGTAGTTATCCGGATCTAGGATTTTCCACATGGTATCAGAGCTTATTCAAGCTGAAGTGCAGCGGAAACACAAGAGAACTAGCAGATTAGTGTTGAAGAGTCTGGGATCTGCATAAGCAGCAGAAGACCCTCCCAGAAATTATGTTGTCGAGGCTAGGAGGGCATTCCAGTGCAGAAAAGGCTCCCTCTGAGAGAGTTGACAGAGGGGTAAGCTTTTTCAGTTGCATAGTTGAAGGACGCAGTTACTGTACAGCAGTAAGAGCCAGTGCATAAGCGTCAGAATTTTTTTGAAAAACACAGTTGGGGATTTATTAACCTTAGAGAGTTTCTTACTCAAAGAAGCTTAGTTTCTCTCGTGCAGCAGCAAAAGCAATGACTTACTTCACAAGGAGTGCGTAAGTCTCACTGAGCAGAGGGTTAAAGAAAGAAATCGACAGTTGAGGATATGGCTAGCAATGGACTGCGTGACCAAGATAGATTGGAGGGTGCCTCTAACTATGTTATTTGGAAATCAAGGATAGAGTTTCTCCTTGATGAGCATGATCTGAAGGCCCTCATAGAGAGTGCATGTGCAGAACCTTTGGATGCAGCACATCTCAGACAATTCAAGAAGAATATGGCAAGAGCCAAGCGATTATTCCTAGATGGATTGAAGGATCACATCGTACCACACATAGCAGCAAAAGGCACTGCTAGAGAAATGTGGGTAGGGCTGGAAAAGCTATACCAAGGATCTTCCGAGCAGCGGAAGATGTACCTTGAAGAGAAGATGCGTAATACTAGGATGAAGAAGGGAGAACGTTTTGACTCCTTCTTGTCCCGTATTCAGGATACCCAAGACCAACTGTCAGCAGTAGGGGCTGCTCTCAGAGACTCAGAGCTGGTAGGGCTCACTTTGAACTCGGTTTCAGAAGACTATCAGGTCTTTTTCCAGAGTATTCTGGGCAGATAAAGGCTTCCAGGATGGGAAGCAATGTGGGCAACCTGACAGCAAGAAGAGCTGAGGAGAGACCTCCTCAAAATCCATTTGGAGGATGGCAGCGGTGGGTCGCAAGTCAAGAAGGAGGAAGAAGACAACACTGCCCTTGCATCAAAGGGGCAACAGAAGTAGAAAAAGATGTTGAAATCTGGTTATTGGAGGACAGGTGGTTCCCTAAGGCTTTGATCTTTGGCCTAGGGAACAGTGTCCAAATGAATTTAATTTTTCTCCTAAAGTGACTTTATAAAGTTATAAAGTCAAATCTAATTTAAAGTGACTTTAAGTGATAAAGTTATTAAGTCTAATTTTAAAGTGACCTTAATAAAGTCAATGTGAAATTAGAAAGTCAAAAGTGACTTTGGAAATAAATGACAAAGTGGGGTGAATTAAAAAATATAAAGTGAGATTTAAATGAGCATTTAATTTCAGCCCTAGATCTAAAGCTATTTCAATCATTGGATTTAGGGATTCCCCAAAAGTCACTTAGGGTTAGGTTAAAGGAGGAGAAGGAGGGAAAAGGTCATTCATTCTTTCATGCGCAGATTGAGAGAAGGAGAAGAAGAGAGCAAAGGAGATTTCTGAGCAGTGAGGAGGAGAACAGAACCTTGGCACGCATACCGAGGCATCACTTCAGCAAATCCGTACAACAAGGAGAGGCACACAGTTCAAGGCAGTTTGGGCACGAATTTCAAGGCAAAATCGTACAGCAGCTTGGGCACGTATTCCAAGGAGGCTATACAGTAGTTTTGGCATAGATTTCGAGGAGTAGTTTGCTGGTTTTTTAGGCACGATTTTCAAGGCAGTCCATACAGTGAGTTGATGTCCCTGTGCATGGAAACAGAGGCAGAAAATCGTACAACATTTATTGCTGTTTCTCTGCACGCAGTTTGAGGAATCCATACAACAACATTTATTGTTGTTTGCACGCTTTTCAAGGAGGCCATACAACAACATTTAATGCTGTAATTTCTGGGCACAAAATTCAAGGAGGCTGTACAACATTTATTGCTGTTCCTGTTTTGCTGTTTGCACATTTTTCGAGGCGGTGGTTAAGCACGAAAAGGAGATAAGTTGTATTTGTTACTTGGTAAAATTTTTCTGAGTATTTCTCTCTCATTGTAAAAGCTATTTATTAGAAATAAGAAGAGCTTTCGAATTGGTTTTCCCCAAGAGTTGTAGGGGGTTTTTTCAGGGTCAAGTTGACAAAAAATAAGCATGTCTATTTTCTGTGTGTAGCTGATTTATTTTTCTGAGTTTTATTTCTGCATTTCGGCACTGTGAAATTTCCAGAATTTGTGTTTTCAGAAATTATTTATTTTTCCAGCTATGGGAATGGACATTTAACTTTATGGGAGAAATAAGGAGAAACTGAAAACCGGGGTTGGGTTATCAAATTTCTACAAAAGAAATATCTATCCAGGATCAAGTGCTTCTGATGTGGGGAAATGGGACATTATGCCACACAGTGACCTCTTAAGAAAAAGGATAAAGAGGAGAAGGAAGATCCACAAGCAGAAGTTGCCAAGATTGAGGCAAAAAAAGATTGTGCTATGTTAGCTCTTATTCCAAAAGGAGAGAAGTGGGCTGACTTGGAGTTGTAAATCCAGAATCTACAACTGGTAGGATCCTTGAGTATTTTAGAACTCTTGGATCACATGTGAGCTATGACAGCCTAAAGACATTAACAGGATGGACAGTTGCAATGGAAGATGAGAAGACAGTGCAGTGGCTAGCAGTACGAGAGCCTGATCAATGCAGAGAGGGAGCAACAACATTAGTAGTTGAGCAGCAACAGCGCAGTGTAGTGCAGTTCTCACGCAGTGCAGAGCAGCAACAATGCAATATTTTCAGTTGCAGATTTACTTGTCCAATTCCAGATGTTTTTCTGAAGCAGCAGTGCAACAGTAGCAATAGCAGATGAGCAGCAGCAACGCAATGCACAATAGTGCATCGCAGTGCAGCGGCATAGCTACAGAATTCAGAGGGAGTTGCAGTATAGTGGTAGTTGGCAGCGGTATGCAGAGTCATCAGTAGTACAGATGCAACATTTTCTTCAACAGTTTTGGTGAGCAACATCAACAGCACAACAACAGATATTCCAGAAGTCAGAGCAGCACATCGAGTTGTTTTGCTAGAGCACTTTCCTCGCTAAGAGGGAGTGTTGATTTATGGTAGCATTGGATGTGCTGTAGCCTTGTAACTTTCTGTATAGGCTAGGACACATGTATTCCATAATACCCAGAAATGATTTTGGAAAATTCCACTTAGAGATGGTTTAATTAAATTAATTAATCGTTTTTTAATGTTTTCCTAAGTCTAAACTTAGGGAAACTGATTAATTAAAGGGTATTAATTAAACTAAGTGTGAATCTTCTAGATAAAGTCATGGATCACCTCGAAGTTAATCTTAGCCCTTGATTATGTTTTAATATTGGTCGTTGAAGGGTCAACGAAAAAAATATAAGAAGGAGGGTGAGGGGCCTATGGAAAATACGTTTGAGCACATTGAGCATTTGGCATTTTTGAGTTTGTGTGAGGAGACACAACTTTCGATCATAATAAAATCACTATGGCAGGGTTTGCTAAGTGATTGAGATTCAGTGATTAGATCTAGAGAAGGGCAGAAGCATAGACTGGTTAGGAGGACTAGGAGTGCATTTCAGAGAGAGGTAGCACTTACGCAGAGAGAGATAGTGAAAATTTCTGAAGGGGTGACGCAGTCCCTGCAGGAAATCACGCAAAAATAACGCAGTGTCTCTTGGAGTCAGTCCGAAGATAGCTAGAGGCTAGGATTCCTGAGCGAGGAGGGCCCAAATCCAATCTCGGATCAACTAGATCAGTTGCAGAAAGAGGTGACGCAGTTTTTCAGGCTTGCCCATGTAGTTCCAGTGTAGGCACTCATGGAGAGGCAGAGAAGGGCTTCGCCAGCACTATTTAGATCAGCTGGAGACTCGCTGAGTGAGGTATATCTCACAATTATATTTGTTGTCTAGATTTCTCTAAAGGGTTTGCCGGATGTTGGCACCCTAGTTGTACTCAAGATTATGCTGCTTAATAATACAAACACTCAGATCTGCTACACCTGTTTTCTGGAGTTGGGTTTTTTCGGGGACTTAGTCCAAAAATCACTGTGTCAAATGTGGATGTTTTTCATTATATTTTGTTCAAATTGTTTCAACACTTAGATTTATTTTGCAACATTGTTTGTGTATACTGCTTCAGAAATTACTTTGATATTTCACTGTAATGAAATAATTATGAAACATAATAGAAGAAGTAATTCAGATTTGTTGCAGTAGGAATCGAGATCTAGGATTTTTCACACAATGGGCACACATAGGGGCCCTAGGAACCAGGGTGATGGCCATAATGGTATGGGGTGGAGCTCATGCTTGGATTTTTCCCACATGCTAAATTATTATGTCTCAACCATATTTTGCATTTTATGGTACATTTCCATTTGTAAGTGGCCAAATTATGCTTTCAACTTTCTTTTTAGCTGCATCAACCTCTGGGGCATCGTTCCAGGCCCAACCCAAAGTGTGGGCAAGGGGTAGGGGAGGCTAACTCCTTGGGACCTAATGGACAAATGTGGACCCAAATAGGAAAAGTTTGAAAAGGAGTTATAATGAGCAAAGGGGAATGATATATATGGTGTTGAGAAGCGGGACCACACAACTAAAATCAAAGTATCCCATGTAGTGCCACTCCTAATAGAAGTAGCCCATAAAGGAGATCCCACGAGACTATGATACAATATTAACCACCAAGTTGGGACAAGGGAGCAAGAGTACAAGCCAAGCCCATTCTTTCTGTTGAATCCCCCCACTAATCGATGTCCAAATGTGTCAAAGAAAAGCAAGCAAAAACACCCAAATGCCTAATGAGAAGCCATACCTTCGGGGTTGGAAGGCCCACCTTGAAACATATGATCATAAAAGATGGGTGAGGGCACATAATGGCTGGCTCAGGTGGCAGAGAATGGTGGCACAATGAGCTATCTGGTGGCTGCAAGGGCTACTGGCTGAAGACAAATCTAGAAGAAAAATTCTCCTATAGGGGTCACCCATTGGTGGTGGGTAACATCTGGGTCCAACTGGGACATGAGCTCTCAGTAGAGTGCACAAACCATGTAATCAAACGGGGAAGTCATGAGAACACCAACAATCTCTTGGGACCGCGACTTGTTACCTGCACATCAAAGACTAAGCACATGGGGCATCATGTTTTTATGGCATCCTTTGATCGCCCATGCTTTTATTAGTCTGTAAAAATCAACAAAAATTAAAAATTCAATCTAAATGAACCTAATCTAAAATGAGAATATAATATGATATTAAATTCTAATGCAAAAATCAATATTTGATGCATCCTACTCTAACATGCATGGTTACGTTATTCGAATGCTAAGTGTAATCACACAACCAATGTAACCAACATATCATTAGATCAATATAAGAATACTTTCCCATATGATGACTCGTGCAATAAATCCAAAAGCCAAGATAGGAAGATTCATATGTTGGACAATCAGGGCAGGAGGTGGGAAAATAAGAGACCCAGTCATCTCAGAGAGGAGTAACGTTTAAAGGGAAGGACACCAACTTGGAGAGTGAGATCTTTTCCTGTAAATATAGAATGGATGATCGGTTAACTAGACTTGTGAAATATCATTAGATCAATATAAGAATACTTGTCCATATGATGACTCATGCAATAAATCCAAAAGCCAAGATAGGCAGACTCATATGTCGGACAATGAGGGTAGGAGGTGGGAAAATAAGAGACCCAGTCATCACATAAAGGTTTAATGTGTGAAGGGGAATGACACCAACTTGGAGAGTCAGATCCTTTCCTGTAAATATACAATGGATGATTGGTTAACCAAGCTTCTGAATTCCCGATCAAGATCCTTCTTATTAATGTTATGTGTTATGGCCTCCCTAAGGTCATAATGGGAAGAATAAGGGGAACAATGACTTGGAGAGACACAACAAGTAGGTTTCTCGGTAGGATGATTGAATGCAAGAGAGGCAACCCGTGTGTGCTCATTATGCTCAGGAGGAATGATACATATAATTAATTCTCTATCCTCGAGACCATCTTCAAAAGGGGGAAAATGTTTATCATTAGAAGGTTTGAGGAAATGGTCCACATGTGCACAACTACATCTCCAGGATCATGAGGAAAAACAAGGGTCCTATCGATATCATCATCATCGGTGTCATAGATAGGGTCCCTGTCAAAACGATGCTTATGGATTTCCCACTTCCCCACTTCAATATGTAAGTAATCATTGATATCAATGTCCAAAGGGGTAGTGGGATCCTCTTTTCCCTGATCTTCTTGATGCTCAATGACGGCCTCCTCCCAAATGTCTAATGAGTCAGTTTGGAGATAGCTCGAGGCTGGGGTTTCTGAGCCAAGAGGGCCAAAATCCAATCTCAGATCAGCTAGATCAGTTAGAAAGAGGTGACGCAGTTTCTCAGGCTTTCCCACGCAGTTCCAGAGTAGGCACTCACACAGAGGCAGAGAAGGGCTTCACCAGCACTGTTTAGATCAGCTGGAGACTTGCTGAGTGAGGTATATCTCAAAAATTATATTTGCTGTCTAGATTTCTCTGAAGGATTTTTCGGATGTTGGCACCCTAGTTGTACTCAAGATTATGCTGCTTAATAATACAAAGACTCAGATCTGCTGCACCGGTTTTCCTGAGTTGGGTTTTTCCGAGGACTTAGTTCAAAAATAACTGTATCAAATGCAGATGTTTTTCATTGTATTTTTTTCAGATTGTTTCAACACTTAGATTTATTCCGCAACATTATTTGTGTAGACTGCTTCAGAAATTACTTTGATAATTCACTGTAATGAAATAATTATGAAACATAATAGAAGAAGTAATTCAGATTTGTTGCAGTAGGAATTCGGATCTAGGATTTTTCACACAATGGGCACACATAGGGGCCCTAAGAACCAGGGTGATGGCCATAATGGTAGGGGGTAGAGCTCATGCTTGGCTTTTTCCCACGTGTTAAATTATTATGTCTCAACTATCTTTTGCATTTTATGGTACATTTCCATTTGTAAGTGGCCAAATTATGCTTTCAACTTTCTTTGTAGTTGCATCAACTTCGTGGGCATCATTCTAGGCCCAACCCAAAGTGTGGGCAAGGGGTAGGGGAGGCTAACTCCTTGGGGACCAAATGGAAAAGTGTGGAACCAAATAGGAAAAGTGTGAAAAGGATTTATAATGAGTGAAGGGGAATGATATATATGGTGTCGAGAAGCGGGACCACGCAACCAAAATCAGAGTATCCCATGTAGTGCCACTCCTAATACTACTAGTAGCCCATAAAGGAGATCCCACGAGACTATGATACAATATTAACCACCAAGTTTGGACAAGGGAACAAGAGTACAAACCAAGCCCATTCTTTCTGTTGAATCCCCCCACTAATCGATGTCCAAATGTGTCAAAGAAAAGCAAGCAAAAACACCAAAATGCCTAATGAGAAGCCATAACTTTGGGGTTGGAAGTCCCACCTTGAAACATATGATCATAATAGATGGGCGAGGGCACATAATGGCTAGCTCAGGTGGCAGAGAATGGTGGCACAATGAGCTATCTAGCGGCTACAAGGGCTGCTGGCTGAAGATAAATCTAGGAGAAAAATTCTCCTATAGGGGTCAACTGTTGGTGGTGGGTAACATCTGGCTCCAACTGGGACATGAGCTCTCAGTAGAGTGCACAATCCATGTAATCGAATGGGGAAGTCATGAGAACACCAACAATCTCTTGGGACCGCAGACTTGTTACGTGCACATCAAAGACTAAGCACATAAGGCATCATGTTTTTATGGCGTCCTTTGATCGCCCATGCTTTTATTAGTTTGTAAAAATCAACAAAAAATAAAAATTTAATCTAAATTCACCTAATCTAAAATGAGAATATAATATGATATTAAATTCTAATGCAGAAATCAATATTTGATGCATCCTACTCTAACATGCATGGTTACATTATTCGAATGCTAAGTGTAATCATACAACCATTGCAACCAACATATTGTTAGATCAATATAAGAATACTTTCCCATATGATGACTCATGCAATAAATCCAAAAGCCAAGATAGGAAGAATCATATGTGGGACAATCAGGGTAGGAGGTGGGAAAATAAGAGACCCAGTCATCACAGAGAGGAGTAATGTCTAAAGGGAAGGACACCAACTTGGAGAGTGAGATCCTTTCCTGTAAATATAGAATGGATGATCGGTTAACCAGACTTGTGAAATATCATTAGATCAATATAAGAATACTTGTCCATATGATGACTCATGCAATAAATCCAAAAGCCAAGATAGGAAGACTCATATGTCAGACAATCAGGGCAAGAGGTGGGAAAATAAGAGACCAAGTCATTGCAAAGAGGTTTAATGTGTGAAGGGGAAGGACACCAACTTGGAGAGTCAGATCCTTTCCTGTAAATATACAATGGATGATCGGTTAACCAAGCTTGTGAATTCCCTATCAAGATCCTTCTTATTAATGTTATGTGTTATGGCCTCCCTAAGGTCACAATGGGAAGAAGAAGGGGAACAATGACTTGGAGAGACACAACAAATAGGTTGCTCGGTAGGATGATTGAATGCAAGAGAGGAAACCCGTGTGTGTTCATTATGCTCAAGAGGAATGATACATATAATGAATTCTCTCTCCTCAAGACCATCTTCAGAAGGGGGAAAATGTTTATCATTAGAAGGTTTGAGGAAAGGGTCCACATGTGCTCAACTACATCCTTAGGATCATGATGAAAAACAAGGGTCCTATCGATATCATCATCGTCGGTGTCATAGATAGAGTCCTTGTCAAAACGATGCCTATGGATTTCCCACTTCACCACTTCAATATGTAAGTAATCATTGATATCAATGTCCAAAAGGGTAGTGGGATTGTCTTTTCCCCGATCTTCTTGATGCTCAATGACGACCTCCTCCCAAACATCTAATGCTTGGCATGCTTGAAAATGCTTAAGCAAGCCATCAATGAACTGCTCAATGGATGAGATGCTCTTAGGTTTGTAACCATGAATTATAACCATTGAGGGATCTCATGAATAAAATTATGAGCACATCATGGTGGACTACTCTAGCCTTTGAAGCATGTGCAATAAATCTTTCTACATGATGAATTGTAGAGAGTGGATGGCCATCAAACTTGGGCACCATATTCCATGTGACATGATTAGGGTGTCTAGGGAGGCTAGTGATGTCCAAGGCGGGAAATTCATCAAAGAAAGACATCCTATTAAGATATACATGTAAATTATGTAGGAGTCGCTAGAGTGAATTTAGAGATGCCTAGAGAAATGCTCGCTTCATAGTACAAGAATTGACCTTAAAGTTCGATGAAGAACTGTTCTTCCAATGGAGTCACCTAGAATGATATGTCAATATTGTTGTATAGGGAACAATGTGAAATTTTCAATCTGAAAACTATACAGTTGCAGTTATTTGCAGAAATCTTCTAGCAAATATTGAAATAAATACTACTGCAACATTCACAAATACATATGCAGAGAAATGAACAGGAAAGGGCATAAGCACAAGAATCAATCACATGTACATGGTTATTTTTGGACAATTGTCCTCGGAAAAACCCAATGCGGGAAAACTGGTGCAGCAGATGAGGGTTTTATTAATTCTTCAGCAAATGATTTCTTTACAAGGTAAAATACTGGCAGATAAAATCTGAAATACCTGAGACAAAATTCCCGACTCCTTCCAACAAATCTCAGACAACCTGAACAACCTCTGCTATCTCCTGTGCTTGTCTGCGTGTTTCTTTGTGCAGTCCCAACGCTAGACTGCGTAAGTCTACGTAGGGACCACGTGGGTTCTCTGCGGTGCACCCCAGAGCTGCCTCTAGTGTGTTGATTTATGGTAGCATCAGATGTGCTCTAGCCTTGTAATTTTGTATATATGCTAAGACACATGTATTGCATAAAAACCAGAAATGGTTTTTGGAAATTCCACTTAGAGATGATTTAATTAAATTAATTAATCATTTTTAATGTTTTTCCTAAGTCTAATCTTAGGGAAATTGATTAATTAAAGTGTATTAATTAAATCAAGTGTGAAACTTCTAGAAAAAGTCATGGATCATCTCCAAGTTAATCTTAGCCCTTGATTATGTTTTAATCTTGGCCGTTGAAGGTTCAACAGAAGATTATAAGGAGGAGGGTGAGGGGCCTATGGAAAATCATCATACGAAGAAAGAATCAAGAGTTCGATTTCTTCAGAGTGAGGAAGAATTGAAGTGGTTCTCATTTGTAGAGAGGGGAAGGTAATATCTCCAGGAGGGAGAATTTCTGAAGTATAGATTGTGCATGAAGAGGAGAGAGTGAGGAGCCAAAGCTTCAATGCAGAGTTACCCTAGTAGCAATTACGCTGGGCTAGTGCAAAGAAGTAGAGGGAGTTACGTTTTCTGTTGGAGGAGCAACTAAGGGTTCACTTGGTGTCAGGAGGACATTTTTGGGAAGGAAGGAGCACTCTAGTCTCATATAGCAGCAGGCTCAGAAGAAACCACGACAAGCAGCAGAAGTAGTGACGCAGTGATAGCGTGAGTGATGTAGTCACTAAGCGGAAATCACGCAGAGCCAGTCAGTGTGGGTGCAGGTCAGTGTCGGAACTTAGATGGTGATGTGAGAATTGTCTCACTCAGCCTTTTCTCATCAGAATTATTCAGGTGATTGTCTGATATTCACAATCACATCTTGTACTTAGAATTTTTTGCATAATAAAAAAACCCTCAGATCTACTGCACCGGTTTTCCCAATTTGGGTTTTTCTGGGGACAATTGTCCAAAAATAACGGTGTCGATGTGTGATTACTTACACTATTTTGATATGTGATTTGTTAATCGTGAAGTCTACAACATATTTTATTTTGTTATTTAACACAAGTGAAATGTTAAATAATTGTGTTTGACAATACAATAGAAGAAATTTAATAAGTAGCTGCAGTAGAATTCTCCATTATAGAATTTTCACACAGTGGCCCACTGCTGCACTCTATCCCTGACCTCAGTCACTTGTCTCTCTCTTCCTGCTTCTACAAAATCTTCACCCTGCAACTCTCCCACTGAAATTGAATTCTCTTACTTTATATGCCCGACTTGTTTTCCAAATGACCCTCAAGCCCTCTTTTATAGTCAATGGCTAAGATTAAAACTTGACCTAATCTTTGTTTTCTAGAAGATTCACACTTTGACTTATTGATACCATTTAAATATTTCATTTCCCTAAGTCATGAACCTAGTGGAATTTCCACAAATGGTTTCTGAGTTCTTTGGAATGCTGCTGTCCAAGCCTCCTTGCAAAGTTTGAGACTTGGAACACTTCCGGATGCTACAAAAATCAACACTCCATCTTAGCGAGGAAGGTGTTCCAACAATATGCCTGCTGCATACTGTTATGCTTTTGAAGCACCCTCGCTGCGGATCTCTGGACGATGCCCCTCATTTGCTGCGTTGCTGCCCTCTGTACTACTGCCTTTGACACTACCTGTTGTCACTACTGCATCTGTACAAAAGCTCCCTCTGAATACTGATCCTATCCATTTCTGCTATTGGAAAGGATTCTTCGTCATTCCCATCTTTTCTCTGAAGTAGGCAAACTTAGTCTTCCCTAGAGCTTTTGTGAGGATATCTGCCACCTGCTCTCCTGTTAGAGTGTACTGCAACTGAATAGCTCCACGTTGTACACAGTCTCTGATGAAGTGACACCTGATATCAGTATGCTTCAAATGATCATGAAATACATGATTTTCAGAGAGCTTGATGCAACTCTAATTATTGCATAAGATACTGGTCGCTTCCATTTTCTCCTTAAGTAGGTTCACTAACAGTTTTCGAAGCCATATGGTCTCACACGAAGCTGTGTTGGCTGCCATATACTTTGCTTCTGCTGAGCTCAGTGCTACAGACTTCTGTTTCCTGCTGCACTAGGAAGTCATTCCTGATCCTAGACTAAAACAATACCCACTGGTACTCTTCTGATCTACTGAACTCCCAACCCAATCTGTGTCGGTGAAACCACTCAACCTGACATCATTGCTATGGGTGTACTTCAATCCAAGCTCGGCTATTCCTTGAAGGTACCCGAGAACATGCTTGGTTTCTGTGCAATAAGCCCTCTTAGGTTCTACCATGAGCTGACTAAGGGTATTTACAGCATAACAGATGTCTGACCTTTTGTTTACCAAATGCATCAATGATCCTATGAGCTGCCTATATAACGTAGGACCAGCCTCATCGTCTTTGGATGTGTTGATTTTCTTCCAGTTGGTGATCATTGGAGTTGTCATGGGTCTATAATACTCCATCTGAAATCTCTTGAGAATCTCTGTATTGTATCTTCCTTGACCAAGAAAGGTCTCTCCATTCTGCTGCCAAACCTCCAACCCTAGAAAATAGTGCATCCTTCCTAGATCCTTCATGTCAAATTCCTCAGCCAAATTATTCTTACAATCTGTGATGAGCACTGATGATCTTGTCATGAATAGATCATATACATACAAAACTATTATCAGAGGCTTAGTCCCTACTTTCAGATAGTAGAGATTCGGATTTGCGTCACTCTTGACGAATCCCATCTTCTGTAGGTAGCTGTCAATTCGACTATACCAGGCTCTAGGAGCTTGCTTCAGTCCATACAACGCTTTCTTCAATATGCACACAAGTCTTCTGATCATGCGTCTTGAAGCCCTCTGGTTGTTTTATATACACCTCTTCCTTTATCACCCCATTTAGGAATGTCGTCTTGACGTCCATCTAGTGAATCTCCCATCCCATCTGCGTAGCAAGGGATATCATGGATCTGACAAAGGTGTATCTGGCTACTGGGATGAAGGTTTCTTCATAATCAATCCCTTCCTTTTGAGCATACCCCTTAGCCACAAACCTGGCTTTAAATTGCTTGATGCTGCCATCTGCACATTACTTGACCTTGTAGATCCACCTTTATGTTACAACTGATCTCTCCTGAGGTCTGGGGACCACTTCCCAGACATCATTCGTCATGATGGAACTGTACTCTTCCACCATTGCATCAACCGACACCTAGTGTTGAGTTGCTTCCCAAAATATGGAAGGTTCTTTGACTTGAGAAACCAAGGCTTGATACCTCTCAGGTTGCTTACGTTGTCTCTTCTCATTTTGGGGGACTCCGACAAAGTCCTCTGCAGCTTTCAAAATCTGTCGTAGTTCCCTGCTCGTTCTTCCACTGGTAGTGGGTCGATTTACCAGCTCTCCCTCTTCAAAATCCTCGAGAGGCACGTCCCTTGGGTTCCCATGCCTTCGAGAGGCAACTGAATTTTTTTCCGCTGGTTGTTGGGGCTGAACCAGAGGCTCCACCTCAGAATGCATAGTAGAAAGCAACTCGCAGGACCTTTTGAAGGCCTTCTCCTCCATGAGCTTCACATCCCCTCCGCACCACGAATTTCCTGCTCTCAGGAATGTAGATACGATATGCCTTTGCATTCTTGCTGTATCCTACCAGAAACCCTTTTTTTGCAGTCATTTCCAACTTCTTCCTCTTCTCACTGGGCACATGACAGTAAGTTGCACTGCCGAAGATCCTAAAGTGACTCACTTCAGGCTTACTGCCAGTGAAGACACTTTCCGGTGTGATCTTTCCCAATGCAACGTGAGGAGTCCTGTTCTGAATGTAGACAGTTGTATTACAAGCTTCAACCAACAAAAATTTGGGCATGTCTTGGTCATACAACATTTCCCTTGTTGCTTCAATAAAGGTCCTGTTTTTCCTTTCTGCCACACCATTCTGCTCTGGATTGTATGGAGTTGTCCACTCTATCTATGTATTCACCACCATTGTCTGATCGCAACACCTTGATCCGCTTTCTTGTCAGATTTTCAACCAGAGCCTTAAACTCTTTAAATTGACTGAAAACTTCATCCTTGGTCTTCAAAAAGTAGATCCAGGTTTTCCTGGAATGGTCACCAATGAAGGTGACGAAGTAATCGGCACCAATAAGAGCTCTAGTGGACATTGGTCCACAGATATCTGAGTGTATCAAGTCCAATACACCCTTGGCCCTATTGTCGCTTCTCTGATACACTGCCTTGGCATATTTTCCCAATACCCACCCCTTGCAGACATCATCTCATTTAGTGCTCAACTCTGGAACTCTTGTGTCAGTCTTCTGGAGAATTTTTAATGCCCCATGATGCAAATGTCCCATACTTATGTGCCATAGCTCATTCAAGTCTGTTTCATCTGCGCTGCCGACCAGTGCCATTGGAGACTCAAGTTGCAACTTGTAAAGTTTGTTGCTTCTTATCCTGATCTGTGCCTTCTTCTTCCAACTAGGGTGTTTGACGTAAAACATATTTCCAATAATGTAGACTTCATAGCCTCGGTTTTGAAGCTGAGACGCTGAGAGCAAGTGCATCCCCAACCTGGGCACATGCAGTACATTAGTGGCCCGGATCTTATTTCTAGCCCCGGTCTGAAAAACTACGATACCTCCTCCCAATAGGAGTGCATTTTTCTTTATTACCCATGGTTATTTTAAAATTCATCTACTCTTCTTGGTAGTTGGAAAAACACTCCCGTACTCCAGTCATGTGAGCAGAGGCTCCACTGTCAATATACCATACATTAGAAGAAGCAGTGCTTGATACACAAGCAAATTCTTCTTCAAGTCTGGATGCTAGAACAGAGACATTGTGATCCATCTGTTCTATCATGCTTCTTTCCCTCCCTAGAGAACTGCGTGAACCCTTCTGCGCTGCTACTGCAGCGGTAGACTTTCGTTCACTAGTCGATTCTCCATTCCTGTTACTTATCTCTGGCTCTGATACCATATACCAGACATCAGAAGACGCAGTGCTTGTTACGCAAGTAAATTCTTCTTCAAGTCTGGA
Source organism: Pinus albicaulis (assembly GCA_034641835.2). NCBI lineage: Eukaryota > Viridiplantae > Streptophyta > Pinopsida > Pinales > Pinaceae > Pinus > Pinus albicaulis. The sequence goes on from CM076579.1 coordinate 340,095,658, forward strand.
TGCCAGAACAGAGACATCGTGATCCATCTGTTCTATCATGCTTCTTTCCCTCCCTGGAGAACTGCGTTAACCCTTCTGCACTACTGCTGCAACGGTAGACTTTCGTTCACTAGTCGATTCTCTGTTCTTGTTACTTAACTCTGGCTCTGATACCATGTGAAATTTTCAATCTGAAAACTATACAACTACAGTGATAGATTAATTCCTCCTACTTATTATTTCAATAAGTTATTTTCAGAAATATTTTGGCAAATATCGAAATAAATACCACTGCAACATTCACAAATACATATGCAGAGAAATGAACAGTAAAGGGCATAAGCACAAGAATAAATCACATGGACACAATTATTTTTAGTCAGTTGTCCCCGGAAAAACCCAATGCGGGAAACACCGATGCAGCAGATGGGGGTTTTATTAATTCTTCAACAAATGATTTCTTTACAAGGTAAAATACTAGCAGATAAAATCTGAAACACCTGAGACAGAATTCCCGGCTCCTTCCAACAAATCTTTGACACCCTGAACAACCTCTACTATCTCCTGTGCCTGTTTGCGTGTTTCTCTATGCATCCCCAGTGCTAGACTGCTTAATTCTGCGTAGGGTATGCATGGGTTCTCTGTGCTGCAGCCCAGAGCTGCCTCCAGTGGCCCACTTCTTCCCTCTGCCTCTGACCTCAATCACTTGCTGACTCCCTCCTCCTTCTGCTTCTGCAAAATCTTCACCCAGCAACTCTCCCACTGAAATTGAATTCTCTTACTTCAGAATCGATCTCCTTCGGGTACTGAGTGTGTTAATGTTTGATTACTCAGAGTTCGTGCTTAGCATGCTCTGACTTCCTTTCAAGCACTAAACTATTGGATATCTTTCTCATGTCCTGCCTTTGGCATTTTAATGTTCATTACTCAGAATTCATGTCTCATGCTCTGACTTCCTTTGAACATTTGTATATTGAGTAAACTCTGTATGTGTGTATTCCACTTTGATTTAAATATCTACATGCCTCAACTTCCACAAGGAGAGCCTTTGTCATTGAGATTTCTGTCACTGAGTCCATAGCCCAATGGTAGTAAGCTTTTATCTTTTCAACCTGCAAACATACAAAACCAATACATAATTCATAGAGTTGGCCATCTATCTTTATCATTAACCAATATCATAAATTACCTGTGAGAGAGCCCTCTTAGACTGAAGAGGATAAGCTTCAGTTAGAAGTGGTTTGAAACAGTTACACTAAAGTTTTATGATCAGCAACCAATCAAGTATGATTTTGGTGATAACAAAGTGTATGCGCGGCTTGTTTTCCAAATGACCCTCAAGCATTCTTTTATAATCTTCTCGTTGGGGAACCAACGACCCAGATTAGAAGTTTAATCAATGGCTAATATTAAAACTTGACTTGATCTTTGTTTTCTAGAAGATTCACACTCTGACTTATTAATACCCTTTAATTGATCCATTTCCTTAAGTCATGAACCGAGTGGAATTTCCACAAAGGGTTTCTGGGTTCTTTGGAATGCTATTGTCCAAGTCTCCTAGAAAATTTTGAGACTTGGAACACTTCCGAATGCTACAAAAATCAACGCTCCATATTAGCGAGGAAGGTGTTCCAACAATATGCCTGCTGCATGCTGTTCTGCTTTTGAAGAAACCTCGTTGCGTATCTCTAGACGCTACCCCTCATTTGCTATGTTGCTACCCTCTGTACTGCTGCCTTTGACACTATCTACTGTCACTGTTGCATCTGTACAAAAACTCCCTCTGAATATTGATCCTACTCATTCTTGCTACTGGAAAGGATTCTTCATCATTCCCATCTTTTCTCTGAAGTAGACAAACTTAGTCTTCCCTAGAGCTTTTGTGAGGATATCTGCTACCTGCTCTCCTGTTGGAGTGTACTGCAACTGAATAGCTCCATGTTGTACAGAGTCCCTGATGAAGTGACACTTGACAGCAATATGCTTCAACTGATCATGAAACACATGATTTTCAGAGAGCTTGATGCAACTCTGATTATCGCATAAGATACTGGTCGCTTCCATTTTCTCCTTGAGTAGGTTCACTAATAGTTTTTGAAGCCATATGGCCTCACATGAAGCTGTGCTGGCTTCCATATACTCTGCTTCTACTGAGCTCGGTGCTACAGACTTCTATTTCCTGCTGCACCAGGAAGTCATTCCTAATCCTAGACTGAAACAATACCCACTAGTACTCTTCCAATATACTGAACTCCCAGCCCAATTTGCATAAGTGAAACCACTCAACCTGACATCATTGCTACGGGTGTACTTCAATCCAAGCTTAACTGTTCCTTGAAGGTACCTGAGAACATGCTTGGCTGCTGCCCAATGAGCCCTCTTAGGTTCTACCATGAACTGACTTAGGGTATTTATAGCATAACAAATGTCTGGCCTTGTGTTTACCAGATACATCAACGATCCTATGAGCTGCCTATATAACGTAGGATCAGCCTCATCATCTTCAGACGTGTTGATTTTCTTCTAGTTGGTGATCATTGGAGTTGTCATGTGTCTACAATCCTCCATCTGAAATCTCTTCAGAATCTCGGTAGTGTATCTTCCTTGACCAAGAGGGATCTCCCCATTCTCCTGCCAAACCTCCAACCCTAGAAAATAGTGCATCCCTCTTAGATCCTTTATGTCAAATTCCTCAGCCAAATTCTTCTTGCAGTGTATGATGAGCCCTGATGATCTTGTCAAGAATAGATTATCTACATACAAAACCAGTAGCAGAGGCTCACTCCCTACTTTCAGATAGTAGAGATTGGGATCTGCATCAATTCGACCATACCACATGCACTAGGAGCTTGCTTCAGTCCATACAACGCTTTATTTAATCTGCACACATGAGTCTTCTGATCATGCTTCTCGAAGCCCTTTGGTTGTTCTATATACACCTCTTCCTCTATCACCCCGTTTAGGAATGTCGTCTTGACGTCCATCTAGTGAATCTCCCATCCCATCTGCGCAGAAATGGATATCATGGATCTGATAGAGGTGTATCTAGCTACTGGGGCGAAGGTTTCTTCATAATCAATCCCTTCCTTTTGAGCATACCCCTTAGCCACAAACCTAGCTTTAAATTTCTCGATGTTGCCATCTGCAACATACTTGACCTTGTAGATCCACCTTAATCCTACAACTGATCTCTCCCAAGGTCCGGGGACCACTTCTGAGACATCATTTGTCATGATGGAACTGTACTCTTCCACCATTGCATCAACCCACACCTGGTGTTGAGTTGCTTCCTAAAAACTGGAAGGTTCTCCGACTTGAGCAACCAAGGCTTACTGAGGTTGCTTATGCTGTCTCTTCTCATTTCGGGGGACTCCGACAAAGTCCTTTGCATCTTTCAGAATCTATCCTAGTTCCCAGCTTGTTCTTCCACTAGTGGTGGGTGGATTTATCGGTTCTCCCTCTTGCAAATCATTGGGAGACACGTCCCTTGGGTTCCCATGCCTTGGAGAGGCAACTGAATTTTCTGCCGCTGGTTGTTGTGGTTGAACCAAAGGCTCCAACTCAGAATGCATAGCAGAAGGCAACTCGCGGGACCTTCTGAAGGCATTCTCCTCCATGAGCTTCACAACCCTCTGCACCACGACTTTCCTGCTCTTAGGAATGTAGATACGATATGTCTCTACATTCTCGCTGTATCCTACCAGATACCCCTTTTCTGCAGTCATTTCCAACTTCTTCCTCTTCTCACTGGGCACATGACAGTAAGTTGTACTGCCGAAGATCCTAAAGTGACTCACTTCAGGCTTACTGCCAGTGAGACTCTTTCTGGCGTGATCTTTCCCAATGCAGCGTGAGGAGTCTTGTTCTAAATGTAGACAACTGTATCACAAGCTTCATCCCACAAAAATTTGGGCATGTCTTGGTCATACAACATTTCTCTTGTTGCTTCAACAATAGTCTTGTTTTTCCTTTCAGCCATACCATTCTACTCCGGATTTTACGGAGCTATCCACTCCCTTTTGATACCTTCCCTTTTGTAGAATCCAATGAATTCCTTATCTATGTATTCACCACCATTGTTTGTTCGCAACACCTTGATCCGCTTTCCTGTCAGATTTTCAACTAAAGCCTTAGACTCTTTAAACCGACTGAAAACTTCATCCCCGGTCTTCAAAAAGTAGATCCACATTTTCCTGGAATGGTCATCAATGAAGGTGACGAAGTACTCGAAACCACTAAGAGCTCTAGTGGACTTTGGTCCACAGATATCTGAGTGTATCAAGTCCGATACACCCTTGGCCCTATTGTTGCTTCTCTAATACGCTGCCTTGGCATATTTTCCCAATACCCACCCCTTGCAGACATCATCTCGTTTAGTGCTCAGCTCTAGAACACCTGAGACAGTCTTCTGGAGAATTTTTAATGCCCCATGATGCAAATATCCCATTCTTCTATGCCATAGCTCATTCAGGTCCGTTTCATCTGTGCTGCGGACCAGTGCCATTGGAGACTCAAGTTGTAACTTGTAAAGTTTGTTGCTTCTTACCCCAATCTGTGCCTTGTTCTTCCAAATGGGGTGTTTGACGTAGACCCTATTGCCAATAATGTAGACGTCATAGCCTCGGTTTTGATGCTGAGATGCTAAGAGCAAGTTCATCCCCAACTTGGGCACATGCAGTACATTAGTGGCCTGGATCTTATTTCCAGCCTCGGTCTGAAAAACTACGGTACCTCCTCCCAATAGGAGTGCATTTTGCTTTATTACCCATGGTTATTTTAAAATTCATCTACTCTTCTTTGAAGTTGGAAAAACATTCCTATACTCCAGTCATGTGAGCAAAGGCTCCACTATCAATATACCAGACATCTGAAGAAAAAGTGCTTGATACGCAAGAAAATTCTTCTTCAAGTCTGGATGCCAAAACAAAGACATCGTGATCCATTTGTTCTATCATGCTTCTTTCCCTCCCTGGAGAACTACATGAACCCTTCTGCGTTGCTGCTGCAACGGTAGAATTTTGTTCACTAGTCTAGTCTCTGTACCTGTTACTCAACTTTGGCTCTGATACCATGTGAAATTTTCAATATGAAAACTATACAGTTGCAATGATAGATTTATTCCTCCTACTTATTATTTCAATAAGTTATATTCAGAAATATTTTGGAAAATATTGAAATAAATACTATTGCAACATTCACAAATACATATGCAAAGAAATGAACAGTATGGGACATAAGCACAAGAATCAATCACATGTACACAATTATTTTTAGACAATTGTCCCCGGAAAAACCCAATGCAAGTAAATCGGTGCAGCAGATGGGCATTTTATTAATTCTTCAACAAATGATTTCTTTACAAGGTAAAATACTGGTAGATAAAATCTGAAACACCTGAGACAAAATTCTCGGCTCCTTCCAACAAATCTCTGACACCCTGAACAACCTTTGCTATCTCCTGTGCCTGTTTGCGTGTTTCTCTGCGCAGTCCCAGTGCTGGACAGTGTAAGTTTGCATAGGGTCTGCGTGGGTTCTCTGCACTGCAGCCCAGAGTTGCCTCCCTCCTCCTGCTTCTGCAAAATCTTCGCCTTGCAACTCTCCCACTGAAATCGAATTTTCTTTCTTCAGAATCGATCTCCTTCAGGTACTGAGTGTATGCCCAGCTTGTTTTCCAAATGACCCTCAAGCCTTCTTTTATAATCTTCTTGTTGGTGAACCAACGACCCAGATTAGAAGTCATGGCTAAGATTAAAACTTGACTTGATCTTTGTTTTCTAGAAGATTCACACTCTGACTTATTAATACCCTTTAATTATTTCATTTCCCTAAGTCATGGACCTAGTGGAATTTCCACAAATGGTTTCTGGGTTCTTTGGAATGCTGCTGTCCAAGCCTTCTTGCAAAGTTTGAGACTTGGAACACTTCCGGATGCTACAAAAATCAACAAACAAGACACACACCTCGTGTCCCCGACAATGGCACCAAAACTGTTGGCGCACAAACTAGTAGGGGTCCTAAAGGGAAAAATACTAGGGCACAACGAAAATTCGGGACAAAGGTTCATTGTCACCATAACCTATGCTTCACTCTCTTCTCATATTTTCATTTATGGGAGGAGTCCTAGTATTCCTCACTTGTGATAGATATTCCTAGGATAAGTTTGAAGTGAGGCAAGATGGTGTTGGAAAGTGTAACTAGGTTCGGTTTTCATAATGACTAGTAATTATGAATTTATGTAAATGTAGAAGACAAAGATAATAAAATATATTTTTGTAATGCTTGCTTCATGGGTTTCACGAGCAAGGAGTTATTATTATAGGTCAAAGAATTCTTCTTGATGGCTTTTAGGGTTTGTCATCTTGTCATAAATGTATACTTTAGAGTCATGTATATGAAGTGTTGTTACACTTGTAAAGTCAATTCATTGATGTAAGTAGTATGCGTCAAGTGTGAAAATTTCAATCTTGAAATACTACTGCAGTGATAGATTTACTTCTCCTACTTACAATAAGTTATTTACAAAATTATTCAGTAAATTTTGAAATAAACACTACTGCAACAATCACTCATGTATATGTAGAGAACATAACAATAGAAAATACAAGCATAAGAATCAATCCTCCTACTTATTATTCCTCCTAAATACAAGCATAAATTTATTCCTACTACTTATTATTTCAATAAGTTATTTTTAGAAATCTTCTAGCAGATATCGAAATAAATACTACTGCAACATTCACAAATACATATGCAGAGAAATGAACAGTAAAGGACATAATCACAAGAATAAATCACATGTACACACTTATTTTTGGACAATTGTCCCTGGAAAAACCCAATGTGGGAAAAACGGTGTAGTAGATGAGGGTTTATATTATTCTTCAGCAGTGAAATCTTTACAAGGAAGGTCTGACAGAAACAATTGAGAAGACTTCTTGAGATACACCTGAAGAATTTCTGACACTTGAGGGAGTCACCAGCCCTCATGCGTCACTCTGTGTCTCTCCTGCATGGTCATCTGTGCAGAGCCAATGTAGCTTGCGTCATCATTATGTGAGACTACTGTGCTGCTCCTGTGTGCTGCTGCCTCCTTCCCTCGAACCTCGTCACTGCTACAACCCTCTGGTTCCTTCATCCTGCAAACCTCCCTTTGAAATCGAATTATATTCCTTCAGAATCGGCTTCCCTTGGGTTATTGAATGCTTGCCCGACTTACTCTCCAAATGACCCTCAAGCCTTCTTTTATATTCTTCTCATTGATGAAGCAACGACCTAGATTAGAATTCTAATCAATGGCTAAGATTAAAACTTGACTTGATCTTCATTCTCTAGAAGATTCACACTCTGTTTTATTAATACTCATTAATTATTTAATTTCCCTAAGTTTAGACTTAGGGTCTCCATTAAAATAATTAATTATTTTAATAAAACATGAACTGAGTGGAATTTCCACAAACAGTTGTTGGGTTCTTTGGAATATTGGTGTCTAAGCCTCCTCACCAATTTTCAGACTTAGATCACTTTCTGATGCTACGAAAATCAACATCGAGACCTTGTCAAATGGCTCGTTGTAGATGGCTAAGCATGATGGAAATACCTCTGATCAAATCAGTCTAACAATGTTGGAGATACTCCTCTCAAGTCGGCTCTTAATCAGATGTAAAAGTCAGCGTATAAAACAGGCACAACTATTCATGGACAGGTCGACTAATTAGCTATGCCCAACCACTATATATACCCAAGTAGATTACATGGAACATAACACAAAACATTTCGGATTAGTCTGAGTTTTTCGGACATGTTTGAGGCTATATTACAGTAACATGGTCTGCGGTTTGGTGCATAATAGACAATGAAGGAAAGGAGTTACAGTTGGAGTGTAAAAAAACGAAGAAAACAATTATTATGTTACTGTCTTCGGTCTAATAAACTTCGGGTATCTCTACTAGGACTATAGTGGCACATTATAGTTTGGAACTGCAACAAGAAGTTAAGGGTTGACACTGTTAGGTATGAGATTCTAGAATATAATATGAAGAAGGATACAGTGAAGAAAAAGGAGCTGTGACATTGGGTTCTGGGTCTATATCAAGGATTACAAGTAGGACCGAAGAAAGGACTTGACCCTAGATAGACCAAGGGCTAGAAGAATTGGCATATCTCTGAAGTATATGCTACAACAAGTCTTTAAAGGAGGTCAAAGATAGTTTATCTAGGAACCGAGATTTCCTAGTGTCAAGGAGTGTAGAAAGACGAAGGAGTACAGTTAGAGACCGAGTTCTCTAGTCTTGGTGCAGAACCGTGCATAAAAGGAAATCATCATAAGGAGCCAAGAAAAGCGCAGTGACAAGGTCTTGGAGGCATACAAGGGTCAAGGGTCTGTGTCATGGTCATGGTATTTTTCAACTGAAAGTCTATAAGAAGAATTACTTGCGGGTTTTCCTCTCTAAGAGGGAGAGATTTTGGCCCTGGCTTGAATAGCCTAAATTTGTGTCTCTTTTGTTTTGATAATTGACTTGATGAAAGACATAATAAGCTGATAAAGAGAAGACCTAAGTAAGAGAAGTAAGCTCACAGGTAATTATCAAGTACAGAATTGAATTAAACTATGCCCTTCCAAATTCTCAACAGATGGCTCATTCAATAGAAAGGGTTAATAAAGATGCAAGCTTTGGGAGAAGCTAGAAAGGCTTTCCATGAAAAAACCCTTGTAATAGATAGCTACACGAGGCCTAGGGTTGATGTATATGCCAAAGTATGGGTTCATACAAGGTTAGGGTATTTAAGAGAAAAGGTTTTGTGTGATGTACTTCAACAAGTAGTTAAGCATAAACCTTCAAGAAATCCCGAAGTCAAGGCACCTTCAAGGGTTCCCACTTGGTACGAAGACTAGGGCATCAAATATCTTGAAATTCAAATGTGAGAATGATCCCAAAATTGGAGGAGACCTAGAAGAAATACCAACGTAGGAGACTGTCAGATTGGTTTTGAAAGATCTCACTCCTGAGGGATTTCGCACCAAGCCCTAGAGGGGCTACCTATTCTTGAAGGGACGAAGAATAAGGAGGGAGAAAAGAAGGTGAAAATAATGATGTTTCATTAAGTTGATCTGATCACCCAGGATTTCTAGACCAGTCCCTGTCTATTGGAGAAAATGGAGTCAAAATTTACTTCAATTTAGGAATTTCACTCAAACAAGGAATTTACAATAGAAATTTAAACTTCGTTCACAATGTACAATGGAGTTTCGAGGATCTTATAGCAATATAACCCTCTAGGAACATTCATTCATCTTCATCAATGAGTAATGCATGCAATTAGGATTCAATGACCATAAATGCTCTTATAAATTCACATTAAATTAGGGCACATTCAAGATCTTGAAATGTCATTCCATACACTAGACATATAACAATGTAAAATATAGCATCAAAATGTACTTACTAGACAAAGAGAATATATCCATCACTATTGTAAAAAGAAGCTCCAAGAATGAATAGAGAAAATTTCCATGCATCAAAGTGCATTCGAAACATCCAAATTCATCCAAAATTGCAGGTCCGAGTTCTTTTTCAAGAGGAATTGAAATCCAAGTCATGATCATTTGAGAGAATGAATCTCTCTCTTATCAAAGGCTCGATTTATCCTAATTTGGACTAATTAAGCCCCTAGTGATATCTTAATGCACAAATAACACTAACTTTTTGTGACAAGCACACCAAATAGCTCAAAAGTGATTGATAAGCCATCTAAGAGGGCCAAAAATGATAGAATAATAGTCAAAAGGGCCGTTGGAGGGCCAAAATGAATCCTCTAAGTGCCATGATGAAAAGGAGGGTTCCCAAATGATGACCAAGGTGGTGGCCCCTTGACTTCCAAGCAAAACACCCTGTTGTGCTCCCAAATGATGACGAATGGGGCACCCCCTTGACTTCCAAGAAAAACATCTTGTGGTGCTCCCAAGTGGATGTGTGGCACAATGAATGGTCTCATGGGTCTCCAACTGGATCAAACATGTCAATGCTCCATCAATAAGGGCTATAATGATGATACAAGCCCTCCCATGTCTCTTTGGATGAGACAACACCCCATCTGGGCCCTGGATCAGCTCCCAAGTCTGGTGCAAGTGTGTGGCCGGCTGGGCAGTGTGGTCCAAGTACATCATCATCTCTGTATAGCTGGGGCATGAGCAAGCATTATATGGTGCTGAAGAAACTTGTTATCAATCAGAAGTTTTCCTTGGCTGTGGAAGGCAACTCACTGAGGAATCCTTCAAACCTCTTTGGGATTGAAAGCTGGCCCTTCAATTTGGAGAGGGATTTCTATTTAAGTCTGCTACTCAAGGTCATTGCGGTAGCAGGTCATTAATATACTCATTGGCCAGATTTAACTTGTAACGGATGAATTTGGTTTGGAAATAAAAGAAAAGAGACCACTGGGCATGGAGTCTTTGACAAAAAAAGATATCTGCTAGTCACAGGTCATATGAACAACTCTAAATAGAGGCAAGATAGATTACGATCTCTTTGACAGGTTAGCAAATGAGATATGGTAGAATATTATAGAAAATAAACATCAACAGTAGAGCATTATGATTTCTGCAATCGAAACGCGTCGGAAAAATATACTTACATGTGATTATCACTGAATCTAAGCATTCAATACGAATTCCAATTCATTCAACTTTATCCAAATATTGACGATTAATGGTCAGAAGGCGTGGCTAAGGAGAAAATAAACGCAGTAGAAAAACAGATAGGAAATCATTCACGCATGAATCTCTGAAAACTGCACATGTTACACCGCTTATAGGAAATTAAATTAATCTCAAAAGTATACACAAGGTTTCTCTTTTCCCAAAAAATTTTGAACCCTGATTACTACAAAATCATGAAATAATTAGACCATTACAATAAACAAACTGTCTCTATCTTTAGGAACAAAACTAAATCAAAATCAACTAAAATCTGAAAATAAAAATAAATAAATCTGGAAAAGATAACAAAATCCCTCGAATGGTTGAAGGCTGGAGTGAAATTTGGAACTGCATCCTTAATATTTGGATTTGATTGCCACATGTTCATGATGTGCTGGGTTTGTGCATTGAGATCAGGAAAATTGATTTGATTGCTGATTCCATGTCTAAAAATCTGCTATGCATCTCAACTGTTTCCTCAAATTTGATCATTAAATATTGATTTTGTTGCAAAAAATGCTCAACTGTGAAATGTGTCATAAACTGTTTGGAGCACTTGTGTTCCGTCTCATAAGCGTATCTCCTTGTGTACACATAATGCCAGATATACATCACACTCAGCAAAACATAGTTAAGGGGAAGTATCCTAAGTAGTATGTCAACTTTGTTGATCCAATCACAAATACATACATTGCAATCAAAAGCAGATTTGTGAGCAGCGTTAAGGTAATGAGCTAAGTCACCTGATACGGGAGTTCGGGATTCGCCGGATACGGGGATTCAAGAATCGGATTCGGGATACGGTGACCCCCAGAACAGGACACTTCCGGGATACGATACGGTATATATTATTTTATTAAATATATATATATATATATATATATATACACACATTAAAAATTAGATATTTTTTACACAAATTCATTGATTTAAACATAGATTTAAGATCTTAGATACTCATACATGATACATTGATACATCATACAATTGTCAAATTTACTTAGAAAGACAAGATAGTAAGATACTGTAGTTTTCTCATTAAGTCATCTGAATCAAAATGTGTTACATAAGTACACTGCCAATGGCAAATAGAAATAGAAAATACAAAAAAACTACAGTCTACAAGACTACAAGCCTGAAGCCTCAATGAGTCAGAGTCAATGAGTCATTAATCCTCATCATCATAATCAACATCACTGTCCTCATCCCGATCATCATGCTCACCACTGCTCTCCTTTGGCTCTGATGCATCCTCCTCCTCTGTCATCTCTGCATTTGTTGATGTGGAGGATGATGCCTCTACTCTATCATCAAATGTGACAGGCTCTAACACTGGCACATTGAGATCCAAGTTGGCCAATGCCAACTCAACACTGCTGTCCAAACCCATATCATCAGGAAAGACATCCCACATCTTTGTCTTTCCCTTCAACCAATCCTCCCTCTTCCTGTAGATGAGATGAAGGTTGGTGTGCACATACACCATTGTCTCTGTCCTAGACTGCTCAAGCCTGCTCTTCTTGACACTGTACAAATTCCCATATGTGCTCCAATTCCTCTCGCAACAAGAGGATGAAGTCACCTGAGAGAGGAGCCTCATGGCTAACTGCTGTAGAGGAGGGCTTGTTGCCCCATGAGTTGCCCACCAAGAATAGGGCTTCTTAGCCCCTGTCTCGAATCACATCATAGCCTGAAAATCGCTCAGTTTCAGTGGAAAACTCTGCAAAGGCATCCTCCACCTCATCAAGGGATGCCCTCTCCTAAAAAATCCTCCTCAATGCATCTTTCCTCCCCTGTGACATTTCACCATCCATGTGAGGAGGGAATCTGCGGGAAGGTCCACCATTCAGCCACTCATGGCTGTAGTATTTTGGGTTCAAGGAGTGAGCCAAACAATGTAAAGGTGTGCAATTCTTGTCCCATCTGTTGACAAGAATATCCTGTATGCTTGTGAAGAAGGCCTCTGGTGATGTCTCACTCTGGGCATTGACTCTGTAAAACAATGGTCCTCATAGACTCAATCATGGAACCCCATCCCTCATAAACCTCTCCTAGGATGGGTTGGTTTGTATATGCAAATCAGAGCAAGGAAATGATAGGATCCATGATCTGAATAAGTAGATCTACCTTCTCCCACCATACATCATTCAACACTGTGTCCTTCACTTTCTTTGAGGCTACTTGATCCGTCTTTCTCCAAAAAGACCAAAACTCTGAAATAACCATGGCCCTAAGAGCAGTCTTGACCTTCCTCAACCTCTTCAACATGATTAATGAAGAGGAAAACCGTGTATCCACAATCTTCAACAATGATAGATTGGTGTACTCATTGTAGATAGTGAGGGCATTTGTATGGTTTTGTACAAAGTTTTGGATATGCCGTGCATCCTCAATAATGGCTCCAATCCAAAGCACATCAGAAGCAATAGATTTCAGTGCCAAGTTCAATGAATGGACAATGCAAGGTGTCCAAAATATTTGTGGATATTTTGCTTCCACAATCATGCCAACAACCTTGCAAACAGGTGCATTATCTGTAATGATTTGCACACAAGAATCGACACCTACATCTTCAATAATTTTAATAAAAAACTCACCCATATATTTTGCATCCTTGTACTGTTCAAGTGCATCTACTGATTTCAAGAAAACTGGACCATTCAAGGATGACACCATGAAGTTGATGAGTGGGTGGCATGCTGGATCTGTCCATCCATCAGAAACAATGCTAACCCTAGATGTTGGCCATGCTGATTTAATAGGCTCAAGCATTTTGTCCACCTCTTTCTTTGCCTTTGTCAACAATGTGGTTCTGAGCTTCTCTAACCCAGGAGGCACATACCCTGATGGAGCCCCATGACTAAGAGCTCGGCACATCTCAATAAATAGAGGTGACCGTGCAACATTAAAGGATATGAAGTTCTGATAGAAAAAATATGCAATGGTGAGATCAAGCTCTTCCCTCTTCTCTTTTTGAAAAATCTTGTCCATTGGACCAACTGCAGTTGCCTTTCTCTTTGCTGATTCTCCCCTACTAAAAGTCTCAAAAGGGAACTTGTTGCTGCTTTTCCTTAAGAATGGAAGGGGGTCATCATTCTTGTTTTTTTTTTATTTTGCTGCCACATTTGCCTCACCAATACCCTGCTCTTTCTCCAATTCCTTCCTCTTTGGCGATTCAATTGTTGTACAACATTTAATGCCACAACATGGAATACCCAACAAAAGAGCTTTCACACGGAAATATGTGCAAGTGAACTTGCCGTGGCAAAAATTGCATTTCCATGAACAATTTCCTCGTCCTCCTTTTTTTGCTGCCCCTTCCTCTCTTGTCACATATTCCCACAATGGGTATTTGGGGTCAACAATTTGTTTTCCCTGCACATTTGAAGCTGTTGTTGTAGCCCCACTTCCAATGGATGGAATACTTGCAGACCCTGATGAAAGAGGGACAGGTGGGGCATCTCCAATGGGGACATTCTTCCCCTTTCTTTGCCCCTATCTTGCTACCTTTGATTGAGCCATGAATACTGTAAAAAATAAACAAAAATAACCAAATATATAAAACATATGCACATGCAAACACTAACAGCAAACTAAATGCAAAATATATAGGGATAGTGCACTTATCGGATGCTCGAATCTCTTTGAAAAAACTCCCTTTCTCCTTGCTAACCCTTTCTTCTTGCAAACCCTTACTCCTTGCTCACTTCACAAACACAAATCGGTGAGAAAGAATGAGTCAAAAATATTTTTTAATAACCCAAAATCGCACTTTTTGAGAGAGTGAATCCAACTATATGGGATTAAGCCGTATCCGTATAGGGTACGGTTGGGATTCGCCGTATCCTGTACGGATACGGCCGAATCCCAAGAATCGGGTACGAATCCTGGAGTATCGTATCCAATTCGCCGAATTCGGAATTCGAGAGCCCTGGGGGACGAATCCAGTTTCTTAGGTAATGAGCATATCACCAACCACAGCTACACCCTAATCGTTAATTTGAACATCACTATCAACATCACTGTCCCATATACAGCTATGCTTTGAGATATTATGAGGAGACTCCTCTTTCTGGAGCACATATTGTGGTGCCCTACTTGGACCATCAAGTACATAAGGCAAGAAAGTATATTCAATCTCTTCCTAGCAGAGCTAGGAGAAATTAACCCTTTCAAAACCCAGGAAAAAGAGCATAGTCGCAGAGGACAAAGGCATTTTGCTTTCAAAAGTATACAACTTCCATGAAAAGGCATTATCCCAATATCTATCTTCACTAGTTTTATAAGCTCTGAGTCTCTGTCTGCAGTGATCCAGCTGTAACGAGAAGGAAGGTGAGATGGCCAAGATCAAGACTAGCGATGGCAACATGTCAACCAATGTAGAAATGGATATTTCCAAAATCTGAAACTACTCACCAAAGAGAATAGGACTGATGTTACAGGGAGGGCAAATTCATCCAGATCTAAACAGCGCTGCCAATTTTGTTATTTAAAATATATATGTACCACAATTCTACTGTGCCAGGATTCATTGTTTGTTTTATATATATATATATATCAGAAATCCAAATGTTGGACTGTTTTACCTTTCACGCTGGGTGGACAAATGGCGTTCGGGTTTTGACTCGGTGCACTGGGGTCTTAATTCTTGGATGATTACACGGCTCTGCGTTTGATTACACCATACCTTGCATGTAGCATTCAAGGGGCACTTGAAACCTTCTTCAGTCACCTTTTTAAAAGCAAATTTCCATGTGGTAATTAGCTGTCAGTGTGTTGATAATATTTGTGTGTTTAAACGAGTTTCAACCTATGTGCTCATATATGCTGCCTTTTTCCTTTATAAATGGGAATAATCCTACATTTGAAATGTAAACAAATACACAACCTACACCCCTTGTGAGCTTGTCCCTGGTTTGATGCTCGGTCCTGGACTGGCTCGACATTTGTGTTGGCTTGTGGTGTGCAGCATGGTATCGTAGCTGGAATGTTTGGAATGAAACTCCATAGGACTTGGAGATAATTTTTGCAAAAAATTATAATAACTCTACAAAATTACCCGAAAACACAAATGAACTGATAAGACCAAGAACAATTTTTTTTTTCTGCAGTGCCTACTTCGTTTAAAATTTTTGTACCAGTGCTGACAAAATATTTGTTAGTGCTTCTGAGTTTTTTTTTGAAAACTTCAAACAATATACTCTCAGCTACCCCCAAAGTAAACTGTGATAACAACCGGCTCCAACGGGGATGCTGTCACCTTGAGAGGCAACAAGAACCCCGGTAGACCAGGTGCCTAGTCTATTGGGTTGTTCTCAACTTGAAAACCAAGTCCTTTTTGAAATCTGAAACTTTCTCCAACTAAAACCAAACTGCAACCCAAACTGAAACTATACACTACATTGTAAACTGAAACTGAAAAATGCAGTAAACTGAAGATGTAAATGCTGAAAGAAATGCTTGCCCAACAAGCTTATTGATCACACCTACCTACTCTAAACTGCTGCAAACTATAAACTAAAACCAAACTGCAATCCAAATTGAAACTGAAAAATGCAGTAAACTGAAGATGTATATGCTGAAAGAAATGCTTGCCCAACAAGCTTATTGATCACACCTACCTACTCTAAACTGTAGAAAAAAATGTTGAATTAAATGATTCAAAAATGCCAATGTAACTAGTCCAGTAGCTGCTCAAACACTCTGGCTTTTTTATCGTACTTCAACAAATTCAAAACTGGACAATGTAGTGGCAAAGACAACTTATGATGCATTTTATCTCTACAGTGAAAACGTGGCTGAAAATTCAAGCTGAAAAAACCTTCCATGTAAGCAGCTATAGGATCATAAAAGACATCGACATGAATGCCATAATTTGTTTGCTAATTCTCAAGGCATTCTACAATTTGACTATTATGGTTGGACATTTCACATATGCTTTCTATGTCAAACTCATACCCATATTCCAACTGTGAGTTGTCAAACTCATACGCATTCTCAATATCAAAAGGCAACAAAATGTCTTTTTGGCTCTACTGAAATGAAACTTCAAAAGGAAGACCCTGAAATGGAGAATTTTGGGTTATTTACTAATCTTTAAAAGGCTCTAGCTCTTTCTCAATGTCCGTGGCAAATTTATCGAAAAACTAAATCTTAGCTTTTGAGCTACATTTGCATGACTTCAAAATTTGTATCCACTTCATCTTTCTTAAACATATCCTTCCATTCTCTAAAACCTTGGATGGAAACAAAGTCTATTGCAAACTCTTCCTTCTCCATCCATGTTTCCAAAAAGATAACCCAAAAGTGTGTTGTAGACCTTATGGATTTAACAAATAAACTTTCAACCCAACTTCTACACTTTCCTTGGAATGAATCATAAAACAGTCTAAGAAATACATCTTCATTCTTGTTAATTTTGGGCAACTAGGTCCAAACACTATGTTGCACTGCTCATATGATGATGGTCATATTTTTTGTTGGATTCCTCTTTTGGAGAGGTGCAAGATTGATCTAAAGATCATCTTGATCGGATGAGCAGAACATTGATTTTGAATTTATTTTCCACATGCGCAAGGTTGGCCAGATTTATTCCACATGCCTAAGAGATGTGTCACACACCCTCAATGATGAATATGAATTGGAGAGACTTGGAGGTCATTTTCTCATCATCTCATCACACATTCTATCATTGTGATTTGATTGGTTCGATAGCCTTTGGAGGCCTTTTTCCCCTCACACGTGTGGAGTGAAGCTTTCGTTTTCTGCGCTGATCTATTTAGGGCTTTTCTGCTGCGGTGTTGACTAGCGTTGACTGTGGTCAACCCTTGGTCATTTGACCTTAATCTTTTGCAAAATTCTGATTTTAGGATGCCGTACAACTGGGCACTAAAATTGAGGAATTCGGGGCTATTTGACCAAAGCCCTAGTTTGCTGCGTTGAATTTTTTGACGCTGCATGCATTGACTTTTCTGCGTTGTCCCTGGTTTGACTTGTGTTGACTTGTGATGAGCCGTCTTTGAGGGTTGTGGGTGTGACACATGAAAGTGCTGGCTGACCGAGAAAGACTTTGTTGGTTGAAGCATCTTGCTAACCGCTGTAACACAACAATATCTCATATCTTTGTTGGACATAAGGATTTGTAAATCTGATCTCTGTTTGGCTTGTCTTCTATTGATCTATTATTGTGTTCTATTAGAATTTTACTTTCAATTTTGTGTGATTGCTATTTTGTATTGGGCCTAAGAAATATTGAAGTAAAAGTGCATCAAGCATAGAACACCATTGTTATCTATATTTTGAACATGGTATCAGAGTTGAGGTGAAGACAAAGTCCAAGAGTCCAGGCTGGTGTTAGAAGCTATCTCTAAAGGAAGAAATCCTATCAAGGACAAATGGTCTCCTCAACCTACAAGGGTTTCAAGGCTGATGATAAATTGAAGGATAAGTTTGATTATCATGCATGGAAGATATCCTTGGAATTGGCGCTAGAAGATCAAGATGTCATGGACTATGTACAGGGGAATATTCAAGAGCCTCCATCAAATGTAGCTGCTGCCATGAAGTCGAAGTATAGAAAAGGGGAAATCAAAGCAAATATGATTATCCGAGATTCTATTCATAAGCACTTGGTTGCTTACATTTCTGAGCTGAAGACATCTAAGGAGATGTATGATAAGCTAGTGAGCATGTTCAGGGCTAGCAATGCTAATCAAATCCTCTTCTTCCATAATCAATTGAAGAATATCAAGAAGGGTAAGGATGAATCTATTTAGTCCTATTTTATGAGGCTCACTGAAATCAGGAATAACCTCCTAGCTATTGGGGAAGAAATATCTGATCGAGAGATGGTTCTTATTACACTTGGAGGTATCCCCCATGATTGGCATGTATTCAATACCACTATTCTCAATAATAATGTGATTCCTGATTTTGATGAAATATTGATGAGATGCACTCAAGAGGAAACAAGAATGATGGAGTATGCCTCTAATGGTAATGGAAGTGACCCTTCTGCCTTTGCCGCTCATGCAAAGAAGAAGAACCATGGTGGCCCGAGAAATCAAAACCATGGTAGAGTGGGGCCCAAAGGAAGGAAGGGAAGATGTTGCACTTGTAACAAGACTAGTCACTATGCAAGAGAGTGCCCTAATAGAAGGGACTCTCCCAGGGATGATGACAACAACAACTCGAGAAGGAATGACAAGAACAACAGGTTCCAAGGAAAAAGGAAGGCTCCCTTTGATCATAATGGAAATGGGAAACCTTTCAAGAGGTTAAGAAATTCCAGGTACGATGAGTATAATGTTGTTGATAATAAGAGAAATGATTTTATTCTTGTATCTGCCCTCTGCTACATCTCCACCCGACACCCTTTATGTCTGGTTAACTGATAGTGGTGCTTCAAGGAACCTCACTGGTTATAAAGAAGCCCTTTTTGATTTGGTTGAGAAGGATACTAATTTGGAAATTATCCTTGGAGATAATGCCACCTATCCCATGAAAGGGACAGAGACTGTGACCCTCCATTTATCTCAAGGTCAAGTCATCCGATTACAAGATGTGTTTTATGTACCTGATTTGAAGAAGAAACTTGTGTCCATTTCGACAATGGAAGACAAAGGGTTCGAGGTTGCATTCGTTGATGGAAAGGTACTTATCTGGAAGAAGAACTTCAAGGAAGCTCTTTCTATTGGTTTTAGAGTTGATACACTCTACCAGGTTGGAGGAAGTCCATTGGGGGCTATGACATGTGATACAACTCTTCAAACAGAATTATGGCACCGGAGGTTTGCACACCTTCATTACAAAGCCCTTCCCGAAGCAAGGAAGGTGGTGACAGGGATGCCCAAATTGAGAGATGATCATGAAGGTATATGTCAGGGTTGTACTGAAGGGAAGCATACAAGGGGACCATTCACCTCAAGTATCACAAAGACAACTGATATCTTGCAGTTGATACATTCTGACGTATCTGGTATGCTGCATGTGACATCCTTGGGAGGATGTTCCTATTACATGACTTCTCCCGCAAGACGTGGATATATTTTTTTTGAAGAAGGACAAAGCATTCAAATGGTTCCGTACCTTCAAGGCCTTGGTGGAAAATCAACTGAGAAGAAAATCAGAGCTTTGAGGATTGACAATGGGACTGAGTATGAGTCAAATGAGTTTAATGACTTTGTAGAGAAGCTGGCATTAAGAGGGAGACCACAACTGCATACACTCCTGAGCAAAATGGTGTTGCTAAAAGAAATAACAGGACCATTGTGGAAGATGCCCGCGCCATGCTATGTGACCCAGGTCTTCCGAAGTTTCTTTGATGGAAAGGTACTTGTCTGGAAGAAGAAATTCAAGGAGGCTCTTTTTATTGGTTTTAGAGTTGATACACTCTACCAAGTTGGAGGAAGTTTATTGGGGGCTATGACATGTGATACAACTCTTTAGACAGAGTTATGTAAATAGAGGTTTGCACACCTTCATTACAAAGTCCTTCTCGAAGCAAGGAAGGTGGTGACAGGGATGCCCGAATTGAGAGATGATTATGAAGGTATATGTTAGGGTTGTGTCGAAGGGAAGCATACAAGGGGACCATTCCCCTCAAGTGTCACAAAGACAACTGATATTTTGCAGTTGATACATTCTTATTTATCTGGTATGATGCATGTGACATCCTTGGGAGGATGTTCCTATTACATGACTTTTATAGATAACTTCTCCTGCAAGACCTGGCTATATTTTTTGAAGAAGGACGAAGCATTCAAATGGTTCCATATCTTCAAGGCCTTGGTGGAAAATCAAACCGAGAAGAAAATAAAAGCTTTGAGGACCGAAAATGGGACCGAGTATGATTCAAATGAGTTTAATGACTTTTGTAAAGAAGCTGGCATTAAGAGGGAGACCATAATTGCGTACACTCCTGAGCAAAATGGTGTTCTTGAAAGAAAGAATAGGACCATTATGGAAGTTTCCCACGCCATGCTATGTGACCAAGGTCTTTTGAAGTTTCTATAGGGAGAATCTGTGAACACAAAATAGATGCACGCATTCCTCTCTGGACTCCAAAACTCTTGAAGAAGTCTTCTCTAGTAAGAAACCTGATGTTTCTCATTTTAGATTTTTTGGTTGTCCTGTTTACTTTCATGTGCCGAAAGAAAAGAGAAGCAAGCTGGATGCTTCTGGAAAGAAGGGAATGTTTGTGGGCTACAGTGAAGCTTTGAAGGCGTATAAAATCTATGTGCTTGGTCAAAGAGAAGTGGAGACATGCCATGATGTCACCTTCGATGAAGATGTTGCCCTCAAGAAAGTAAGAAATCTTCCTAGCTCCAAGGAAGACAAAGAAGATGAAGAAGCAGGGAAGCTGGAAGAGCCAAAGAATGATCTGATGCCCGATGTTGAAAGACCTATGGATCCCATTGATCTACCTCCTTCAAATAAGAGAAGACCCTCATGGCCTATGGATACTCTCGAAGATGCCGAGAGACATATTGCCCCAAGGGGGACATTCCGTGAAAGCAAGAAGCCGAAGTGATACCAATGGTATCTAGCCGCCATGAGTACGATAGTACAATCTGAGCCTGGAACATTTGAAGAAGCCATAAAGCATCAAGTTTGGAAGGATGCTATGCACGAAGAATATGAGTCCATTATGAAGAATGATGTCTGAGAAGTGGTCCCGAAACCGGAGGACAAATCTGTTGTCACCTCGAAATGGTTCTATAAGATCAAGCATGGATCTGATGGAAGTGATGAAAAGTACAAGGCAAGATTCGTTGCCCGAGGCTTCTCTCAAAAAGAAGGCATAGATTATGATGATATATTTGCACCTATGGCCCACTATACCACCATCTAATCTATTATTGCCCTTATTGCTACGCAAGGATGGAGTCTACATCAGATGGATGTGAAGACCTCTTTTATGCATGGATCTATAAAGGAAGAGGTGTATGTGGAGCAACCTCTGGGGTTCGAAGTCCGAGATAGAGAGACCCATGTATGCATGTTGAAGAAAGCCCTCTATGGGTTGAAGCAAGCCCCCAGGGCTTGGTACGAGAGGATAGATAGCTACTTGATGAAGTCGGGCTTCACTCGAAGTAATGCTGATCCAAACCCTTATTTTTTAATGCTAATATAGAAAGGTCTCTCGTTTTGGTTCTCTATGTGGACGGTCTCTTCTTGACAGGTGCTCACGTTCTCATTCATCAGTGTAAGAGGGAGCCAGCTTCCGAGTTTGAGATGAAAGACCTAGGACTGATGCACTACTTCCTAGGCTTGGAGGTTTGGCAGAGGCCAGGCGAGATTTTCCTTTCTTAAGGAAAATATGTCATGAAGTTGCTGGAGAGATTTGGTATGGTGGACTGTAAGTCTGTGTCGACACCGATGGAACTTAATTTTAATAAGTTGAGTGGAAACATTGTTGGGCCCGTGCTAGCAAATCCTACCGAGTATCGACAACTCGTGGGGGCCTTGATGTTCTTAGTGAACTCCCGTCCGGACGTATTTTTTGCAGTGAACACATTGAGTCAACATATGGTTGAACCTCATCACATTCACTGGATTGGTGCTAAGAATCTGTTGAGATATCTTCGGGGCACAATCAAACATGGGCTGAGATACACTGCCGGGAGTTTGAGACTCCATGGATATACTGATGCCAATTGGGCTGGTAGTGTGGTGGATTGCAAGAGCACATATGGATGTTGCATCACCTTGGGTTCTGCTAAAATATCCTGGATGAGCAGGAAGGAGAAGTCGGTGGCTTTGAGCACTGCTGAGGCTGAATACATTGCAGTGAGTATGGCCTGTTGTGAAGCTGTTTGGTTGGTTGCGAAAGCTCTTTAGTGAGCTGTTCGGGCATGTGCTAGATACCACCATTATCCTTTGTGATAGCTAGAGTGGGATTCGTCTTTCTGAGAATCTCGTGTTCCACGATCGATCTAAGCATATTAATATCAGGTACCACTTTATTCGGGATATGGTATAGCGAGGCACCGTAAGGCTCAATCATATAGGAACTGATGAGCAGGTCGTGGATATTCTCATAAAGCCCTTGGGGAAGGTCAAGTTCCTAACCTTCCGTGAGAAGCCTGGAATCATGGAAAGACCTTATTCTGAGGGTCCTGCTTGAGTTGGACTATGAGCTCTAGGAGCTCCAGGGGGCTTGGGGATAACATCTTGGAGCTATAAGCACATATGGGGATAGGCTTTCCGAACCTTGTTGTGCTTCTGCCCCTCTGTTATGATATTGAGTTGGTTCGCCTCTCTCTGATCTGTGCCATGCACGCGTCCTACCCATGGAGTTTCAGACTCATGGGAAGTACCTCTCATTTGGCCAACGAGGTGGGAAATGTAGATAGAGACCATAGCAAGACCGATGGACACATCAGAGATTGCCGTACTCTCTATGTCTAGGATGGCACATGTCTAACACCTTGACCAGGGATCAAGTATGATGAGGTTTTATCCTCTAAACTGTCTTCGGGTCAATAAACTAACTTCGGGTTAGTATGAGACTCTGTTAGAGTCCGAGAGAAGTTTTTACCTCTAATCTAACTTTGGGTCAGCTGTGTGTGATGTCTTTGTGACTCACCTTTTGTTCTAAAATAAAGAGCCAACAAAGCAAGTCACGGTGGGATGACGCACGATGTTTGGTTTGGTACATGATGGATGGCACTTGTGGACAAATGGAGTTCTCCCTAGTTGAGAGGGAGTGTTAATTTTGGGCAACTAGGTCCAAACTCCATGTTGCACTGCTGATATGACGATGTTCATATATTTGTTGGATTCCACTTTTGGAGATGTGCAATATTGATCTAAAGATCATCTTGATCGGATGAGCAGAACATTGATTTTGAATTTATTTTCCACATGTGCAAGGTCGGCCAGATTTATCCCACATGCCTAAGAGATGGGTCACACACCCTCATTGATGAATATAAATTGGAGAGACTTGGAGTTCATTTTCTCAACATCTCATCACATATTCTCTCATTGTGATATGATTGGTTCGATAGCCTTTGGAGGCCTTTTTCCCCTCACATGTGTGGAGCGAAGCTACTATTTTCTGCATTGATCTGTTTATGGCTTTCTGTTTTTTGTGCTGATCTGTTTAGGGCTTTTCTGCTACAATGTTGACCAACGTTGACTGTGGTCAACCCCTAGTCATTTGACCTCAATATTTTGCAGAAATTCTGATTTTAGGGGGTCGTACAGCTGGGCACTAAAATCGAGGAATCCTGGGTTGTTTGATTGAAGCCCTAGTTTGCTGCATTGACTTTTCTAATGCTGCCTGCATTGACTTTTATGCGTTGTCCCTGGTTTGACTTGCATTGACTTGTGATGAGCTGTCTTTGAGGGTTGTGGGTGTGACACATGAAATTGTTGGCTGACCCAGAAAAATGTTGCTGGTTGAAGCATCCTGTTGACCGCCGTAACACAACAATATCTCATATCTTTGTTGGACATAAGGAATTATAAATTTGATCTCTATTTGGCTTATCTTCTATTGATCTATTATTGTGTTCTATCAACATTTTACTTTCAAGTTTATGTGATTTCTATTTTGTATTGGGCCTAAGAAAGATTGAAGTAAAAGTGCATCAAGCATAGAACATCATTGTTATCTAAATTTAACAATTCTTGATTTTAACGAGATCAGTAAAGTCACGGAATTTTGAAATATGTTTCAAGGCCAAGCTCAGATCTTCTCTATTAAATTTAGGACCCATTCATTAAAAAATATTCATTTGTAGGAAGAGGATTTGGAAAACCAGGAAGGTCTATAAAGTCCAAACATGCATACCTTTAAAAAAAAGTAGCAACTGTTGATATTTTGGGTAGCATCAGTTGTGCTCTAGCTTTGAAATGTTGTGGAGGGGCTAAAAAACATGAGATCTCCAAGACCCAGAAATCATTTGGAGAATTTCCACCTAGTGCAAAAGTTATTCAAATAATTAAATTTTTTAATGGGGACCCTAATTCTAACTTAGGGAAATTGAAAAATTAAAGTGAATTAATTCACACATGTGGTGTGAATGTTCTAAGTGACGTGGATCAAACTTTTTCTAATATTAGCCGTTGATTTGTGATTAGATCACAACTATTTATTTCTCAACGAGAAAATTATTAAAGGAAGATTTGGGGTCAGTTGGAGAACACACACAAAGCAACAACACTTGAGCTAAGTCAAAATTCTGAGGTGCAATTTGCTAAGAATTTTCGAGTGAGCTTGTAGTGTTAGTGAGGGGAAGATCGACAAGGGATGTTCCGTTCCGAGGCCAATAATACATACATCAGATAGGTAGTACCGTACCAGGCAGCGCAGAGGCCAGCAGGAGGGATGTAGCCCAGCCAAGCTGATGTAGAGACCACATATAGGGTGACACAGAGGTAGGGAAGAGGCCTTCAGAGTGACACAGGGGCAACTTGTGTTGCGCTGGGCTAAACGGGCTGACGCAGTTGCAGGAAGAGCTGCGGTGAGGGTTCTAGTGGGCCAGAAAGGGCTCGTATTCAGTAATTACTGAAGGGTTTGAATCAGCCATATTTTCTATCTCCGAGTGATAAGGTACTACTGCTATGAATTTATTTGTGGGGCAAACCACTACTGGTGCCCTAGATGTATTCAGATATTCTGCTTAATAAATAAAACCCTCAAAGAGTTGCTACACCATTTTTCCCGCATTGGGTTTTTCCGGGGACATTTGTCCGAAAAATCATGTGTGTTCTTTGTCATATGTGCGTTATGCTTCAGTAAATTATCTGTATATGTGTTTGCTGCTAGTTGTGTTTACTTAGATATTTTCTGAATATTTCTGAAAATAACTTGTATAATTAAATCACAAGTAGGAGAAGTAAATCAAGATACTGCAGTAGGCTTTCTGTAATTTTGTATTCATAATTTTTCACAACAACATGTGAGTTCTTCATCTAGTGGATTCACCAGTACATTCTCCAAGCTTTAAATTCTTTGGAAAATGGAGTCGCCTTTCGTGCTTTTTAACTCTGGACTGTTTGACCATGGAGTTGCCAGGTAAATGATGCACAACCTCTTGTGTCTGATGCTCGTTCACAATCAATGATCAAAACTAGTCTTTTGTCGTCTTTCCAGGGATGATTTGACTTTTGCTCCTTGACAACGGTGCTAAGATGTTATCTCCTAGAAATTTTCCTTGGCTGTGGAAGGAAAATCACTCAGAAACCTTCAAACTGCTTTGGGTTTTGAAAGCTGGCCCTTTACTATGGAGAGGGATTTCTCCTTAACTTTGCTACTCAAGGTCACTGTGGTAGCAGGTCATTGATATGCTCATTGGCTAGATTTAACTTGTAACTGATGAATTTGGTTTGGAAAGAAAAGAAAAGAGACCATTCAGGGTATGGAGTCTCTGACAAAAAAAGATATCTGCTAGTTACTGGTCATATGAATAGCTCTAAACAAAGGCAAGATAGATTATGATCTCTTTCATAGGTTAACAAATGAGATAGGTTAGAAGATTATAGAAAATAAACTATGTTGCATGAGTTTCCAGAACGTGGGAACATTGGGAACTTGGGTATGGGTGTTGATAATGGCAAGAGGTTTCCCCAAAATTTACAGGAAATGGCTAATTGGGAGAGGTAATATTAAAAAATAAAAAAAAAAAAAAAAAAAAAAAAATTTGTAATTATATAATTTATATAATAATCAAAATTAATTTGAATTAAAATATTCAAATATTAAACTCAATTTAAAATTTTAATTCATTATATGAATATCAAATCAAAACTGAAAATTTGAAAATATAAATGATTCAAGGGACACTTTTTAATTTAAAAAACATAGTGAAAATCAAAGAACTCATCATATTAATATTCATATTGCTAGCATGTCCAATGTAGTACATAGTAAAAAAAATGGCAAATGCCCAAAGTGGCATAGTGATACATGGTCCCAAAATGCTCGAAGGCCTAAACATAAAATTAAAGACTAAAGTTGAAGATGATCATAAAGTGCAATCTTCGGCATCAAGACTATCCATATAACCTTGAGCCTCACTAGGTACTCCAATTTCATAATCACCATCATCAATAGCAAGATAAACTGTAATGCTACCCAAAGGTATGCCAACTAAACCTGCATCTGGTGAAGGATTATCTTCATCATCATCAATTTGAGAAGAATCCTCAGCATCAACATCTCATCTTGCTGTAGGGCCCTCTAAATACTCAAGTATCTTCCTTGAGCGAAGTCGAAGACTACTATTCATATAAACCAATTTCTCTACTCTCTTAGACGTAATCCTATTCCATTTAAGAGAGTGAATGAAAATATAAGTGGACCAATTCCTGTCAACTGCCGATGAACTAGAAACCTGAGATAGCAAGCATGAGGCAAGATTTTGAAGCTCTTGGGCTTCCCCCCCACTCCCATACATTCTCCACCATCCATTGAGATTCTTTTGTGCATAAATGTTGATGTCCTCCCTGACATATTTAGAGAATGTGGAAGGGTTTAAGGTAGCAAAATCAATAAATTATTCCCACATTACATTTGCTTCATTAGGTGTATATATTTTTCATATTGCATCAATAAAGCCTTATTTCACTTTTTCATCATCAATGGGTAGAACTCTGTTTGGTCTCTCCATATACCACTTTGGATTAAGGGCATAAGCAACCACGTGAAGAGAGGTATTGAGTTTGATCCATATCTTCCCTATTATATTATGAATTTGATTGAAGAAATCCAAAGAGGGGTTTCTATCCCGAATGATGTGCCTTATCTTGCCTACCATGCTATCAATACATTCATAAACTTCTCCAAGGGTGGGGGAATCAGAATATGCATACCTAATCAACTCCACAATTGGAGCTGTGAAAGAAACAACATATTTACAATCACACTACCAATCATCATTGAGAAGTTGCTCTCTTATCTTCTTTGCATGCACTGATTTAGATTCAGACCATGCATTCCATTCTTGGGAAACAACAATGGCTTGTAAGGATGCATGCACCTCAACCATACATTGATGAAGAATGAAGTATGTAACATATCTTGTTTTTGCATGTTTCAAAAACCTCTTCCTTGAATACATCCTATATATTGCTAAAGAGGCACGGTGGTTGCAAATGTACATTTGTGCATCTCTTGCATCTAAAATGAGTTTCACAATCCAAGATATTTTACCAATATTTTTGAGGGCATTATTCAAAGCATGTACACAACAAGGAGTCCAAAAGATATGCCTATACCGATTTTGAATCATCAAATCCGCTGCTTTGCAAATAGGGGCTATATCTGTGATTACATGTACTACATTTGAAGGACCGAGCACATCAATTGCTTCTTTCAATACTTCAAACATGAAGGTAATTTCCTTTAGTTTCCCACTACAATCAATTGCTCTTAAAAAATAGGGCCCACCTGGAGATGTAACAATAACACTCAACAATGGCCTTTGTTGAATGGTTGTCCAACAATCCATAACTATTGAACATCTTGAATAAATCCAAGATTGTTTTAAGGGGACCCATAAGCCACTGCATTCTTGTTACCCCCTTATCTAGCAATGATGTCCTCTTTTTGTTGTAATTTGGAGGTGCATATCCTGGGCCAACAACTATGATTTTTTTCACCATTTCTTTGTAATGTGGAGAACGAGTAGCATAAAATGAAATTCCATTTGCCAAAAGATCAACAATAGCATCATCAATCTCATCCCTATGTAATACATTACAGATTTTAGAAATTTGTTCCTGAGCAAAACTAGCAGGCCTCTTACTCCTCCCATAAGTAGACAACTCCACAAACTCAAATTGGTTTGATGCATTTTGATTAAC
The DNA here is from genome assembly GCA_034641835.2 of Pinus albicaulis. Taxonomy (NCBI): domain Eukaryota; kingdom Viridiplantae; phylum Streptophyta; class Pinopsida; order Pinales; family Pinaceae; genus Pinus; species Pinus albicaulis. Next base: position 340,124,150 of record CM076579.1, read on the forward strand.
CGAATCTTTCATATCATGGGAAGAAGATCTAGGTACTTTAAAATTGCAATCATTGTCCAAGTTCATTACATTGGATCATAGCGAAGCCATATGAAGCTTTGTCAACTCCATCCTTTTCTCAACAGTGCATGTGCAACCCTTCACTGTGAAAATTTCTAAACCTAAGTTACAAAAACCCTACTGCAGTTTTCTGATTTATTTCTCCTACTTGTTCTGTTTAATTAAAAAATTATTTTTTTGAATTATTCAACAAAAACATCAAAGTAAATACTACTGCAACCTACACATACATACAGATCATTTACTGAAGCTTATAACACACACATGACAAAGTATTTTTTAGACAATGTCCCCAGAAAAACCCAATGCGGGAAAGCCTGTGCAACAACTCTTAGAGGGTTTGTTTATTAAGCAGAATGTCTGAATACAATCAAGGGCACCAGTAATGGTTTTCCCAACAGAGGATTCACAGTAGATGTACCTCTATCACTTGGAGACAGAAAATATCGCTGATTCAGCCGAGGAAGCACTCCTCTAAAAATACTGAATACGAACCCTTTCTAGCCCACTGGAAACCCAACGCTACTTCTCCAGCCTCTGCTTCAGCTTCTCCTCCTCAAGGTATCCACTGCGCAACAAAGGCTACTCCTGCGTCACCCCTTTGGGCTCAGGGCTACCTCTGTGTCACCTTGAAGCCACTGTGTCAACCTCTGCATTGCCTTTGCGTGAGCTCGACTAGGATGTGTCCCTCCTACTGGTCTCCACGCTGCCTGGTATAGATCTGCCTATCTGCCTTAGTATTATCGGCCTCAGATCATAATAATCCCTCTCTGATCTAGCTCTCACAAGCACTGCAAGCTCACTAGAAAATTCTCAGCAAACTGCGCCTCCGAATTTCGACTTAGCTCAAGTGTTACCGCTCTGTGTGTGTTATCCAACCGACCCAACGCCTTCCTTTAATACTTTTCTCGTTGAAAAATCAACGGTTGTGATCTAATTTCTAATCAACGACAAAGATTAGAAAAGACTTGATCCATGTTACTTGGAACATTCTCACCCACATGTTTAAATTAATTCCCTTTAATTATTTAATTTCGCTAAGTTAGACTTAGGGTCTCCATTAAAATAATTAATTTATTGAATAAATTTCACACTGGGTGGAATTTCTCCAAATGATTTCTGGGTCCTGGAGATCTCATGTATTCTAGCCCCTCCACAAAGTTTCGGAGCTAGAGCACATCCGATGCTACCCAAAATCTCAACAGTTACCCGGGAGATACTGGAGAAGTTCAACATGCATGGCTGCAAGCCTGTTGATACTCCTCTTCCTGGTGGTTGGAGGAAGGAGGATGCTACATCGATGGATGTAGTGGATGCCACTGTTTATCGACAGTTGGTGGGGTCGCTTATGTATCTGGTCAATACACGACCCGACATATACTATGCTGTTAACCAGCTTTCACAAGCTATGGTTAAGCCTACCAAGCTCTTTTGGAAGGCAAGCAAGCATGTATTGACATATCTCAGAGGCACATCGGGATATGGATTATGGTACAGACAGTCGGATGAGGTGAAGCGGTGTGGCTTCACGGATGCAGATTGGGCAGGGAGTCCAACGGACAGAAAGAGCACATCTGGAGGGAATTTCAGTATTTGGTCGACAACAGTTTCTTGGTACAGCAGGAAGCAGAGATCCGTGGCACTCAGTTCAGCAGAGGCCGAGTATATGGCAGCGAGTTTGGTTGCATGCGAGGCTATATGGATGAGGAAGATCCTGGTCGGGTTGTTCGGTTCACACTTAGATCCTACTGTGATATATTGTGATAATTAGAGTTGCATAAAACTCTCGGTTAATCCAGTATTTCATGATAGATCTAAACACATTGACATCTGGTATCATCATATCAGATATTGTGTGCAGCGGAAGATCATGTTACTTTCATACATTCCCACAAAGGATCAGGATGCTGATATCTTGACGAAGGCGCTCACCAGGAGAAAATTCAAATACCATAGGGGCAGGATAGGGGTGGCAGATAATCCTTATCTTGTTGAGAGGGAGTGTTGAGATTGCAACAAGATGATGAGCTTAGTGGAAAGAAGTCGCCTTCACTAAGTGGGGCCGCAAGCTATTTTTGGTGCAAGTCTATTTTTAGACATGTTGATCATATTCTATGAGTTACAGGATGCTATTTGTGGATGGTTGGTCAAGTTGGAAAAATAGATGGACTTCTATTTTTATACATATTGGGCGGAATGTATTTTTAGATTGCCAGTCAAAAAATAGATATGTCGAATATTATTAGCTCTTAATAATATTTGGACTATAAACATTATCTTATTCTTTTGGAGCACTTCAGTTAAGTGCACAGATGTGGCACAAGAGCTGACAGAAGGAATTATGCTATTCCTGAGAGTTAAGTGGAGCTATTGCATGGATACTTTAGTTAGAACTCATGTGACTGAGTTTGGTGGAGTTATTGAGATAGTTGATGGAGTTATGTTCAGCTTAATTGAGTTAAACATAGTTGAGCTAGTTGTATCTAGTCTAACTGATTGATACACTAGTGAGAGTGGTGTGAATTAATTATTAATTAATTCACTAATTATTAACTCATTAATCAACTGAAGAATACATCAGTTAACTACAGTGCATGGATAGTTTCAGTGGAGACCAGTGAAGAGGTAGGTGAAAGAGCAGTGTGACTATTAGTTGTGACTATAGTGTTGCATGATTTGCAACTACCAGTGATTGGAGATGCCAATGAGGATTGTGTGAGCAAGGCTGGACCAATTCGAGTTCATTCATAGCCATTCTTCAGCAGTGATTGCGCAGTAGAGGCAAGCTATTAGGTGGCAGAGATTGGAGCATGTGATTTGCTAGATCGGGCTTGATTAGTGTGTAACAATTGGAGATTGTACTGAGAGCTTTGTGAGGAGCTTTGTATAATGATTGTTACATGATCTCTATGACATATAATATACAGATAGTTGGGGGTTTTCAGCTTTAAGCTTTCCCATAAAATATTGTGTTCTTATGTGTGAATGTTTATGGTTTTAATGTGCGCATGCGATTGTTTTTATTTCCACAATTAATGATCAATGGTAGAAGAGATTCTGTATTGTGCATGAAGTTAAAATAGTGTGTGATCAGGAGAATCTCGGTGTATAACATATCACATTAAATTTCTACATGGTATCGTAGCCGATATTGATCATTGGAGCAATTGCAAAACACTGCTGCTGAGTTTATTGCCGGTGAATTTGAATTTATAAAGAGTGTTTTCAGTCAAAGTTGAGATGTCTTTCAACGGATTGGCGTATTGAGTATGCCCTTGAGGGCAGCTCGAATTATATTGCATGGAAGGACAGGATGGAGGCGGTGCTGGATGACAATGGGTTGAAGGAGTTCATAGATGCAGAAATTCCAAAACCTGCTTCTAGCGATGCTGCAGCACTTGATGCATGGCAAAAGAAGACAACAAAGTGTCGAATAATTCTATTGGAAGGTGTAAAGGATCACATAGTGTCCAGCCTTCATGGTAAGGCTTCTTCATTCTTGATGTGGAAAGCATTGACAGACTTATTCCAAAGCAAGAGCGACCAGAGGAAGTTGGCGCTCAAGGATAAACTTAGGAACATAAAAATGGAGAAAGGCGACAATATGCCCAAGTACCTCACGAAGTTCATCCAATGCAGGGATGAGCTGGGAAGTGTGGGGGTGATTGTAGATGACGAGGACTTGGTGAGCTTGGATCTCCTTGGGCTTCCGAAGAGTTGGCATTCGTATCAGGACTCTGTCAATGGTCAGGAGAAATTGCCAGGCTGGGAGCGACTTTGGTCGGATCTTGTGCAAGAGGAGATAAGGTGGAATACTAGGGATGGATCTTCATCAAAGAGTGCAGATGAAGAAAATTGCGCTTTGGCTGCCAAAGCAAGGAAGGGGAAGAGCAAGAAGAATGCTTCTCAATCCGGTGCGAAAGGCAAGAAGCAGGACATGTCCAAGGTGAAGTGCTTTCACTGTCACCAACACGGACATTATGCCACAAATTGTCCATAGAAGAAGAAAAACAAGCAAGCTCCTGGATCTGCAGCTGGAGAGGCCTTAGCCTTGCAGTTTGAGCTGGATTTTTCGCTAATCGCATGCTTGGTCTCAAGTGTGATGGGTTCAGTGTGGTTTCTTGACAGTGGTGCGTCTTTTCATATGACCGGAGACAAAGATTTGTTTACTGATCTGGATGAGAAAGATCTTGGAGTGCACATCGAGATTGGCGATGATGGTAGATACAGTGCAACTGGTATTGGTAAAATTTCCTTTGAGAGGGAGTCTGGTAAACCCTTCGTATTGAAGGAAGTGATGCATGTTCCAGGATTGAAGAAGAATCTTATCTCTATGGTGATGTTAAAAGACAAGGGATATGATGTTGTCTTTAGCGAGGGAAAGGCTTTCCTGCGCAGTAAGGCAACTGGTGAAACCCGGAGGATAGGGGTTCGAGTTAAGAACCTTTATCAGTTGTAGGTAGATGGCTGCGCAGCAATGGCAGGCAAGGCAGAAGGAGTGGTGAGCCGGGATGATGGCGAGCTGTGGCACAGGAGATTGGGCCACCTTCACCATGGAGCCTTGAAAATTTTGTAGCAGATTTTTACCGGGCTTCCCAAAGGTACACTTGCGCAGTCAGATCAGTGCAAGGGATGTACTTTGGGAAAATTTGTGAAAGCCACCTTTCATGAGAAGGATAGTCGTGCCACGACGATCCTTGAGAGAATTCACACGTACGTGTGTGGACCTTTTCTCGCAGCTTCAATGTTAGAAAGCCACGTACTATGTGATATTTGTTGATGATTTTTCTCGAAAAGTTAGATCTTCTTCTGCGTAAGAAGAGCGAGACACTCAAAGTTCGTGAGTTCAAGGCAATCGGTTGAGAAATAATTGGGGGAAGCAGTGAAGGCTCTTAGAAGCGACAATGGTGGTGAATTCATCTCTCAAGTAGTTCAAGGACTTTGCAGCATTTAAGGAATTCGAAGAGAGCTCATAGAGCCTCATAACCTACAGTTATAATGGGGTCGCGAGCGAAAGAACAGAACGATCGGGTGCCGCACGGTGATGTTGCATGATCAGGGCCTTCCCATACACTTGTGGGCCGAGGCATGCAATACTGCAGTATATGTGCAGAACTGTTGTCCTCACAGGATACTTGGCATGAGCACACCCGAGGAGGCGTTTTCTGGTAAGAGGCCTGATATTTCCCATTTGAGGATTTTTGGTTCACCTGTTTACATTCATGTGACGAAGGATGCCAGGAAGAAGCTGGATCCGACTACAGAGGTTGGGATATTTTTGGGGTACACTGATACACCCCACAACTATCGTGTGTATTTTCCAGACAGTCGCAAGATCGTTGTGCGACGGGATATCAAATTTCATGAGGAGAAAGCCATGAAGTGTTCGCTTGAGAGGGAGCCACACTTGCATGTAGATGAGGAGCTATTAGTTCCTAAAGATGAGCTTCAGGATGTGGATCAGCCACAAGAGGAAGTTCATGGAGTGGAAGAGACCACTCATGTAGCGCCAACCATCGAGGGCGGAAGCGCACCACAGAAGCCGAGCGACCGGCTCGGGATGTGCAGAAGGTTGTAGGAGCACCTACATCACAGCGCAGACAGAGACAGTCACCTGACCGGTATACTGGATACATGGCTCTTATGAGAAAGTGTATCGTGACAGAGCCATCCTATTTCGAGGAATATGTGGAGGATCTCGCATGGGTAGATGCCATGGTGGAAGAGTATGATTCGATTGTCAGAAACAGTGCATGGGAGATTATCCCGAGGCCGGAAGGGAAATCAGTGGTGGGTTTGAGATGGATCTACAAAGTGAAGCAAGCAGCTGACGGGAGTGTGGAGAAGTATAAGGCAAGATTTGTTGCCCGAGACTTTTCACAGATTGAGGGGATCGATTATGAGGAGACCTTTGCACCTGTCGCAAGGTATTCTTCCATACGGACGATTCTTGCTCTCTCAGCACAGATGGGGTGGCACATTCATCAGATGGATGTGAAGACTATGTTCCTCAACGGGGTGATTGAGGAGGAGGTGTACATAGAGCAGCCCGAAGGTTTCAAGATCTTCAGCAGCGAGTCGCATGTGTGCAGGCTCAAGAGAACGTTGTATGGGTTGGAACAATCATCGTGCTTGGCACACACTGATAGATAGTTATTTCAATTTGACGGATTCTCCAAGATTGAGGTGGATCCAGTCCATACATAGATTAGTGGTGTGGAGGGGAAATATTTAACAGACTTTATGTAGATGATTTTATTTTGACGGGTGATGAATTGTTGATACACTCATGCAAGGCTGATATTGCAAAGGATTTTGAGATGAAGGACTTGGGCCTCCTTCATTATTTCCTGGGATTGGAAATTTGGTAGCGCAGTGATGGATTGTTTGTGTCTCAAGGCAAGTATGCCCAAGAGATACTGGAGAAGTTCAACATGCATGGATGCAAGCCTATCAACACTCCTCTTCCTGGTGGATGGAGGAAAGAGGATGCTACATCGGCAGAGGTAGTGGATGCCACTGTTTACCGACAGTTGGTGGGGTCACTTATGTATCTAGTCAATACATGACCCGACATATGCTATGCTGTTAACCAACTTTCACAAGTTATGGTTAAGCCTACCAAGCTCTTTTGGAAGGTAGGCAAGCATGTATTGAGATATCTCAGAGGCACATCGGGATATGGATTATGGTACAGATAGTTGGATGAGGTGAGGCTATGTGGCTTCACGGATGCAGATTGGGCAGGGAGCCCAACGGACAGAAAGATGTAAAAGAGCAATATCCGAGAAAGTGGTCGCATCAGGCCGACAATAGCTTGGTATAGCATGTGTAGCTGCAGATCCGTAAAGCCCAGCCTTCTACGGAGGCCGAGTATATGGCAGCGAGTTTGGCTACATTCGAGGCTATATGGATGAGGAAGATCCTGGTCGGGTTGTTCGGTTCACACTTGGATCCTACTATGATTTATTGTGATAATCAGAGTTGCATCAAACTCTCGATTAATCCAGTATTTCATGATAGATATAAACACATTGACATCTGGTATCATCATATCAGAGATTGTGTGTAGCGGAAGATCATGTTACTTTCATACATTCCCACGGAGGATCAGGATGCTGATATCTTGACGAAGGCGCTCACCAGGAGAAAATTCGAATACCATAGAGGTAGGATAGGGGTGGAAGATAATCCTTATCTTGTTGAGAGGGATTGTTGAGATTGTAACAAGATGATGAGCTTAGTGGAAAGAAGTCGCCTTCACTAAGTGGGCCCGCAGGCTATTTCTGGCGCAAAGTCTATTTTTAGACTATGTCAATCATTCTATGAGTTGCGAAAGGATGCTATTGTGATGGTTGGTCAAGTTGGAAAAATAGATGGACTTCTATTTTTAGATATATTGGGTAGAATCTATGTTTATATTTATTACTTAAAAATAGATATGTCAAATATTATTAGCTCTTAATAATATTTGGACTATAAACATTATATTATTCTCTTAGAGCACTTTAGTTAAGTGCACAGATGTGGCACAAGAGCTGACAGAAGGAATTACGCAATTCCTAAGGGTTAAGTAGACACAGATGGATATACTTCAGCTTAGAACTGTGTGTGCGTGTTTAAGTTACTATATTTAGAGAAGTTTATTTAGTTGTGTTCAGTTTAACTCAGATAAACATAGTTGAGCTAGCTGTATCTAGTCTAACTGATTGATACACCAGTGATAGTGGTTTGAATTAATTATTAATTCATTCACTAATTATTAACTCATTAATCAACTAAATAATACATCAGTTAACTCCAGTGCATGGAAAGTTTCAGTGGAGACCAGTGAAGAGGTAGGTGAAAGAGCAGTGTGACTATGAATTGTGACTATAATGTTGCATGATTTGCAACACACAGTGGTTGGAGATGCCAATGATTGTGGAGCAAGGTCAGACTAAGGAAGTTCATTCAGAGCCATTCTTCAGCAGTGATTGCGCAGTAGAGGCAGGCTATCAGGTGGCAGAGATTGGAGCATGTGATTTTCTAGATCAGGCTTGATTAGTGTGTAACAATTGGAGATTGTACTAAGAGCTTTGTGAGGAGCTTTGTATAATGATTGTTACATGATCTCTATGACATATAATATACAGATAGTTGGGGGTTTTAAGCTTTAAGCTTTCCCATAAAATACTATGTTCATATGTGTGAATGTTTATGGTTTTAATGTGCGCATGCGATTGTTTTTATTTCTGCAATTAATGATCAATGGTAGAAGAGATTCTGTATTGTGCATGAAGTTAAAATAGTGTGTGATCAGGAGAATCTCGATGTATAGCATATCAGTTATCAAATTTCTACAGTAGACGAAGGGTTAAAACTATAGAAGTGTCTCTTTCAATATTATAAAATGAAAGGGGAAAAGAGTCCTCTAGTTGTTTACCTTCGTGTAGAAATATTTGGAAAGGTGAGGGGATTCCCAGTCTGTGTTCAAGGGCATGCGAGAGGTTCTGCACCAGATCCATTGAGCGCACCAAGTGGAGCATGGTTTTGCCCGAAGGAAGCGAGATCTATATTTGAAAAGGAGGGAGAGAGAGATCTGGGTCACTCTGGTAGCCAGAGCGCATCCTAGAGGCCATATTGGCTGTCCTTTTTGCCATGCTACCGCCCAAGACTTTCTTCTTGCATTTGTCATCGCTCTTGCTGCAAAGGACGATTTGGCTGATTATATCTGGGGTCGCGAATTGGAGCTGTGCACAGATGGACCGCGTGGGCAGGCTGGAACCCTCGTTGCCCTCCGCGATGGCAGCGACTGCATGTTGATTCGAAGCATTCGTCAAGTTTCCGACTGGGCAGGGAGCCAACCCCCTCCGATCTACCTGTCCATCGCTGGCCTGAACGAAAGGCGCCTACACATCCCTATCTGCAGCAGAAAGTGCGCAGTAATTTCTGGGCATAGCACAAGCCTACTTCCTTTGGTCGTCGTCTTGGCTGCGCACATTGCTGGGCTTGAGTGGCGGCAGGGGCAAACTAGACTTAGGTCATCGTGATCTGTATTGCAGCTCAACCCCTTGGCGGCGGTGAGGAGTAGACAGTCACAGGCATAGACGCTAGGGTTCATGATGGCCCGCGCTCCTCAAAGACCAAATTTCTCTTTTCACCTTCGACCATTTATTACTTTGCCACTTTGGGCATTTGCCATTTTTTTTACTATGTACTACATTAGGCATGCTAGCAATATGAATATTAATATGATGAGTTCTTTGATTTTCACTATGTTTCTTAAATTCAAAAGTGTCCCTTGAATCATTTAGATTTTCAAATTTTCAGTTTTGAATTTGATAATCATATAATTAATTAAAATTTGAAATTGATTTTAATATTTGAATATTTTGATTCAATATTAATTTTGATTATTATATAAATTATATAATTAAAAAAACAATTTTTTATTTTTATTTTTTTTATTACATAATATTACCACTCCCAATTAGCAATTTCCTGTAAATTTTGGGGAAACCTCTAGCCATTGTAGACACTCGTACCCAAGTTCCCAATGTTCCCACGTTCTAGAAGCTCATGCAACATAGTGTTAAACATATTCTTCTGGATACCTATTTGGAATGTGACACAGATTCTTCGCTGGTTCATAATCATTAATATTGTGAGGAACTGCAACGATACAGTCTTTCACTCATGTGCTAGTATTTTTATCCCAATAACTATCTTCACTACAACCACTTGCACTAATTTAATAAGCTCTGAATCTCTGTCTGCAGTGATCCAACCGTAGCGAGAAGGAAGGTGAGTTGGCCAAGATCAAGACTAGCCTGGGAAACATGTCGACCAATGTAGAAATGGATATTTGCAAACTCTGAAACTACACACCAAAGAGATTAGGATTGATGTTGCAGGGAGGGAAAATTCATCCAGATCTAAAAAACGCTACCAATTTTTTTATTTAAAATGTATATGTAACAAAATTCTACTATGCCAGGATTCGTCCTTTGTTATATATATATATATATATATATCCAGATGCTATAGTACCAATCGCTTTATCATAAATCCAAAGGTTGTGCTGTTTTACCTTTCTAGCTGGGTGACAAATGGCGTTAGAGTTTTGACTCAGTGCACTGGGTTTTAACTCTTAGATGATTATACGGATTTGCGTTTGATTACACCATATCTTGCGTGTAGCATTCAAGGAGCACTTGAAACCTTCTTCATTCACCTTTTTAAAAACAAATTTCCATGTGGCAATTAGCTGGCAGTGTATTGATAATCGTTGTGTGTTTAAATGAGCTTCAACCTACGTGCTCATATACGCTGCCTTTTTCCTTTATAAATGGGAATAATCCTACATTTTCAATGAAAACAAATACACAACCTTTTTATAATATGCATTTCTCTTCAACTGTCTTAACGTGTAGTGCACAGACCTACGCCCCTTTGGTTTGATGCTCGGTCCTGGGCTGGCTTGATACTTGTGTTCGCTTGTGGTCTGTAGCATGGTATCGTAGCTTGAAGATTTGGAATGAAACCTCATAGGACTTGGAGATTGGGCCTCGTGCCCAATAAATTTTTCAAAAAATTATAATAACTATGCAAAAATACTCGAAAATAAAAATGAACTGATAAAACCAAAAACATAAACTTTTTTGTAACGCCCACTTTTTAAGAAAATGAACAATCACCGCCAATTTAACCTGTTAGCGATTTCGTTTAAAAGATTTGTACCAGCGCTGACAAAATATCTATCAATGCTCTTAAGTTTTTTTTTTGTGAAAAATTTCAAACAGTCCACTCTCAACCATTGCCCTGAAAGTAAAATGTTATAACAAAGCCCATACCGTAGCAATCAATGCTCTGCTGTGGTAGAGGCCCATGGCTCTCAGCGCTCACCCACCCTACACGTGCCAATATGACCCTTTGTAGGGATTGGATCTCGTATAGGGAGGCCAAGCCCAAGATGAAGACCCACCTGCAATCCTATATAATATCCAATGCGTCTTCTCACCTTCTAGTACAACAATTCATTAGTGCAATTGAGTAAATAAGCTTGCAAATTAGGGGCAAAGTGGACACTTCATAGTGGTGTGCCCTTCCAAATGGGCTTTGGAGTGTACAAGTGTTACCAAGCTCAAGAAGGAGGTTAATAAAGAATCCTATTAGGTGGTTTCAACCTCTAAGTGAGTTATAGGTCCATGGTACATCCATCAAATGGTAGGGGTCAACAGGGAAGGCTTCAGGCCACATGCCATGGTACAAGGGAAACTATAATGAGGGAAGCCCGCAGATGGATGCATGAATGAAGGAGGGAGAAATCGTGTTGAATCTGTTATCCCGACCTTTGTTTTTCCACCCTTCTTCATATGTCTTTTGCCTTTTATTGAGTTTTCTTTCTTTTAATTGCTCGGGGCTCTAGGGGACGAGAGCATGATGTGTATGATGAAGAAGTGAATACCTGCTTAAGGTTGGGTAGTTCATCACCCACAAAGGGTTTGGGACAATCATGGATTCCTCAATGATGCAAGGGGCACATATAGGAGCCCTAGGAACTAGGGTGATGGCCGTAATGGGTAGGGGTTAGAGTTCATGCTTGGCATTTTCCCACGTGGTAAATTATTATATCCCGACAATCTTTTGCATTTTATGGTACATTTCCTATTTTCAGTGGCTAAATTATACTTTTAACTTTCTTTTTAGTTGCATCAACCTTCGGGGCATCCTTCCAGGCTCGACCCAAAGTGTGGGCAAGGGTGTTACACAATAATTTGTCACTGTCCTTATACTTATTGTTCCCGAATCCTGGAGGGCCTTCAACAATGACCCCTTTTTCTCTTTTCCATCATGAAAATGTGCCATTACATCCCTTACAATATACTAAACAAAATCTCCGTTAATCATTCCTGGGGTAGCTCCTTAAAACATGTTAATTTTGAGTAGTGTGCCCTTTGTTTGTCTCACTCGCACCTATGCCTCATCTTGCCTGGAGCAGCCCCGATCAGTGCTGGAATGGAGATCATACCCACACCGATCCACTTTTGGAAGGTTTTTAAAAATGGAAACGAAGCTTCGAGATCTAGAAGCCTCGTGGGCGGAGAGCTGGTTGTTTGTTCATAGGGATAGGGTCGAGCTTCTCCCTTTGGGCTTCTTGTTCCTACAAAAGAGGAACCACCCAAGGAGATAAACCATTTCCCCACCTTAAGTGGATCCATGTTTCCTCTCCCTTCACTATAAAATGGACATCCTCCCATACCTCTGCTAGTTAGAATAGAGATAGAAGAACACTAAAGAGAGAATTGTTGTTATAGGCATTGAAGGAGAGCTGAGACCTTGGGCCTTTTCGTACCAAGTTGAAACGAGTGCTTTGGAGACATGCCTGGATTCGGACCCGTTGAAGGAGAGCTTCGACATCGAGGCACAGGTTGTAACTCCCCCTCTTATATTAATATGATACAACTGATTCTTATTTTCCACTCTTGTCCATGATGCATGATTTGATTTATAGTATTCCTTGATCAATTAGATAGATTGTTTATGTGAAATACATGTTGTTCTTTCATGTTTTGTGTTGTTTGATCTCTTGTGCAAGTAACTAAGTGTTGGTGACAACGAGGATCTAACTAGGAAGAGCAAAGGATCAAAGCAAAATCAGATTGAGGTAGGTCATCTCTATACGATCAGTGTCCATTTACAATCTCGGAAAGTAGGTGTTAGATTTTTCCCTTTGTTACTAGACCCATCCTAGGGCTAGAGGGATCGTCTTTGTCCGCAAAGAGGATTTTCCTGGATAACAAATTGGCGACTTCACTGGGGACGGAGACGATCCCTCTAGCCCTAGGATGGGTCTAGTTAGAAAGGGAACAATCTAACACCTACTTCCCTAGATTGTAAATGGACACGGATTGTATGGAGATGACCTACATCGATCTGATGCTGCTCCTCGCTCGAGTACTTTGACCCTTTTCTTTTCCTAGTTAGATCCTCACTGTCACCAACACTTAGTTACCTGCACAAGAGATCAAACAACACAAAACGTGAAAGGACAACATGTATTTCACATAAAAAATCTATCTAGTTGATCAAGGAATACTAGAAATCAAATCATGCATCATGGACAAGAGTGGAAAGTAAGAATCAATTGTATCATATTAATATAAGAGGCGGAGTTACAACCTGCGCCTTGATGTCGAAGCTCTCCCTCATCGGGTTTGGATCCAGGCACGTCTCCAAAGCAATCGTTTCAACTTGGTACGAAAAGGCCAAAGGTCTCAACTCTCCTTCAATGCCTATAGCAACAATTCTCTCTCCACTGTTCTTCTATCTCTGTTCTAACTAGCAGATGTATGGGTGGATGCCCATTTTATAGTGAAGGGAGAGGGAACATGGATCCACTTAAGGTGGGGAAATGGTTTATCTTTTTGGGTGGTTCCTCTTTTGTAGGAACAAGAAGCCAAAGGGAGAAGCTTGAACCTATCCCCATGAACAAACAACCAACTCTCCACCCACAAAGCTTCTAGATCTCGAAGCTTCGTTTCCATTTTTAAAAACCTTCCAGAAGTGGATCAGCGTGGGTATGATCTCCATTCTAGCGTCGATCGACGCTACTCTAGGTTTAAGATGAGGCATTGGCACAAGTGAGACAAACAAAAGGCATGCTACTCCAAATTACGTGTTTTTAAGGAGCTAAACTAGGCATGATTAACTGAGAGTTTGTTCAGTGTACTATAAGGGATATAATGGAAAATTTTCATGATAGAAAAGAGACACAAGGGTCACTGTTGAAGGTCCTCCAGGATTTAGGAACAGGGAGTACAGGGATAGTGACAAATTGTTGTGTAATAGATTCCCCCTAAAGCATGAAGGCCAAACAAGAGTGAGGGGTGAAATGCTTTACGAGTAATCAAGCACATATTTACATAACTGAAATCTCTGAGATAAACACATGACATGAGGTATGGAAGCAACCATCTGTAAAAGAGATCATGAAACAGGATCCGTGGTATGGTCGCAGCCATCCAGCAATAAAGAGGACCACAAATATGGACTTAGGTATGGTCGCAACCATCCAAATAAAAGAGTCATGTGTACGATGATGAATAATACATATCGCCTTGCAACCTTGACTTTATCAGACAAAATCCAGGGTCTTGTGCTCCATCACGAACCGACCAAGTACAAATTTAGGCATGTGATTGAGTGATTTGAAGTCGAACATGCAAGAAAATCACCTGATTACCAGTAAATGATGTAAACTGTTAACAGGTGTGAGAGAGACCATCAATAATGACAATGACCCTCAAGGTACTAGCAGTACAATCTAGGAGATGTGAATAAAGAGTTGATGTCGAACACTGGTGAAATCATTCGATTGAAGGCCAATGATGTGAACCTGTCGTTGGATGCGAACAACATGCCATTAGGGCATGTAGGCTCTAAGGTACTGAAAATGGATCCTTAGATCAACTTCCTGTATAATGAGTTGAAGTCGACATGAAGCGATCTGCCAAAGGAGGGCCATAATGTGTCCCACATCATCGACAAGAGACAGAGGAAATAAGATAATGATGAAACTAAACAGAGAACCAGGGAATGAATAAGACGCAGAAGGAACTTCTCTTAAACATATCGGCGACACGACTCAAGAGCTTGGCAATATTTTGACTCAAATGGAATTAGAGGTCATGTTGACGAAAATGGTAATTGAATGAGAGGCAAACAAATTTCCCAAACCCATGCAGGCCAAGTGATGAATGTAGGATGTCCCCCCGACACGAAACAAAGGGTGTGTCATGTTCAAGAGCGACATACTGTTGACGCATCTGATAAATACTTTCATTTTCCCTCACCATTTCTGGCGAGTACCCCAATTATTTTTGAATACAAGCTTGAAGGGGATAGCATGTGTTTGTCATATAAGTTTGTCCTTCAGACAAATCCATCCTAGTACATTTTACGAGCCCTATGAAGGAGGAACTCATTGTCGTCATGGTGACGGGTCCAATGCCGTTAGATTTTAACGAGTTCGAAAAAGGTGGACTCGGCGCCTTTTCATGTTTAGAGAGTTTGAAAAGAGGCGAAAAGAAAACTCCAAATGGCCCTTTTCATAGATAGTCTCTCGAACCTCTTAGCTACGATTGACTAAGGTATTCCTTTTTCATAAATAATTTATCCCATCTCGAATGCATTATGAGGAACCCTGTTCTGAACATATACAACTGTATTACAAGCTTCAACCCATAGGAATTTAGGCATGTGTTGATCATACAACATAGCCCTTGCAGCCTCAACAATAGTTCTATTCTTCCTTTTCGCGATCCCATTCTGCTCTGGATTATATGGAACAATCCACTCTCTTCTGATGCCTTCCCTTACGCAGAACTCTGTGAAGTCTTTATCTATGTATTCTCCACCATTGTCTGATCAAAGTGTCTTTATCTGCTTTCTTGTTAGATTCTAAACCAGAGCCTTAAACTCTTTGAATCGATCAAAGACTTTGTCCTTGGTCTTAAGAAAGTAGATCCAAGTCTTCTTGGAGTGGTCATCAATAAAGGTGACGAAATATTCGACACCACTGAGATCTCTAGTGGACATTGGTCCGCAGATGTCTGAGTGTATTAATGATTAATCCCAACACCCTATTGCTGCTTCTGGGATATTCTCCACCATTGTCTGATCACAGTGTCTTCATTCGCTTTCCTGTTAGATTCTCAACCAGAGTCTTAAACTCCTTGAATTAATCAAAGACTTCGTCCTTGGTCTTAAGAAAGTAGATCCAAGTCTTCCTGGAGTGGTCATTGATAAAGGTGACGAAATATTCGGCACCACTGAGAGCTCTAGTGGACATTGCTCCATAGATGTCTGAGTGTATTAATCCTAACACACTCATAGCCCTATTGTTGCTTCTGGGATACGCTGCCTTGGCATACTTCCCCATTACACACCCTCTGTAGACGTCATCTCGCTTGGTGCTAAGTTCAGGAACTCCTGTGACGGTCTTCTTGAGAATTCTCAAAGCCCCATTGTGCAAGTGCCTCATTCTCCTGTGCCATAGTTCATTCAAATCCTTCTCGTCATTGCTGCCTATCAGTGCCATTGGAGATTCAAGCTGCAACTTATAGATTTTATTGCTCCTCACTCCGATTTGTGCCTTCTTCCAACTCGAGTGTTTGATGTATACTCTTTTGCCAATGAAGTAAACGTCATAACCTTTTTTTTGAAGCTGAGACACAAGAGTAAGTTCATCCCCAAACCAAGCACATGCAATACATTAGTGGCACAAAGCTTATTACCAACTTCGGTTTGAAATACCATGGTTCCTCTTCCCATAGGGGTGCATTTTTCCTTATTTCCCATGGTGATTTGAAAGTTCATCTACTCTTCTCGGTAGTTGGAGAAACATTCTCGTACCCCTGTCATGTGTGCAGAATTTCCACTATCAATATACTAAATCTTTGGAGAAGCATAGTTTGACACACGCAAATTCTTCTTCCAGTCTGGATGCCAGTATAAAGATGTTGTGATCCATCTGTCCTTCCATGCTTACCCTTATTTCTAAAGAGCTATGTGAACCCTTTCGATTTGTTGCAGCAACAACGTCTGGTCTTAGTTCCTTTGCAGGTTCTCCACTCCTGTTACTCATCTCAAGCTCTGATACCATGTGAAGATTTCAATCCTGAAATACTATTGCAGTGATAGATTTATTTCTCCTACTTATTCTTCCAATAAGTTGTTTACATAATTCTTCCAATAAATTTTGAAATAAACACTATTGCAGTAATCACCCAAGTAAATGTAGAGAACATAACATTGAAGAATACAAGCATAAGAATCAATCATATAGATAATTATTTTTGGAAAATTGTCCCTAGAAAAACCCAAGTGGGAAAACCGGTGCAACAGATGAGGGTTTATATATTAATCTTCAACAGTGAAATCTTTACAAGGAAAGTCTGGCAGAAACAACTGAGAAATTTTCTTGAGATACACTTGAGATAATTCTCCTTCAGTCCTCCGAAGAATTTCTGACACCTGAGGGGTAACCGTTCCCTAGCCCTCCCTGCGTCACTTTGCGTGCCTCCTACGTAGCTCTTTGCACAGAGCCAATGTAAGTGTGTGTCAGTACTGTATGAGGCCTCTGCGCTGCTCCGAGGTGCTGCCTCTCTGCTTCCTTGATTTCTTCTTCCCTCGTGCCCTAACATTGCTGATGCCCTCTGCTTCCTCCGCCCTTGCAAATATCCCTTTGAAATTGAATTTTATTCCTTCATAATCAACTTCCCTCGAGTTACTGAACGCTTGCCCGGCTTGCTTTCCAAATGACCCTCAAGCCTTCTTTTTTAATCTTCTCATTGATGACTCAATGGCCCATATTAGAAGTCTAATCAATGGCTAAGGTTAAAACTTGATTTGATCTTCATTCTGTAGAAGATTTAAACTTTGTTTTATTAATACCCATTAATTATTTAATTTCCCTAAGTTTGGACTTAGGGTCTCCATTAAAATAATTAATTATTTTAATAAAACATGAACCGAGTGGAATTTCCACAAACAGTTTCTGGGTTCTTTGGAATACTGGTGTCTAAGCCTCCTCACCAAATTTGAGACTTAGGTCACTTTCCGATGCTATAAAAATCAACAGTGCCAACCCTAAAGCTAACAACCAAAAAAAGAGATCCCACAGGACTAGGGTACAAGGCTAACCACAAAATCGGGCAATGGAGATAAGAGTACAGGCCAAGTCCACTTTTTTCGCCGAATCTCCCCGCCAATCCATGCCCAAAAGTACCCATGACAAGTAAGGAAAATTAATCTACTATACCAATGAAAAGCCATACCTTCGGGGTTGGGAGGCCCACCTTCAAACATACAATCATAACAAGTGGGCGAGGGACCACATTGCTGGCTCAGGTGGTGGAGATAATGGCACATCGAGCTATCTAGTGTTTCTAAGGGGTTGTTGGTTGCCGGTGAGGACCATATAGGAGAAAATATTTCTCCTGTACATACTACGCACAGGTGGTGGGTAACATGACCATTGATGAGGAGGTTTACATTGAGCAGCCTCAAGGATTTGAAATAAATGAAAGGGAGACTCTTGTCTGCAGGTGGTATGCAAGAATGGATGCATACCTATTGAGACTTGGTTTTACCAACTGCAAATCCGAACCAATAAATCAGGGTGGTCTAGGGTGAACCGGTTATCATACTCTTGTATGTGAATGATCTACTAGTCACAGATTTAGAGCATCACATTCAGGAATGCAAGAAGCAGTTAGTAGTCGAGTTCGAAATGAAGTATCTCGAGATTATGCATTATTACTTAGGACTAGAAGTATGGCAAAAGCTGCGAAAATTTCAACTATTGCAGCGACTGGAAATTATTATTCTAACTATAAATTAATTAACAATTTATTTTCGCAGACAAACAACGAATAATTCTCAACTCCAATTTTCACCAAAATAAAATGTGTGGAAGATAAACTGGAATATGAGAAAATATTGGCACACATACAAAAATATCACAGTCATTTTTAGATAAATGTCCCCGAAAAAACCCAACTTGGGAAAATCGGTGCAGTAGTTGAGGGTTTTTATTATTAAGCAGTAGTAGAATTTTTGAGTACAATAAAATGTCACCAAACTAATGATTCTACCCAAGAGAAATATTGGTAAAAATTTTTGAGGAAAATTTACCCTTGCTCCAAGAAATCCCGCAACAAACCGAGCCTCAGAACTGGCTCTGGAAACACTTATGCGTTGTCTTTGTGTAGGATCCACACGTGCTATCCAGAAACTACCTTTGATGTGATATCTAGCCTGTGGCTGCCACAGGGTGATTCTTTTTGCCTCTTGGAAATTTCCCTGACCACTGGAAGTTGAATCGATCCCTGCTCTAGCTAAGTCGAATTGCCCTTCTTGAGGCTCTGCGCAACTCTTGTGCAACCTCCTGGAGCTAAAAAATGTGTTGAGAAATTGGTAGGGCATAAAAATGGGCACAACTATTACGAATGTCCTCTCAAATATTATGATCCATCTCCTCAGAAAATTTATAGAACAAACAGCTGCATGCAATGGAAAAGGAAGCTAAATATGTGTGATCTCGTTCTAATTGCTCAGGATCAAAATAGTCAATGGTATGTGGACAGTGGGTGCTCAAGACATATGACTGGAGACCGAAGCAAGTTTGTAACTTTTGATGAAAATAAATTAGGAAATGTAACATTCAGAAATGATAGAGTAAGGAAAATCAAGGGAAAGGGCACAGTCAACCTGAATAATGGAGGAGGAGAGGCTCAGGATGTACTATTTGTAGATGGTCTGAAAGCTAATCTGCTAAGTGTTAGTCAAATTTGTGATAAACGCTGTGAGGGCCTTTTAAGAGCCCAAGATTGTGAAGTAAGAGGTCAATCACCACAGGAAAGACCTTGGTTAAAGGTGTTAGAATAGAGAGTAATTTTTATATATTCGAAGAGGAGAATGAAGCATGCCACATCAGTAAATTTGACGAATCTTGGCTATGGCATAGAATATTGGGACATCTAAATTTTGACCACATCATCAAACTGAGCAAAAAGAAAGCTGTTAGAGATTTGCTTGCAATAAGGAAGCCACCAAATACCATATGTAAGTCCTGCCAAATGGTCAAACAAACTCGCACATCGTTCAAAGCCAAAGACCAACTATCTACAAGTAAGCCTCTTCAACTTGTACACATGGACCTGTGCAAACCTTCAAGAACAAATGCACCAGGTGGAGAATCGTACTTCATGCTGATAATCGATGATTTTTCCAGATTAACATGGGTGGCATTTCTCAAATACAAATCTGAAGCATTTGAGAAATTTAAGATATTCAAGGCACTGACAGAAAATCAAACTGGATGTAAACTAAAATGCGTCAGATCAGATAGAGGAGGTGTGAATTCACAGGTGATGAGTTTGCAGACATGTGCAATGAATTTGGGATAAAGCAACAATTTACTGCTGTAGATACACCTCATCAGAATGGAGTGGTAGAGAGGCAAAATAGGTCAGTACAACAGATTGCTAGAGCCATGATGCAAGAAAGAAACATTCCCCAAACCTATGGGTAGAAGAATTACACACAGCTATTCATATTCTCAACAAAGCTCATCTCAGACCAAATTGTGACAAGACTCCATATGAACTGTGGCACGGGAAACCGACATCAATTAAGCACTTTAGAGTCTTTGGCAGCAAATGTTTCATAAAGAATAATGATGAAAAATTGGGGAAGTATGATGCAAGAGCTGATGAAGGAATATTTTTGGGATATGCATCAAAGAGTAAGGGCTACATGTGCTACAATAAAAGGCTGCATAAGATTGTGGAAAGCATTGATGTGAGATTCGATGAAGAACTACCATACAGAACCAAAATTACAAATTGTGTCAATTCTCCAGATCATCATCATGATGAGAATCAAGAAAATAAATAACAGAATGAGACAATAGAAGATACAAAAATAAACTCAAAAGGACCCTTGAGACACACTCAAAAGAACCATCCAGAAGATCGAATCATTGGAGACAAGAGTGCAGGAGTCCAAACAAGAAGACAACTAGCTCAACAAACCGAGGAAGTGTATCTATTCATGTTGTCATAGATAGAACCGAAGAATTTCGATGAAGCCAGCAAAGACAAAAATTGGATAAATGCTATGAACGAATAATTAGACCAGATTGAGAAGAACAAGACCTAGGAGTTAATACCAAGACCTGTTGGGAAAAATTTCATTGGCCCCTGTAGCAAGAATGGAAGCAATTAGAATGTTTCTGGCTTTTGCATGCTATCATGATTTCAAGGTATATCAAATGGATGTGAAGTCTTCCTTCTTAAATGGAGATCTAGATGAAGAAGTCTACATGGAACAACCTGAAGGTTTTTCCTTAGTAGATAAGCACAACTATGTTTGCAGATTAAAGAAAGGCATATATGGTCTCAAACAAGCACCACATGCATGGTATTCTAGGCTGGACAAGTACTTAAAAAAAAAAGGATTCAAGAAGGGAGGAGTAGACAACAATCTCTATATAAAGGCTGAAGAAAATGAAATTTTAATTGTAGTGGTATATGTAGATGACATCATGTTTGGCAGCAACAAGGATGAGTTAGTAAAAGGATTTGTAGAAGAGATGAAGTCAAAATTCGAGATGTTTATGATTGGAGAGCTTACCTTCTACCTAGGACTTCAAATTCTACAAAAGAACAAAGGCATATTCATTTCGCAAGAAAAATACTTGAGAGACATGTTAAAAAGATTCCAAATGGAAGACTGCAAACCTATGTCAACTCCCATGATCACTGGATGCAAGTTATGTGTTGATGATGGATCTGCAAATGTAGATCAAAGACTTTACAGGTCTATGATAGGAAGTCTGCTATACCTAACAACCTCTAGACCAGACATTATGTTGATAGTAGGACTTGTGGCAAGATATCAAGCAACACCAAAACAAAATCACTTGCTAGCAATCAAGAGGATATTTAGATACTTGCAAGGAACTGCACATTATGGCCTATGGTATCCGAAAGGCAAATATTTCACATTGACAACATATACAGATGCAGATTGAGCCAGCTATGTGGATGACAGGAAAAGCACAAGTGGAGGTGCATTCTATTTGGGAGAAAGTATGGTGGCATGGTTAATCAAGAAGCAAAGATCCGTCTCTCTATCTATAGCAGAAGTGAAATACATAGCAGCAGCAACTTGTTGCACACAAATGATGTGGATGAAACAAAATCTTCAATACATGAACCAATTTCTATCAAATGTGACAATACAAGTGCAATAAGCATATCAAAAAATCATGTGCTTCATTTGAAAACCAAGCACATCCCAATAAAGTACCACTTCCTCAGAGAAAAAGTAGCAAAGAAAAGAGTAAAGATGGAATATCTCCCAACAAAAGAACATACGACAGACATATTTACAAAATGTTATTTGGAGAAGTCTTCCTATCATTAGAATACCAAATGTTATTTTTTGAGCAGTGATATGGTACAGGTCCCCAGTATCGGAGTATTGTAACATACATCATGGTGTTGGTGTGGCCGAAATACATCAGCGAGAATGTTGAGTTGTGTTATCAAAGCATGGAAAGAAAGGAATTGTTGATATTTCACCAGTGCATAGAGTTTCATCAAGCAACAAGGGACAAAAGAACATAACATTCTATGGTGACATACCTTCCAGCATTCTCATGAGTTGTGATAGCATCAATTTTTTGTGTATATTCATGAAATCTCAATGATTCTCAAAGTGTTACCCCAACAATGCTCATATATCATATGAAGTCTGCAATGCATTCACAATGCTCTTCGAATTTTAAAGTACATATAAAGCAATGCTTATGTGTAACATAAAGCAACAATCACGGTTTATAGAGAACAATCAGGAAGAAGTAATACAATGGTGGATTAGGTGTATTCATTCAAATACAAAAGGATTCATCAAATGTGTAATGAATATATGGAGTGTGTATATTCATTTTATAACAAAAGAACAGAATGAAGAATGCTTATACACAACTCAGAGAGAAGTAATGCAATGATGGAAACTACATTGGAAAATGTGTAACCCTTTGCCATTGATGTCAAAGGGGGAGGAAAAGCAAGCAAAGGAAGAAAGGAACTTCTTAGAATGAAAGGGGGAGGAAGTGTTGGAGGAAGTGTTGCCATCAATGCCAAAGGGGGAGACTGTTGGAAATATTGTCATTGATGGCAAAGGAAAAAAGGAGCAACACCAGAATTATCATTGAGAACAAAGGAGCAGATCAAGATCAAATGGAGTATAAAGGAGCAATAAGGAAAAGAAGGCAAATTTTAAGTGGAGAAGCATAAAAGAGAGTCAGAGGAGCAGCAAAGAGTAAAAGAGAGGCAAAGGAGCAGCATTAGCGGCAAAGGAGGAAGGCAGAGGAACAAGAAAGAAGCATGGATCAACACTAGAATTATCATTAAGGCAAAGGAGTAGAGAGGAGCAATAAAGAGGCAAGGAGCAGCATCAGAATGATCAAAGAAGAAAACTATGTAGTGCAGGGTCAAGTCGAGCTATTCACGTTCAGAACAGTAAGCAAAAAAAAGTGTGCAGCAAAGGTCAAGTCGGGTGTATGCGTATAGAATGCATGCAACAAAGAAAAGCAATGAACGAGCGGGCCAGAGCGGGCTTGTTGTAAAACGTGTGCAGAATAGTGGTTCTCCATTCACAAGATTGTGCCGCAGAGTGAAGCAGAGATTGACGGTCGAGATCATCGCGAACATAAAGTAGGAGAACAGACAATCCAGATTATATCACATTCAGCCATAAGATTGTTAACGCACATCGCTATCAGCGATTTTTTATATTTATATGTCAAGTTATCGCAAGTTAATTGTTTTAAGTTGCGATGTGATAAGAAGTGGGGTTTGCGATGCGATGTGATCATATATCGCAAATCACAGCGGAAGGAGTATTGCAAAACAACAGAGACAAAAAAATTGCAAAATGCAAAGTGCGGGAGATGACGTGGCAGTGACGTGGCGATGACGTGGCACGATGACATGGAGACGATGTGGACTTGGATCACATATCGCACATCGCAAGCTCAAAAGGGATAACACTCATGAATCACATTGAAAAGCCGAAATGCGAAATGCGATATGAGCAAGGATGCGATGCATTTTCAAAGGGAAATTATAATATATTTTAGGTCCAGGGTTAGGTGTATTTCCTTAAGAAATCGCGTCGGGAGAACGGAAGGCGTCTATAACATATAATACATAAGATCACCGAAATGCGATAAGAGTACCAGATGCGATATGGTTTCAAAGAAAAAGCCTAAGGATTTCAAATTCGGAGGTATAAGGTTTCCCTTTGAGAAATCGCATCGGGGTTTGGAAGAGCTATGCATAACAAGAAACACATGAGAATGCCGAAGTGCGAAGTGCGATATTGAAGCGGACACGATGCAGGTCAACACTAAAGCCTAAAGGATTTCAAGTCTGGGAGAATGGGTTTTCCCTTTGTTAAATCGCATTAGAGAGCAAAGGAGGATTATAATGTAAAACAAAGGAAAGGTTAAACGCAAGAGGAAAAACTCGGGCAAGTGACCCGATACTCATGCAAGGTTAGTGCGGCCATTTAGTAACAAAGTTTGAACGCAGCAAAAGGAGACTTGGGTAAGTGAACCGACACATAGAAAAGGAGCAGGTGAAGGCTGAACGCTGCGGGCACGAGCACAAGAGGCAGAGTTGGGAAAAAGGAGCATATGGTGGCACTGTTGGAAATGCAACAACTAGGTCAAGTCGGGTCAAAAAGACAATTATGCAGAACTGTGTTGAATGTAACAACAGAAACTGAAAAGATCAATGACAGCAACAGAAATGACAAATACACAATGAGCCAAGAGTTGAAAGGGTTGAGTGAAATATTGTTGTAACTGTAAATGTAAATTGATTGATTATTTTATATTGTTTGTGATGCATAGCCAAGTCTTTGTAGGAATAGGCAAAACTCCAATGGGTGTTGTAATGATTATTTCTGAGGTAATAACATGAATCAAGTGTAAGGAATCAAATGGGTGGAAGGCATAAGGGTCAGGCTTGTTCACTTCGTATTCCCTGTAGAATGCAAACAGTCATGTATTTATCTGTATAAAACATGTAATATCCATGTGCAAAGTGAAGTAAGAGAGGGAGAGCACAATAGACTTGAAGAGAGATGAAGATTGTAAGAGAGCTGCAGAATGGGAGAGAGCTGGAGAATGTGAGAGAGATGATAGGGATGTTGTGCACATTGGGAGCAGATATGAAGTAGATATGAAGGGTGAAGAGGCAACAGTGGAGAAGGAGTATAACAGGGCTGATATCCAGGTAAATCAACATTTTAGTTTCATGTTGAGTGAGGGGATTGTAGTCTCCTTTCAAGTTGTAACTTGATAAATTTCCAGTTGGAGCTGGGTGAGGTAGAAGCCTCCTGTAGGTTGTAGCCTGTAGAAAGTATTTTGGAGTTGGAGCTTCCTTTCAAGTTGTAGCTTACAGAAGTTGAGTTAGGAGCCTCCTGTGGGTTGTAGCTTGCAGAAAATAGATGGGGGTTGGAGCTTCCTTGCAAGTTGTAGTTTGTAGAATTTGAGGTAGTAGTCTCCTGTAGGTTGGAGCCTATGGAAAATCAGTGGTGAGAGGGAGTTGGAGCTTGCCTTTGCATCACAACAATAATAAGATGTGGTTTTCTCCCTGATGGGTTTCCACTTATATTTGGTGTCTATGTGCTTGATGATTATGTGTTGATGTGACGTTTTAATCTTCTTAATTACTTGTTGTCCACTCATTCAGTTTACTAATTGATTATGTATTAAGCTGCTTATAAAATGAAGTAGTTAATGGGTGTAAAGAAAATAGTTTTAAATGTCCATGAATGTACTAAACTGATTCACCCCCCCCCCTCTCAATTTAGCTAAGGGTTCATCAGAAACTGCTGGAGATATTTGGTATGGTGGACTGTAAGTCTGTGTCGACACCGATGGAACTCAACTTTAAGAAGTTGAGTGGAAACGCTGATGGGCCCATGCTAGCAAATCCTACCGAGTATCGACAACTCGTAGGGGCCCTGATGTTCTTAGTGAAGTCCCATCCGGACGTATGTTTTGCAGTGAACACTTTGAGTCAACATATGGTTGATCCTCATCACCTTCACTGGATTGGTTCCAAGAATCTGTTGAGATATCTTTGGGGCACAATCAACCATGGGCTAAGATACACTGTCGGGAGTTTGAGACTCCATGGATATACTGATGCGGATTGGGCTGGCAGTGTGGTGGATTGCAAGAGCACATTTGGATGTTGCTTCACCTTGGGTTTTGCTTCGATATCTTGGATGAGCAGGAAGTAGAAGTTGGTGGGTTTGAGCACCACTGAGGCTGAATACATTGTAGCGAGTATGGCCTGTTGTGAAGCTGTTTGGTTGCAAAATCTATTTAATGAGTTGTTTGGGCATGTGCTAGATACCACCGTTATCCTTTGTGATAACCAGAGTGGGATTCATCTTTCTGAGAATCTCATGTTCCATGATTGATCCAAGCATATTGATATTAGGTACCATTTTATCTGGGATATGGTATAGCGAGGCGCCGTAAGGTTCGATCATATAGGAATTGATGAGCAGGTCGTGAATATTCTCACAAAGCCCCTGGGGAAGGTCAAGTTCCCAACCTTCTGTGAGAAGCTTGGAATCGTGGTAAGACCCTATTCTGAGGGTCCTGATTGAGTTGGACTATGAGCTCTAGGAGCTCCAGGGGGCGTAGCTTCTTGGAGCTATAAGCACATACAGGGCTGGGCTTGACGAACCTTGTTGTGCTTCTGCCCCACCGTTATGATATTGAGTTGGTTTGCCTCTCTCTGATCTGTGCCCCACACGCATCCTATCCATGGAGTTTTAGATTCATGGGAAGTACCTCTCATTTGACTAATGAGGTGGGAAATGTGGATAGAGACCATAGCAAGATCGATGGATGCATCGGAGATTGCCGTACTCTCTATGTCTAGGATGGCACGTGTCCAACACCTTGATCTGGGATGAAGTATGATGAGGTTTTATCCTCTGAACTGACTTCGGGTTAGTATGAGACTCTTTTGAGTCCAAGAGAGATTTTTACCTCTAAGATGACTTCGGGTCAGCTGTGTGTGATGTCTTTGTGACTCACCTTTTGTTTTGAAATAAAGAGCCAACAAAGCAAGTCACGATGGGATGACGCATGATGTTTGGTTTGGTACATGATGGATGGCACTTGTGGACAGATGGAGTTCTTCCTAGTTGAGAGGGAGTGTTAATTTTGGGAAACTAGGTCCAAACTCCATGTTGTATTGCTCATATGACGATGGTCATATTTTTTTTGGATTCCTCTTTCGGAGGGGTGCAAGATTTATCTAAAGATCATCTAGATTGGATGAGTAGAACATTGATTTTGAATTTATTTTCCACATGTGCAAGGTCGGCCAGATTTATCCCACATGCCTAAGAGATGTGTCACACACCCTCATTGATGAATATAAATTGGAGAGACTTGGAGGTCATTTTCTCATCATCTCATCACACATTCTCTCATTGTGATCTGATTGGTTCGATAGCCTTTGGAGGCCTTTTTCCCTCACACGTGTGGAGCGAAGCTACTGTTTTCTGCACTGATCTGTTTAGGGCTTTCTGTTTTTTGTGCTGATCTGTATAGGGCTTTTCTGTTGTAGCGTCGACTAGCGTTGACTATGGTCAACCCTTCGTCACTTGACCTCAATTTCTGAAGAAATTTCGATTTTAGGAGGCCATACAACTGGGCACTAAAATTGAGGAATTCTAGGCTATTTGACCAAAGCCCTAGTTTGCTGTGTTGACTTTTCTGAAGCTGCTTGTGTTGACTTTTCTGCGTTGTCCCTAGTTTGACTTTCGTTGACTTGTGATGAGCTGTCTTTGAGGGCTATGGGTGTGACACATGAAAGTGCTAGCTGACCGAGAAAGGCTTTGTTGTATGAAGCATCTTGTTGACCGCCATAACACGACAATATCTCATATCTTTGCCGGACAAAAGGAATTGTAAATCTGATCTATATTTGGCTTGTCTTATATTGATCTATTATTGTGTTCTATCAACATTCTACTTTCAAGTTTATTTGATTGCTATTTTGTATTGGGCCTAAGAAAGATTGAAGTAAAAGTGCATCAAGCATAGAACACCATTGTTATCTAAATTTAACAGAAACAATGTCCTTCCAGGACTCCCCACTGCAGGAAAGCGGGAATGAAACAACAAAAGAACAGGAGGACCTTAGTGTGCCCCAATCTTCCCAAGTACATCATGAGGGGGAAGTAACTCCCCATAAAAAAGGGTCTCTATAAGAGTTAGAGGAGATTATCACTGAGCTCATGGTTTCATAATAGGCTTTGAGGAAGGAGAATGAGGCTCTGAAAGAGAACAACCTTCGCATGTAGAAAGAGCATGAGGAATGGCACCCGAAGGCAGCCCGAATCATGAAAAAGAAGCAGGCTCAAATTGACCATCTGAAGAATAAAAATGAGATTTGCAGGGGTCAGGTTCAGGCAGAGTCTAGTAGAGCCCAACATGATCATTTCGCTACAGTAGCTGCAACCCAGGGCAAGGACTAATTTCCTGTTTTGGAGGGTGCAACATTTTTGCTTGCATAAGGGACATGCAATAAGACAGGTATGTAGAAATTATATAACTGATATGTTATACATCCGAGATTCTCCTGATCACACACTATTTGACTTCATTCACAATACATAATCTCTTCTACCATTGATCATTAATTGCGGAAATAAAATCAATTGCATGCACACATTAAAACCATAAAAATTCACACATATGAACACAGTAATTTATGGGAAAGCTTAAAGCTGAAAACCCCCAAGTATATGTATATTATATGTCATAGAGATCATGTAACAATCATCATACAAAGCTCCTCACAAGCTCTCAGTACAATCTCCAATTGCTACACACTAATCAAGCCCGATCTTGCAAATCCATGCATCGATCTTTGCCAGCGTTTAGCCTGCCTCTACTGTGAAATCCCTACTGAAGAATGGCTCTGGATGAGTTCGAATTGCCCCAGCCTTTCTCACACAATCTTCATAGACATCTCCACTGAGTGTTGGATGCAATCAATGCATCACTATAGTCACAACTGATAGTCACACTTGCTCTTTCACCTACCTCTTCACTGGTCTCCACTGAACTGTCCATGCATTGTAGTTAACTAATGTATTCTTCAGTTGATTAATGAGTTATTATTTAGTGAATTAATTATTAATTAATTCACACCACTCTCACTAGTGTATCAATCAGTTAGACTAGATACAACTAGCTCAACTGTGTCTAACTGAGTTAAACTGAACACAACTCCACCAACTACCTCAATAACTCCACCAAACTTTGTCACATGAGTTCTAACTGAAGTCTCCATGCAATAGCTCCACTTAACCCTCAGGAATAGCGTAATTACTTCTGTCAACTGCTTTGCCACATCTGTGCACTTAACTGAAGTGCTACAAGAGAATAAGATAATGTTTAGAGTCCAAATATTATTAAGAGTTAATAATATTCAACATATCTATTTTTAGACTGGCAATCAAAAAATAGATTCTGCCCAATATGTCTAAAAATAGAAGTCCATCTATTTTTCCAACTTGACCAACCATCCACATATAGCATCCCGCAACTCATAGAATATGATCGACATGTCTAAAAATAGACATAGTCTAAAAATAGACTTTGCGAAAAAAATCACCTATGTGGGCCCCACCTAGTTTAGGCGATCACTTTCCAACTAGGATCAGGAATGATGTTTCAGGATGCCTCCTTCACTGTTTCTTGTTGCAATCTTCAACACTCCCTCTCAACAAGAAAGGACTGTCTTTGCATGCGACATGCAACTCCATGCATTCGCCCTGCAACCTTCACAAGCGCCATGCAACTCCATGAATCTGCTCTGCAACTCTTATGAAACTGAATAGGCTCCAAACAACTCAATCAGTATAATGCATCTATCAAAGTCTTCGACCTCTGCTGGTACCAATTGCACATGTCTTCAGGAACCACTGCATTGTTGAACTCTGCACCCATGCACTCTGCACTTGTTGTCAACTCTGAACTGCACTCCAGTATCCGACACTGTCACTTTGATCTCACTGCATCAATCCAACTAATCATGCTACTGCTGCTCTATGGGCACCTCGTAGCCAGGTTCCATTCATGAGATCCACACCATCTCAATGAATCCTGCCCAGAAATATCCTCTTGGGATTACTCATGCATGTCGCCCCACCTCTCACCTGGTGGTATAGCTGCATGCACTCCCTCTGCCCATCTGGCACAGAATTTCTCTGCATGAGTGGTTTCTCCCACTCTGTGATCCTCATCTTGTGGCTTCTCCACATCCTGAGGTTCACTCTTACCTGCATGCAAATCCAGCTCCCTTTCAAGCTTCAATTGCATGGCTTTCTTACACTTCCCAACAGTATGAAGCTCCGTAGAAATCCCATCTACTTCAAGCCTGTAGAGATTCTTGGCTCGAAACCCAACCTTCTTGACTTGTCCTGTTGCTTTATGCCGAAGGAAAACTTTTCCTTCACTAAAGACAACATCATACCCTTTATCCTCTAACATTGCGACTGAGATTAAATTCTTCTTTAAACTTGGAACATGCACTACATCTTGTAAAAGAACGAGTTTGCATGACTCCCTCTGAAAGGTAATGGTACTAATGCCAGTCGCATTGTATCGTCCATTTTCGCCCAACTCAACATGCAACTGGAGATCTTTCTCCACCAAGTCTCTGAAAAGATTCACATCTCCCGTCATGTGAAAGGAAGCGCCACTATCAAAATACCACCCCGATCCCAATGCACTAGACACCATGCATGCGATCAATGAGAAGTCCAGCTCAAATTGTGAGTCAAGAGCCTCACCAGCTGCAGCTCCAGCAGCCTGCTTGTTCTTCTTCTTATGTGGACAATGCGTGGCGAAATGCCCATGCTCGTGACAGTGAAAACACTTCACTTTGGACATGTCATGATCTTTGCCATCCGCACCGGATTGAGAAGCATTCTTCTTACCCTTCCCCTTCCTTGCTTTGGCAACCAAAGCGCAATCCTCTTCATCATCATTCTTTGATGAAGAGCCATCCCTGGTATCCCGCCTTATCTCCTCCTGCGCAAGATCCGACCAAAGTCGCTCCCATCCTGGCAGTTTCTCCTGACCATTGACAGAGTCCTGATAGGAATTCCAACTCTTCGGAAGCCCAAGGAGAGCCAAGCTCACCAAGTTGTCGTCATCCACACTAACTCCTACACTCCCAAGCTCATCCCTGCAGTGGACAAAATTTTTCAAGTAAATCGGAATAGTGTCATTCTTCTCCATTTTTATTTTCCTGAGTTTATCCTTGAGTGCCAACTTCCTATGGTCGCTTTTGCTTTGGAACAAATCTGTCAAAGCTTTCCACATCAAGAATGGAGAAGCTTTACCATGAAGGCTAGACACTATTTGATCCTTCACACCTTCCAACAGAATCCTTCGACACCTTGCTACCTTCTTTTGCCACGCGTCAAGTGCGGCTACATCGCTAGAACCTGGTTTAGGAATAACAGCATCTATGAACTCCTTCAACCCATTATCCTCCAGCACCGCCTCCATCCTGTCCTTCCATGCAACATAATTCGAGCTGCCCTCAAGGGCATACTCCAATCGCAATCCGCTAAAAGACATTTCAATGAATGTTCAACTTCGACACCAAGAAAACACTGCAGCAATTTCGAATTCCACCAGCACAAAACTCAACCGCTTCAATGTTTTGCAATTGCTCCAATGATCAATATCGCTCTGATACCATGTAGAAATTATATAACTGATATGTTATACATCTGAGATTCTCCTGATCACACACTATTTGACTTCATGCACAATACATAATCTCTTCTACCATTGATTATTAATTGCGGAAATAAAATCAATTGCATGCACACATTAAAACCATAAAAATTCACACATATGAACACAGTAATTTATGGGAAAGCTTAAAGCTGAAAACCCCCAACTATCTGTATATTATATGTCGTAGAGATCATGTAACAATCATCATACAAAGCTCCTCACAAGCTCTCAGTACAATCTCCAATTGCTACACACTAATCAAGCTCGATCTTGCAAATCCATGCACCGATCTTTGCCAGCCTTTAGCCTGCCTCTACTACACAATCCCTGCTGAAGAATGGCTCTGGATGAGTTAGAATTTCCCCAGCCTTTCTCATGCAATCTTCATAGGCATCTCCACTGACTGTTGGATGCAATCAATGCATCACTATAGTCACAACTGATAGTCACACTTGCTCTTTCACCTACCTCTTCATTGGTCTCCACTGAACTGTCCATGCACTGTAGTTAACTAATGCATTCTTCAGTTGATTAATGAGTTATTATTTAGTGAATTAATTATTAATTAATTCACACCACTCTCACTAGTGTATCAATTAGTTAGACTAGATACAACTAGCTCAACTGTGTTTAATTGAGTTAAATTGAACACAACTCCACCAACTACCTCAATAACTCCACCAAACTCTGTCACATGAGTTCTAACTGAAGTGTCCATGCAATAGCTCCACTTAACCCTAAGGAATAGTGTAATTCCTTCTGTCAGCTGCTGTGCCATATCTGTGCACTTAACTGAAGTGCTCCAAGAGAATAAGATAATGTTTAGAGTCCAAATATTATTAAGAGCTAATAATATTCGACATATCTATTTTTAGACTGGAAATCTAAAAATAGATTTTGTCCAATATGTCTAAAAATAGAAGTCCATCTATTTTTCCAACTTGACCAACCATCCACAAATAGCATCCCGCAACTCATAGAATATGATCAACATGTCTAAAAATAGACTTTGAGACAAAAATCACCTGTGTGGGCCCCACCTAGTTTAGGTGATCACTTTCCAACTAGGATCAAGAATGATGTTTCAGGATGCCTCCTTCACTGTTTCTTGTTGCAATCTTCAACAAGGTATGGGGGAGATGTTGAGTCCCCATTTTTCCTAATTTTGACACCTTTCCTAGACCTTATCTCTCCCATAAAAAACAGTCTCTACAAGAGTTAGAGGAGATTATCACTGAGCTCACGGTTTAGAATAGGCTTTGAAGAAGGAGAATGAGGCTTTGAAAGAGAAAAACCTTCGCATGTAGAAAGAGCATGAGGAATGGCACCAGAAGGCAACCCGAATTATGAAAAAGAAGCAGGCTCAGATTGACCATCTGAAGAAAAAAAATGAGATTTACAAGGGTCAGGCTCAGGAAAAGTCCAGTAGGGCCCAACTGGATCATTTCATTGCAGTAGCTGCAGCTCAGGGCAAGGACTAATTTTCTATTTTGGAGGGTCCAACAGTTTTTCTTGCATAAGGGACATGCAAGAAGATAGGTGTGGGGGAGATGTTGAGTCCCCATTTTGCCTAATTTTGACAACTTTCCTAGAATTTCTCTCTCCCATTTCAAACTCTCCTTAACCCATATGCTTATTTTGGTTATATCAGCTAGGTTTTTGGCCAAACAGATATCATAGGCTGAGGTATGAAAATTAACATAAAAAGTGTCATTTTTACCTTTAATCTTAAGTATTCCTTATCTAGCTGTTTCCTTATTGAAATTATCATGCCAACTGATCTAAGAATCTTATGCAGATTTGCTTTGATCTGAAACAACTCCGAAATTCCTGAAGATAGCTTGTGCGACCGCATTTCCTGCAGATGTTTCGGAAATCTTGTAGATGCGGATATCTTGTAGTCGCTCCGATTTCCTGCAATAGAGTTAGCGGTTAGCTATGTTCCACTCATTGCCAAATCAAACGAGAACATGGGTTTTGTGGGGAATTTGTCGTACATGGACACTGTCCTATTGGTCGTGCCAAACCCTCATTTGAAACCATCCAGATCCGCAGACCTCTTCTCGTTGGTCGCATGAGGAGTAGCTTTAGCCTTATAACGAAAATTGTCTAATCCATGCTTTCAGTCATGGATTAGACCCAACTTAGCTAATTTTGACGATATTGTACCTGTATTGATAACTCCTAGCTAAGATTAGCATTTTCTCATTCGAGCCAAATATGGGCTTTCGAACTTGTATAAATTTGACTGTGTTTTATGATGTAAGGGGTTGGTTGGGTTGGGTTTTTCATATAGAACATATCAGATTGTACTCATTGTAATATTTCCAAATTAATATAATATTTGATGTTATGTCCACTCTACTGAGCAAACCTCTTTAATTTTGCAGGGGTTGTGAGTGAGGGAGGGCCACCTTTGCTCACAACTCCCTTAGTTGTGTGTGTGCATTTTAATTTCTATTATGTAGTAATAATTCTTTCGTACAACTAATGTACTCTTTTTGAAGTTTCAGCAGCAATTACCAATTGATTAAATGATTCATTTTTTTGTGTTAAATGTGTGGATTTCATTTGATCAAGTTTGAGTTATATTGTCAAGTTGATTTCTTTCTTGCTGTAAGTTTGATCTCCTATATTTTTTGATCATATCAGCAAGACTAAGAGCTGTAGAGGGATGTTCAGATCCACTCCATATCCTTTGCTGCAAAAATGTTGATTCAGAAAAGAGGCATTAGTTTTATGAGTGATTGACTGGTTTGATTAGTAAGCACTTGAAGTATTAATCTTGCATATATTTTGCACAACATCTCATAAGCCTACCTGCCCTGGGTTGATAATTTATGATTGAAAAATTATAAGTCTATAATTTGACTCAACAGTGCTGTTTCAATATTGGATTAGGAATGACCTCCTGGTGTAGTAGGAAGCAGAAGTCTGTAGCACTGAGCTTAGCTGAAGCGGAATATATGGCAACTAGCACAAATTCGTGTGAGGCCATATGGCTTAGGAAACTACTCATGAATTTATTCAAAAGGAAGATGGAGGGCACCAACATTCTATGTGATAATCAGAGTTGCATTAAGCTCTCTGAGAATCCTGTTTTTCATGATCGGTTGAAGCACATCGACATTAGGTTTCATTTTATCAAAGACTATGTTCAACGAGGGGTAGTACAATTGCAGTACGTTCCCACAGGAGATCAGGTAGCAGACATTCTCACCAAGGCCCTAGGGAGAACAAAGTTTGTTTACTTCAGGGATAATATGGGGATGGTTGAAAATCCGTTTCAATAGCAGAAATAGATGATGCAACACTTGTGAAGGATTTGTAGAATAGATGCAACAGTGGCAGTGGCAGTGTCATGGGCAGTAGTACAGTTGCAACAATAGCGCAGTGGTTGGTGGACAGCTTGTCAGACATCAACAGTGCAGAGGATGCTTCAGGTTCAGAACAATATGCAACATGCATATTGTTAGAGCACTTTCCTTGCTAATAGGGAGTGTTGATTTTTGATAGCATCGGAAGTGCTCTAAGTCTCAAAATTTGTGGAGAGACTTAGGCACATGTAATCCAAAGAACCTAGAAATCATTTTTGAAAATTCCACTCAAAATGTGTTTTATTAAAGTAATTAATTATTTTAATGAGACCCTAAGTCTAAATTTAGGAAAATTAAATAATTAAAGGGTATTAATAAAACAAAGTGTGAATCTTCTAGAGAACATGGATCAAGTCAAGTTATAATCTTAGTCATTGATTAGAGATCTAATCTCGGTTGTTGATGTCTCAACGAGAATACTTTAAAGGAACGCTTGAGTGTCATTTGGAAAACACACCAGTGCAGATACTCAGTTGCCCAAGTAAATCAATTTTCTCAGTGGCTGAAGTTGGACAATAGAAAATCGATCCAGAGGGAGAGTTCCAGGTGGAGGAGAGATAGAGAGGGTTCGACATCAATCCAGGGTGCAAGAGCAGGTGACGTAGTGAAAGGAAGAGACATCGCAGAGGTAGGAAGGGAACAACACCGAGGGGTGACGCAGTTCTGCGCAGTACCCATGCAGAGCTAGCGCAATGGTGATGTAGGTGGCCCAAGAGGGTCCCTTTGGGGCCATTTCTCATCAGGAAATTTTGTGAGAAATTTCTCCAGTGTTATCACATAGAATTATCTTCATTACTACTGATTGTAAATTGTACAAGAAGATTTTTGCTGAAGAATAATAGAAACCCTCATCTGCTGCAATGGTTTTTGTTGAGATTTACCATATTATTTTTGGCACAAATCTCATGGATAATGCCAACAATAGGTTTTGTTGCAAAACTGATGGCATCAAATCAGCAAGAGGAGATATTATATCCTATTTTGTTGTGATAGGATGGAATAGAATGTATTATTCAGTTTCTTCTCTACATTTATAAATTGTAAGCCTGTAGAGGCAGGAAATTATCAGAAATGAGGTGTGAGGAAGATGAAGTGCAGATGTGAGACATTTGCAGTTGTAATCTCCTGTTGAATAATAAGAATGCTGATACCTCTGTTTGGTGGATATAGTCCAGATTGGTTGGGTGAACCACGTTAAATGTTGTCTCCATTTTTTTTTAATGTTGTGTGTGATTTATTTTGTTTTCCGCTGTGCTAATTTTGACAATTGGTATCAGAGCAAAGTTGAGCCGCTGCCTGACAGTGATCTTATGAATTCTGAGCATCGATTCACTTGGCGGATTTTTCTGCGTTGACCATGGCTGTTAGCGCAGAGAAGAATTGCTATTGCTCTGTGTGGCCACTGTGTGAGCGCAAAGCCATGGTCGTTGAACTGCGTGGCCAGTTGAAGGCTACAGTTGATAGCCCGAGCAAACACGTTATGCTGTTTTGCAAGATGAAAAGAATGTGTATGATTTGACTTCTTATGCAACAGCCAAGGAATCCAATCTCCATTATTCAGCGTGGGCATCCGTGGTGTTGGTTGATTCAACGACGGATTCTGGGCAGAGTACAACGCACATATATCAAGTCTTATGATAGGGAATGCTGAGGACTTAAAGGGTTAGTGTGAGCTGGAGGTTGAAGGATAAAGCAGCGCCATGAGTTGGAGGATAAAGCGCCGGGAGCTAGAGGATAAAGCAACGTCATTGCTGTGGAATCAAAAGAGGAAGAGCTGCTGTCTATTGCTGTAGAGCCGCTGTCTGCCTCTATCGCAGATCAGACGCCTCACACTGGATCTCAGAACATTGAGTGTATCGCAGATTGCAGCCTCTATGATCTCATTTTACGCACAACCACTACTTGGATTCTACGCACAGAAGCAGCAATTAATCCAATTTTGTGTGTAAAAACAGAAAGCCATCCATTGCATTTTTTTGCATTTTGTTGCGCAAAATAACTGTGGCCGTTTTAGCGTTGAATGGAAGTAAGGTAGTGTTTTCGATTCATTGCTAGTTACCGGTATTTGCAATTTACAGTTTGTGGAATTTTATGAAATTTTTAATTTGATTTAAAAGGCAATTAAGGATCCATAGATAAGAAGTTAAATTCAAAATGTCAAAAACTCAAAGTGCTCGGTTTGAGATCGAGAA
Organism: Pinus albicaulis; assembly: GCA_034641835.2. Lineage (NCBI taxonomy): Eukaryota > Viridiplantae > Streptophyta > Pinopsida > Pinales > Pinaceae > Pinus > Pinus albicaulis. The sequence goes on from CM076579.1 coordinate 340,161,202, forward strand.
GTTTAATGAGAGGAATAACTTCGAAATTTGGAAAGTCAAGATGCACGATTTACTCATACAACAAGGTGTGGCGAAGGTACTTTTGGGAAAATCCAAACAACCTTTCGCCATGACAGATGACGAATGGAGTGACTTTGATGACAGAGCACTGAGCGGCATACGATTGTGTTTGGTGGATGATGTTTTATTTAACATCATATCAGAGACAATAGCCACTGGTCTATGGACAAAGCTAGAAAAACTGTACATGACTAAATCCTTAACCAACAAGATTCTTCTGAAAAGACAGTTGTACAACTTGCGCATGAAGGAAGGTACAACAATAACTGATCATCTGAATACCTTTAATACTCTCTTGGTGCAGTTAGATAGCATAGAAGTAAAATTTGATTCAGAAGATAACACTGTAACTTATGCTCTTTGCCTGAGTCATGGGATCATTTTGTTACCTCTATAAGTCTTAGTTCATTAGAAACCGTTGAATTTGATGATGTTGTTGGAGCTATGCTGTCTGAAGAAACCAGGAAAAGGTCAAATTTAGAAACCTCTACATCAGAAGCAATGATGGTTAGAGGTCGATCTAAAGAAAAATGCTTCAGTCAGAAAAATAACTCTCGGTCAAAATCGAAAGGGAAGAAGAGTAAGCTAAAGTGCTGGTTTTGCGGAAAATCGGGACATTTGAAGGACTGTTGGAAGAGACAGAAAACATCCAAAGGAGACTCTTAAATAGAAAATTATGACGCAAACACGATAGATACAGGTTCAGGTTTGACATCTGGTTCAGGTATGAGTGATGAAGTGTTATCAGTTAATTTGTCAAATCATGATCAACATTGGCTGTTAGATTCTGGTGCGTCCAATCACATGTGCATTCATAAAGAGTGGTTTAAATCTTATAAATCAATCAATGATGGAGTTGTATACATGGGCAATGATGTCTCATGTAATGTTGTGGGAATTGGAAGCATCCAGATTAAAATGTTTGATGGGACAAATAAAATCTTAACTGATGTAAGACATATGCCCGAACTCAGAAAAAATCTTATTTCTCTAGGAGTGTTAGACACAAATGGATATAAAACTTTTATTCAAGGTGGAGTAATGAAAACTTACAAAGGAATCTTATTAGTAATGAAAGCAAAGAAGGTTGGAAATCTTTTTCAGTTAGAAGGAAGAACAAAGTCAGATCATGCTTCAACTGTATCTGAAAACGACAGTGATTCTATTCGACTATGGCATCAACGGTTGGGCCATATGAGCGAAAGAGGATTAAAAATCTTATCTGATCGTATGTTACTTCCTAGTTTAGAGTCTTTTAAGTTAGATTTCTGCAAACATTGTATTTATGGGAAACAAAGCAAGCATAAATTTAAAACTAGAAAACATACTAGTAAAGGAATCCTTGATTATATCCATTCTGATGTTTGGGGTCCATCTTCTACAATCTCATATGGAGGATCATCATATTTTGTATCTTTTATAGATTATTTCTCTAGAAAAGTATGGGTCTACATGTTAAAAAGAAAGTCTAATGTATTCACAGTTTTCAAGCAGTTTATAGCATTAATAGAAAATATCACTGGAAGAACCATTAAATGTTTAAGAACTGACAATGGTGGTAAGTTTACTTCAAAGGCATTTGATAATTATTGCAAGGAAGGTGGGATCGAAAGACATAGAACTAATGCTTATACTCCTCAGCAAAATGGAGTTGCTAAACGCATGAACAAGACTCTCTTAGAAAGAGCAAGGAGTATGCTAAGTAATGCCAATTTGCAGAAGGAATTATGGACAGAAGCAGTATCTACGGCTTGCTATTTGATAAATCGATCACCATCAACTGCAATAAGATGCAAAATTCCTCAAGAGGTATGGAAAGGTCATCCTTGTGATTATTCTAAACTGAAAGTTTTTGGTTGTGATGCATATGCTCTAATTCTGAAACATCAGCGTTCTAAATTAGATCCTAAATCAAAAATATATATCTTTGTTGGATATGGTGATGGGATTAAGGGATATAGGTTGTGGGATCCTACTACTCACAATATCATCATTAACAGAGATGTTAAATTCGATGAATCTTCACTTGATAATCCAGATGTAGATATTAAATTGAAACAGGAAAATGTACCTAGGTTTCAACATATTCAGTTTGAAACAAGTTCAAATTCTGAAGATAGTAAATATGAACAAGTTTCAGATGAAGATCATGAAGAAATTCCTACAGATAATAATCAGCAAATTGTGGAAGAACCAGAAACATCTTTAAAAAGGTCTACGAGAATCAAACATCCTCCTAAAAGGTATGATGATTATGTTACTTCAGTTTCTTTAACCGCTAATGATGATGAACCTTTATGCTATCAGGAAGTTGTAGAAGGTTCTAACAGTGATAAGTGGAAAGAAGCTATGAAGGATGAGATGAAGGCATTAGACAAGAATGCCACATGGGATCTGGTAGATCTTCCTAATGACAGAAAAACTGTAGGATGTAAATGGGTTTACAAATTGAAAAGGGTTGTTGATGATAAAGAAGACAAGTACAAAGCGAGGCTGGTCACGAAAGGTTTTTCTCAGAAAGCAGGAATTGAATTTCATGAGATATTTTCACCAGTTGTTAAAATTGTTTCAATTCAGATTGTCTTAGCATTAGTTGCTTTACTTGATTTATAATTACAACAACTAGATGTTAAGACTGCATTCTTACATGGATATTTAGATGAAGAGATCTATATGGAACAACCTGAAGGGTTTGTTCAAAATCGCAACAAGAAATTTGTGTGTAGGCTCAAGAAATCATTGTATGGTCTGAAGCAGTCTCCGAGACAATGGTACAATAAATTTGATTCTTTCATGATGAGTCAAAATTATATAAGAAGTGAATATGATCATTGTGTTTACTTTAAGAAATTAAGTAATGGAATATTCATTATCTTAGTATTATATGTTGACGATATGCTTTTAGCAAGCAAAAACATAATTGAGATCAACAGGTTAAAGGCTCAGATGGCTAGGACATTTGATATGAAAGATCTAGGAGCAGCAAGACAGATTTTGGGCATGGATATTTTCAGAGACAGGAGAAATGGTAAGCTGTGGTTATCACAAAAGAAGCATAATGAGAAAATACTCTTAAGGTTTGGTATGAACAATGTGAAGCCATTTTCAGTCCCTTTAGCTTCCCATTTTAAGCTTTTTTCAAGTTTATGTCCTAATACAAATGAAGAAAAGGAATATATGTCTCTAATACCATATGCCAATGAAGTAGGAAGTTTGATGTATGCGATGGTTTGTACACGACCAGATATTTCACATGCAGTTGGGGTTGTTAGTAGGTATATGGAAAATCCAGGGAAAGAACACTGGGCAACAGTGAAATGGGTGCTTTGGTATTTGAGAGGCACAAGTGATTATTGTATCACTTATAATAGGAGTAGTGAATTTGTTTTCGGATATGTTGATTCCGATTTTGCCGGTGATTTGGATAAGAGAAGGTCAAATTTAGGATACGTCTTTACTCTTGCAAGTGGAGATATTAGCTGGATGTCAAAGCTACAAAACATTGTTGCTTTATCCACTACAAAAGCAGAATACATAGTTGCTTCACATGCTTGCAAAGAAGCGGTTTGGTTAAAAGGTTTGTTTGGTGAGTTTGGTAGGTTGCAAGATAACATTAAGTTATTTTGTGATAGTCAAAGTGCAATTCATTTGGCTAAAAATTTAGCCTATCATAGTAAATCAAAGCATATACCTATAAAGTACCATTTTGTAAGACAGGTTATCACTGAACGGGGAGTCTCTCTTGAAAAAGTGCATACAAAGGAAAACTGTGCAGACATGTTCACGAAACCAATTTTATTAGAGAAGCTACGATGGTGTCTGGCTTCTCTTGGCTTGCAGAAAAAATGAATATAATAAAGAAACAAGGTATCAGGCTAATTGTTGTTAAGGTGGAGATTGTTGAGATTTACCATATTATTTTTGGCACAAATCTCATGGATAATGCCAACAATAGGTTTTGTTGCAAAACTGATGGCATCAAATCAACAAGAGGAGATATTATTTCCTATTTTGTTGTGATAGGATGGAATAGAATTTATTATTCAGTTTCTTCTCTACATCTATAAATTGTAAGCCTGTAGAGGCAGAACATTATTAGATATGAGGTGTGAGGAAGATGAAGTGCAGATGTGAGACATCTGCTATTGTAATCTCATGTTGAATAATAAGAATGCTGATACCTCTGTTTGGTGGATGTAGTCCAGATTGGTTGGGTGAACCACGTTAAATGCTGTCTCCATTTTTTTTAATGCTGTGTGTGATTTTTTTTTTCCGCTGTGCTAATTTTGACGGGTTTCCCACATTTGGGTTTTTCCGAGGACAATTGTCCAAAAACGTATGTGTCATTCTTATGCTAGTATTTCCTTATAATTTTGCTCAGTAATTGTATGGTGAAGATTGCAATTGAATTTATTTCAATATCTACTGAAGAGATTTCTGTAAATAACTTATTTCTGAATAATAAGTAGGAGAATTAATATCAGATATTGCAGTAGGATTTCAAGTTTGAAATTTTTACAAGAACATGTGTAATAGTAACCATGAAATGTCTCTGCATACCTGGGTGTATAAGATGAAGGTCTGCTGAAAGTGTCTCGTCCCTGAGAATATTTTTGCTGCTCTCCACTCTTGAATCCTCTATCATGAGTTGGTGTCTGTTATCACTCTAAAAATTTTTAAGTTGTGAGATTTTTGATTTTTAGTCAAAGAATATTGGAGGTAACCACAGACCAACTTTTAAACTCTAGGATCTAGCCTTCCTAGGGTTCAAAGAGGGCTCTCTCTATAAGATTTAACTTTGTTTTAATTATATGATATTAGGCTAGTTATAACGTGCAAATTGCTTTGGTTTGGTGAGAAAAAATCACTTAATGAGATGGATAGTGATAGATCTGTTTGTCCATTGGGCTAAGGAGTCAAATTTCAAGCAAACAGGACTAGGATCGAGGTCGAAAAGTCAAATATTTTCAGGGCAAGATAGACAAGTCATTGAAGATCTTGGAAGGTTGATTGGTGAAATGGTTTGATCGAGATAAAGAACAATCAGTGATTCTTTGATCCAGATAAGGAAGGAGAATACAGGGGTTATTCGAAAGAGGGAGAAATTAAGGGTTCCCTACTCTGGAAATCAGCAGAAAACATAGAAATGATAAATAGTTAAAGATAGGGTGCTTTTAACAAATCCTGTAATAATATTCTTATTTTATCATTCAAATTTAGAACACATATATGGATGCATGTAAAACATAAGAAGATTAAACAATGATAGTAGAAATTACTTCACTTCAATGGCTCATCACATGAATCTTGAAATAAGATGCTGGATGATTTGATCCAGTCTGCTACTTGAACTTGTTACAAAAAGCCTTCAGGTACAGAAATATTGACTATAGAAATCTTCAGCAATTTATTCCACAATAATACTTCAAAGGATGAAGTATTTATACAAAAATGTTTACAAAATATCCTAGAATGATTATAGGATTTTTCTAAGGAAATAAAAATGTTTTTTACAAAAATATAGTGGCAGCTTGCTTAACAACTTAGCAAGCTGTCCTATTTATCCAAATAAAATAGAACTGCTGTTTTGGATTGGGTGCAGCTGGCTGCTTTGTTGTCTTCTTTGCTGGCAAAGATCTTTTTATCTATTTTGAAATCTTATCCTTTATCTGATACTCTTTATTTCTGATACTCTTTAATCACTTATACACTTTAAACTACTGTTTAACTGCCTTACTACTGTAAAATCTATTTTTACTGTATAAAAATAGCAAACTGTTTTTCATCCTTTTCACTGCAATTTGACTTTTACAGTAAGTCAGTCAGTGTTTCCCAAAATTCTTCATTAGGAATTTTGATCTTTTTCAATTTCCTAAAATTCTCATCTACCTCTATATATCTAGCAAATGTTGGTTTGACTACAAATAAGTGTTTTATTTCATGTTGTAGATAAAACAAGTCTTCAAAGCTTTTATGTAAAATTTTTCCTGTAGGAATTCCTTGTCTTTCTATTTTATTTAACTGCTCTTTTGCATGATCTCTGATCTTCTTGTTGTATTCTTCTTGTGGCATAAGTTTATCATTAAAAACAAGGATGTTTGGCAAACCTTTTTGCCTCAAGATCTCAAATTTAACCATAAATTTGGTTATGGCTATGTTCATGTTTCCACATTTTTCTTCTAGCTGCTTAATCAGATTTTTCTTTGAAATTACTTTTCTTATTTCAAGAATTGTCTCTATTCTGTCAGTAATTTCTATCTCATCCAATTCTTGTTTGTTCTGACTGTTGAGAAATTTGATGATTTCTAGGGCCTCTTCAAGTTTGGCACTTAGTTCATCCTTTGTTTTCTGAATCTCCTCTTGAGCTGCCTTTAGTAGATCTTTTTGCTCATATATTACCTGTATTGATGGCCAAACATCATTGATGGATTCAATGATTTTGGTCCATAGTTGATTTTTCACATAGGACATAGGTTCTTTCAAGGTTAAATCCTTTGTAAATTCTTCAACTCAACATTCAACCTATTAGCCCTTTGTTCTTGAGTTTTGGCATTAATTTGGGCCAGCTTTTTAGTGTCTTCCAGATTTTCAATCATTTTCTTCAACATATTGATTTCATTTGTTTGAAGTGACATTTCCTCCATGGCTTTGATGAGCTTGCTGGCTTCATCTGTTGGTTGCACTGTTGATGTAGATGATTCTGTGGCTGAGGTAGTAGAAGATGTTACTAGCACAGCTGTTGCCAGTGGTACTTTTGGTGCCAATTCTTCTGGTAAGGTTGATGGAACTGCTATATTTTCCATGGGAATTATTGTAGGAACTTCTTGTGCTTTTGCAGTTTCTTTTCATGGACAAGCTTTTCCATTTGGATTTCCATCTCTTTAATCTGAGCTGTCAATTGTAAAATCAATTTCATCATATTATCTTTTTGACTTGCCTCTTACACAATTTCCTTGGTTTGTGGATGTTCTGTTGGTGGAAGCTTGAGTTGTTTTCTAGGTTTTGCAATGTTAGCATTCTTTTTCTTCACCAACTCTTCTACACCTTTCACATTGGCAGGGTCATATCCTACTTGAATTACCAACTCTTCTAAAGACTTCATTCTAAGAACTTTAGCATGTGAGGAAGCTTTTTCAACTTTCATTTGATCTCTCATATTTATTATTGTGTTCTGGAGCTTTTGGGCACTCATTGCCTTGTTAGTCATAGTAGAATAAATCATCTCTGAAGTTCGTCTGTGAAATTCAATTTGATCTAATGGATGAATACTATCAACAGGTACTTCAAGGTCATATTTTTTGTAATTTGCTGTTGTTTTGGGTTTATTGACTGTTGGTTGAAGTACTGACATAATCAAATTCTTTTTTGAATAATCAAAAGCTGACAGAAATCTATTCTGGATTCTTGGAGTTTGCTGTAAATATTGAGAATAAATCTCATTTTTGATTTCTTCATTCTTGGCTTTTATCTGCTTGTATTTCTCTCTGATGTCAATATCTTTATCCTCTACTGGCTGTAAGTAGGATGCTTCCATATTTTGCTGTTTCTCAATTACCTGTGTGTCTGAAGTATCATTTTCCTGCTCATTTATAATGACTGTAGCAACATCTATGTTTGTCTCTGGAACATCTGTATCTTCCACTTCTATGATCTCTTTTTCTTTATCAACTGGATTGATCTTAGGTTTTTTATTATATCTGAGTTTAAACCTAGTCTCTGTAGTTGTTTCAGCAGTGTAGATACCACCTTCTCTGACTCTTTTAGTAGCTTTATCTTCTTGATTCACATTTTTCAAGGTGTGACTAGTATCACCCTGTTTAACTGCTTCTATCAAAGTATTTTCCAGCCACTCTGCTTGATTAGCAAACTGTTCAATCTCTGGCCTTTTATCATGTATATAAGGGGTCAATTTATCTTTTACCCTCATTTTACTTAGAATTCCTTGGGGATCATAATTCCATAAGAAACTGAATTCAAATTTGTATTCCATCAACTATTTTGCTGCCTCTGTTCTTGCATCTCTATGATTGCAAATGAATGGTCCTACCTAATTCTTCAACTTGAATTGAGTCTTCTTCTTGGTAGCTAAGAAGTTGATAGAGTTTAAATTTAGTATTGACCTGATGTACTCTAAGGAAAACACTCTCATTGGCACATACTTAGGTAGTTTATAGGGTAAAAGATTGGACCCAAAAACTCTAATTTCTGTATGATTTTTGTAAAGATACCAATCTCCAATTTTACTTTGTTCTGACAACCATAATATTTTCTTTATCTCATCATTGATTCTTGGTTGTACCTTATTTGTAAGTATATTAACCAATGGATGAATAAAGGAATCTGTAAAATTTGCATAACTGAACTCTGTGGACTCTTTTCTGATAAAAGATGTCCAAAAGATGACTGATATAGGATTTCCTTCTACATCCAATTTCTGGAGGTTTATAGGGAACTTATTTGCTTGAAAGAAAATAAACATGTGGAAAAGGAAGGATGAATATTTGAAGACTCCTTCAATGGGAAATTTCACAAGCTGATCATGGATATTATCAGCTATGTATTCAGCATAATTGTAGATAACAGAAGGAGGTTGACCTGGTACAAAAGTGGATAGGAAACTTAGAATTGACTCGTCTGTATGCTCATCAGTAAAATAACCTAGGATGAAGGATAACATAGAGATGACATGCCTTGACCCTTCAAGAAATTAGGAAGTAGCATAAGGAGGGTTTGGTTTTGGGATTTCAACATAGGCAGGCATGACATTTTGGAAAATCTGAAACCTTTTAGGAAAATCCAGATTAATGTAAAGCTTTGTGAGTGCTTCTATGGATAAGGGAACTGCATTGGGATCTGGTTTGAGCTGAAGCATTAGGTTAATTGACTCTGCAGTAATGGTAAAAAATATTTCTTTATTCGCATTAACCATGGCTCTTTGTTTAGGTAAATAATAGGATTGACACAACCTAATGACTTCTGGACATTGATGAGTATGTGGGACAACATACTTGGGTAGATTTGACTTCCAAATCTGGACTTCATCTCCCTGATCTAATGATTTTCCAAGACTCCAGCAGTGGAGGCTTATAAGATTAAACTCTATCACTAGATCAGCTATTTTTTTATCCACATCAGCTAGGGGTGTGTGCTCCACATCTACAACAGGAGGTTGTAGAGGATTTACAACAATAGTGGTTTTGGAAGGCATTGCTGGGTTTGATTTTGGCATTTTTAGACCTTTTGGGTGCTTGAAACTTTGTATTTTGGCTTTTTAAACTCTTCTGTAAGATTGAATTGTTTACAGAAAGTTTTTCTGGTTTAACAGAGGTCTATGGATAAAAATAGGCATAGATTGGCTTTCTTTGGATTTTAAACCTTTCAATTAGGTTACCAACTGATCTTCAAACTCTTATAGGTTCAAGAAATGATAAAACAAGGGTTTCTTTGGATAAACTAGACTAAAAATGGTTCAAATCAGGTACAGAAAGATTGGGATTATTTGCAAAGGGTTTTTGGATAAATTTAGAAGTCTTTTTTAGGTCTGCGAAGGCTAAATATATTCAATTTTTCTTTAAAAACCAGATATAGTATCAAGACTGGGGTTTTATCAGATTTTTTACCGCAAATTCGTTCTTTGCAGGCAACTACAGGTATTTCTATGGGTAAATGGGCTTCATAAGTTTTAATTTCTTAGAAAACTCTTTTTCAAATGACGAACAGGTTGTTTTTCTTCGAAGAATCCATGTTTGTGCAGGTATTTGGTCTTTTAATGGTTTCTGAGGCGTCAGAAAGGCTCTATGATGGTTGTAGAAGTCTCTTGGAAGCAAGCTGGATGTTTTCGGTGGTCTTGGCAGCAATTGCAATAGCTTTTATGGTTCCTTGGGCAAAAAAATGGTGTATAGCTTTTGGTTTCAGTCAGAGATGGATAAACGCACAAAAAATAAAAAAAGGGCTTAAATGAGCATATGGAAGTTTTATAACATTTTAGGTTTAAAGCGGGTAAGCATTAAATGGCAGTTATATCAGAGCGGAGTGGTTTTGGCGTCGGAGGCAAAAATACCATTGGTGGTTATCGCACGAGCTGAGGGTGGTAAGTGGTTTCCTTGGATCGAATGTTATCCATTTATATATCGTCGCGTGGAGGGGAGAGAGTATAGCCAAACTGCCCATTTCGTAAAATAAAAATTGATTATTGATCGCGCTAGTTAAAATGCGATATGGCTTTGTGATCGTTGGATCTGGAGGGAAGTGTGCGAATGACGGAGATCAGTTTATGGAGTTGCTCAACATGATGGGGGCGTGGGGTTAGTTTTAACATAAAAAATGTATGTTTTTTAATGTAAAACTAATGTATTATTTTGATAGGCGGGTTTCGATATTTACATAGCAAATGAAACATTTACATATGTTTTAAAACCATTGGAGCGGGTTTTATTATATAATGTTTTTAACCTATGGGGTATGAGCGGGATAATATAACATGTGGGGTAATATAATCATAGGTTAAAAGTTAATAAGTGGGTTTTTGGGATATTTAAATAAAGGAATTAATAAATATACGGGAAGGGATGGTTTAAAGGGATTTAATACAATATGTTAAAAATTAATATGAAATGAATAAGAATGAATGAAAATACAAAAAATAAACTAAGTAAAGTGTAACATAAATTTTTTTTAAGCACAATGATTGTACCATTAAATATTTACACTTAAACTTAGGATAAATTGTATTTTATGAGTTTTTTGAGTGTTTATGGATGAAATGAAATTAATTAAGAGGGGATTTTACTTTTTTTAAGCAAAAAAGGTGTTTTCTTTAGGAAAAGGGATTATATTTTTGGAAAAGGGTAAATATGTTGAGGAAATGGGCTTTTATGAAGGGAATCCAATACTTTTACCATTCAATTATTAAGCCTTGGGTCTGGTCCCAACAGAAGTCAGAGAAATGCTCCGAGCCTCTTTAACTGAAGGTTTTGAATATTGGATCATTGTGAGGGAGGGGAAATTAGTAATTTTCCAGATGATGCTTTATTACATGCCTTGCACAACTGCTTTCTGCCTACCCATCATTATTCTAACATTTTTTACTTCATTTGCATGGGTGCATTTAAGCTTGCAACCCTAAATCCATTTTTCTTTTAAAGCATAAAATATCTAATTTTAACCTTATTTCATCTGAGGGCTCAGATTAAACTGTTGAGCTCCTCATTTATTCTCTAACTATTTACTGATTTGTCAAGTTTAAACAATTTGACATATCTTTATTCTCTATCTAAAACATGAAATAATAAGATTAAACTATTTAACTGATCATGGATTATGGCATTTTGAACAATCTGCACATAATCATTATTTTTGCAGTAAAGTAAATAGTAGTGGCATTTTGACTTGCTCACTTTCATGTCTTAATTTTATCTCTTTTTTCTCTTTTGGGGTTTTCTCTCCATTTTTGGCATGAGACTTGTTTCATAAGACTTTTTTTATTTTTTGACATGTGGCTGCTCTTTATTTTTGAGATGTGACTGTTCTTCATCATTTGGATGATGCTTTTCTTTTTGTGGTTTCTCTTCATCTTCTTTGACATGTGGCCACTCTTCATCATTGGAATGTTAGGATATACCAATATATCCAAGACCTGTGTTGATGATTCGTGATTTCTGACAGTTGATAATGTCTTCCAAGACCTGTGAACTTCTTAGTTTCTGTTTCAGTTTGTTCACTTCATCTCTCAAGGTGACGATTTCCTGCTCATGGTTTATGCAATCTTCTTCCTTCTATTTTATCTGACCTTTTAAGACATCCTCAATCCTCTTGGCTTCTTCAAGTTCCCTCTTTAAGGAGGTGATCTGCTTTTCTTTATCTTACTTGTTCCATTTCTTTTTCTTTCTTTTTTCTTTTTCCTTGAGTTGGCTTGTCAAGGTTCTTTCCCTATCATTTGCCTCTAGCAATTTGTTTTTAAGATGCTCAACTTCCTTCTTGGCTTCATCAAGTTCTTTATCCTTTTCAGATGATTGTAGTTTATTGAATTGAGCTCGAAGCTAGATATTTTCAGCAACAATAAATTGAACGCTTTTCTCAATCTTCTTCTTTTCATATTCATTATGAAGAACGCCATACAAGGTTCTGGACCTCTCCCAGTCTCGTGTTAGGACTTTAACCTTGTATTTGAGGGTTTTGACATCTTCTTCGGAATGAACAACTTGTTAAATTTTCAGATTGTTCTATGTTGTATCAATTACTTTAGCCCAAATTACTTCTTCTTAAATAATGTATCTAATTATTAGCAATGTAATCAACCATAAACTGTAACTGAAGATAGAACAATATATGCAGTGATAAAGAAGACAACAACACAACCATAAGAGACACCAAATTGGTCCAAGACCAGGCAAAAACCCCACAAGGGAGAAACCCTTTTAAATATTCTTCTTCAATAGATCGTCATAAAAAGTTTTCAGCAGAGAGTACAATGAGCCCAATACATGTGCAGCGGAAATATACAGAACAAATCTACAGATCTGTAGATCTACAACAGTAAGAAAAATGGATCTAATAGATCACTGAAGCCAACTGAAATTAACTGAAAAATCTTAGATCTAAATCCAGGACGCTACCAAAAACTGACTGTGAGCCTCTGTGACTGAGCAGAAGATATTAGGAAACACCGTGCGAGCAACTAAGGTCGATCTAGCCCAGATCTGCTCAAAAATCCCTTAGCCATGCCCTTAAGATTTTATGCTAGCAGCTATAGCTCCCTGGTTGCAGGCTGGACACTTTGTGCCTGCGGCTATGGCCCAAATCAACCCGATCAGGCCCTAAAGCCTTAGCCGCTATCTTGCCACACTGTGTTTGCAACTATGACACCCTGGCCGCAGGCATAACACACTGTGCCCATAGCAATAGCCTGAAAATATCAGTGTTAAGCTTGCGGCTATGACCCAGAAGCCCTAGATCAGAGCAAACCTCTCCCCTGTGATTTTAGACCCTGCGCGAACTCTTTCTGTTGAACCTGTGTGATCCAAAATAAATAGACGAACGAAGACAAGGAATGCAAATAGAACAAATGCAAATAGAAGATCGTTTGAGCAAGTGTGGAGCATCTCATGGAGTCTTCAAGGCAAAGAGGTCAGTGTTGTTGGTTTGTTGTCATGTCATGTATATAGAGCACAGTAGGTTACTGGCATCCATCACACTATTTTCATGAAGATACTCGGCCACTTTCATTATCAGTCTCTGGCATATTATCTCACTAGAGTGTCATTAGTTTCACTGCCAGACTTGTGTATTAAGATCACAGATATGCAAGCCTTTGTCAGGAAGTTTTACATCAACTGCAACACATCCAGATGCTACCAAATATAAGCATTCATCTGACATTCAAATATGCAAAACCTTTGCTAGTATAGCAACAACATTCATGATGTAGAAACACCCTGTGATAAACAATGTTGTCCTAAACATTGGCATTTCAAACCCTATCAGTTGTTCTCAATAAGATTCTGCTCTTGATGATATAATCAATGAGTGCCTTTACAACTGTAGAGTTTTCTCTTCCTTTAGTGATAACATTTTGATGCATGCCATGAGAGAAAATGTCATGCACTGCTTCTACTTGAAACTATTTCTAAGCACGTAGGTTAACTGCTAATATGCTAGACATTCACTACCCACATGAATCTGTTCTTCTATGACTGTATATCAAACAATGGACCACTGTACCAAATCTCAGTAAGAGGAAAGTTCCTTGTAAGCTGGTAATTTTTGCTGCTCAAATGTATGCTTGGTATGCTTGTTACACTTTATGTTCCTTGGATCAGGTCAACTTCAAAAGAGTTCATACATGCATGATTATGAATAGAATTATTGTTGTTTGATTCTAGGTACAACAAAGCTACGCCTCAAAAGTCATGAATTTTTCACCTTGAAGACTTCAATTTTGATGTTTAGGAATTGATGACATTCAGATCTATATAGAGGCTCCATAGTTGTATCTCCTCTCGGGTTGTAGATTTATGTTCAGAATTAAACGAACCATTACACCATGAACTAAGATGAGAAAAAGGAAAAGGGTTGCAGATGTGACAGGCTCTTAAATTGTCATCCGCTGTGATGTGATGCCCTAGAGGGCAGAGGATCTGCAGTACTTTCACAGGTCTTTTGATGTTGGAACAAGTGGCATAGATAAGGGTCGAGAGCTTGTAGATGAAGAGCTTGTACCTGCAGTCAAAATACCCAAGCGAATCCAACAAAAACAAAAAAGATAATAAAAGAAACCCTTCGCTCTTCCTGAAGAAGGTGACCATAGTCAAGACTTTGCTCTCCTTGCAAGGTGATTAAAAAATGAACTTTCTAAATAAAATTGAACCCCAACTCTTCTACGTTTAAAAGCTTCAAAACTGCACAAGGTTATAGAGGCATGTAATCCGAAATTTAGAGCTTCAAACATTAACTTGCAAATCACTTTTAATTCTCAAGACTTCCCTGGCAGCAGAGCTATATCACAGAATGATCAAAAAAATTCTTGCAAGAATGAATGAGCCTAGCCAGCAATATATAGTTGTTTGAAGGTGTGAAGAGTCACATCTCTTTAGGTGAGCTGACATTGAAATATTTGAGGGAGTTGACTTGAAGGAGGGAATCTTTAAAATTCAAAATTTAATTTTGTTGGAGCCGACTTGGGGTTTTGGATAGTTAAAATTCGAATCCTTTAAAAAAAATCTTTTATCGACTTTTTGAGTCAAACAATTGGAATTAAGAAACCTCTAGGCTACCATTAGAGCTACCACATCATCCAAGTTTGGTATTTTTTATTTAATTGCCACATCATCCAATCAATGGGTGCCACATCATTACCTTATGGGGTTTTGGACCCAACATTGGGGCTTTGACTTTGACTGGGCATATTTCTCAAACCATGAGGGCCCATGGGATGCTCCACATACCACTGAAATCAGCTTCACAAGTAGAATCTGATGACAAGGGTCTCTGAGGCAAGCACACTGATCTGTTGCTCCAAAAATGCCAACAAAAACGAGGTATGCTCATTGACCAAGAAACCAAATCTCAGCTACCTGATACGTGCTCCTACTCTTGCTTGACATCAATGACAAGTTGTACACCTGCTCAAACATCCTACAACTGCTCCTCCTTTGACATCAATGACAACCTGCTCAACAACAGAAAGTCTGAGATCATAGAACTCAGATCTTCTTTACCACAGAGGCCTGTAACTCGAACTATAACCACAGAATAATTTTGGAACAGTTCTATAGATGAATTTCGAACTAGGAAAAAAAGTCTCAAAGGAAGATGGGTTCCTTTCTCTCCACTGCTCGACGAACCAGACTCGGATACCATGTTTTTCTAGCATAGGCAAACCAGACAAATTTTCTCCAACAAGTAACTACTTCTAATTATTAATTTTGATAATATTTATCCATAATTCATAGCATTGTCAAGCAGTTACATAGGAGAATTACAACTGTCAAACATGAAATGAGCAGTAAAATCCACAGTGAGACAATGAACAAAAGACACAAAGAATTAGGCTTGAGGCCAAGGCAAAACCAACAAGGGGAAAACCCAGAGTTGATTTCCTTATGAGAGAGAATCCAATGTCCATCAAAATATCCAGAAATAGAATGATAATCACGATAACTGACCTGAACAATGTCAAGAAACAAGCCTCCACATTTTCCACAAATTTGTCCTTCTCTTTTCTCTTCTAGCTCGCAGAAAATATATATGTTTTTCCAAAAAAAGAATTGCCCAAATGAGGAGAAATTTACACATATATACTCATCATAGGGGGTCAAATGGGTGCCTCTAAGTGGCCCAACCGACCTGACTTTTAGTGGAGCCAACTTGTCATCTTTTAGGAGGCATAAATGTACATTAAATTTTCAATTTTGTCATAATGAAAATATCGTCCATGGCTACCATATTTTTCAACAAAAATTATTTCGGTATTTGAGCAAATTAATTACTTAAAAATTATGAATCAATTTTAGCAGATTTGTGAAAAGATGCCTATAAGATGATTCAAGTAACATCGGTTTTTAAACTCTAATAATTCATAAACATTTCCAATGTTTTGAGTGGACACCCTAGCCATCATTAGAGAATACAATTGAAGCTTTGGTCCCCTTCAATGTTTCAAAGTTTCAATGTGATCTCCCAATGATGGGTAGAGTGTCTCTGAATGATGGGTGGAGGGTCTCTCCTTTCCCTAATTATGGGTAGACTTTCATAGTTTAAGAATCCAAAAATTATAATTGAACTTTGAATAGCCATGAACTTGAACTTCCACACTCTGAAATATATAAGATGATGTTTTGGGGAGTTCGTATTGGAGATTCAAGGTTTTTGTTAAATAAATTTCATTATATCTCGTCTCTCTTATGAAACACATGATCAAATGGTTATCTTTATGTTGAAATTTGATGACTAAAAAGTTTCCTGCAATCCCAAATCGGTTTTAATTTCACCTTATCACTCCCATTCAGTTAAATGCCCTTTCCCATAAACTTACATTCAACATATAGAATTCTGGAAATGAAAATTTCAAATTAAAACACATGTGACTATCAACACATGCTGAAAATAAATATGGACATAAACAGACCAGCAACACATAAAAAAAATACAAAGATTTTTGATCAACTTAGACCTAGGCAAAACCCTTTCAATATTCCCTAGGAAAAACCTGTTAGAGAGCTCTTCAAATTTATTTATCTTTCAAGTTCAGGAAAAATACATCTATAGACAAAACAAAACAACAAGATACAACTTATAGCTTCAGCCCAAAACTCCTTGAAAACTAGCCCACTTTGCCTCGATTCTGTGCCCACTGAACTTGAAATAGTACGATACAGACACAGACTTTACTGTACGGATTTTGTATGGACTATATGGATTTTGGCATCATTGTACGGATTTTTTTTTCCAATTTTTTTTTTTTTCCTCAAAAACGACCCTCAAACTGCATGCAACTCACATCATTAAATTTTGTTCGAACTGTACCTTCTTATGTCAACTATGCCTTGATTTCTGTGTCCAGCATTGCCCAGAAATCACTTCTTCAGCTTGCTGCAACAAATTTCTCTTTCATAACTTTTCTCCAACTCTCAACCTCCTTTCTCCAATTTGCTCATGAAGAATGAATGATTGCAATCTCACTTTTCTCTTCCCCCTTTTGTTTCCCTAAATTAATTTTGGGCAACCCTAAGATCTAATGGCTTAGATTCATTTAGATCGAGGGATGAGAATAAATGTGCATTTAATTATCACTTTCTATTTTTTAACTCACCCATTTAATAAAATACCCACATTGTACTTTATGTCTAAAGTCACTTTTCACTTTATAATTTAATATTGACTTTACCACTTATAAAGTCACACTTAGGAAAAGAATTATTTGGACACTTTTCCCTAGGTAGAGGCTAACGCATGAGAAAACTTGTCCAATGTACATTAAAAATCAACACTCCCTCTTACCGAGGAGTGTGTTTCTCACCACACCTATCTTGTCCCTGAAACGGACATGCTTGCCTCTTGGCAAGGACTTCGTGAGAACATCAAACATCTGCTCATTTGTCAATATATACTCCAACTTCATCGCCCCCTTCTAAACATAGTCCCTGATGAAATGATATCTGATGTCAATTTGTTTTGACCTGTCATGAAACACTAGATTCTTCGTGAGTTTAATGCAATTCTGATTATCACAGTGAATAATCGTCAGTCTCAACTCTTGATCAAATAGGCCATACAATAACTTGCGAGGCCAATTGGCCTTACAACTAGCCTAGTTAGCGGCCATATACTCAGCCTCAGAAGAGCTCAAAGCAACTGACTTTTTCTTTCGACTGAACCATGACACAACTGCTGAACCCAATCCAAAGCAACACCCTGAAGTGCTTTTCCTGTCAGAGGCACTCGCTGCCCAATCTGAATCTGTGTAACCTGCCAACCTCACTCCATCTCCCCACCTATAGTCCAGAACATAATCAACAATCCCCTACACGTAGCGAAGAATGTGCTTTGCAGCTACCCAGTACACCCTCCTGGGCACAACCATGAACTAGATAAGTGTGTTCACTGTAAAGCATATATCTGGCCTAGTGTTGACTAGATACATCAAGGACCCAATAAGCTTCCTATACAATGTGGGATCCACCAAACTAGAATCAGAAGCATGAAGCTTCTTCCAGTTGGTTATCGTAGCTGTAGACATGGGTCTACAGTCTACCATGTGAAATCTTCTCAACACATTTACAACATACTGCCCCTACCCCAGAAATATATGCCCCTCCTCCTGCCACACCTCTAGCCCCAAAAAGTAATGCATTAATCCAATGTCCTTCATCTCAAACTCCATAGCAAGATCCTCCTTGCAACCACTAATCAGTCTCTCTACCCCAGTAATGAACAAGTCATCAACATATAGCACAAGAATGAGCGAATCATCCCCTATAACAATATAGTATAGGTTCGGATCTGCATCACTATTCGTGAAACCCATTTGCTGCAAGTAAGTATCAATCCTTGAATACCAAGCTCTCGGGGCTCACTTAAGTCCGTAGAGTGCTCGCCTTAACCGGCATACATGGGTCTCTCGCCCAAGTACCTCAAAGCCCTGTGGCTGCTCAACATACACCTCCTCCTCTATAACTCCGTTCAGAAATGTAGTCCTCACATCCATCTGATGGATCTACCAACCCATTTCTGCAACAATAGAAATAAGGGACCAGATAGAAGTGTACCAAGCTACGAGAGCGAAGGTCTCATCATAGTCAACTCCCTCAATCTATGAGAACCCTTTAGCCAAAAACCTCGCCTTGAACTTTTGAATGCTTCCATTCACAACATTCTTGATTTTGTAGAGCCACCTGGAAGTCACAACTGAATTTCCCTCAGGCCTAGGCACCACCTCCCAGACATTGTTCTTAATGATAGAGGCATACTCTTCCACCATAGCCCCTCTCCATACCTCTTGGCTGGCAGCCTCCTCATAACTAGTAGGCTCAGAGTAAACAATGCTGGTAGCCTTGGCTACATAACTACAAAATCGCTCAGGTGGCACACTCTCCCTGTTCACCCTCTTCGAAGGACCAACGAACTCTACTTCCTTCATGGTGTCTTGAAGCCACTTGGGCCTCCTCTTCCTTGAAGAAGCTTCCCCATAGGGAACCTCATCCTCTACCTCCAGTCTAGTGAACCTGAAGGTCTGTGAACTGACCCTGGTGTGCCTATACACACACCTATCCTCGAAGAACTTGTGCCTGTGTCAGCTGAAGTGCCATGTGAACTCTGTACCAGTGGACTCCCTAAATAAGTGCTTGGTGAACTCGCCACTGATGCCCCAAATGTCACTGACACTGAAGTACCTCTTGTACCAGTTGATTTAGAACCCTAAGGTCCTGCTTCCTGCACCTGACCTCCCTGTTGAGGAGAAGTTTGTGACTCTCTCTCATCATACTCCTGTGATCTCTGATAGACCCTCCCCTCCTCGAACTTCACATCCCTCCTAATCACCACCCTCTGTTTAGAAGGAATGAAGATCCGATAGGCCGTCGAAGTTTTGTTGTAACCCATAAAGATACCCTTCTCTGCCATGGGTTCCAACTTCGTCCTCTGCTCCTTGGGGATATAAGAATATGTGAGACATCTAAAGATATAGAGATGTCCCACATGAGGCTTCTCTCCAGTGAAGGCCTCCTTCGGAGTCATATTCCCCAATACTCTATGAGGACTCTTGTTCTGAAGATAAACAACAATATTTCAGGCCTCAGCCCACGAAAACAAAGGCAACCCCTGATCATGAATCATTGCTCTAGCAGCCCCAACAATAGCTCTATTCTTCCTTTCAGACACCCCATTCTGCTAGGGTTTTTAAGGAATCGTGAACTCTCTCTTAATGCCCTCCCATGGACAGAAGTCAGAAAACCCACCATCGGTGTACTCACCACCATTGTCTGACCTCAAGACCTGAATCTTCCTACCTGTCTACTTTTCCACAAGAGCTTTGAACTCTTTAAAGCAACTGAAGACCTCACCCTTGGTCTTCAGGAAATATATCCAAGTCCTCCTAGAGTAGTCATCAATGAATATAACATTATACTCATAACCACCCAAGGACAAATGAGACATACCACCACTAACATCAGTATGAATCAAGTTTAGTATATCTGTAGATCTATTGTCGCTCGCTGGAAATGGTAACTTGGTGTACTTTCCCAAAGCACACCCTTTGCAAACCTCATGATGCTCGACACTGAAATTAGGAACTCCAGTAGTGATCTCCCTGAGAACTCTTAAAGTTCCATGATGCATATGTGCCATCCTCTGGTGCCATAACTTGCACAAGTCTCTACTGGTTGTGGTACTAGTGTGAGTGCTACCAGATGTGCTACTCACCAATGCTCCTGCCGACTGAAAGCTGAACCTGTATATTTTCCCAGAGCATACTCCAATCACTTTGCCCGAAGTGATGGAAGCTCCTCTAGGATGCATCAATACCTGCCCTCTTGAGAAGGTGACGTCAAACCCTTTCTCCTCCATAGAAGACACTGAAATCAAGTTCTTCTTCCTCCCGAAACATGCAAAATACCCATGACCTTCAATGGAGGCAAAGACTCCCTCTCAAAGGTCACAGTCCCCACACCAACAACTCTCACAATGTGGTCATCTCCTAGTACAATCTCAATAACAAGTGCCCTCTCTGTAAGCTCTGAAAATAACTGTTGTGCACGTCATGTGGCGAGAAGACCCGCTGTCTATGTACCACATATTGGATGATGTACACCTACTAGATGTAGAAGTAATAAATGCAAAATCCTTGTCAAATTGTGAATCAAACTACTCCACCTCTATTGAAGCTGCAGTACCCTTTTTCCCCTTCTTTTTCCTCTCAGGATACGTAGCAGCATAGTGTCCCATCTTCTGACATGCCCAACATTTGACTTTGGACACATCTATATCTTTCTTCTTCTTCTCCTTTCCCTTAGCCCCATCTGATGAGGCCCTTTTCTTTGCCTTCCCTTTCTTTTCCCCCCTGGTTGTTAAGGCTGCATCCTCCTCATCTGCTATCTTCACCCCACCACTGTCAGTCTTCCGTATCTCATGTTGCACACAATCATCCCAGAATCTGTCCCAACTGGGAAGATTCTCCCTAGAGGTAACAATATCTCCAAAGACCTCCCGCGAATTAGGAAGTCTCGCTACGACTATACTGACTAACTCTGTGGGTGCAACTACCTCACCAATAACATTCAAATCATCACGTACCTGTTGGACCCTGCCAAAATATTGAACTACACTTTCAGCCTTTGTCATCCTGATGTTCTTCAATTGTTCATTGATTACCATCTTCTTGCTCTCATTGGTACTCTGATAGAGAGTGGTTAGAGCTGTCCACATCTTATATGCATATGTGTTTCCTCTCACCTGAGGAACCTGTTAGCCCCCTATAAATTCCTTGACAAGCAAGCAAGGGGCTAATTAGTTTTATGAGCCTTCAAGGAATGCATTTCCCTTGAAAACACATCATCCTTGAAGCCTTTTCATGTTCCCTTCCCTTTGATTGTTTTCCTCTGCTGTTCTTGAGTCAATAAGCCTCACTGATTGCAAAAATTGTGTTCCAAAAGGCCTTTATTTGCCCCTTGTATCCCTGCAGAATGTCACATTTTACCCTTTTTCCCCTTTGTCAAAGTTCTCCTTTTTTCCCTCTAAATCCCTCCAAAATCCCCCTTAAATCCTATATTCACCCCTGGGCTTTTTTAATTTACCCTTATTTCCTTATCGTCACCCCCCATTGGCCTTGGAATTCACTAAAAAGGGGAAAAAAACCCACTTTACACCTTATAATAAGGCCTAAGTCCTTTTCCGCCAGCCCTTTTAAACCACTTCTCCATGTGCCCTATGCCCAAGACCAAGCGCCAAAGGCCCCGGGCGCTAATCGCAATCGCAACCATCGGGCGAGCGTTTTCTACGTGTTAACTGAAATTTGCCGATGCGATTGGGTTTTGTTATGAATACCCAGTCCCACCACATCCGATCGTTTTCATTACATTTTCATTCATTTTAATGTATTTCACCCAATTTCATATACCATCCCACGGATTAATCTCCGCCGTCGATCTTCGTCACCAGACCATGATCTAACGGTCCACGCTCATTTCTCCACCATAACCCTATAAGATGAGGTTTACACCATATCAATGCATTTTTCACCATTGTTTCGTCTAAAATCACCATTTGACCACCACTGCGCTATCACTTGACCCGCCCTCCATAGCCACCTCCCTATGCATGGATTTCATGACTGAATTTCGTGTTTTGCAGGGTTATCAGGTGGTAAAAGCCGCCATGATTCAGTCTCTGTTGCAGTGACAGAGAAACTCAGGAAAGGACCACTTTCAAGAACTGAAATTATGGAGAAGGGCCTGGGAAGGTATGCCGACAAGACTTTCATTAAAGGAGCAGGGTTAAACCCTGTTAAAACTTCCCCAGAGCCATTAAAGCGTCTTTTTCATAGTTAGAGGCAATCGTGGAAGCCGCAAAGAGTATCAGTGGAGAAAAGAGAGTGTTAAGGCCCATAATGGAAGATTTTGAGCCTTAATCCAAGTATTTCAAAGCAGTGTACCGGATTGAAGACATCATGGATCTCTCAGAAGGTCCAGTGCACAAAAAACTATGCCATCAGGGTAGCTACATCAACAGAACATCCCTACCTGTGAAAGGACAAAGCGCCCATATTGTTTCCTTTATTTACTGTGTTCCAGAAGAGCAGTCAGCCTTGACCACAGTCCTAAGCTATCAGAGCATTTGTTATGCAGCATGGGGCACTTCACTGTCATTCATTTTCCTTTGTTTATTCACCAAAATTACTACAGAGTACTACAGCCAGAGTGCATTAGAGCCATACCGGAGTAAATGGAAACATGAAGAAGATCATTCTTTCGTCCAAGGCATGCCAGAGATAAATGCACAGAGTTTAAAACTGAATGGGCTTTGGCCTTCTTTCTTTTCTGAGTTTTAATGTTTCATTTATTGTTTCACCTACCCCCTCCGCTTATCTTTCAGCTATAAAATCAGGAGGAAACTCATTGTAAAGGTTGTTGATTAGTTATCAGAGAATTGCAAGTTGTTTCTTCTGAGACATAGTCTCTGTGTAAAGTTGCAAGATAGGCTGAGGAAGATGTTTTCAGACTGAATACCAAGCCATTGGTAATGTTTCACCTAACTGGTGTTGTTTTTTAATATGACAAGCACATTTCTTTGGATCCTGATTTAAAGAAACTGGTGATGTTTTTCTAGCTCTGTGTTTATTTCATTTCATTACATTTCTACTAGCTTGCATCAGAAACTTGGCATATGATTTACCCTGGTTAGGTACCCTATGTTTCTGCTCTCCTTGCCTTTAATGTTTTTCTGCTATATGTGTGTTTGAAGATTGATTTCAATTAATTTAACCAGTGTAGTGGATGTCATTGCCTGCTCACTGATGTATGGATTAATGAATCGATTCTTAGATGTTCTTGTTAAGATTTAATTGAATGAATTGGGAACACTGGGAGGTCTAGAACTATGTCTTTATCTCACTAGGATCCTTTTCAGTTAATCTAACCTTTCTAAGATCCCTCAAGCTGGAGGCCGAAGCATTGAGAGTTCAAAGTCTCTCTCTGATCTCAGGTCTTTAACTTTGTGTTCTAAATCTTTAATGTTCTTTGTCTAAAGAGTTAGCCTTTGGATTTTAGATCACAGGTGTTCAATGGCAAGCCCTGTCCCTAGATCTGATCTTTGAAGGTCACCTTGGAGGTTTCCTTACTTTCACCTTTCTCTCTTACCATTTCATATCACATAATCATATTTAAGATCCAATGCTTTAGATGACTAGCACAACTAAAAGCCTGCATATTGAACAGCAAGTAAACCCTTTCCTGACTCCATTGCCCAATGGTCTTGAATGTTCCCTGGAGTATCTCTCCTTTGCCTAATATCCTCTTTGCTCATCCTTGTCTTATATTGAACCCTTCTTTCCTGTTTCTCAGCAACCAAACATACAATTAAACAAACAAACTCCGAGCCTTATAGCTAGCCTAACACCTTAAATTTGAGCTTCAAAGACATATACCTTTGACATATCATAGAGAGATCCCTCTCTGGACCCAGGAGGGCTAGATCCTAGGGTCTGAAAGTGGTTTGATGTTGTCTCATCTTTTGGTATTGCCAACCTTGCCAAAACATGGGAACCCCAACATAATGGCGACTCCACTGGGGAATTTCTAAGCATTTCTCACCTTACTACATCATAAGAGTCTCAGAAAATCTAGAAACTATGGTTAGGTTGATAGTGAAACACTTCCATTTGCATTCCAACTTCTCTACCATTTGTTGTGTTTCTCCCACACTCCCACACTCTTAGACAGAGTCTGGAAAGGGCCAAGTAGCCTCCAGATCTCACACTCTTTAGAGGTGACATATCTGGTAAATGCCCTCCCAGTCAATCTCTGGTTAGAGTTTGCTGAGTTTGAGATATTCCTGAAAGAGGACATCTCATAAGCACTGTGGTGGACAGTGTACCCTCTAGAAGCACCCTAAACCTTCCACTTGGCGACTCCATAGCTCCTTAAAGATCAAAGACTCCACTGGTGATCAG
Organism: Pinus albicaulis; assembly: GCA_034641835.2. Taxonomy (NCBI): domain Eukaryota; kingdom Viridiplantae; phylum Streptophyta; class Pinopsida; order Pinales; family Pinaceae; genus Pinus; species Pinus albicaulis. Next base: position 340,185,923 of record CM076579.1, read on the forward strand.
TAGGCATGCTGATTATCTTGGTTTTCACATAAGACTCCACTGGAAGACCAACCTCCATAACAAAATCAACCACAATAGAAGTAACAAGTAGGGTTAAGCTGCTTTGTTGAAAAGCAACTTCCTGGCTTCAAGAACCATTCACACAAGAGCTTATCCCAATCCAAACCCACCTGAAATAGTTGAAAACCCCGAGAGCATCCTCAAGAGGTCTCCTACACCTATAAGACCAACTATTTCTAGCCACATACATAGAGCTAACTCTGCACCGGAAGACTTCACAGCTCTATTAGCCTCACCTTTAGACCTAGACTTCCAAAACAGCTTACCTAGGACTAGGTCATGCAATGCTCTAGACCAGCCAGACCTTGAGCTTCCCGGTTCACCATCTCATAGTGGTCAACACATTAGGGACAAGGAGACCCCTCCATCCACACCCCCTGACATTCACTTTATTCAGAACTTGGGGCTCAGTCATCCTAGGTCTGCTCAACAAACTTTTGCTGGTCCTAGTATACCTGTCATCCATATACCAGCTGCTCAAGCTAACCCTTTAGCCCACCAGAACATCATCATGGCAGCCTGGTATGCACCTCTGGTTTTACCCCAGCCTCTAGTACCCTTACCCAATGATTATCAATCAAAGTTCCCACACTTCACTGTAAAGGAATCTACCACAACACAACACCATGTAGATAGGATGGAGGACTCTTTTGACTACATGGAAATAGATGATGATACAGTCAAAATGAGAATCTTTGCCCAGAGCTTAGGGGGTGAGGTGAAGAATCAAAGGCCTACCTCCTAATAGTATCCAAGACCTCCCTGCTTTATATCAGACCTTCATAAACAAATGGGAAGTCAAGGCCAATCCTCGCTAAATCCTAGCAGAATACATGAACCTTAAAAGAAACGTAGGAGAGAGTGTCCATGACTACACTACAAGGTTCAACAACGTTTATAATGCCCTTCCTCCACACATGAAACCTCCCCAAGGTATGGCTCTAGCGAAATATCCTGAAGGCTTTGATGCTGACATGGCCTACCAGCTTAGGGAGAGAGATTACAACATGTTGGAAGACATGCAAAAAGGAGCAGTGAATGTAGAGGCTAATCTGATTGAGAAAAGAGCAAGATTGAGCGCTGAGAAGAGGGTAACATATAGAGATGACAATGTAGCTTCAACATCTGACCCCAATTATGACCGCATATCCAAAAACATGGAAAAGCTACAACAAATTATGGAAAAAATGGTTGTCACAGTCAGTAACCAAAGTAGAAATCAAAATCATAACCAGAACCAAAACTTTAGAAGAAACAACACCACTCCCAACAGACAAAGAGAATCAAATCAGCAAGTTATTCCCCCATTCAAAGAGAACTTTCTTGATGAAGATGAGGGAATCATAGAGGAGTCTGAGGGAAACATAATAAACAGGTTTGAAGTGGAAAACTCAATTCACAACTGTTCCACAGAAGAAGATCAACCCTCACCCTCCTATTGGGATGAGGAATGGTTAGAATTTGAGGATTACAGGTTAGGATTTGAAAATGCTATCATGCAGGTCAGAGAACAATATGAACTTAGGAGCAAGAAAAACCTAGATAATTCCAAACCCAAAGCTCCTGAGGTCACTATCAAGAAAAGGCCTGAGAAAACTTCTAAAGCAGCTGCCGAGAGCAACAAATCAGCAGTTGAGAGTTCTGGGAAGAACAAATAAAAAGACAACCAAAACACTAATAAACAAGGTCCACCAACTAGCAACACTAGCACTGTAGTTAGTGCTCCTGATAAAACAATTCCAAACACTGTACATAACGAGAATCAGCACACTAATTCAGGCACTAAGGTAGTGGCTAACAAAACGGAGTTGAACATTCCAAAAATTCAGTCCACTTTCAATTTAGAGAGTGAGATTGCAAAGATTAAAATCTCTGTCCCACTCTCTGAGTTGGCCACTCAGGATGTATATAAAGGCCAAATTTTGAAAGCATTAAATCTAGGAGAGAACAGTGACACTGTAAATCTGAGTGATGATCAACCAACCCTTCTGTTTGGTCCAAAGATTGAAGGGAAATTTCAGGAAGGGGTAATACCTCCTTTTTATATCAGTCTCAATATTCATGATAAGATCCTTCATAATGCAATGCATGACTCTGGTGCCTCACACAACTTGATGCCTAAAGTGGTTATGGAAATGTTAGGCCTAGAGATAACCCGACCCTACAAAGACTTATATTCATTTGATTCTGGCAGGGTAAAGTGTCTTGGCCTAATCAAAGATTTGTGTGTGAGCCTAACCCAGATCCCAGCAAAATGTATGGTCATGGATGTTTTGGTGGCTGATGTGCCACCTAAGTATGGTATGCTACTGTCAAGATCATGGGGAGCCAAACTGCAAGGAACAATGCAGATGGATGGGGCTTATGCCACAATCCCTGTTTTTAGCCAACTTAGAAGACTGCACAGGGAGGCACAAATGAAATTCCTGGTTAGTAGCCCCGAAAAGCCTGAAAATTCTCCTTTACTTTGTACACACAGATCTGGACTCCTTTATCTTCTGCAGCGATGAATCTTTGGGAGGGCTAGAACCAGAAGACATAGATGCAAACAGAGGTTTTGAGACTACGGACCTTAGCATAATGGCTACACTCAACTTAGAGGAAAACGAAGAAGAAACCCTTAGACAGTGCATTGAAACAGAGATTCAGACCAAACAAGAAAACGAATGCAATCAGCCGGTTAGTCACCCCTCAATAACTCATACACTCCACGAAGAACGAAAACACTCACTGCACCACGCAGAACCCGCCACACAACAGACCAGTGAAACCCACGATAGGGAGGGAAATGATGATAAAACGAAAAATGGACCCCTAGTGGAAATGAACTTTGATGGTTCATGCACCAAGAGAACTGCCGGAGTAGGGGTGTGGCTGCATAACACAGAGAGCGATTACACAGAGAGCCATGCCTGCAACCTGCATTTCAAATGTACAAATAATATTGCAGAGTATGAAGCTCTTATCCTAGGTTTAAATCTGTTGAAGAAAATAGGAGCCCGTAGGATAGCCGTGCAGGGAGACTCTGAGTTGGTTATAAAACAAGTAAATGGTGAATACACAGCCAAACACCCTAGGTTGAGAGCATATAGGAACGGTGCCGTGGATATATTGAAAACATTTGTTGAATACGAATTAGTGTTTGTTCCTAGGAGTCAAAATGTCATTGCAAACGGATTAGCTTGCTTAGCTAGTTCATACCCCAAGACTCCAAGCGACCAACAAATCATAATACAGACCAAATTCAGACCTGCAGTGCCAGATAACGAAAAATACTGGCAGGTCTTCGAGGGCGATAAACAAATTGAAGATTTCTTGATGGGCAGGAACGGGTTTGAATTTTCTGATTCAGACTCGAAATCTGATGATGGCTGCCTAAGTGAAGAGCCCTCTGACGAGCAAGAACCACCTTGTAACATAGAAATAAATGGTTTAAACGAACAGATTGGAAACCCAAACGGAAATTATGAAAACACAGATAGTGAAGAAGTAGAGGTGCTGCAGACCAAAGATAAGAACATACCTCGAGGTCTGACGCCTTTAGAAGACCTTTTTGACTTTGACGATGTAGCAAAAAAGCCCACTATAGAGCACACCGATTCTGACGTTGAAGAATGCAACATAGGCACAAAAGATAAGCCCAAAATGATTAAATTGGCTAAGTCTTTGCCGGCAAACATGAAAAAGAAATACATTGACTTATTCAAGGAATTCATTGACATGTTTGCTTGGAGCTATGAAGACTTAAAGGCCCATGACACGAACATTATACAACACAAAATACCTTTGAAAGAAAATCAGAAGCCCTTTAGACAAAAGCTTCGCAGAATAAACCCAAAGCAATTGCCTGCAGTTGAAAAAGAAATTAAAAAGATGTATGAGGCAGGTATAATAGTTCCTGTGAGGTTTTCTGATTGGGTCTCAAACCTTGTAGATGTGAGAAAGAAAATAGGTGAGATCAGATTATGCATAGATTTCAGGAATCTTAATAGAGCCTCACTCAAGGACAATTACCCTTTGCCAAAATGGAACATATTCTTCAGAGGGTAGTAGGCTCAAAAAGGATTTCCCTGCTAGATGGTTTTTCAGGTTACAACCAAGTCTTAGTAATCCCAAAAGATCAACTCAAGACAGCCTTTACCACTCCATGGGGCACCTTTGTGTATGTAAAGATGCCCTTTGGACTGATGAACGCTGGTGCAACCTTCCAAAGAGCAATGGACATAGCTTTTTCAGATGAAATAGGGCACTTCATTGTCATCTATCTGGATGACATAACAGTGTACTCCAAGACTGAAGAAGAACACCTAAAACATCTGAGAAAGGTCTTTGAAAAATGTAGAAGGTTCGGTCTGTCATTGAATCCTAAAAAGACTGTGTTTGGGCTGCAAGAAGGTAAGATTCTTGGCCATATTATATCTGAGAAAGGGATTAGGATAGACCCACAAAGAGTTGAGGGAATACTACAAATCACACACCCGAGAAACATCAAAGAATTACAGTCCTTCATTGGGAAGATCAACTTCCTCAGGAGGTTTATCCCCAACCTAGCTGAACACCTCAGGAATATGACCAACATGCTAAAGAAAGGTGTCGGAGTTAAATGGACTGTTGAGGCTAAGAAATCTTTTGAATCAGTCAAACTTGCACTCACCTGGGCTCCTGTCCTAATCAGCCCTGATTTCTCAAAGGATTTTCTCATTTTCTCATTTGCATCTGAGCATACAGCAGCTGCAGTTCTGCTGCAGAAAAATCCAGAGGGAATGGAACAGCCCATTTCCTTCTTCAGCAAAGCACTGAGAGATGCACCCTTGAAATACAACATAATGGGAAAACATGCCTATGCCTTAGTCAAGGCCTTGAAAGACTTTAGGGTGTATATTCTGCATTCCCACACCATAGCCTACGTGCCTAGCATAGTGGTCAAAGATATCTTGCCCCAAGACCCAGATGGGAAGAGGGGCAAATGGATTGCTGTGATCCTAGAGTACGACCTTGAGATAAAACCCACCAAACTGATCAGAGGTCAGGGCTTAGCTCAACTAATGGCTGAGTCAAATCTACAAGCCCTTGACATTAACATGGTAGATACCTTGGATGAGTAGCAAGGATTGCCTGATCCCACTGTTGAAGAGAAGTTTTAGAGCTCTCCTTGGTATTCTGACATTTTGTATGTGCTTACACACCTCAATGCCCCTCCTGAACTATCAAAGACCAAGGCCAGATTCTTAAAGCTAAAAGCCAGAAGCTATTGCATAATGAATGAAGGATTATACTGGAAAAGTACAAATGGCCTATTGCTTAAATGTTTGCCTGAATCTGAAGCAGAAATGATTAAACAAGAATTCCATGCAGGAGAGTGTGGAGGCCACCTGAACTGGAAAGCCACTGCAAACAAAATACTCAGAGCTGGCTACTATTGGCCCACACTCTTCAATGATATCCATAAGATGGTAATTGCTTGTCACAAATGCCAGATTTTTGAAGGCAAAAGAAAGCACCTCCCCTTACCTCTACAACCCATCACTGTTGAAGGTCCCTTTATGCAATGGGGCCTAGATTTCATCGGAGAAATTCACCCTGCTTCTTCTGCACAACATAGATAGATCTTAACAGCCACAGACTACTTCACTAAGTGGATAGAGGCCATACCTACTAGGAATGCCATAGATTCAGTCATCATTAGGTTCCTAGAGGGTCATATCCTTTCTCGATTTGGTTGCCCAAGGAAAATAATCACTGATAATGCTGCTGCTTTTGGATCCAAGAAAATGGTTGATTTTTGTCACAGGTATCAAATAGCACTTGGTCATTCAAATGTCTACTACCCACAAGGTAATGGCTTAGTTGAATCATCAAACAAGAGCCTAGTGGCTATCATCAAAAAGCTGTTAGAAGAGAACAAAAATTCTTGGCATAATAAGTTAGTGCATGCCCTGTGGGCCGACAGGCTTACAACAAAGAAATCCATTGGCATGTCACCACACCAACTTGTCTATGGAACAGAAGCAGTGTTTCCCACCAGCCTTGGGGTACCAGTGATCAAGCTGGTCCAAGAGATCCAGACAAAAGAAGACAGCATGGTGAGAAGGATAAACCAAACAATTCATCTTCAGCGAACAAGGGAGGAGGTCTATAACAGAGCTATCAAAGTTCAGGAAAATATAAAGAAGTTATTTGACAAAAGAACTAAGGCCTCTGATTTCAAAATTGGAGATAAAGTTCTGAAGTGGGACTCAAGGAGAGAGGACAAAGGAAAGCTCAAAAAGTTTGACAGTTTGTGGCAAGGTCCATACATCATCCAGGCCACTGTGGGTTCGAATGCCTTTTTTCTACAAGAGTTAGATGGTACTGAGTTGTTTGGGGGTCCTGTCAATGGCAGGATGCTCAAACACTACTTCTGCTAATTTCCAATTTCCAGTTTCCATTCCCATTGTACATACCATTGCAGTGTTTTGTTTTCAAGAAAAGAGAAAATGTTCCAAAAAACAAAGAAAAAGGATAGGTTCAGACATGCACAAAACATGGACCTCTGAAGTACAAAAGATTGGCTCTAATATGATCAAAACTTGAGCCAAAGAAAGTAAAGATAGCTGGTTCAAACATGCCCAAAACCTAGACCAGCAAAGAAGAAAGAAGAATCAGCTCTAACAAGCCCAAAATCAGAGCTGAAATGAAGAAAAGAAAGTGACTCTAACAAGCTCAAAACTTGAGTCACAAAAGAAGAAGGATTCTTCAAAACTTCAGATTTCAAGCCTTCAAAGTTTTGTTTTCAGTTTTCTGCAAGTTTCTGTCCATGTGCAACTGTCTTTATGCCTTGGATCCACAGCAAACTAGACTGTCTAATCCTATTTTGACTGTTTTTAAATTTCTGTTGTAGAATGTAGAGAAGAAATCTGTTGGACAGTCTAATCCCAGCAGATATTAGATTAGGTAGAGAAACATGTGAGACCAATAGTCTAATCTGGTCTCATGGAGTGATAAGGGTAGATTTAGAATAGGTTTATTTTTTGTTTAAAAAAATAAATGATGTAAAGGGTCTGCGAATCCAAATGCACCCTAGAAGAAAAAATGCTAGGATTGTAGGATGGGTAGGTAGATTGTCTGGGTAATGTTTCTGCTAATTGATGTCTTCACAATTATGGCAGCTGAAAAACCAAAGAAGAAAGGTGGCTCAAGCAGCAGGCATTTGGCTTACACCAAAGATCATTTCTGAATTCTTGACTCCTTCAAGAAGAAGCCATCCCCCATGTGGAGCCACTGTTAGCCCCCTATAAATTCCTTGACAAGCAAGCAAGGGGCTAATTAGTTTTATGAGCCTTCAAGGAATGCATTTCCCTTGAAAACACATCATCCTTGAAGCCTTTTCATGTTCCCTGCCCTTTGACTGTTTTCCTTTGCTGTTCTTGAGTCAATAAGCCTCACTGATTGCAAAAATTGTGCTCCAAAAGGCCTTTATTTGCCCCTTGTATCCCTGCAGAATGTCACATTTTACCCTTTTTCCCCTTTGTCAAAGTTCCCCTTTTTCCCTCTAAATCCCCCCAAAATCCCCCTTAAATTCTATATTCACCCCTCGTCTTTTTTAATTTACCCTTATTTCCTTATCGTTACCCCCCATTGGCCTTGGAATGCACTAAAAAGGGGCAAAAAACCCACTTTACACCTTATAATAAGGCCTAAGCCCTTTTCCGCCAGCCCTTTCAAACCACTTCCCCATGTGCCCTATGCCCAAGACCAAGCGCTAAAGGCCCCGGGCACTAATTGCAATCGCAACCATCGGGCGAGCGTTTTCTACATGTTAACTGAAATTTGCCGATGCGATTGGGTTTTGTTATGAAGACCCGATCCCACCACATACGATCGTTTTCATTACATTTTCATTCATTTTAATGTATTTCACCCAATTTCATATACCATCCCACGGATTAACTTCCGCCGTCGATCTTCGTCACCAGACCATGATCTAACGATCCACGCTCATTTCTCCACCATAACCCTATAAGACGAGGTTTACACCATATCAATGCATTTTTCACCATTGTTTCATCTAAAATCACCATTTGACCACCGCCGTGCTATCACTCGACCTGCCCTCCATAGCCACCTCCCTATGCATGGATTTCATGACTGAGTTTCGTGTTTTGCCGCCATGATTCAGTCTCTGTTGCAGTGACAGAGTAACTCAGGAAAGGACCACTTTTAAGAACTGAAATTATGGAGAAGGGCCTGGGAAGGTATGCCGACAAGACTTTCATTAAAGGAGTAGGGTTAAACCCTGTTAAAACTTCCCGAGAGCCATTACAGCGCCGTTTTCACAGTCAGAGGCAATCGTGGAAGCCACAAAGAGTATCAGTGGAGAAAACAGAGTGTTAAGGCCCGTAATGGAAGATTTTGAGCCTTAATCCAAGTATTTCAAAGCAGTGTACCAGATTGAAGACATCATGGATCTCTCAGAAGGTCCAGTGCACATGAAACTATGCCATCAGGGTAGCTACATCAGCAGAACATCCCTACCTGTGAAAGGACAAAGCGCCCATATTGTTTCCTCTATTTACCGTGTTCTAGAAGAACAATCAGCCTTGACCACAGTCCTAAGCTATCAGAGCGTTTGTTATGCAGCATGGCGCACTTCACTGTCATTCATTTTCCTTTGTTTATTCACCAAAAGTACTACAGAGTACTACAGCCAGAGTGCATCAGAGCCATACCGGAGTAAATGGAAACATGAAGAAGGTCATTCTTTCATCCAAGGCATGCGAGAGATAAATGCACAGAGTTTAAAACTGAATGGGCTTCGGCCTTCTTTCTTTTCTGAGTTTTAATGTTTCACCTACCCCCTTCGCTCATCTTTCAGCTATAAAATCAGGAGGAAACTCATTGTAAAGGCTGTTGATTAGTTATCAGAGAATTGCAAGCTGTTTCTTCTGAGACATAGTCTCTATGTAAAGTTGCAAGATAGGCTGAGGAAGATGTTTTTAGACTGAATACCAAGCCATTGGTAATGTTGTACCTGACTGGTGTTGTTTTTTAACATGACAAGCACATTTCTTTGGATCCTGATTTAAAGCAGCTGGTGATGTTTTTCTAGCTCTGTGTTTATTTCATTTCTACTAGCTTGCATCAGAAACTTGGCATAGGATTTACCCTGGTTAGGTACCCTATGTTTCTGCTCTCCTTGCCTTCAATTTTTTTTTTTTCTGCTATATGTGTGTCTGAAGATTGATTTCAATTAATTTAACTAGTGTAGTGGATGTCATTGCTTGTTAAGTGATGTATGGATTAATGAATCGATTCTTAGATGTTCTTGTTAAGATTTAATTGAATGAATTGGGAACACTGGGAGGTCTAGAACTATGTCTTTATCTCACTAGGATCATTTTCAGTTAATCGAACCTTTCTAAGATCCCTCAAGCTGGAGGCCAAAGCATTGAGAGTTCAAAGTCTCTCTCTGATCTCAGGTCTTTAACTTTGTGTTCTAAATCTTTAATGTTCTTTGTCTGAAGAGTTAGCCTTTGGATTTTAGATCACAGGTGTTCAATGGCAAGCCCTGTCCCTGGATCTGATCTTTGAAGGTCACCTTGGAGGTTTCCTTGCTTTCACCTTTCTCTCTTACCATTTCATATCACATAATCATCTTTAAGATCCAATGCTTTAGATGACTAGCCCAACTGAAAGCCTGCATATTGAATAGCAAGTAAACCCTTTCCTGACTCCATTGCCCAATGGTCCTGAATGTTCCCTGGAGTATCTCTCCTTTGCCTAAAATCCTCTTTGCTCATCCTTGTCTTATATTGAACCCTTCTTTCCTGATTCTCAACAACCAAACATACAATTAAATAAACAAACTCCGAGCCTTATAGCTAGCCTAACACCTTAACTTTGAGCTTCAAAGACATATACCTTTGACATATCATGGAGAGATCCCTCTCTGGACCCAGGAGGGCTAGATCCTAGGGTCTGAAAGTGGTTTGATGTTGTCTCATCTTTTGGTATTGCCAACCTTGCCAAAACATGGGAACCCCAACATAACCACACGATCCTTCAGACTGTCCATCAAAATCCTTTTTGCCTTTGCATTATTTTTTGTGAATTCAACAAGTTCATCTGCAGTAGGAGGTACAACCTCTTGCCACACTATGTCCCAAACTACTGCCTCAAACACTGTCTAAATTCTGTTCTTCCAAACGGCATAGTTGGATATCCCATCCAGTCTGTGCTCTATCCTTAAGAACATGGCCATGACTACTGTCCAAAATTTACAAAAGCAAGAAAATGAAGAAATGAACTTTCCAGCACACTTTGCTATCCCAAAAGTTCAGTTTGTTTGAAATTTCACCTAGCTGTCCAAAATATCAGTTTGTTGTCCAAAAATTCAGTTTGCTGTCCAAACCACTATTTGTTGTCCCAAACTATTGTCTGCTATTCAAACTGCAATTTTCAGCCTGTAGCTCTGATACCATGTTGAAATTTGATGACTAAAAAGTTTCTTGCAATCCCAACCCGGTTTTAATTTCACCTTATCACTCCCATTCAGTGAAATGCCCTTTCCCATAAAATTACATTCAATATTTAGAATTCTAGAAATAAAATTTTCAGATTAAAACACAATTAAAACACATGGGACTATCAACACATGATGAAAATAAAGATGGACATAAAAAAACCAACAACACATAAAAAAATACACAGATTTTTGTTCAAAATAGACCCAGGCAAAACCCTTTCAATCTTCTTCGGGGAAAACCTGTTAGAGAGCTCTTCAAATTTATTTATCTTTCAAGTTCAAGAAAAATAAATTTGCAGACAAAACAAAACAACAAGATACAATTTATCTCTTCAACCCAAAACCCCTTGAAAATTGTGCCCACGTTGCCTCAATTTCCGTGCCCACTGAAGCTGAAACAATATTGTACGGATGCAGACTGTATTGTACGGATTCCGTATGGTTTTTTTTTCCAATTTTGTTTTTTTTGCTAAAAAATAGCCCTAGAACTACGTGCAGCTCACAACATTAAATGTTGTTCAAACTGTACCTTCTGTTGTCTTCTATGCGTTGATTTCCGTGCCCAGCTTTGCCTACAAATCACTCCTTCAGCTTGCTGCAACAAATTACTCTTTCATAACTTTTCTCCAACTCTCAACCTCCTTTCTCCAATCTGCTCATGAAGAATGAATGAATGCAGTCTCACTTTTCTTTTCCCCCTTTTGTTTCCCTAAATGACTTTTGGGCAACTCCAAGATCTAATAGCTTAGATTCATTTAGATCAAGGGATGAGAATAAATGTGCATTTAATTCTCACTTTCTATTTTTTAACTCACCCATTAAATAAAGTACCCACATTGTACTTTATGTCTAAAGTCACTTTTCACTTTATAATTTAACATTGACTTTACCACTTATAAAGTCACTTTCACTTTATAATTTAATATTGACTTTACCACTTATAAAGTCGCTTTCACTTTATAAAGTCACACTTAGGAAAAGAATTATTTTGGACACTTACGTCTCTTTCACTTTATAAAGTCACACTTACGAAAAGAATTATTTTGGACACTTTTCCCTAGGTAGAGACTAACCCATGGGAAACCACTTGTCCAAGGTACATTAAAAATCAACACTTTACATTATAATTTTTATAAAAAACAGTGCCCTTCCCAAATTCTAGGGTATATACATATGATTTGAAGGTTGTCTTTACATTACAATTTTGATAAAGAACAATACCCTTCCTAGATTCTAGGGTTATCTATATGCCAAATTTGTCTTGGAGTAACACCCAACCTCCTAAAACTCAAGCCATTCAAGCAGGGTAGAGTTTTGTAGGAATGGAGCTTGGTACTCTCCATCAACCTCAGTAGTGAACCGATGCTTCATTGTCCTGTCTTTATGCTTTAATACTAATAAATGAGTTATCACTATGTACAGGAAATGCTTTCTTGATTCTTTTTATCTAAATACAATTAATGTTATTGATTCTTGATTCTTCCTATCCAAGTACAATTAATGCTATTAATCTACAAAAATAGAAAGAGAAGAAGAATATAGAAGAAAATTTTCAGGCACCGGAGGAAGTTTCTCATTATGACTCTTTTCAATTAGCCTCCGTCGAGGTACAAAATTTCCCAGTGATGCTTGAGTGTGGCCTTCCTCTTTAATTCCTACTTATCTTTCAAAGAATCATGACTCGTTACAACTTTGTTTTCTGAACTAACTATTGAAATCAAAACACGGTTGGAACCAAAATCGGCCAAACTCGATTTTGGTCAAGAAATTTGCATGTTTCACCCAATTTATATACCCTATATACCCTGGATTCCAAGTGTATGCTTACTGAATTTTTAATGAGTTTGCATGTTTCATTGTATTTATATATCCTGGTTTCCGAGTGTATGCTTACTAAATTTTTAATAATCCAAGTCGCTTTGGGTTTTCCAAGTTATTGTCAAGGTTGAATCATGATTTGATTTCTTTTTTTCTTTTTTCCTACTTTTGAGTAAGTGATAGGATTTTGGCATTTTGTTTATTGGAAACGAATAATATAAATTTCGATGTTTTCCAAGCTAAAAAATAGGATATTTTTTCATTGAGCTCCAAAGATTATGGTAATGTGGTTAAACCCACGTTCTTTATTTTGAACTTTGTGGCGATAGACAAGACACTGGAGGAACTTGAGTACTCTAGAAAAGTTAGAAGACCTATTCCCTAAGCAGGTTATATATACTATAAATAGTGACTTTTGATCTTGCTACTTTTACCCCAATGCCTAATCATTCACTTAGAAGCTTACTCTACTTCAAAGGTGATTGACCTCATTGTAGCAAATATATATGATTTGGGGCCACTAAATCTAAGTCTTGCTAGGAGAACAAATTTGTTTTCGTTAATCAAAGCTTAGGGGGAAAAAATATCTAATCAGGTGTATATATGGTTGAGGAAATTGTAGTATTGTTGAAAAAGAATCCTTTGTTCCAATCCTTATCTATCAAATCATCTTGGGACTGATGCTGACATAAGCAATATTTTTTCTGTGGGAATTTTCCTATAGCAGAGATGAAAAACAAAGAGTGATCAACAAGCCAATATTCCAAGGCAAATTAGCATCTGCTGCTGCTGACAATGCCACTGTCAACACTACATCCGTACTACAACTCCCTCTCAAGTGTTGCATCTGTGCTATTGCTAGCACTGCCAATGCTAACTCTGCACTCCAACTCAGTTGCTGAGAGAAGTAACTGAAAAACATCTCAAATTTGAACAAGTGTTCATGATGCATCTCGATGTTGTAGCTCTGACTACTGCTAATCCCACATTGTCCCTCTGAAACAATTGTGTTTTTGTTGCTATTGCACTGTGCCTCTCCACATCACTGCAGCTCTGCACTACACTGCTCAGACTTAGCGCTCTAGCCACTGCATCTGTCGCTCCAACACTCCTTTGCACCAACTTAAAACTCCTCTAGCTTGCTACTGCTGATCTTGGGCTCCCGTAGTAAGGTCGTGATCCAAGAGGTGGACTCCTCAAGGATCCTGCCCAACTGAAGTTCTTGCGAAATTACAGTTCAATATCACCCCATCTCCCTCCTGGAGATGCGTGGGCACTTATGGCATACTCATCTTCTTTGATCTTTGCGGATGTAACCCTTGGATCATGATTCTCGTGTTTGTCCTTTTTCTTCAAAGGACACTATGTTGCGTAGTGACCGAGTTCACACACCTGAAGCATTTAATCTTCGAGACATCTTTCTTCCGTTTCCACAACTCTTGTTGCCCCTTAGATGCAAGGGCTGCATTCTCCTCCTCCTCCTTTGTCTTCGACCGATTGCCACTGCTGCTATCAAGTTTACACTTGACTAGGCCCCTCCTTAGCTCTTCTTGCTGAAGAGAAACCCACATTTCCTCCCAGCTTGGCAGTATTTCTCTACCCATAATACTCTAGATGAAGACCTGCCACTCCTCTGTGATTGCGTTTAGGGCCGGCTAACCTTACCATCGTGGTAGGCTGAGGTGTGGACCCCACAGCTGCCAACTGATCATGAGTTTCCTGAAGTCTCGAGAGGAACAGATCTATACGCTCCCCCTTCTGCATTTGTGTTTGCCTCAGTTTCTACTCTAAGTACATCTTCCGCTTATCCTTCATAAAAAAATGCTAAGGCTTCCCACATTTGCCTAGTTGTGTCCTTGCTGGCTATGTGGGACACTATGTGATCCTTGATTCCATCTAGGAGCAGTCTCTTAGCCTTCGCCATATCATCCTTGTACTTCTTGAGTGGATCTAGATCTGCAGGCACATCTACCATACTCTCCATGAAAAGTTTGAGATCATATTCATCTAGAAGGCATGTAATTCTCGCCTTCCAGATTACATAGTTGGAGGCTCCCTCCAACTGATCCTATTCTCTAAGCCCGTGAGCTGCCATTTCTGCCGTTAAGAAAAAATGTCGAATTTTCTCCCTCTCTTTCTCCTCTGCGCAACGCTAGACTGGCTGATGCACTCCTTGCTGGAGGTGGTAACTCAACCACACATATCTATTGCTCAGATCTTGAAAAAATAGAATTCTCCAACTAGGAATCCCCGAGGAAGAAAATTCCCTCACTGTGTTTCTTTTCTTCCTTCTGATGATTTTCTTCCCAGCAAAAGAGGATCTTCTTGCAGAAAACTGTGTCCCACCAGCACTAATGCTGAGGCTCTGCGTTTCTACCATGACAAAGCTTTGATCTGGAAGCCCTTCCTCTCTGTCGACTCCCTAAGAGAGAGACTTTCCTTGAAAATTCAACCCTCCTGGCTTGGACTGCGCAATCCATCTAGGGATTCGAACTGCTGCCTCCTGCAGCTATTCGACCTCCTGCCCAACGTTGGCTCTGCTATTCTTGTTTCACCTGCAATGCTCTGATACCATGTGAAAATTCCAAGTACAAAATCGTATTGCAGCCAACATAAATTACTTCACGTACTTGTTATTAAATGAACAAGTTATTCACAGCGTTCTACTGAAAATACTGAAGCAAATTACTCTTCAACCTTCACTTAATTAATTAAATATGCCAAAACAAGAAATCGAGAAATGAAGAAAAACATCCATTAGAGGAAATTTTAGCCTAAAAGTGGCCTCCTAAGGGAAAATAATAAAATACTAGTTAAAATAATAAAATAAGACATATAAATTTTGGAGGGAAAAGAAGAAAACCACTTTTTAAATTGTATTTTTGGCTTATATCCTTATAGGTTTACTCAAATTGCAAGTGTATACATTCGTTGGATGCAGAACTAAATTCCACATCCAATGAGTACCCATTATGCATACTTCTAATTCAACACGCTTTTTAAATGTATCTTCAATTTTTATCAATGTGAGTCTTCTTAAAAGTATGCATAATGGGTACGTGTTGGATGTGGAATTTCATTCTGCATCCAACAATTGTTTACACTTGAAATTTGAGTAAACCTATAAGGAGATAAGCCAAAAATACAATTTAAAAAAGTAGCTTTTCTCCTTTTTCCCTCCAAAATATTTACATGTACATCTTTTTAAATTTAAAGGATTTGATTGGTTTACATATTATGACATGGAAATTATGTGAAAAATGCGGGAAAAACTGGTGTAGCAGATTTGAGGGTTTTATTATTAAGCAACAATTATTTCTGAATACAATCTCTGGGTGCCTTTCTGGCAATCCAGTACAGAGAATATCACTCGGCAAAAGAAATTAGTGAGATTACTGCACTCTACACTACAAGTTCCGACTGATTCGGTAGCTGAAACAACAACCTCCTAGCACCCTCTGCGCAGTGATTACGTGGGCCTATTTACACTTGAAATTTGAGTAAACCTATAAGGAGATAAGCCAACAATACAATTTAAAAAATTAGTTTTTCTCCTTTTTCCCTCCAAAATATTTACATGTACCTCTTTTTAAATTGAAATGATTTGATTGGTTTACATATTATGACATGGAAATTATGTGAAAAATGCGGGAAAAACTGGTGTAGCAGATTTGAGGGTTTTATTATTAAGCAGCAATTATTTCTGAATACAATCTTTGGGTGCCTTTCTGGCAATCTAGTATAGAGAATATCACTCGGCAAAAGAAATTAGTGAGATTACCGCACTCTACACTACAAGTTCCGACTGATTCGGTAGCTGAAACAACAACCTCCCAGCACCCTCTGCGCAACCTCTATGTAGTAATTATGTGGGCTTGCATCAATGGCTCTGGGAGACTGCATCACCTCCTCTGCTAGATCGATTTTCTCTCAAAAGCCTCAAATATATCCCTCCCGGCTCAGATCTTCGATCTCCCAACAAAATCTCAGAATAAAGCTCGTAATAGATTGTGTTGCTCTGTGTGTGGCATTCGTGGCCCTGCGTCACCCTCACTAGGTACTGCGCTGCCTCCTCTACGTATCTCTCTGCCTCTCTGCTCCGTATTCTTGGAGCTGGAGAAGATCCATCGACCAAAAACTGTCTTTTCCCCTCTCTACGTGATCACTACGAAATCACTGCGTTGCTCTAGCTTTAGCAATTCGATCTGACTGATCAACCCTCAGTGTGTTTCCAAATGGCCCACAAGACTTCCTTAATTAATCTTCTTGTTGACATTCAACGACCCAGATTAAAAAATAATCAATGGCTAAGATCATTTTGGCTTGATCCTCGTCTTTTCTAGAAGTTACACCCATAGTTTAGATTAATACCCATTAATTATTTTAATTTCCTAAGTTTAGACTTAGGGTCTCATTGAAGATAATTAATTTATTAAATCAAACTGTCTTTGGGTTTAATTTCCCCAAACAATTTCTGGGTTATCTGGAATACATGTGTCTAAGCCTCTCCACAAAATTTGAGACTTAGAGCACACCCGATGCTACCCCAAATCAACAAGGTTTCTCATTGGCAGTTACACTATCCTAAAATTTTAGGATTTTTTTACTGGAATGGGGCGGATTGGACCACACTTTTCCATAGCCCGCCAAGAAACAGGGTTTATAATAATATTCTAAATACAACGCCTATTGATGATATGGCACAGAGCTTCACATCTGAAGATGGTGTGGATAATGAACGAGGAATAGTTATTCGTGGAAGCAGGACTATAAGCATTGGTTTGTACTCCAGAGTAGATGTTGCATATATTTGAGATTTAGGGGGGCAGGAAGCCCATGTTAATCAATCCTACCAGTGGGTGGAGGACTCTGTGGTATTTCATCCCGCTCTTAGGTGCTAGCAAATTACCTTCACGAATGTCCTTCTCCAAGCTGAAACATATCCTTATAATGGGTATACATTGGACCACATTGAAGGCACAAAAAGTGGGGGCACCACTTTCCATTGAAGGGGATTCTGCCATTCCTCAGTCGATCTGCTGGAGCATATGAACTGCAAAAATATTAGTATTGGGACATGGGAAAAGGTCTCCCAGATCCTCTTCAATAAGAGTGACAAAGAGCAAGGTAGGTGCATTTTCTGCCCACCAAGATTTGAGTATTGCATTTTCTTCAATTGTGTTGTTCAATGATTCATTTATGTAACTTGATTTGAGTATTGCATCTTCTTCAATTGTGTTGTTCAATGATTCATATCTTGATAGAAATTGTAGCGTTCAGTGATTCATTTTTGTAACATGTTGATGTTGAGTTTTTTTTAGTGTTGGGGTAGCATCGGATGTGCTCTAGCTCCCAAGATTTGTGGAGGGACTAGAGTACATAAGATCTCCAAGACTCGGAAAGGGATCTGGGAAATTCCATCTAGTTTGGGAGATAATTAATTAATTAATATTTTTAATTAAGGACCCTTAGTCTAACTTAGGAAAATTAAAATATTAAAGATAATTAATTTAAACATGTGATGGAGATGACTTAAGTCACACGGATCAAAATTTCTTTTAATCTTAGCCATTGATTCAAGATTATATCATGGCCATTGGTTTCTCAACAAGAAAGTATAAAGGAAAGACTTAGGGTCAGTTGGAGAACACACACGCGGAGGTAGAGCACTGAGACTAAGTTGGAATTCTAGGGCGAGTTTGCTAAGAATTTCCAGAAGTGTTTCAACTACAACGAGGGGTAGTAGTGGCTAAGGGGATGATCTGATCCTAGAGCCAAGAATAAACAAGAGGAAGCAGAGGCTACGCAGCAGCTGCGCAACGCAGAGGGTTTTAGCCACTATGCAGGCCCAGAAAGGGCAGCGTTGAGGCTTCAGGGGTCCATCCGGGTTACGCAGAGGCCATCCGGGGCAGCACAGGGACTGCGTCACCCAGTCTGGGATTACACAACCCTCTCCTGAGAAGCGCAGGGGCACACAGAGCCTAGCAGGGCTGACGCAGGCAGCTTAAGAGCTGCGTTGGGGTTTCTAGAGGTAGAAAGGTGCTGAGTTTAGTAAATCCCGTTTGAGGGTGTGAATCAGTCCAATTTTCAATCTCCAGAATAGCAGGTATAGTTGCAGGTCTTGTTTTCTCTGTCGGGTTAACCAGTAAGGTGCCTAGATTTGTTGTATCCAAAAACTACTTAATAATATAAACCCTCCAACAGCCAGAAGACCAATTTTCTTGCATTGGGTTTTTCCGGGGACAGTTGTCTAGAAATTCTTGTGTGTCACTTTGTTTGTGTGCATGTATTTTTGCTTAGATCTGAATCAATGAAGAACTGTTATGTGTTTACTTCGATGTTAATCTAAATTTTCAACATTAATAACTTGATTAAGTAGGAGAAGCATAACCAAATCTAACTGTAGGGTTTCTGCATAAAGTAACATTCAGAAATTTTCACAGTTGATGAATAATAGGATAAAAAGCTATATCAAAACCGAAGGCTTATGTCGTGGAGTATGTGAACAGTGTTGGAGAAACTCATGTGGCTCTATTAAATCCCAAAAGTGGAGGTGAGGTTATAGTTTCTTGTGGTGCTATTGGGAGTCCACTACTACTTCTGAGCGAAATCGGGCCATCGGCCCACATTAGCACTTGGAATCTTTAGGCATCCCTGTGGTTAAATATTTGCCCGGTGTTGGACAAGGAATGGCTGATAACCAAAACGTTGGGATTACATTGCGGTGTCTTGTATGCCTTGAATATTCATTACCTCGAGTTGTGAGTATAACTCCGACGAGCTTTATCTAATCATCTAGTTTTTCGTTTCACTTCCCATCCAATTATTATCTTCATAACTACAGCCCAGATGAAGAAGAGGCGGACGCACATACATTTAATCGATCCTTTAGTAGTTATATCAATGTGGTAAAGCATTTTTGAGTTCTTTATTGGGCCTATATCCAAGGAGGAGCTCTATCTAAGATCTCAGAATACTAATGAAGATCCTTATGTCAGATTCAACTAATTTTTCTGATCCATATGATACGGAAAATTGTGTGAAAGGACTAAGAACCATAAAAAGGGTTCAGGAAACAATTCCCAAATTTTTTCTTACAAGGCGTTTTAATGGTGGTCCATTCTCTGGAAATACAAGTGATGACAAGGCAATGGAAATATAAGATCCCAAATGTTATCATTTTCAATGGATCTAGCACACTTTAGTGTTCAAATAAAAAAGGTTTCAGTAAGAAACAAGAACACAAACGAGATCTGGAAATGCAACCCTTTATTTATATTATTAATCGAAGAAAATAGCGCATTCCCATATAATAATATCGGAGCCCTTGCAATCGCATGTACGACTACTCATCAAATGAGAAAACAAAGACACTGAAGCACAACCGTGGACCCCAGATGGATCCACCAGACATATTACACCCGCAGGGTTTTTGTCTCGGGGATTAAACTAGAACTGTCCTCGCCAAGTTCTCAATAAGACACATTAGGATAAAAAAACTCAAGATGATGCAAATGCCTAGCTCCTATCCCATTTTATAGGCATGATGGACTCTCTAGAAACCTTATTTTATTGTCTTTCCTCAAAAAATGAAGGCAAATACCATGGGGAGATTCCATCCATTTTGTCCATATCAAGAAAATAGAATATTACAAACCCCCCCGCCCCAAGATTGCTTGCCCTTAAGAAATCCACGTCTATCCATAGAAGACACATTTGTATACTAAAATGAAGATCCCATACAAACCTTTGTGCTTACCCTATGCTTCCCTCCTAAACAGACATGAATGGATACTTCGATACTTGGATCCCAAAAAATCCTCCAACCAATCTTGCCATCAATATATCCACCTGGATCCTAATGACACCTAAGTCCCGGGACTTGTGGATTATGATACCACCTGAACTCTCCATCACTGTCTGTGCCTAAGGGCCCATGCTATGATATGCCCTTGGCTAAGAGTATCCTCCTAAGAGTACGAACTCATAATCTCTCACCAATCCATCCAGTGGGAAAGATGGATACCTGCACATGGAACAAATCTACTTTGTTGGTGTTGCTTGAAGCCTAACTCATGTTGCTCCACCCGATCACTCAACATGATCCATTTGGAAACCTCTGCCCTACTCTCCCCAGTGTATAAAGGTGGGTTGGTAGTGTTGCGAGCCCTATCTATGTACTCCTGTAGAGGGATGCTCTGGAACTCCCAATTGTACTCTTGTTGCTGCCTTGTGAGGGACTTGAGTCATTCGTCAACACTAGACAGCTTGAGTGTTGACTCGACACATACTGTTATGAGCTTGTCAATTTCCTTGTTCTCCTATAAGACAATGCCTCAGACTATCTGAAGCCTCTCCTTCAACATCATAATATTTTAGATATCATTTTTGGGATTCAACTGTGTTAAGTAAGTCATTCATCAAGGACCATTTCCATGAGAGGTAGTCGAAACTGACTAATTTCTCATGACTTTTGAATAGTCCACTTAGCACTCAATTCCTGGAATTCCTCTCCTGAAAATTTTGGTGATTTGTTGAATGTCTTTGCATCTATCTGCACTAGATGCCCAACTATCATAACTTCAACTTGAGCCTTTGACCCATTCCCTAGAAATGGCTCATCCTACATACTATGTTTTGTGAAAATTTCATCTATCACAGCAACTGGAAATTATTTTCCTAGTTGTTAATTTTATTTAGAATTTTATTTGCAGTTTGCTATGATAAATACCAAATAATTTACACTGTGATTTTCAAAAATAAACTGCGGAAGAAAATAGCACTGGAAACTGAGAAAATACTAGTATACACACATAAATTGACACCATTACTTTTGAACAAATGTCCCCGGCAAAACCTAGCTTGGGAAAACTGGTGCAGTAGTGAGGTTTTTTATTATTATGCAATAGTGAAATTATGAGTACAATCTATGGATGCCCAACCAACAATCCAAACAACAAGAAAATCTGGGCAAAATTTTATGATGGAATTACCCTTTTTCAATAAACAATCCCGGCATAACTTCCTTCAGAAAACTAGTCATCCAAACCCCAATGTGAGCCCTTCTGTGCTGTCTCCCACACGTGTGGCTCGAATCTTCCTCTGATGAAGTCGTTCTTCTTGTCTCTGTTGAGGAAATCGCCTCTCTGACACTCTGGACCCTCTGCTCGGCCTCCGGAACTGAGAACACATTTTTCCTCAGCTAAATCGAACTGCCTTTTTGAAGCAACTACGCAGTACTCTATGCTGCCTCACTGGGAATAACTCGACCCTCTTGCTGTTGCCTCCCTGGATCTGGAAAACTTCCTTCGGATCACTGTCCCCGTCCCTCACTATCTTTGCTACCTCATTGAAGCTCGAACTCTCCGACAACTGACTGCTGCTACTCTGGAAAATCGAATTCTCCAAGTGACTTTGGTGCCTTCTCTATCACCACATCGATCCCTTCTTATGTCTTCATGTTGGGACTCCAAAAACCAAGATTAAATTTTAATTGATGCCTCATATCATTTCTGGATCGATCCATCTGCGTTTCTAGACTATTCTCACCTTATCTCAATTAATACTGATTAATTAACAATATTCCCTAAGTTTAGACATAGGAAATATTTAAAAATTGGTTAATAATCTAATTGAGACACTTCTAGGTGGAATTTCTACAAACAATTTATGGGTTTTGGAGATTTCCTGTATTTTAGCCCCTCCACCAAATTTTGAGGCTAGAACACATCCGATGCTACAAAAGCTAACACTCTCTCTTTGCGAGGAATTTGTTCTAGTGCTGCACACCTTGTCACAATGGCCTGTCTCTGTATCACCTCCTGTCACGCTGCTAATGTCTAACTACTGTGACTTCCCACCAGCCACTGCACAGTTGTGATGTTGCATCTGTGCTGCTGTTGACCCTATTGTACTGCTGCCAACACTACATCTGCACTGCAACTCTGTTGTTGCTGCTACTGCAACATCTGCGACTGAAAAACATCCAAAATACTGAACCAACTGTGTTCACTATGATGCATCTATCACCCGAGTCTCTGACTGCTACTCGCTACTTCTCTGTCCATTGAAGACTCTGTGCTAATGCTGACTCTGCACTGTTGCCAACTCTGCACCTGCACTGCTGCCAACTCTGCGCTCCTCAACATCTGATTGCTACTAGTCCATGCAACTGTCACTCTGGCATCCTGACTGCACCTCTTGACACTGATCCATCCTATTACTTAGTATTATGGGCCCCCATATCCAGGTAATGATCCATGAGGTGGACTCCTCAAGAATCTTGTCCAATCTTTGTAGTTGTATGGGGCTACATCTCCAAGTTACCCCACCTCACTCTTGGAGGTATGTGGGCAATCATGGCAAACTCTTCTTCCAACCTGGAAGACAACTTTTCAATCTCTGTGGATGCTGCCTACTCGTCCTGCTTCTCCTGCTTGTCCTTCTTTTTGAGAGGACACTGGGTACTGTAGTGGCCAAACTTGCCACACCTGAAGCACTTGATCTTAGATAGGTCCTTCTTCTTCTTCTTCTTCTTCACCCCCAGCCCCCGTCTGGGACCCTTTGATGTGAGGGCCACATTCTCCTCCTTCATCACCTTCGATCTACAGCTACTGGTGCCAATGATAGAGCTCTTTTACAGAGCTTGGCACACCTGAAGCACTTGACCCTATATAGGTCCTTCTTCTCCCCTTGCCCCTGATTGGGACCCTTTGATGTGAGGGCCACATTCTCCTCCTTCATCAGCTTCGATCCGCAGCTATTGGTGCCACTGATAGAGCTCTTTTACAAAGCTCGCCACACCTGAAGCACTTGACCTTATATAGATCCTTCTTCTCCCCTTTCCCTTGACTGGGACCATTTGATGCGAGGGCCACATTCTCCTCCTCCTTCACCACCTTCAATCTTCTGCTACTGCTGCCACTGATAGAGCTCTTTTACAGAGCTCGCCTCAACTCCTTTTGTTGCTACTGGTACCACTGATATAGCTCTTTTACAGAGCTCGCCTCAACTCTTCCTGCTACAAATCGGCCCACATTCTGTCCCACCCTGGTAGCGTGTCTCTACCCATATACTTTGGATGAAGACCTGCCAATAATCTAAGACAATGTTGAGTGCCATTTGCACTAGCTCGAATGGTTGAGGCGCTGCCCCAACAACTGCAAGTTGGTCTCGGACCTCCTAAATCTTGGTGAAGAAGGGATCTATGCCTTCCCCCTTCTGCATCTTGTTGCACCTCATATTCTCCTCCAGGAACATCTTCTGCTGCTCAGAAGTACCTTTTCTAGCATAGATAGAGCATCCCACACTTCTTTGGTTGTTCCTTTGGCCGCTATATGTGAGACAATATGGTCCCGGACTCCATGTAGGATCAACCGCTTCGCTCGCGCCATCTCCTTCCTATTTTCCTTGAGTTGGTCTACATCTTAAGGAACTACCACTACATTATCATTGTAGGATTTCAGACCATATTCATTTAGAAGGAAAGACATCCTGGCCTTCCAGATGACATAGTTGGATGATCCATCCAACCTATCCTGATCTCTAAGCCCTGCAGTGGTCATCTCGAAAACTGTCGAAAACTCTCTCTTTCCCTTTGCTTGGTTGTTGCTACTGCTACTCACACTTCCTTTTTGAATGCGTAGATCTGCTAGCTGCTATTGCCAATTTGCCTAAAAAAAATTGAACTTTTGAGACTCAAATTTCTTTGAGAGGAATTTTCCCTCTGTTGTGTGTGTACTTTTCTCTTCCACCTAACGCTAGCTTTGCTCTAGCAAACTATTGCAAAACCCTTTGTGTCCAACCAAGGAATTTTCTTAGCGGAAAATTTGATCTGCATTTGCTCCCTTTGACTGTTGGAATCATTTTCCTGGGAAAATCTAATTTTCTACAACCCTGCAACTAAAAATCGAATTGTTGCCCTCGCAATTCGGCCTACCTGTCAATGGACTGTGTTGTGTCTGAAAATTTCAGCCTAATGCTCCCTCCAAGCAACAAAATTTTCCTCTTCACTTCTGAGCTTCCCAACTGATCACATACGCTCTGATACCATGTGAAAATTTCATCTATCACATCAACTGGAAATTATTTTCCCAATTGTTAATTTTATTTAACAATTTATTTGCAGTTTGCTATGAGAAATACCAAATAATTGACACTGTGATTTTCACAAATAAATTGTAGAAGATAATAGCATTGGAAATTGAGAAAATACTAGTAGACACACACATAAATTGACACCGTTATTTTCGGACAAATGTCCCCGGAAAAAAAACCCAACTTGGGAAAATTGGTGCACCAGTCAAGGTTATTATTATTATGTAGCAGTGAAATTTTGAGTACAATCTATGGATGCCCGACAATCCAAACAGCAAGAAAATCTGGAAAAATTATCTTAAGGAATTACCCTTCTTCCACAAACAATCCTGGCACAAATTCCCTTCAGAAAACTAGTCGTCCAAACCCCAGCGTGAGCCCTTCTTCGCTTCCTCTGCGCTATCTCCCACACGTGTGGCTCAAATCTACCTTTGATGATGTCGTTTTGCTTATCTCTGCTGAGGAAATTGCTTCTCCAGAACTCTAGACTGTTGATTTGGGTCAACGGATGTGCTCTAAGTCTCAAAATTAGCAGGGAGGCTTAGGCACATGTATTCCAAAGAACCCAAAAATCGTTTCTGAAAATTCCACTCAGAATGTCTTTTATTAAAATAATTAATTACTTTTAAAGAGACCCTAAGTCTAAACTTCGAAAAATAAAATAATTAAAGGATATTAATAAAACAGAGTGTGAATTCTCTAGAAAAGGAAAAAATCAAGTCAAAAGTTAATCTTAGCCATTGATTAAATATTTAATCTCGATCGTTGAAGTCTCAACGAGAAGATTATAAGGACTTGAAGGGTCATTTGGAAATTACACTGAGATGGGAAAGTATCAAGAGATTGAATTTTTGAAGTGAGCAGTGCTCAGAGGAAAGATCAATCTAGAGATTCTACGCACATAAGGGCAGTGATTTCGGTTGGAAAGTCTATTCTTGAGCTGGAGAATACACAACAGAGAAGACAAAAAGAAGTACTAGTAGAGGCAGCATAGCAGCTAGGCAGAGCCACCATAGAGCCACGCAGAAGCAGCACTGCAGCCTTGATCCAGTGTCGAAGAGCTGGAGTTTGAGACTAGAAGGGGCCAGAGGGTCAGATCTAGCTAGCAAAAGAGCCAGAATGCAGAAGCCACACATTCCCCACGTAGAGTGACGCAGAGGCTGTGCAAAGATTGATTGTGGAGGGCCTGGCATCCGGGGTTTTGGCCAGTTGGGCTTCCAGTGACAGTGTGTGAGGTAATCTCACCAAATTTCCTGTCATTTAGATTCTCTCTGAGGATAGCCATCAAGGCATCCAGTTTGTATTCAAAAAAATTACTGCATAATACATAAACCCTTAGCTACTGCATCGGTTTTCCCACATTGGGTTTTTCAGGGGACATTAGTCTAAAAACAACAGTGTCAGATGTGTCTATGATTTTCTATTGCTCAAATCTTGTTTCCACACTTGTTTTTCTTCCGTAGTTTTATTTGTGAAGGCCGTAGTGAATGAATTTCGATATTTGCTTGTAGAACATAGTAAATATTTTGTTAAGTAAATAACAAATAGAAGACTTTCCATCAGTTTCTATAGTAGGATTCTGGGTAGTACGAATTTTCACATGGTATCAGAGCTTGTTTAAGATAAGTGCAGGAGGAGCAAAAGAGCAGATCCAGCAGATACAGCGTTGAAGGAGAAGTCGAGGATCAAAGAGCTGCGTAAGCAATAGATCAATCTCCTAGGTGATTGTGCAGTCCAAGCCAGGAGGACTAGTGCTGCAAGGAAATCTCTCTCTGAGTGAGCTGATAGAGAGGTAGGATTTTCCAGATCGCAGTTTTTCCAAGGAAGAGGGAGAAATGCAATAGTTTCAACATTGATCAACAACTGGAGGAACACAGTTTTTGTGCAGTAGTGATTGCTGGTGTAGAAGCGTCAAGAAGAGTAGTTGAAGATATTGTGGGGATTTCTGACCTTAGAGAGTTTCATGCCCAAGAAACTCTAATTTCCTATGCAGAAGCAGTAGAGTTCATGAATTATTTGGCAAGCTCCAGCAGGGAGTGCGTAGAGCTAGCTGGGCAGAGGGTTAGAGGCAACAGATCGACAATGTGTGGGGGATTTTCTTCCTCAGAGAATTCGTAGCTAGGGAATTATAATTCTTGATAGCTGAGCAACAGTATTGTGTGGCAGATCTACTATATCCAGTAGAGAGTGCATGGGCCAGGTGTAGAGGAGATGAGGGAGCAATTTGAATTTTTTTGTTGAGATAGCCTCAGATGGGCATGATCCATGGAAGAGCAACATATTAGATCCAACTGTTGCATATTTCTCACATGGATCAGTATCCTTGCTACAGGAGCCCAACAAAATGAGTAGCAAGAGGATCTCAATTTCAATAGGAGCAATAGTTTGTCCTTTAGATGACAGTTGCATAGCTAGTTGTAGTCCAGTTTCAGAGGGAGACAGTTGTAGAACTAGTTGCTGTGACACAGGCAGTGTGAATTGGCTCAGTTGCAGCATGCAGGTGCTAGGAGATTCCCAGTGCTAGCCAGGAGATTCCCAGTGTAGAGCTACGCAGTCCAATTTCCAACACACGAGGACAATGCGAGTTTCCAAGAGGGAGCAGAGAGATTTCCCATAGGGAGATTGAAACTCAGAGGGAGTCTAGTTTCAGAGGGAGTAGTCCTATGGAAGCTACTACTTCAGGATCTGAGGAGAGCAAGCTCATTATTGCAGTAGTTGTGTAGAAGCATTAGTAGAGAAGTAGCAACAGTAATATTAGTAGGTCAAAATTCGCCATGATCACTCACATATCGCCATGAGAGCGTTGGGGTGATTTAGAGCTGTAGCTCAGCAGAGTTGTAGTTGGGCAAGATCCTTGAGGAGTCCACCTCTTAGATCATTACCTTGCTACGGGAGCCCAAATCAGATGTAGCAGGATGGGCGAGTGCCAGTCGCTGCAGAGGAGTGTAGAAGTGACAATGCAATGATTAGCAATGCCAGAGTCTCAGCAGCGCAGAGCAGAGTTGGAAGCAGTGCAGGAAGGCACAGTGCAGAAGTCAGCAGTTGCGCAGCAGCTTCAAAGGGACAACACAGAGGTTATCAGTAGTTAGATCTTCAGTACCGAGATGCATCATGCTGAACACTTTTTCAGTTTTGGATGTTTTTCTGTTGCAATAAGCAACAACGTTGCGGTGTAGTGGCAAGGCCAACAACAACATGGATGCAGAATTTGAGGAGCTACATTACGGATGCAGTGTTGACAGTGGCAGGGTCAGCAGCAGTATAGATGCAACGTTTGCGCAGTGTTGGTGGGAAACAGTGTCAGACATCAACAACATAGAGGGAAATGTCGCTGAGTTAGAGCAATACTCAGCAGGGTGTATTGCTAGAGCACATTCTTTACTAAGAGAGAGTGTTGATTTGGGTAGCATCGGATGTGCTCTAAGTCTCAAAATTGGCAGGGAGGCTTAGGCACATGTATTCCAAAGAACCCAAAAATCCTTTGAGAAAATTCCACTCGGAATGTGTTTTATTTAAATAATTAATTATTTTTAAAGGGACCCTATGGCTTAACTTAGGAAAATAATATAACTAAAGGGTATTAATTAAACAAATTGTGAATGTTCTAGAAAAGGTGGAGATCAAGTCAACAATTAATCTTTGCCATTGATTAGAGATTTAATCTCGGCTGTTGAAATCTCAACAAGAAGATTATAAGAACGACTTGAAGGGTCATTTGGACATTACACCGAGATGGGGAAAGGATCAAAAGATCGAATTTCTAAAGTGAGCAGTGCTTAGAGGAAATATTGATCTAGAGATTCTATGCAGAGAGGGGGAGAATTTCTGGTTGGAAAGTCTATTTCTGAGCCGGATAATACACAACATAGAAGACAGAAAGAAGTACCAACAGAGGCAACATAGAACCTACGTAGAGCCAACGCAGAGCCACGCAAAGGCAATGTTGCAGCCTTGAGGAGGTCCGTTATTCAACTGACGATCAATCAGATCTAGTGCCGGAGAGCCGGGGTGTGAGATTGGAAGAGGCCAGAGGGTCAGATCCAGCCAGCAGAAGAGCGAGAATGCGGAAGCCACACAGTCCCCATGCAGAGTGATGTAGTGACTGTGTAGATATTGTGGAGGTCTTGCCATCTGGCGTATTGGCCAGTTGGGCTTCCAGTGTCAGAGTGTGAGGTAATCTCACTAGCTTTCCTATAAGTCAGATTCTCTGTGAGGATAGCCAGCAAGGCATCCATTTTTTATTCAAAAAAATTGCTGCATAATATATAAACCCTCAGTTGTTGCACCAATTTTCCCACATTGGGTTTTTTCCGGGGACATTAGTCCAAAAACAATGGTGTCAGATGTGTCTATGATTTTCTATTGCTCAGATGTTGTTTCCACACTTGTTTTTCTTTCGCAGTTTTATTTGTGAAGGCCGTAGTGAATGGATTTTGATATTTTCTTGTAGAACACAGTAAATAATTTGTTAAGTAAATAAAAAATAGAAGACTTTCCATCAGTTGCTGCAGTAGGATTCCAGGTAGTACAATTTTTCACATGGACCCTCTGCCTGACCTCTAGAACTGAGATCGAAAATTTCCTCAACTAAATCAAACTACCTTTCTGAAGCAACTGCACAGTTCTCTGTGCTACCTCAATGGGAATAACTTTGCCCTCTTGCTGCTACCTCTCTGGATCTGGAAAACTTCCTTCAGATCACTGCCCTTGCCCCTCACTATCTATGCAGCTTCACTGAAGCTCAAACTCTCCGGCAACTGACTACTGCTACTCTGGAAAATCAAATTCTCCAAGTGTCTCTAGTGCCTTCTCCATCACCACATCGATCCCTTCTTATGTCTTCCTATTGGGACTCCAACGACCAAGATTAAATCTTAATTGATGGCTCATATCACTTCTGGATCAATCTGTGTGAATTTTTAGACTATTATCACCTTATCTCAATTAATACTGATTAATTAACCATATTCCCTAAGTTTAGACTTAGGAAATATTTAAAAATCAGTTAATAATCTAATTGAGAGACTTCTACGTGGAATTTCTAGAAACGATTTCTAGGTTTTGGAGATCTCCCGTATTTTAGCTTGTATACCAAATTTTCTGGCTAGAACACATCCGATGTTACAAAAACTAACATGTTTTTTATGCTACCCCTCATGATCATGCTTATCATGCTGATTCACTACTACCAACTCCTCACTTAAGTTTCCTTGAATTATCATCGGCTTGTCCTGCAAGTCTCTTTGAATAACATTGTGTTGCTGCTCACCATATGTACTTAACTGCTCAGATCGTTCATTTGTGCTCTCTTGAAAACCAATGAACCCAACTATAGACGAATCCCCATGATCTGGAGGATTCTCCAACTGTTCTACACTTGTTGCCTCCTTACTATCACTTAGTCATGAATGGTTAGGTGCCCAAGGTCCCCTTGTAGATAAAGCATAGTCCTCGCCTTCTTAGTTCATTCTTGCTACAAGTTTTATTTCCTTTGTTCTTGCTTCCTTCATCAATCCTATTCAAATCCTTCTGATCAATTTTATGTTTTGCATGACCAACTTTTTGACTAGATTGTAGGCGTCTATTTATACAACTAGTTCCTTTCTCCAAATGGTCAACAATTTGGATCTTAGTATCTTGCAGATGTCAGCATTTCCTTCTAAGAAAAAGGACAATCCTTTGCATGCTTGTTTTGACATGGTCGGGATGAGCTAATGTAATGCCGGTGAAAAGGGTCTGGAGCAACTGAAATATGAAGTCGTCACATTCCAAATTCAACATAAAGGTGCCAACACTAAACTTTTCCATGAGTTCTAAAATTTTGCACTACTTCTGAAAGGTAGGAAGCATCATGTCGTTCAACCCTTGAAGGGTTTCCACTATCAATTGCAATATCTCCCTCATGACATCATTATTGTAAGGCGGTAGAGGTGATGTTAAAGCTATGATCCTGTTGAGATAAGAGGCAATTGTGAGCCTGAATTCGTCACAAGGATGCTCCCAAAGTTTGGGTTGTATCAACGCAACCATGGATGGCTTGAGAGCCCAACTGATTTTCTTCTATTCTGGTTGCCCCACCCTGGACATACATGTGTCTTATTCCTCCAACTTACAAAGGTCTATGACTAACTTCATTCGTTGTAGCTCGGATCCAAGTGTGAAGAGCTTAACCTCTCTCCCCTGTCCTTCCTTCACTTCCCATGGGAATTTTTGCTACAGAATGGCATAGACTCTTTTCGAGAATGGTCTGTTGCTTTGACCATTATTTTAGTCTAAGGAGGTATTGGTGCGTAAAGGACCATATATTTTCACTAGTTCATCAAAAAGTTTTTGATTTTTTTCTAGGATCTCTTCAAGACCCATCCTCCCACATACCAAGTGGGAAAATACACTAATTCTTCATGCCTTTAAAAAACAGTTTTGGCTAAAAGACACTATAGCCACAATTTTGAAAGACAATTGTTGAAGCTTCACTAGAAATGAAGAGAATACTCGTCTTTTTTTTTAGCAACTACTTTCTCAATAAACCCCCCCATTTCTTTTTTAATCTGACGACTCCCATTTATGGATTATAGTTGTTCAAGGGAACCAGGCAACATGATATACAATTTGTGGTCGTAATTGAAGGAACTTGGAGTTCTATACTATTTTAATTTTTATATAAGATTCTCCCTACACTCTGCTATTACAACGACCATAACTATATTGACAACTCTCCCCTTGATTGAATTGTACTAATTCACCTCCAAAGTGACCGTTAGTCCTTCAACAAATTCCATTCTCGGTCCCATACTTAAAATAACCTAGCCCATGAGATGAAACTCAAACCCCCCGGCATTATGGAGCATCGACCCCCCCCCCCCCCCCCTCTCGGAGATGAGTCTTGGCCTTAAATAATTATTGTTGACACCTAATCCTAAGGGATTGGGTGAGATTGTATATTATTGTAATTTAGTAAATAAGGAAGGCCAAGAGACATTGGGAAGTGAATCCCAATAGTCTCACCTCCATGTATAAGTACACACACAATCTTCATCTAATGCATCTTCAGTTTTGCAAAGTTACCGCCTAGTCTGACATGGTATTAGAGCCAGTCCCTTTTTTGGCATTCCTGCCCTTAGTGTAACTCTCTCTTGCTCTACATTTTTGTAGACTGTCATTGTGCATTCAGATTTTCTTTACTGCTCCTGGCATTCAGATTTTCTTACTGCTCCTGGAATTTTTCACTTCTAAAATAATTCTACATTTTGGTTTTTGGCAAATTCTGCCTCATTTTTTTCTGCACACTACTGTGCAATTTTAGCTCAAGTTCTCTACACATTCAATTTTTACTGTGAAAATAATTTTTATAGTTCTCTGCACATTCAATTTTCACTGTGCAAATAATTTTTACTGCATAATTCTTACAGTTCGCTCCACCTCACAACCTCACAGCCACACGCAGATCCTCACACCTACACTCTCGTCCACTCCGATCTCCTCACATCCCCCTCACCTCGCATCCCCGCTCACCTCACATCCCTGTCACCCCACTCACCTCACATCCTTCCCTCACCGCCTTCCCTCAGCCCTCCCTCACCCCCTCTGCTCTCCTCCCTTGGCTCTCCCCTCTCCTCCCCCGCCTCTACCCGCTCACCCCTCCCTTCCTGTCCTTCACCTCTACCGTCCCTCCCCTCCTTCGACCCTCCCCTCCCATCCCCCACCTCTACTCGCCCTCCCCTCCCTCGGTCCCTTGGCCTTCCCTTCCCATCCCTTGCCCCTCTCACGCAGGCCCTCGACCTTCCCTTCTCATTCCCTCCCTCCCTGTTTAATTTTTTTTATTTTATCTTATTACAGCAAGTACCCCCTTCCCCAGAAAACGCCTCCCCTAGAAAATACCTCCCCCAAATAAACCCTCCCTCAGATAATACCTCTGTTTTCCCCAAATTGTTTTACAAATATATATATATATTGGCAAAATTTAAACTAGAATTGAGTTTAATTTACCGTGACAACAAAGTATTTTTTTCTTCTTCAAAAGAATGCATTCTCTCATATCCATTGTGGGAGTTGTTCTCTCCGGCAAAGAGAACTATCCTCAATGGTCTCGGAATATCAAGCACACTCTCATTTTTAATGAGCTGTGGAGAGGAATTTGTGAAGGAGGAGACCACCCTCCAGCAAAGCCCACTTCAGACAAGGAGATCGCCATTTGGGAAAACAAGAACTGCAAAGCCTATGCCTTGATTGCAGCGTCCGTAAATGAAGAGGTGAGTCGTCATATTACACCATTTTCAAATGCCTATGAAGCCTTGAGCAAGCTAAAATAACTCTGACTCACATTCAGAACTTGAAATTGTTCAATTAATGATTAAACTGTTTAGTCTTGAATTGAAAAATGATGACCCTCTTGCTTTAGCTTCAGAAGTAAGATCTATCATGCATGACATTAAGAACACTAGTGTAGAAGTTGACATACCTCTCATAGCATATGTTAAGGCATTGTATCCCACTTACTCACATTGTCTTGATTCATTGCAAGCAAGTGGAAACCTCGTGAAAATCACCTTTGATTCCCTTGAGAAAAAGTTTGCAGAAATAGAGAAGGATTTTGGAAAGATGACAACCCCTCTGTCTTCTGAAGAGGCTGTATGCTTTGCACACAGAGAAAAGAGTCATGCTCAAGATTCTTCCAGAGGAAGAGGTGGCCGAAGAGGAAGAGGAAGAAGAAATTTCAGAGGAAGGGGGGGCAGACAAACTCAAACTGAAAAATATGATCTTCATTGCATACACTGCAATAAAGACTGGCATGATGCATCTACATGTAAGGCACTTGCTTAGGATAAGAATTAGTGACAAAAGGAAATAGAAAAAAGTATTAATGATAGAATAAGGTAAAATACTGAATCTTGCTCCATTATGTTTGTGGCACATTGTAACAATGAGTAGCGAAAGACTTGTTTGATATTTCCATTGCTTCAAATGATTGATTTTAGATTAAGAGCAACATTAATACGCAACATTTAGAAAATATTTTTGAAGAATTCTTGACAAAATTGATGGAAGCGATTATCGCCATCGTCGTCACTTTCAAGCCATCGAGCTTGGAACAATCATCTTAAGTTGCTGATGTTACGGTCATCTTCTCGCAAGGGTTCTATCACGAGTTGAGAAAACTTGTTGTCTTAAGTCATCTACCAATGAACACTCATACCTGTTTGATAGCAAGGTTGGTCTGACATCGAATCGCTCAATTCATCATAGAGAATAGAAAGGAAAACTCTGTTTTGCCAAGGTTCCTATGCTCATGCACAAAACTTTGCATTCAGTTCACATCATGATGAAGGTACATTCCCATTAAGTCTTTTATGGCCTGCTAGATTTGGACACTTAAACTATGAAAACCTTCAATTGTTGAAGAAAAATGGTGTTACTGGACTGCTTACAATTCCTAGGAAACTTAAACAATGTCATTCTTGTATTCTAGGAAAGCATAGCAAACAACCATTTCATGATTCACATTCCAGAGCACATAGAAAACTTGAGCTTATTCGTTCAGATTTATGTGACCCTATGCTGGTTGCTTCTACAAATAGAAATAAATATATGACGACATTTACTGACGATTACACCAGAATGTGTTGGGTTTACTTATTGAAGAATAAATTTGAGGCTTTTCAAACATTTAAGAATTTTCATGCATGGATTGAAAATAATGCACAAACTCATATTGGCTCTTTGTGCACTGATAATGGAAAAGAATACACTTCAAACAAATTTTAAAATTATCTTCATCAACATGGGATCAAACATCAAACAACTATGCCTTATAATCCCCAACAAAATAGTGTAGCTGAAAGAATGAACAGGACAATTTTAAATATGGTTTGCTCAATGATGTTTTTTAAGAATGTAAAATTGATGTTTTGGGCTTGTTGTTGTAAAGAATGTCTAGGCACCGCGACAATGGCTCAGATCGGGGGCTGTCACCCTGATCCCTAATCTATCTATCTAAGTTGTCTCCTTGCAAGCTAAGGGAGGTATACCCTAACGAAAATGAAGAAGGAGAAATGGTTGAAAACCAACCAATTCAAGAGACATAGCGAGACAACCAAGTACTTTTTAAGACTAACAAGATTTTACAGATCCAATTAGATTTGAAACTTTAAAACTAGTGCCTAGTGGAGTCAAAATATCCCGTTATGAAATTAAAGTCAAGTAATTGATATGTAACTACTGCTATGAAAAATCAATTCACTACAATGATATTCGATAAAACACCCGTACAATTATGCATTGACAATGTTCGATAAAGACATGCAATTTATCATCACTTGTAATATTCCCAAAGTTGACTTTAAAAAATTAATTACCGATTTCAAGCAATTTAAAACCACAATTAAAGCTCATCAACCACAGCTAAGCATAAAAATACTTTGAACCAACGAATTAAATTTGAAACAAAAATATTATCATGAGGGTACCATCAAATTTAAATGCCAGATATTTCCAATATTTCCAAATTTATGATATTCCAAATAATTCCAATTCATAAATCTATAGTCAAACTTTAGATAGAAGGAAATTTAAAGTTCACCTTGACTATGTAAATTTTTTTAAAGTTTTTTAAGAATTTTCTAAAGTTAAAAATTTAAAACTTTTTGGGTCTTAAATTTTTTTTATATTTTTAATTTTTTTCATGTCTTAAAATTTCAAAATCTAAAACCTAAAAAAAAGTCAAATCCTAAAATTAAATCAATCTTTAATGCTAGCTAAACTACACTATCTAAACTGATTCTCAAAAATATGAAATCGAAATCTAAATTTTAAAACAAAAATTTAAAACTAAAACTAAAACTGAAGCAAATGAAATCTAAAGTCTAAAAACTAAAGTAAAAAAAAAAAAAATCGAAAATTTAAAATTTAAACCTAAGCTAAAAATAATAAAAACCAAAAATAAAAACACAGGGAGAAGTCGGATTTGGGTTACGCTAGTGCTGGGCAGGTCGACGATAAATGAGGATGAAAGGAACAACGAGAAGATGGGCAGCGAGGGCGTGAGGCTGAGGGATGAGTAGGGCAGGCAACGAATCCCGCAGGTCAAGGAGAGAGATGGACGAATAGCGTGGAGGACAGCAATCAGATAGACATAGAGATGGGCAGCGTCGGAAAGACGCAAAGGGAGAAAGGGACATCGAAGATGCAGGTATCATGGAAGAAGAGAGGGTTGAGATGTAGGTCAACGGCAAGGGAGATGATAGGGTCGAGGTTTAATGCTGAGGGACAGATAGCGTGAAGTCTCACGTAGGATGGGAAGGAGAGGCGACCGATAGCAATGAGAAAAGAGATGTAGAAGAGGGGACGACTTGCAGATTCGGACAACCGCAGAGGATGAGGGAGAAATGACAGCGGTAGAGTGGAAAGGCAGCGCAGATGTGGATGAGGCCAACATGCAGATATGGCAGCCAACTGAAAATGAAAAACTTGCGATGGACAACAGCGTGAACTCTGAGGAAATGGCACAAGCAAGAGCAGACAAAGGGAGCAGCTACAGGTATATAACACAGGCACATAGATTTTTCAGATTTTTCCTGTTAGAACCAATGAATCTGTAACTATTTAATTCTTCAAATGAAATGTTGTCCAGATCTGTAAGCAGAAATGATCCTGAGGCCAGATCTTACCCTCCAGGGCCTAGATTTGACTCAGATCTAAAAAAATTCTGAGAATCTCCCCATAAAACCTGCGCAAGACCAGAAAAACGAGACCCAAAAAACCAGAAAATGTGCACAGAAAATAAACCTTTGAACCCTAAAAAATGTTTGCAAATTTACAGTGCTATTTTACAATTCATAGGCCCTCACGACCAAATTATAACCATTTTGCACAATAAATAAAAAGAGAAATTAAAATAGGCACAAGCCCAAGAAGACCTTGCAACAACAAAATTTCGTAAGACCCTCATGGCCAGATTATAACCATTTTGCACAATAAATAAAAAGAGAAATTAAAATAGGCACAAGCCCAAGAAGACCCTGCAACAACAAAATTTCGTGAGATAACTTTGGGAATTATGAAACAATGAGTTTTTTCAGATTTTTTGATATCTTAGAGTCGACTGGTCTAACTGAAGACTTTCCCAAATGCTTAGATCTTGAAAAATGATCTCTACACACTTAGATATGAAATTTAGATTGATAGAGATTTAAAAATAAACATGAGACTTTTCAGAAAAATAGATAACTTATATTTCCGTTAAATAAAAATGCAATTTTAGAAACCCAGAAAATTGCACAAGATACTTGTATGCAGATCAATCCATAAATACCATCAACCATCAAAATGCCAATAAAAGTAACAAAGTTTAGAGACAATATCACCACATAGATCTGGAAAAGGAACACCAAAGTTTGTAACCCCAAAGTCTTTATGCTTTATTCATCAAAAAATTACAAGAGCTTCCGAGAACAAGTGCACGATTCAAAGATGGGATCATTGAAAGATTGACAAAGACCTCTAATTTATAAGATAAAATCTCCAACGGCTAGTTCAGTTGATCCATGTCAAAACAATCTCGATCGTCAAAAACATTTAATTATCTTTTAATCTGAACCGTCGAAATTATAATTTTGAGGAAATTCGAATTTATCATTTAATACCATTTTAATTAACTCAAAAATAATATTTTTGAGTTAATTACCTCAAAATTTTGACTTTGACTTAACCACCAAAGCCCAATGGTCCAAAATTTCTTGAAATTCTCAATATTCCGTCTTCCTGGGACCTTTAAAAATTTATTTTTTAAGGACCCACGAATTTTTCCTTGGAAGAATTTTAACTCACTTAGGACTTAAAATTAATTAAATTTCTAGTTTAGGATTTTTAATTAATTTGGCCAGAAAATTTAATTAAATGACTGAGAGGGGATTTAATTATTTTGTCAACCTTCTTTACATAAGATAAATACATTTAGACACATAAAGAGGGAAAATCCATTCGTATAGACCCTAAAAAAGCTACCCAATTCTGCGACTCAAAACATGATCTAGTAGACCAAGCAGTTTGTAATAAAATAAACTAGCCAATTAGCTAGGATTATTCCCAAACTACTTTTACAAAGACTCCATAGAAAACACTAGGACTCACTTAGCATCTTGATCACAAAATCCACCCTAGCTTTGGGGTGAAGCTGGAGGGAAAAACTCTGCCGATCACTTGTGTCGAGAAACACAAATAAATCAGTGAGACAAAAAACCTCATAAGATAGAATCATCGCCAAAATATTAGGCTTAGCTAGGTTGTTACATACATGGTGGTTTCACTTAGATCATTTACATCATAAACATGCAGAATGGATTTACATCATTTATAAACTGTCGACTGTCGATGAAATCTGAATGGCGTGAACACCTTGAACATGATGAGTCCCATTTGAAAAAATGGGGGTGTAATGCTATGGGGTCATTGACAAAGTGTGGTCAACATCTGGCTCTACTTGGGGACATGTTGCTTCATTGAAGGAATGTGAGAATCCAGAATCTGCATCCAAGCAACACACAAAATTACATAAGTAGCGTCCATCCAAATATCATCATATAACATTAAGCACATGAAAAATAGAAGCTTTTCTATCATTTATTATTCTACCTGAAAAATAAATCTAATCTAACTACAAAATGAAATGCTGAAAGGACAAGGAATAAGGTTAGAAATACAATACAAAGGACGTCTAATGGCATCAGATGTCATCTCTGAAGAACAACTTAAGCAGTTGGCCATTTGCAAGTAATTGAAGTGGTTCACCTTTCAATGTTCTCAAGTGGAATGAGTTCGGTCCTGTAATGTCTTTGATAATATAATGTCCTAGCCCCAAACTGTCAAATTTCTTGTGTTTTCCGAGCTTTTCATTCTTTCGATCCCAAAGTAATACCATGTCTCCAACCTGCAAAGATCTAGATCGAGAGGATTTATCAAAGCTTTTATTAATGTTAGATTTATTCTTACACATATTATTTAAAGCTTAACTACGAGTTTCATCCAACTCCACAATCTGATCAATTCTATTTTGAACAACATCTTTATCAGTGGAAAAATGTTCAAGGAGTTGGTAAGCTGGTAATTTAAGGTGCACAAGCAAAGTTACATCCAAGCCATAAACTAATTCAAAAGTACTTTTACCAGTGGCTTTCTTTTTAGTAATCCTATCCGCCCACAAAGCATACTTGATTTTGTTGTCCCAAGATCACTTATTATCTCCTACTATCTTCTTTATAATGGTTATAAGATTTTTATTACTTGACTCAGCTAAGCCATTACTCTGAGGATAGTAGTTAGATGAATGAGATAATGTAATGCCATACTTAAAACAAAAATATGAAAATTCAAAAGAACTAAAAGCCTTGGCATTATCAGTAGTGATCTTGATAGGGACACCAAATCTAGTAATGATTTGACTTTCAATAAAGTCCATAATGACCTTTTCATTGGCATTCTTAGCAGGAATGGCTTCAACCCATTTTGTAAAATAATCAGTCGCAGTTAAGATCCAGGAGTAGCCATTGCTATAATTTTCATGGAATTTCCCAATGAAATCCAGACCCCAATGTTGAAAAGGTGCCTCAACAACCACATGTTGTAGGGGTAGGGAAGCTAGCTTCTGCCTCCCAATGAATAGTTGACAGGCTTGGCAACTTCTGACAAATGTATGCATATCTGAAAATATTGAAGGCCAATAATAACCAACTCTCATAATTTTGTGGGCCGTAGTTCTAGCAACATAATGACCACCACAAAATCCTGAATGAAACTTAGAAATAACTTCTTAGATTCAATCTCATCAACACACGTAAGTATTATCCCCTCGGGATTTCTCCATCCAAGGCCATCTTTCATGAGGCAATACTTAGTGGCTTTTAATCTAAGAGCCCTTCTTCTATGAACAACTAAATGGTCAGGACATGTAAGATTTAACAAATAATAAATAATGTCCCTATACCACTCATGCTCTCCTAACCTTTGCAGCTCAGGCGAAGATGCATCATTAAGAAAAATCAAACCAAGCGTTTTCTCATTACCTTTGGTCATCATTTCAGCCAAGCCTTGACCCTTGACTAACTTGGTGGGCTTAATCTCTAAATCATACTCTTGAATTTTAGTAACCCACCTAGCATGAGTCCCTAAGCAATCAGTTTGAGTTAAGATATTTTTAAATGCGGAATGCAAGACGAAAGCAATGATTTTGGAATAACCCACATAAGTCCTAAAATTCTTAAGGGACTTAACTAAAGCATAGACTTGCTTTTCCATAGTAGTATAATTTAATTCAGAATTTTGAAGCGCTCTACTCATGAAAGCAATAAGCTGTTAGTGACCTTCCTTATTCTTTTGTAATAAGACACCAGCAATGGTATCTTCAGAGGCGAAAGAGAAAATCATGAAATCCTTAGAATAATCAGGACTTAACAAAACAGGAGCTTTGGCAATGGCACCCTTAATTCCTTGAAAAGCCTTTTTACCATTTTCTTTCCACAAAAATTTTACATATTTTTTTAGAAGACTTTGAATAGGCTTAGTTATTTTTGCATAATTTGGAATAAATCTTCTAAGAAAATTATTTTTTCCTAAAAAAGACTGAAGGGATCTAAGATTATGAGGTAGAGGAATCTTTTGAATTGCCTCAACTCTTTCGGGATCAATCTTGATCCCATATTTGGAGATGATGTGACCAAGTAATTTCCCTTCAGTTACTCCAAAAACAGACTTAGTTGGATTCAAGGAAATCCCAAATTCTCTACACCTATAAAAGACTTGCTTAAGATGACCTATGTGACTAATACCATCTTTAGAAAAAACAGTAAGATCATCCTGATAAATTTCAATAATTTTTCCAATTAAACCTTTAAAAGCATAATCCATAGCCCTTTGAAAAGTAGCCCCAACATTAGTCAACCCAAAAGGCATTCTAATGTATTCGAAAGTACCCCATGGTGTGGTGAATGTAGTTTTGTGACGATCTTCTTTTTTAACCCAAACTTGATTGTATCCAGAGAAACCATCTAGCAATGACATCATTCCTGAACCTGTTATTCTTTGCAACATAGTCTCCATGTTGGGCAAAGGGTAATTATCCTTTTTACATGCTAGATTAAGGTTTCTAAAATCGACACAAAGTCTAATGGTACCATTCTTCTTCCTAACAATCACTAGGTTGGAACACCATGTTGAATGTCTAGTTTGAGCAATGATTCCAGCTGCGAGCATTTTTGAAAGCTCTTTTTGAACCAATGGGGCTAACTTAGGATTTATTTGCCTAAGCTTTTGATGAAAAGGTTTAGCATTCTCATCTTTCAAAGGGATAATGTGTTGCATAGCATCTTCCCTATCTCCTTTTAATTCATCATACAAAATGCTAAAACATCCCTATATTCATGAAGTAAATTTGTCAACTTTTTCTTTTCTTCTTCATTAATACCTTTACCAATTTTGACAATCTTAGGGTTCTCAGAGGCACCAATATTTACTTCAATGAATTCACCAGGATCCATTTTATTTTCCTCTTTCATTTCTGTGGCATCATGCTGATCAAAATGCTGCTCTAAAGCAACAATATTCCCAGGAGTAGGATTTATAATATCATCATGATCATCAGATCCATCCTCCCTAGAAATTATCTGAAAATTTTCAAACTCATCCAAATTATTAAGAAAACGAATGACCTGCTTTTCATCATTAAAAACTTGCCAATGCTCTGAGTTATCCGGGACTGAAGGTCTAAAAATAATTTCCATTTTTATCTTATCCTTAATTAATTCATCAGATAATTGTAAAGTAGAAGCGATCACAACAAGCTCGTCCGCCAAGCTATTATTTTCTCTTGGAATAGCTTCAAGGTTAATGGCATCAAAGTGTTCCATAACATCCCATACAACATTTTGATAATTCCTCGACCTTTGATTTTTACATGTAAATTTATTCTTAACTTGCATGATAACCAAATCAGAGTCTCCCTTGATACTAAGTAACTTAATTCTTAAAGCTTTTTCCAACTCAAAACGCAACAACAAGGCTTCATATTTAGCCACATTTTTGGTTGCATCGAACTCAAGTCTATAGGCAAACTTAAAAATATGACCAAGGGGAGACTTCAAAACAATTCTAGCACCCT
Source organism: Pinus albicaulis (assembly GCA_034641835.2). Taxonomy (NCBI): domain Eukaryota; kingdom Viridiplantae; phylum Streptophyta; class Pinopsida; order Pinales; family Pinaceae; genus Pinus; species Pinus albicaulis. Next base: position 340,227,544 of record CM076579.1, read on the forward strand.
TACCATGCCTAGATGCTACACCATCAAAATGCATGTACCAAACCTGATCCCTTAGGTCCTCAAACTTCTCATCAACCTTGTCATCTAAAGGAACTATGAAATTAGACATAATATCATAATTCCCTATGTCAGGTTGCTTCTTAATTATTTCATTATGAGGTCTTTTAGGATCTTCCACATGGAATCTTCTTTCAGGCCTTCTATTTAGCTTCACAAACCCTTCACCTCTAGGGGAAGGAATCATAGCATAAGACCAATTCATATGAATACTTCCTCCTAGATCAGAGGCCCACTTTCTAGACAACAACATACCCCAAGCATCCAGAACATCAACTACAACTATGTCCATAACAATCATTATGTCAGGGTAAACCGATAACTGAACTTGCAAATCCTTGATTAACCCATGAACTTCAATTTTCTTAGAATCCATGGCACATATGTTGTAGTATGGTCTATAAACTCTTAAATTAAGTTGTTCCATGACCCTCTTGGTCATGACACAAGCTGAAGCACCAGAATATAGCATACAATTATTCAATTTATAACCATTAACCATCAAAGTAAAAAAAAAATGGTTGATGCTCCTTGTTATCCGACTCCATTTTTTGCAAATATATAGGGGCATCTTGATAAGAAACTTCAGGAGTCTTATCTTGAGAAACATTAACAAGCGAAACTCCAAGAACATCTAAAACTTTAGTTCTCTGAGTGGCAAGCTTTAACATCTCAGTGACAAGCACTAAGATCTTAGCATTATTCACCCATGCGCCCAAATCAATATCCAAACCAGGACTAGGATTAAAAATTCGAGGGGGAGTTATATTATTACCTTGCTCTTTATCCCTTCTTTGATAAGTTAATCCTTTTTCCTTAGCAATTTCCAAAATTTGATCAGGAGAAGGCTTTTCCACAAATAATTCAATCATCAAATCCCTCTCATGATCAAAATTATTGATACTATGCGAAGATGTAAAAGGCCTAACACCCTGACTATTTTCCTTAACTTCCATCCAATCTTCCATAGACAAAGAGAACTCTTGACCAACAACATTTATCTGATTAATTTCCCCAAACATTCCACTATTCATGATTCTTTTAACAGTGGGACAAGTAACCTCCTCATGAAGAGCATCACAAGCTCTACAATAAGGTGGAGCTTCATCAACCATATTAGTAGATTCAAGTGGATTAGGAGGTCTCTGCTCACTAGGCTGACCTTTTTTCTGCCAAGTATCATTACGTCGATTATTATTATTATGATTCCTAGGTTGGGAATTTTGCGCTTGAGCCCTTTCCATTTGGACCAACCTAGACTACAAAGTGCTTATTTCCTTAGCATGGTCAGAGATTACTTTTTCTTGGTTAAGCTCCACGCTTTCAAGCTTTTGCATTAAATTTTTCATAGGGTCATCATCATTTTCCAAAGGCTCTTTACCTTTAGGCCCTTTCAACTTAGTCACAGCCCTATCAAAACCAGACATTTCAGATTTTCGCGATGCCCTTTTGTCCTTTTCAAGTTCTTTAGCTAAAGTTTGGCAAGTTTTATAATAAACAGTCTTAGCACTTCTTAGCTCATATGAAGTATCAAAATCAAAAGCATCAATGTAAAAATTTAGAAGAGATCCATCAGGAGGCTTATGAGTTTGAGATATTTCCCTAAGAATACCATTAAATCTCTTGTTAAATTCTTCCATCGTTTCATTTTCTTTCTTTTTTATGGTACTGATATCTTTCACCAAATGCTTATCTTCCCTTTTATCACTAAACTTATCCTTGAAGGCTGCTAGAATTGACTGAAAAGTATCAAATGAATTATCAGGCTTTTCAGTAAACCAATCCATAACATCCTGTTCAAGGGTAAGAATAAAACAACACATCTTTACATCCTCGAAATTATTATTTCTAGCCCATTTATTCCACCAACCAGTGAAAGTGCTTAAATGAGATTTGACACTAACTGCATTATTTCCTTGAAAAGAAGGTAACTAATCCATTCCATGTTGAGGGAAATCATGGAGATAACCCTGAATATTAGCAAAATTACACGGGGCATATAAATCCATGATATTGTGCTGAAGAGGATCACAAAAAAGAGAATGGATATCAGAGAGAGCTTCTTGGCCGAGATTAACAAAAAGTGTACAAGAAGAGAGCTTGTGTAATCAGAGTCTGAGAACCTTTTTCAGGATCTGGAGTAGGATTAATCAAGCTACTTGGATGTCTTCTAGTACAAATTACTATGGAAGATGAAGACAATGGAGTCGCTACTAGGACAAGAAGTTAACTCAAATATTCGAGATGAAATACAAAGAAAGAGATGAATGTCGTAAAGCCAAAGTCCAATAAATTGTTCCCCGGCAACGACACCAAAAAATGTTGTTGCACAGAATGTCTAGGCACTGCGACAATGACTCAGATCGGGGGCTGTCACCCTGATCCCCAATCTCTCTATCTAAGATGTATCCTTGCAAGCTAAAGGAGGTATACCCTAACAAAAATGAAGAAGAAGAAATGGTTGAAAACCAACCAATTCAGGAGACACAACTAGATGACCAAGTACTTGTTAAGACTAACGAGATTTTTTAGATCCAATTAGATTTGAAACTTTAAAACCAGTGCCTTGTGGAGTCAAAATATCCCATTATGAAATTAAAGTCAAGTAATTGATATGTAACTGCTGCTATGAAAAATCAATCCACCACAATGATATTCGATAAAACACCCATACAATTATGCATTGACAATGTTCGATAAAGACATGCAATTTATCATCACTTGTAATATTCCCAAAGTTGACTTTAAACAATTAATTACCGATTTCAAGTAATTTAAAACCATAATTAAAGCTCATCAACCACAACTAAGCATAAAAATATTTTGAACCAACGATTTAAATTTAAAACAAAAATATTATCATGAGGGTACCATCAAATTTAAATGCCAGATATTTCTAATATTTTCGAATTTATGATATTCCAAATAATTCCAATTCAGAAATCTATAGTCAAACTTTAGATAGAAGGAAATTTAAAGCTCACCTTGACTATGTAATTTTTTTAAAAGTTTTTTTAAAATTTTCTAAAGTTAAAAATTTAAAACTTTTTGGGCCTTTAAATTTTTATTTTTATTTTTTTATATTTTATATTTTTTTATGTCTTAAAATTTCAAAATTTAAAATCTAAAAAAAAAAGTCAAAACCTAAAATTAAATCAAGCTTTAACGCTAGCTAAACTACACTACCTAAACTAATCCTCAAAAATATGAAATCGAAATCTAAAATTTAAAACTAAAACTAAAACTGAAGCAAATGAAATCTAAAGTCTAAAAACTAAACTAAAAAAAAAATATTCGAAAATTTAAAATTTAAACCTAAGCTAAAAAAAATAAAAACACAAGGAGAAGTCGGATTTGGGTTACGCTAGTGCTGGGCAGGTCAACAACAAATGAGGATGAAAGGAACGACGAGAAGATGGGCAACGAGGGCGTGAGGTTGAGGGACGAGTAGGGCAGGCAACGAATGCTGCAGGTTGAGGAGAGAGATGGACGGATAGCGTGGAGGGCAGCAATCAGATAGACACAGAGATGGGCAGCATCGGAAAGACGCAAAGGGAGAAAAGGACGTCGAAGATGCAGGTATCGTGGAAGAAGAGAGGGCTAAGATGCAGGTCGACAGCAAGGGAGATGACAGGCTCGAGGTTTAATGCTGAGGGACAGATAGCGTGGGCAAAGAGCGTGAAGTCTCACGCAAGATGGGAAGGAGAGGTGACCGATAGTAGTGAGAAAAGAGTTGTAGAAGAGGGGACGGCTTGCAGATTCGGAGAACTGCAGAGGACGAGGGAGAAATGACAGCAGTAGAGTGGAAAGGCAACGCAGATGTGGATGAGGCCAGCATGTAGATATGGCAGCCAACTGAAAATGAAAAACTTGCGATGGACAACAACGTGAACGCTGAGGAAATGGCATAAGCAGGAGCAGACAAAGGGAGCAGCTATAGGCGTATAACGCAGGCACACAAATTTTTCAAATTTTTCCTGTTTGAACCAATGAATCTGTAATTATTTAATTCTTCAAATGAGATATTTTCTAGATCTGTAAGCAGAAATGATCTTGAGGCCAGATCTTACCCTCCAGGGCTTAGATCTGGCTCAGATCTATGAAATTTCTGAGAATCTCCCTGTAAAACCTACACAAGACCAGAAACACGAGACTCAAAAAACCAGAAAATGTGCACAGAAAATAAACCCTTGAACCCTAGAAAATATTTGCAAATTTATATTGCTATTTTACAATTCATAGGCCCTCGTGGCCAGAAAACCATTTTGCACAATAAATAAAAAGAGATTAAAATAGGCACAAACCCATGAAGACCCTGCAACAACAAAATTTCGTAAGATAACTTTGGGAATTAGGAAACAATGAGCTTTTTCAGATTTTATGATATCTGAGAGTCGACTGGTCTAACTAAAGACTTCCCCAAATGCTCAGATCTTGAAAAATGATCTCTGCACACTTATATTTCCGTTAAATCAAAATGCAATTTTAGAAACCCAGAAAACTTCACAAGATACATGTATGCAGATCAATCCATAAAGGCCATCAACCATCAAAATGGCAATAAAAGTAGCAGAGTTTAGAGACAATATCACCACATAGATCTGGAAAAGGAACACCAAAGTTTGTAACCCCAAAGTCTTTATGCTTTATTCATCAAAAAATTACAAGAGCTTCCGAGAACAAGTGCACGATTCAAAGATCGGATCATTGAAGGACTGACAAAGACCTCTAATTTATAAGATAAAATCTCTAACGGCTAGTTCAGTTGATCCATGTCAATAATCTCGACCGTCGAAAATATTTAATTATCTTTTAATCTGGACCGTCGAAATTATAATTTTGAGGAAATTCGAATTTATCATTTAATTCCATTTTAATTAACTTAAAAATAATATTTTTGAGTTAATTACCTCAAAATTTTGACTTTGACTTAACCACCAAGGCCCAAGGGTCCAAAATTTCTTGAAATTCTCAATATTCCCTTGGCCTGGGACTTTTAAAACTTTATTTTTTAAGAACCCACGAATTTTTCCTTTGAAGAATTTTAACTCACCTAGGACTTAAAATTAATAAAATTTTTGGCTTAGGATTGCTAATTAATTTGGCCAGAAAATTAAATAAATGACTAAGAGGGGATTTAATTATTTTTTCAACCCTCTTTACATAAAATAAATACATTTAGACACATAAAGGGGGAATACCCATTCGTAGAGACCCTAAAAAAGCTACCCAATTCTGCAACTCAAAACATGATCTAGTAGACCAAGCAGCTTATAATAAAATAATCTAGCCAATTAGCTAGGATTATTCTCAAACTATTTTTACAAAGACTCAATAGAAAACACTAGGACTCACTTAGCATCTTGATGACAAAATCTACCCTAGCTTTGGGGTGAAGCTGGAGGGGAAAACTCTACCGATCACTTGTGTCGAGAAACACAAATGAATTAGTGAGACAAAAAACCTCCTAGGATAGAAATCATCACCAAAATAATAGGCTTACCTAGGTTGTTACATACATGGTGGTCTTACTTATATCATTTACATCATAAACATGCAGAATGGGTTTACATCATTTATAAAACTGTCGACTGTCGATGAAATCTGAATGGTGTGAACACCTTGAACATGATGAGTCCCATTTGAAAAAATGGGGGTGTACTACTATGGAGTCGTTGACAAAGTGTGGTCAACAGGGCTGATGTGGTTCTATGTGTTGTATACATAAAGAATAGGTGTCCTTCAAATTCAATTAGTAACAAAACTCCTTATAAAATGTGGCATGGCCACATTCCCTCAGTAAAGCATTTTAGGGTCTTTGGTTCCACCTGTTATGCTTTCATACCTAAGGTACAAAGGAGTAAACTTGGTGCTAGAAGTCGAAAATGTATCTTCCTGGGGTTTTCCAATACCTCCAAAGGATATTGTCTCTATGATGAAGTCAATAAGAAGTTTGTAGTAGCAAGAGATGTCATATTGAATCTTCCAAGACTGACAATGTTGTTGAGCGGCAACTTGATCGCCTGGATAAATTCACACATGCAAAGTATTTTTAAGAATTTGATAATCAGATTCCACATCTTGAAGGGGGGATTCCTATACTGAATCAATCTGGGGAATCATTTTCCAAAGCACTCTCTCCCCCACATGAAGAACCAACCACGGATGACACCTTGAACGATGTGATTGGAAGAATTGAGAGATTGAATCTTGATTCAATTCCAACTCAATCAAATGAGCAACCTGGGCCATCTCAGAAAGGTCCCCCAAAATGGCTGATAAAGACACTAGAAAATGTTCGTCCCGATGAGGTTGGAAAGACAGGAACAAGAAGTTCCACCAGACAAAACGAAGGTGACATAGATAATTTAGATTCACTTATTGATATGGATATTGCTTATAACTGTGAACTGAATTTGTCTAAAGATCATGAACCAAATTCCTTCAAAGAAGTCGCTTTTCATGTTGAATGGAATGAAGCGATGTAAAAGGAGTATGATGCCTTGATAAAGAATGGCACTTGGAAGTTGGTTGATTCTCCTTTGGGAACCAAACCAATTGGTAGTAAGTGGGTCTACAAGAACAAGTACAAAGCAGATGGCTCACTTGACAAGCACAAAGCCAGGCTTGTGGCAAAAGGTTTTGCACAGAAATAAGGGGCCGATTATGAAGAAAATTTTTCCCCCAGAGCAAAATGGGCCACCATCCAGACACTCTTTGCCCTAGCAGCTCAGAAGGGATGGAAAGTCCATCAGATGGATGTAAAATCCGCCTTTTTGAATGGATATCTAAAGGAGAAAGTTTTTATGTCCCAGCCAGAAGGATTCGTTGTGAAGGGCCAAGAACACAAAGTATGCAAACTTATAAAATCCTTGTATGGCCTCAAGCAAGCACTGCGAGCCTGGTATGAGAAATTAATTGAGCATCTTCTGAAACTTGACTTCAAAAATTTTGATCTTGATGATGCAACTTTGTTTGTTAAGAAAGTTGGAAAAATAGTTGTATATCTTGTGGTGTTTGTACATGATCTTTTGATGACAGGGAACAATGAGAGTTATATTGCATCCATAAAGAAAGAATTGAAGAAAGGTTTTGAAATGACTGATTTGGGCTATGTTCATTACTATCTGGGTATTGAAGTAACTGAACATCCTAAATTTATATTTTTTCTCAAAAGAAGTACACTGGAGATATTTTGAACAAGTTTGGCATGGATGAATGCAATCCCTTAACCACTCCAATGGAACAAAACTTGAAGCTCACATCCATTGAAGGGGAGGAATTCGAGGATGCAACGAAGTATAGATAGCTTGTAGGAAGTCTTGTCTACCTGACTACCATCAGACTAGACATCTCATTTGCTGTTGGAATCCTCTCCAAGTTTATGCAAAAACCTTGTGAAGGACATTAATCTGCTACAAAAAGAATTCTGAAGTACTTAAAGGGGACTCAAGACTTTGGACTCAAATATACACAGGTAGGCAATTTCAGCTTGATCAGATGCTTTGATTCAGACTTCGATGGGGACAAAGAAACTGGGGTGTTTGCATTAGGTTACACCATGCGTCTTGGATCAGGAGCTGTCTCATGGAGATCATGCAAATAATCAGTTCCAGTAGATTCCACAACCGAGGCAAAATTTGTCGCAGCAACTGAAGCAACAAAGGAAATTGTGTGACTCAGGAAAATCCTAGAAGATTTGCAGATGAAACAAATGCATTCAACACCACTCATGATCGACAATGCTTCTGCAATAAATTTGGCCAAGAACCCAAAGTTACATGATCGAACAAAGCACATCAATACAAAATGCCATCTGATTCGACATTATGTTGAGGCCAAAACTATCCATCTACATCATTGTTCCACAAATGAGCAGACCGCAGACATCTTCACCAAAGCGCTTGGAAGAGAAAAGTTTGAAAAGTTCAGAATGATGCTTGGACTCACCAACATCCCTTCAGATTAAAGGGGGGAATGTTAACACCTAATCCTAAGGGATTGGGTGAGATTGTATATTATTGTAATTTAGTAAATAAGGAAGGCCAAGAGACATTGGGAAGTGAATCCCAATAGTCTCACCTCCATGTATAAGTACACACAATCTCCATCTAATGCATCTTCAGTTTTTCGGAGTTACCTGCTCGTTTGACAATTATAGTGCCCAAGCTGCAAGGAATTCGACCTGCAATCTAAATTTATTTATTCAGGAATTTGACCTTCACTGATTTGAAGTTTGAACACGCACTTGATTTCTCAACTCGACTTCTAGGTTAATTGCGTGCTAGGGAACTTTGCAACCCCAATGTGATGCCAATATTGCTAATTTGGTGACCCTTTAATTTGGCCACCAGTTAGGGTTCGCTGGTACCAGTTGTGCACTACTACAAATAGGGTCCTCATCCTCTACTATTTACACAACACTTGGCATTATGGCCACTCGGCCTACGGCCCCAAGAATGCACTTGTGCCCCAAATTTGTCAGCATACTGCACCCTCGATTAACTGCACAATGATGTGTGGTTTCTTGGCTTGAACTGGTTCGACTATGCCCATGCCGTGATGGGCTTGGCCTCTCCCACTGCCCCTGCACTGTCGTCCACTCAATCCTCAACGATGCACAACAAATATACGTCATCCCTGTGTGCTCTCTCTCGTGTGATGCTCCATGATCTAGTGTTGCATTGATGGCTGAGCAACTTACGAAAAGATCATTGGCGACATTGCCAACCACAACTTAATACGATGTTGGCGGTGTCTTGCAGTCTTTAGTTTCCCAATATTTGGAGCACATGTAAATAGATAGTGTCGATCAATCAACTAATAGAAAACAATATATGCACTATGAACATGTGTGTAGCCCGATACTACTGCAAATGGCTTCACAGCCGCCTCAGTCTGTCGCCCAAATGGGTGGTGACCCACACGACTCCTGCGATTCCCCACTTACTAGGCCCACGACCCACACCCCTGCGATTTCCTCACTTACTTGGCTAAATCACCCTTATGAATAACAACTTGGCCTCACAACTCATGCATAGTGCTGCCCCCTCGGTGCTTCAATCAACATGGGTGTTGGGACTTGGCTTTCTTGGTGGCTTGGGTAGTTCTACGAAACAGATCTGCAAATTATATCCACCCTTTATGGTTGAACGATGCTCATTCCTTGGCTAGCTGCCCCCTCAGTGCTTCAATCAACTTTCTTTGGTGGCTTGGCTAGTTCTACGAAACATATCCGCAGATTATATCCACCCTTTGTGGCTGAACGATTCTCATTCCTTGGCTCCTGATGGTACGCAAAAAGGAAATCTTGTCATTCTCAGAAATCTGATGTTGGGAGGGCTATGGCTACACAAATTTGCACTAACATATGACCTGTTGACCTTAACAACGACTTTGACAACTACAACGACCACCAGATCGACAATGTGAGTGTACTTTGTTTTAAGACTTGGATCGGGACGCTTGTAACCTCTATCACTCCAGCAACCAGCTAATACGACCACCACTGTGCAATGCGTGATTACTATCAGCCTTCAAAATGTTACGGTTGTGTGATCTTGCCATTTATAAAATTGGACATGTGACCTTCCATCTTTCCTTTTACCAATAATCAATGAGGCTCGCAAGAAATATAAAAATTTTGGACTACGTCCTCTACTGTTTGTTGACCCCTCGATCACTAGAATGCTCCCTCGACCTGGCTGTCGTAAATATCATAATGATCCTTTGTGTTGTGAGTTTGGATAGCGAGCAACCTCCCTGCTTTTCGGCCCTTACTCGCCCTCCAATTTTGCAAAATGATTGTGGTTCTCCATTGGACGTAAACCTACTCACTTCTCGTCTTTGTACACCGCCATCACAACTCGTTGTGGCCCTCAAATTCACGGTCAAAGACATAGATCCGCTCGGACCTTGTTACAACTGTATTAATTCTTGAACAACAGTGTTATGGCCTACGACCAATAATCTAACCTGAAAGGTATGATATTGCCTTCAAAATTAATGTTCTCGGCCTATGAAAAGGGAGACTCTCAAGCTCCAATAATTAAGATCTTTTTCACGGTTCACTATGAGGTTTCTCTCAGCCTATATAAAATGTGTATTAGTCCCTTCTTTTAATATATGCTGCTCTTTGGTGGACTTAACAGGGACCACTGGCTCTACAACCATCACATTCTGACCAGATTTGGAGAAGCAACCTGTTTATATATAAATAAAACTAAGTCCTTTATCTTATATGAATTTGGTGATTTAAATGACATATCCTTCATTGCTGAGAATGCAGGGATCAACTATATGCTGGCCAAGGACGGTTTTCAATACCTGGGCTTTAATATCAAACCCTGCGATTACAAGGGCAGGGACTGGCTCTGGATGCTGGATCGTTTCAGGATGAGAATCAACAAATGGACTCACAAGTGGCTGTCTATGGGAGGCAGACTCGTCATGGTGCAGGCAGTGCTCTCACAGCTAATGGTATATTGGGGGCATTTGTTCTATGTTCCTGAAATGATAGTGGACAATATTAACAGGATTATATCTCAGTTCATATGGAGAGGTACTGGATCAGACCGCAAATATCATCTGGTCACGCTGGATCGTATAAGTCGGCCCAAAACACACAATGGATGGGGCATATTGAATACGAGAACCTTCAACAAAGCATTGCTAATAAAATCATTTTGGCGCGCCATCAATGGATCCGGCATATGGAACAATATTATTAAATGTAAATATTTAGAAGGAGATCCGTTACTACAGCTTATATGCCGGGGAATCACAATGCCCTCTAAATACTCGGCCATATGGGGTAGTTTCCGGAAAATTTTGGAATGTGTTGTGGACAGAATAACTTGGTTATTTAGAAACGGAGAAAGTATTCCAATTGGGGCGACTTGCATTCAGGGGTTGAATCAAGCCGCGGTACCTTCTCCTCGCCTTGTCCATAAATTGGCACACAAAGGTTTAGTCTTTCTGTCACAAACCATTCTCACTTGGTCAAATTATGCACCTGTTTTCAAAAACGCTAGTCAATTGGGATTGATGGGGGAGGATGCAATTGAATGGGAAATGTTATGTAAAGAATTACGGGCTGCAGGATTCTCTCAATCGACAGGCAGGGACTCGATCACGTGGAACGGTCCGACTAAAGGCAAAGGTCCCATAGTCAAGGATATATATCATTTCATTGCATCACAGACACAGGATACATACCGGACATGAATATTTACAAAATACTGGTCCCGGAAGATCCCCAAGAAGATCACCATTTTCGGATGGCTCACCTGGCAAAACAAGATTCTTACATGGGAAAACATTGTTAAAAGAGGAAAACAGGGACCGGGGAGATGCGCGATATGTGGCAAGATGGAGGAGACGGTGCATCACATTTTTTTTCATTGTCCTGTTGTTTTACAGTTGTGGAATCTTTTTAGCTCTCGCCTACTCCACTCAAATTGGGTTCCACAAGACTTCATATCAGCTGCACTCGAATGGGACAGGCTTAAGAATCGATTCAGATCACTGCCCTTCTTCCAGATATGGGAAGTATGGCTGGCGAGAAATAGAATGATATTTGAAGACAAGGTTTTCTCCCTTTCTTCGGTACACACAGCCATTTTGAGACGGATTCCTCTCATGCCCCAGTCTCCAATCTCATGCTTTGACAGGTCTCTCAAAACATGACCACATGAGAACCACATGAGATCTCGATCCCAGCTATTTTCTTTGATCGAGCATGCAAAAACAGAAACACAGGATGTGGTGCATGGATCAAATTTTCTGAAAGGGACAGGATTCATATGTTCTGGAACGGAGGTCCGGGGACCAATAACAAAGCAGAGTTTATGGCCTTATGGGGAGCTCTTTCTGTAGCTAATAAATTACAGCTGATTGGTATACATATATATGGCGATTCCAATCTTGTTGTTGAATGTATCACAGGTCGCCAACACTTGAATACTCCAGAACTACAAGGATGGTATACTCGGGCTCAGAGTTTATGGGACAGTATGGGAAAACCTCCCATGACACACATTTACAGGGACAATAACACTAGAGCGGATGTGTTGAGATTGCAACAAGATGATGAGCTTAGTGGAAAGGAGTCACCTTCACTAAGTGGGCCCGCAGGCTATTTTTGGCGCAAAGTCTATTTTTAGACTATGTCTATTTTTAGACATATGGATAATGTTAAACAAATTTAACGAGGATCTTGTTGTGGATGGTTTGTCAGTCGGAAAAAATAGATGGACTTCTATTTTTCAAAGTCCTTTGAGGCGGAATCTATTTCATCTTTTTAGATTGCAGTCTAAAAATAGATATGTCGAAAATAATATTAGCTCTTAATAATATTTAGACTCTAAACATTATCTTATTCTCATGGAGCACTTCGAGTTAAGTGCACAAGTAGCACGGGGGAGGCTGACATAGGAATTCGCTATTCACCGGGGTTATGTGGAGCTATTGCATGGATACTTAAATTTTGACTCATGTGACGAGTTTGGTGGAGTTGATGAGACAGTTGGTGGAGTTGTATTCGGTTTAACTTAGTTGAACTAGTTGTATTTAGTCTAACTGATAAATACACTAGTGATGAGTGGTGTGAATTAATTATTAATTAATTCACTAATTATTAACTCATAAATCAACTAAAGAATGCATCAATTAACTGCAATGCATGGACAGTTCAGTGGAGACCATCTGGAGATAGGTGAAAAGAAGCGGAGTTAACTCTCTCAGTTAGGCTTCTCTGATTACTATTTACAACACACGGACAGTGGACCAGCCCATGAGGATTACTTGCAGTTCAAGCAAGACAGTTCTCTATTAATGACCCATCCCATAGCATTAATTGCAACGATAGAGGCTATCCAAGTGGCAAAAGATTGGAGCACAATGTTTGCCTGATCTAAACTTGATAATTAATGTATGATTGAGGGTGTGCATGAGAACTGTGAAGACTTTTGTACTATGATTGTTACATGATCTCCATGACATATAATATCTGAGATAGTTAGAGGTTTTACGGCTTTAAGATTTCCCAAATCATGTTCATATGTGTGATTGTTTGGTTTTAATGTATGCATGCAATTGATTTTATTTCCATATGATGATCGGTGTTAGAAGAGATTATGCTATTACATAGAAGCTAAAATACATTATTGTGATCAGGAAGATCTGTACAATAATATCTCGATTATTCAAATTTCTACATGGTATCAGAGCGATATTGATCATTGGAGCAATTGCAAAACATTGAAGCGGTTGAGCTTTGAGCTGGTGGAATTCGAATTTGCAGCAATGTTTTCTTGGTGTCGAAGTTGAGATGTCTTTCAACGAATAGCGATTGGAGTATGCCCTTGAGGGCAGCTCGAATTATATTGCATGGAAGGACATGATGGAGGCGGTACTAGATGACAATGGGTTGAAGGAGTTCATAGATGCAGAAATTCCAAAGCCTACTTCTACTGATGCTGCTGTACTTGACGCATGGAAAAAGAAGACAGCAAAGTGTCAAAGGATTCTGTTGGAGGGTGTGAAGGATCACATAGTGTCCAGCCTTCATGGTAAGGCTTCTCCATTCTTGATGTGGAAAGCCTTGACAGATTTATTCCAAAGAAAGAGCGACCAGAGGAATTTGGCGCTCAAGGATAGACTCAAAAACATAAAGATGGAGAAAGGCGACAGTATGCCCAAGTACCTCACGAAGTTCATCCAATGCAGGGATGAGCTGGGAAGTGTGGGGGTTACTATTGATGATGAGGACTTGGTGAGCTTGGCTCTCCTTGGGCTTCCGAAGAGTTGGCACTCCTATCAGGACTCTGTCAATGGTCGGGAGAAATTGCCAGGATGGGAGCGACTTTGGTCGGATCTTGTGCAAGAGGAGATAAGGCGGAGTACCAGGGACGGATCGTCATCAAAGAACTTTGATGAAGAGAATTGCGCTTTGGATGCCAAAGCAAAGAAGGGGAAGAGCAAGAAAGCTTCTCATTCCGGTGCGAAAGGTAAGAAGCAGGACATGTCCAAGGTGAAGTGTTTTCACTATCACCAACACGGACATTACGCCACTAGTTGTCCACAGAAGAAGAAAAATAAGTAGGCTGCTGGGACTGCAGCTGGAGAGGCCTTAGCCTCGCTGTTTGAGCTGGATTTTTCGCTGATCGCATGCTTGGTCTTAAGTATGACGGGATCAGTGTGGTTTCTTGACAGTGGTGCATCTTTTCACATGACAGGAGATCGAGATTTGTTTACTGATCTGGATGAGAAAGATCTTGTAGTGCACATCGAGATGGGCGATGATGGTAGATACAGTGTGACCGGTATCGGTACCATTTCCTTTGAGAGGGAGTTTGGTAAACCCTTCGTATTGAAGGAAGTGATGCATGTTCCAGGATTGAAGAAGAATCTTATCTCTGTGGCGATGTTAGAAGATAAGGGATATGATGTTGTCTTTAGCGAGGGAAAGGCTTTCCTGCGCAGTAAGGCAACTGGTGAGACCCGGAGTATATGGGTTCGAGTTAAGAACCTCTATCAATTGCAGGTAGATGGGTGTGCGGCAATGGCAGAGCAAAGCGAAGGTGGTGGGCCGGGATGATACGGCGAGTTGTGGGAGATTGGGCCACCTTCACCATGGAGCTTTGAAGATCTTTGCTGTGATTTATCTTGGGCTTCTAAAGAGGGTACTCTTGCGGTCAGGATCGATTACAAGGATGTACCTTGGGAAAATTTGTGAAAGCCACCTTTCATGGGGAAGGATAGTCGCGCCACGACAATCCTTGAGAGAATTCACACGGTGTGTGTGGACCTTTCTCGGTAACCCGACCGGCCAAAGCATAGGGTATTATGTGATATTTGTTGATTATTTTTCTCGTAAGTGCTGGATCTTCTTCATGCAGAAGAAGAGCGAGACATACTCAAATTTCTGTGAGTTCAAGGCACTGGTTGAGAAAGAATCGGGGAAGTAGGTGAAGGCTCTTAGGAGTGATAATGGTGGTGAATTCATCTCTAGTGAATTCAAGGACTTTTGCAACGCAGAAGGAATTCGAAGAGAGCTCATAGCACCTCATAACCCACAGCAGAATGGGGTTGTTGAGCGGAAGAATAGAACGATCATGGGTGTTGCACGGGTGATGTTGCATGATCAGGGCCTTCCCATACACTTGTGGGCTGAGGCATGCAATACTGCAGTATATGTGCAGAACAATTGTCCTCACAGGATACTTGGCATGAGTACACCTGAGGAGGCGTTTTCTGGTAAGCAGCTTGATATTTCCCATTTGAGGATTTTTGGTTCACCTGTTTACATTCATGTGACAAAGGATGCCAGGAAGAAGCTGGAGCCAACTGCAGAGGTTGGGATATTTGTGGGGTACACTGATACACCCCACAACTATCGTGTGTATTTTCCAGATAGTCGCAAGACTGTTGTGCGACGGGATATCAAATTTCAGGAGGAGAAAGCCATGAAGTGTTCGCTTGAGAGGGAGCCACACTTGCATGCAGATGAGGAGCTATTAGTTCCTAAGGATGAGTCTCGGGATGTGGATCAGCCACAAGATGAGGTTCATGGAGTGGAAGAGACCACTCATGTAGCGCCAACCATCAGAGGGCGGAAGCGCACTACAGAAGCTGAGCGACTGGCTCAAGATGCAGAGAAGGTTGTAGGAGCACCTACATCACAGCGCAGACAGAGACAGTCACCTGACCGGTATACTGGATACATGGCTCTTATGAGAAAGTGTATCATGACAGAGCCATCCTCTTTCGAGGAAGCTGTGGAGGACCCCGCATGGGTAGATGCCATGGTGGAAGAGTATGATTCGATTGTCAGAAACAGTGCATGGGAGATTGTCTCGAGACCGGAGGGGAAATCAGTGGTGGGTTCGAGATGGATCTACAAAGTGAAGCAGGCAGCTGACGGGAGTGTGGAGAAGTACAAGGCAAGATTTGTTGCCCGAGGCTTTTCACAGATATAGGGGATCGATTATGAGGAGACCTTTGCACCTGTCGCAAGGTATTCTTCCATACAGATGATTCTTTCTCTCTTAACGCAGATGGGGTGGCACATTCATCGGATGGATGTGAAGGATGTGTTCCTCAACGGAGTCATTGAGGAGGAGGTGTACTTAGAGCAGCCCGAAGGTTTCGAGATCTTCAGCAGCGAGTCGCATGTGTGAAGGCTCAAGAGAGCGCTATATGGGTTGAAACAAGCACCTCGTGCTTGGTACACATGGATAGACAGTTATTTCACCGGACTTGGATTCTCCAAGAGTGATGCGGATCCTAACCTATACCAGATTGTGGTGGAGGGTAAGTTGCTGATCATTGTACTTTATGTAGATGATTTTATTTTGACAGGTGATGAACTGTTGATACACTCATGCAAGGCTGATCTTGCAAAAGAGTTTGAGATGAAGGACTTGGGCCTCCTTCATTATTTCTTGGGATTGGAAATTTGGCAGCACAGTGATGGACTGTTTGTTTCTCAGGGTAAGTATGCCCGGGAGATACTGGAGAAGTTCAACATGTATGGCTGCAAGCTTGTTGATACTCCTCTTCCTAGTGGTTGGAGGAAGGAGGATGCTACTTCAGCGGAGGTAGTGGATGCCACTGTTTATCGATAGTTGGTGGGGTTGCTTATGTATCTGGTCAATACATAGCCCGACATCTGCTATGCTGTGTACCAATTTTCACAAGCTATGGTTAAACCAACCAAGCTCTTTTGGAAGGAAGACAAGCATGTAGTGAGATATCTCAGAGGCACATCGGGATATGGATCATGGTACAGACAGGAGGATGCATTGAGGCGGCATGGCTTCACGGATCGGTATCATCATATCAGAGATTGTGTGTAGCAGAGGATCATGTTACTTTCATACATTCCCACGGAAGATCAGGATGCTGATATCTTGACGAAGGCGCTCACAAGGAGAAAATTCGAATACCACGGGGGCAGGATAGGGGTTGTAGATAATCCATATCTTGTTGAGAGGGAGTGTTGAGATTGCAAAAATATGATGAGCTTAGTGGAAAGGAGTCGCCTTCACTAAGTGGGCCCACAGGGTATTTTTGGCGCAAAGTCTATTTTTAGACTATGTATATTTTTAGACATATGGATCATATTCTATGAGTTGCAGGATGCTATTTGTGGATGGTTGGTCAAGTTGGAAAAATAGATGGACTTCTATTTTTAGACATATTGGGCGGAATCTATTTTTAGATTGCCAATCTAAAAATAGATATGTCGAATATTATTAGCTCTTAATAATATTTGGACTCTAAACATTATCTTATTCTCTTGGAGCACTTCAGTTAAGTGCACAGATGTGGCACAGGAACTGACAGAAGGAATTACGCTATTCCTAAGGGTTATGTGGAGCTATTGCATGGATACTTCAGTTAGAACTCATGTGACAGAGTTTGGTGGAGTTGATTGAGGAAGTTAGTGGAGTTGTATTCAGTTTAACTAATCTAAACATAGTTGAGCTATTTGTATCTAGTTTAACTGATTGATACAATTAGTGAGAGTGATGTGAATTAATTATTAATTAATTCACTAATTATAAACTCATTAATCAACTAAAGAATACATCAGTTAACTTCAGTGCATGGACAGTTTCAGTGGAGACCAGTGCAGAGATAGGTGAAAGAGCAGGTTAACTATCAGTTGTGACTATACAATTGCTATTTACAACACACATATAGGTGGAGTAGCCCGTGAGGATTGCGCAGTTCAAGCTAGGTGGTTTATCTATTTAATGAAGCCATCCCATAGCATTAATTACGCAATAGAGGCTGGCTATCAAGTGGCAAAATATTGGAGCATGTGTTTTGCTAGATCTAGCTTGATAGTGTGTAGCAATTGAGGGTGTGCATGAGAGCTTGTGAGGAGCTTTTGTAATATGATTGTTACATGATCTCCATGACATATAATATATAGATAGTTGGGTTTTTCAGCTTTAAGCTTTCCCATTAAATACTGTGTTCATATGTGTGATTGTTTGTGGTTTTATTTCTGCATGTGATGATCAATGGTAGAAGAGATTCTGTATTATGCATGAAGCTAAAATAGTGTGTGATCAAGAGAATCTCGGTGAATAATATCTCAGTTATTCAAAATTTTCTACAAGATGGGCTTTCCAAAAGAGGACTCCGAGAATCTTTTGGTCTGATGCAGATGGAACAATACAAAGACCGGAACCTCATCCGGAAGACCACGGACCCCATACTATAATAGCTAATCTGTTTCTCCAAAATGTCATATTTATCTTTTTGTTATATCTTAAATTCCTTTTCCTTCCTACAGCTAGCGTTACTATAGTCTTTTTGTACAAGCGAGCCTGACCGATGTCTACAAGCGACCCTGACAAACATCTTCAAGCAAGCCTGATGAAATTTCCTTACAAGCGAGCCAGATACAATTACCCTCAAGAATATCGGATAATAGATTTTCAAATAACAAGATCGTCAACTATAGAAATTCTTTTTGGATTTTGGTAAAAAGCATCCATCCGATCCGCTAGACAGCTCTGCATAAGCGCTCACACAGGCGCACAGTCCACCACATCGCACCTGTTCATACAAGTCTGCACATTAAACCTGGCAGATGATATGCACTGTCTATATACTATCTCTTTTAAGCCCACACTTTCAAGGCTATCAATCTATGCAAACGTAGGCAGCATGAGTGAACCTTTCATGTTATAGATTCTTCCTTTATGCTGTCTGTCTTTTATGTTTATATGTATTATCTTATATTGTATCCAGGTGGACTTTTCAAGATTAAAACTATGTAAATCATGTAAGGAGTGAGCTCTTACTCCTCCGTAATGGGTCTTTTTATGATTATAAGGTTTTACTTCAGCTACACAAGGAGTGAATTTTAGACCTCCGTAATGGGTGACCCTTCCTGGAGATTATATGGGCTAACTTCTTTCTTAGAAGTTTCTCTTCGATATCTTCATGACCGGATCTCTGTTATTTCCAGCAGTCTGTAGCTATGATTGTAATGAACGATACATATACTGTTTTAATACAGCGATTTTTTTCTCCTGAAAAAAAAAAGCAAAAAGGTTTTTAAAAATATTCCCGAGATCTGATAGATCCCATCCTCCTGAGATGTCGAATCAGTGAAGTAATTCAATCTCCAAGGAAAAGATCCACCTGGTCCTCTCTCTAATCTGAACAACGTAGTAATTGCAATCGCTCCACAATCCACCTCAGAATCACTCCAAAACCCACTTTAGAACACGACTCTTTTTCTTTTTAAATGAAAAACCCTCTACTAATATAGATATGGTCCACCAATTGGTTGCAGAAAACAAAAAAATTGAGAGACCAACTAGGATGATATCAAATACCACCGAAGATGGGAATGTCGGCTAGGGTGAGGATAAATCCCACCAAAGTTCCCTACATAAAACCCTCAAGCTGGCAAGATGCACAACTCTTATACCATTATAGGATCCTGAATGTCATAATTTTCAATGGATCTAGCACAATTTAGTTTTCTAATAAAAAATATTTCAGCAGGAAACAAGAATTGTATCTGGAAATGCAACGTTTTATTTATATTATTAACTGAAGAAAATAGTACATTCCTATACAATAATATTGGAGGCCTTGCAATCACATGCGCCGCTGCTCTTCAAATGAGAAAACAAAGACACTGAAGCACAATCATGGACCCCTGATGGATCCACCAGAGAGATTACACTCACGACATTTTTGTTCTGGGGATCAAACTAGAACTGGCCTCACCAAGTTCTCAACAAGACACATTAGGTTAGATAAACTCAAGATGATGCAAATGCCTAGCTCCTATCCCTTAATATAATTTTGATGGAATCTCTAGAAAGCTTATTTTATTGTTTTTCTTCGAAAAACGAAGGCAATTACCATTTGAAATTACCACAGTATAAATACCATGGGTAGATTCCGTCCATTTTAACCATATCAAGAAAAGAGAATATTACAGGAAGCATTATGCCGGGTGAATTTCTCTACCTCATGGCACTATCACGGTGGTTTCCAAGTGGACAGAGTTGTCAATGCTAAATACCAAGTCCAAAGGATTGATTCTCTTAAGGTGATTGATGCATCAACCTGCAATAGATATCCTGGATGTAATCCTCTAGCCCTAGCCACTGTTATGATGTTGCGAAGGTAATTGGATTAAATTAACCTCTGTTGTATCAGTTTTTTGAGTTTCTTCCAATTTGTTCCTAGTTTCAATCTATGATTCGGTCCTCCACTGGACGTAAACCTACTCACTTCTCGTCTTTGTACACCGCCGCCACGACTCATGGCCCTCAGATTCACAATCAAAGACATAGATCCAGAACAATAACTCTCGGCCCTTTTTGCAACTGTATTAATTCTTGAACAACAGTGTTATGGCCTGCGACCAATAATCTAGCCTGAAGGGTATCATATTGCCTTCAAAATTAATGTTCTCGGCCTATTAAAAGGGAGACTCTCGGGATCCAATAATTAAGATCTTTCTCACGGTTCACTATGAGGTTGCTCTCAGCCTGTATAAAATGTGTATTTGTCCCTTCTTTTAATAGCAAAAATGTTTTTAACTTTTTAAAAATATTCCTGAAATCTGATAGATCCTGTCCTCCTGAGATGTCGAATCAGTGAATTAATTCAATCTCCAAGGAAAATATCCACCCGGTCCTTTATCTATTCTGAACAACGTAGTAATTGTAATCGTTCCAAAATCCACCTCAAAATCGCTCCAAAACCCACTTTAGAACACGACTCGTTTTCTTTTTAAATAAAAAACCCTCTACTAATATAGATCTAGTCCACCAACTGGTTGCAGAAAACAAAAAAGTTGAGAGACCAACTAGGGTGATATCAAATACCATCGAAGATGGGAATGCCGGCTAGGGTGAGAATAAATCCCACCAAAGTTCCCTACATAAAACCCTCAAGCTCGCGGGATGCACAATTCTTATACCATTGCAGGATCCCAAATGTCAAAACTTTCAATGGATCTAGCACAATTTAGTTTTCTAATAAAAAATCTTTCAGCAAGAAACAACAACACAAATAGAATCTAGAAATGTAGCATTTTATTTATATTATTAATTGAATAAAATTGTACATGCCTATACAATATATTGGAGACCTGCAATCGCATGCGCCGCTGCTCTTCAAATGAGAAAACAAAGACACTGAAGCACAATCATGGACCCCGGATGGATCCACCAGATAGATTACACTCACGACATTTTCGTTCCGGGGATCAAACTAGAACTGGCATCACCAAGTTCTCAACAAGACACATTAGGTTAGACAAACTAAAGATGATGCAAATGCCTAGCTCCTATCCCTTTTTATAGTTTTGATGGACTCTCTAGAAACCTTATTTTATTATTTTTCTTCGAAAAACAAAGGCAAATACCATGGGAAATTACAATGTTAAATACCATGGGTAGATTCCGTCCATTTTAACCATATCAAGAAAAGAGAATATTACAGGAAGCATTATGCCGGGTGAATTTCTCTACCTCATGGCACTATCACGGTGGTTTCCAAGTGGACAGAGTCGTCAATGCTAAATACCAAGTCCAAGGGATTGATTCTCTTAAGGTGATTGATGCATCAACCTGCAATAGATCTCCTGAATGTAATCCTCTAGGCCTAGCCACTGTTATGATGCTGCGAAGGTAATTGGATTAAATTAACCTCTCATGTATCTAGTTTCAAACTGTGATTCATTGCTTCAATACAATTTTCTTCTTGTAACTTTAGTCGATTTCTTCTGATTATTTTTATGTTGTGTGCAAAGATACATGGGTTTGCAAAATTTGGAGAGATTCTCAAAATCTCAATAAATCGTCACTAGCTGAACTTCTTGAGCCCATTTATAAGTATGACAAAGATTTTCTTCAATAACAATTGCATTCCATCTTCTTGTACTTTCATTCCATTTCTTCGGATTATTTTCATGTGAGCATATTTTCATGTTATGCTCACAGGTACATGGTTGGCAAATTTTCAGTTGAGAGGCTGTTCAATTCTCTAAGTCCCCACCGGCTGAACCGATTGAACCCAATTATAAGTACAATGACTTCAGCAACACCACTTCCTGATTTGCAGAAAGTGAGATTTAGATACCACAGTGGGCACTTTTGCTGTCATTATTTTGAAAATTCAAGAGCTTCTTCGCAACAGCGTCAGCCAGAAAGAAGTTTCATAGAAATGTATAAATAGTAATACCAGTATATCTAAGATAATCCTGAATGTCTCTGTTATCAGGAAGTTTTCACAGAAAGGATTTATGTGTTTTACATGGCCTTCAATGATGGCATCACATTGAAAAAATGGTATCATGCTTCTTGTGTAGATCCAAATTTTGATGGTATTTAATATAATAGATTTTTGGCGCATTCTTGGATACATTGAATTTTCAAATTAATAATTTTACTGTTGTTGGCTTTAGTTAATTCCTGTTCATAGAGACAACAACTATTATGTTTTCAAGCTCTGTAATGGAAGCAGTAACCGTTCTATTTTCTAGCTCTGTAAGACTTTCAATGATGAGACAACACAACGTTTGGCAGTAATTGAATTCATGGGGCCCATTTCATATTGGCAGTTGATATATCTCTACGATGCTGGACTCAAATTAAGCAGCACCGGTAAAATCCTAATAAAAGAGATATTGGCAAATGAAATAAGTTATGTGTACAACAGTGGAACCGAATTAGACAATGATAAGCCTTAATGAAAAATGGTTATTAAAGTGGTATGGAATGATGGATCATAATGTTTATTAGTTTTTCATTGATGCAATCCAATTAGCCATTTCTTTCTAAGCATTTTAATGTGTCAATGGATGCCATTGTATTTTATATACACTGAAATAAAAATTCTGAACTATTTTGAACCGTATGTTGTAAAGGTTATATTTTAATCCATCAAATCCTTCTAGAGATGGGTTCGTTATAAAGACTTAGAAGTACCACGCCACTAATATAGACAGTGAAATAAAAATTTTGAACTATTTTGAACCGTATGTTGTGAAGGTTATATTTTAATACATCAAATCCTTTTAGAGATGGGCTGGTTATAAAGACTTAGAAGTACCACGGCACTAATATTTTGAGTATTGTTGGTCCCCACCAAGAAGGGACTATGGTGATCACCGTGAGTGAGAGGGAGAGCAATTTTAGTTTAATTTATGTGTCCATTAATTACTCACTTTACTTATGGCTAAGATCCAATCCATGTTGACCATTTTGAACCGTATGTTGTGAAGGTTATATTTTAATACATTAAATCCTTTTAGAGACGGGCTGGTTATAAAGACTTAGAAGTACTAGGCCACTAATATTTTGAGTATTGTTAGTCCCCACCAAGAAGGGACTATGGTGATCACTGTGAGTGAGAGGGAGAGCAAGTTTAGTTTAATTTATGTGTACACTAATTACTCACTTTAGTTATGGCTAAGATCCATGTTGACCATAAAAGGGTGCCCTATTATTCTGTCTAACTACCAAGGAGGTTCTAAACTTAGAAGTATTGTGGCAGTATTATTTTGAATATTGTTATGAATATTGTTAGTCTCTACCAAGAAGGGACTATAGTGACAACTTTGGGTGAGAGGGAGGGGTAGTTTAGTTTATTTTAGGTGTCCATCAATTGCTCATATTACTTATGGTTAACATACATGCTGATCATAAAAATTTTTCTACTATTTTGTTTAACTACCAAGGATCCAACTTCTTTCTTTTATCTTTCAGAATGTAAATGTAGATAGGACAATCAAATATCCGGAGATGGTCTACACACGGTTTCTTCTCAGTGAATGTTTTTTTAGGATTCATGTTATCTAGTGATCTGTGAGGACTCGATTTTGAATGTAGACAATAGTTTTGGTTACTTCACCCCACAAAAATCTAGGCAGGGATTGATCATATAACATGGCTCTAACACTTTCCTCAATTAAGCTTTTCTTTCATTTTGCTACTCCATTTTTCTATGGATTATATGGAACTATCAGCTCCCTCTTAATTTCAGCCTCCTTACAGAAAGCTATATCTCCTTTGAAGTGAATTCTCCTCCATTATCAGATTTTAATACATTTATTCTCCTTTCCGTAAGATTTTATATTTTTGCTTTGAATTCTTGAAATTTTTTGAATACTTCATCATTGGACTTCAACGAATAGATCCAAGTTTTCCTTGAGTGGTCATCAATGAATGTTACATACTATAGATGACCTCCAAGAGAGTTTGTAGAAATATGACCATGAACATCAAAGTGAATGAGATCCAAGATTTCTTTTGATCTTGGAGCATTGCTTCCAAATGGTTTCTTAACATTTTTACCTAATGCACATCCCTTACATACTTTTTTATGATCCTCCTTAAGTTCAAAGATGCCATTCACCATTGAATTTAGAGTTGGCAAGATTTTGTAGTGAAGGTGTCCAAACCTTCTATGCCAAAGTTCACATGGACTTACTTCAATGTGAACCAAAGCTTGAGAGAGAGGTGTCAACATCTTGTAGAGTTTTCTTTCATGAATCCCAATGAATTTTCCATTGTTGATGATAGAGCCCTTATCCCATACCATAACCTTAACATCTATAAAAGCGACTCTATCTCCCTTATCTTTAGACATGAAATATAAAGCAAATTCTTTTATAAACCTAGTACGAATAGAATCTTGTTGAGATGAATGTTTACTCCATTTTCTAGCTCCATAAAGGATGATCCAATTCCTCTTACAGAATAGGTCTTCTTGTCACCAAGTTCAACAGAGTAGGAAGATTTTCCTCTTGATATGTTCTTTAGTTGTTTGTGCTCACCTGTTATATGTCTGGATGCTTCACTGTAAATTACCCATATATTTTCATCTTCAAACGTACCTATAAATGCTGAGAATAACCCTTTGTCCCTTGTAGAAGTCTTGGTCATGTGATTCTTGATTTTTGATGCATTGCTTGAGATGACTTGCCACCATAGAAAACTGCTTCAATGACTTATTCAAGGATATAGTGTTCTTCAGCATGCCCTTAGTTAACCTTAGCTCTGATAACATGTTGATAAATTTAGAGGGCTACGATTAGGATGATTTCTCTTAAACTTAATAAATTGTGATGTATTTTTAATTTTGATTGATTATTAGCTTCTTCTCTTATTATTATGTTGTTCTTATCATCAAAAAGTACCAAAACAAGAATATCAACAATACACAAGAACACAAGATATAGGTTGCAAGTCAGGGCCAAAACCTCTTCACTTGAGAGGAAAACCCACAAATCTCTTCTATTCTTATAGATTCATCAAATGATGAATTCCAAGACTTCTATACCAAGACCAATAACCTTCCAAGACCAAGCAAAAAATTCTCAATGATGCTCTTCTTCTATCCAAGTGAAACCTAGTCAAATCTCTTCAAGTTGCACAACTTCGACCCCCTGCTACAGAATTTCGACATCTACTGTAGGTCTAAAATTTTTGGCCCTTGCAACAGTTGTTACTTCCACACGTGTGAGCAATTTTAGGGCTTCCAAGGACTCCTTTGAACTTTGCTTGGGTTACTTCTCCTTCTAGGGCTTGTAGGTGACCTAAGAGTCACAACTTAGACCTTGCAACTACAAAACCATAGCCTTCCTTTAGCACGAGAGAGAGAGAGAGAGAGAGAGAGAGAGAAATAACCCAAGAACTTTGTCCTTCATCCTTCTATCCTACTTCACTTGCCTTTCTTTTGCTTCTCCTTCGCTTGGATGATGAGATGTGTGTGTGTGTCTCCATAGAAGGTTGAGTTCCCTCCTATATATAGGCTTTCAATGAGGATGACATGCCTTAATGAGGTTTATTTGTTAACTGCTAGGCCAACTTGGTCTTGAAGGGTATTTTGACATTTTTAAATACAAAAATAATTCTTTTATCAATTTATAATGTGCCCAATGGGGTATTCTTCATATGGCAATGATTCTATTGATTTCTTGACACTAGGAAAAACCCTAGAAGCACTTAATGGGTGCTTGACCTCTAAATAAAACGAATTTGAGCATGAAACCCATGCTACAAAAAAAAACAATAATAAATTTTCTTTCTTTATAGAATATACAAGAATCAAGAGTACATTTCACATCTATGAAGATCTAACCTAGTTACACATTTCAACAAACCTTGTATCCTAGTTCTGTGGGATCTCTCCTATTGGTTGCAGTATTTAGGAGTGGCACTACGTGGGAAGCCCTAATTTGGTTGCGTGGTTGCGCTTTCGGACATCACATACATTACTCCTCTACTCTCATTATAACTGAAGTGAACAAAGTTCGTACTTCTCGTTAAATACTCCAAAAGACTTGGAACATGAAAATATCCATTAAGGATACAAATATTGTATATTAAAATGTACGAGGAATGTATAATTAAGAATGTTACAAATGAGGCCTGCTTATATATCTAGACAGTTACCTCTTCACGAAAGGTCATGTACCATTAGACATGCCTCTTCAATATAATTACTAATTAACTAATCATTATTATTGTTTACATTATTTATATTATTTTATTCATTACATTACCTTACTCCAAAAAAAGTTTTATCCTCGAAGCGTTTTTGATGAAAGGCTTGATCTCTTTTTCTGCTACGAATGTCTTCTCGTCTTGGGCAGTCATCCTTGTTGATTCAAGTTGATATGATCCTCCAAGTGACAAAAAAATTTGTCGCACTGAGAAGGGATCATACCCCATCCTAGATCACTCTTCTATGGAATCTTGTGGTGACTGGCAACTTGATACGAATTGTGATCACATGAGTGGATTGCACCGATATTAGTATTCTTCGGAACATCAATTTATTCATTCTTTTCTGAATACATAGCTTGATCGAGTTGTCTACTCTCGTGATTCAGATGTCGATGGGGAACTTTTTTTGTTTGACTTTCCCTTATTAGGTGTGTGACAACTTTTTGATTTTCTTCTGGTGAGGATGTTCTTGAGTTGGTTACAAAACCTTCACATGGGATGTTCATCTTCTGAACTACAAGATCTAAGTTTGTATTTCTGCAACTTGCTTGTCTTCTTCTTGAGTTGTGACATTTACTGGATCAATGTTCATTGTTTTTTCAACTTGAACTTCTACATTTGAAGATTTCGATGCTTCATTTTCGACAAGTTGTTACACCTTGTTTTCCAACAACTTCTTATCCTTCTTAAGCTTCTTTATTTGTTTTACTAATTTTTTTCTATGGTCTTTTAGTTGTGAAACTTCCTCCTTTTTTTCAACAGTGATTTTGTCAAATTCTCTTTGCATATTTTGTATCACCTTTTTACCTTCTTGAAAAATTACTTTTGAAAATTCTTGTATGTCTTCAAGCGTCACTGAATTTGGCTTCAAGTTAATGTTCTGTAGCGTTATTTTTTTCTTTTTGTGGGAGAATGTCAAAAACTTCTTTTTCGTATTTAGGATAAAGGATCCTAGAGTTTTTAACCAAGGTGAACCCAACACAATGTCACTATCGTTAAAAAGTAAGGATTGAACAAAGAATTTTGATATAAATGTATAATCGCCAATGTTTAACTGTAAATCAGTGATTTCGCATCGTTTTTCGCTAGAAAAGTCTAATTTTTCAATTATATTTAACTCAGGAATCACCAATTGGTTTGCAATTTCAGGTGTTATATAATTTTTATCCTCGGCAAGTGAGCTAACAATAGTGACATCTTTTCCTGCAATAGACCCTTTAGTTCTAAATAATACTGAAGCATAATTACGTGAGGTTTCTGGAAATCTTCTTTTATTTTCGAGTTAGACTCCATTTTTGGTCTTGAATATCTAAATGTTTCCATTTTAGTATAGTTTGATGTCTTTTTGTATTTTAATATATTTAAAAATGTTACACTTTACCCTTTTTTTTATAACCTTATATATATATATACATGCAGAAAACAGTATCCACAGTATCGTAAAATAATGGTCGACATTTCGAATCCCAATGGGGATCCATCTTCAAGATAAGATGAAAATAAAGAATGAAGGAAGGTTGCACAGGTCAAGGTTTTAAATAGTAAAAGAAAAATGAAAAATGACAAGAACTGATTTTATTATTAATTTATTTAATCTAAAAAAAATTTAATAAATTAATTTTAATTTTAATAAGATATATATATATATATATATATATATATCCTAATAATACTTAATTCATTTTAATAAAAAATTTATAAAAATCTTTATTAAAAATAGTTTAATAGCTTTAATTTTTAATTAATAAACTTAAATGTTACTAAATTTTTAATTTATTTTTCTATAAAATTAACCTAAAGTAGTCTAATTAAATTCTTAATCTAAGAGTTAATTTATCAAATTAATAATCTAAGAGTTAATCTATTGAAGAAATATAACCCTAGACGGTACTAATAAAGGTTTTATTTATTTATTCTTAATTAATAAAATTAATAACACATAATTGTTTACTTAATTAATATAACATTCATTTAAATAAATGTTAATAAATAGTAGTTATTATTTATAATTATTATTTAATAATTCTAATATTCAATCAAATTTTATCATTATTAAATATAATTTATTAATTCAATCCTAATTAATCTAAAAATGAATTATTTCATTATTGAATATAATTTATTTTAATTTGAAGTTTTAATTTTAATTTTATTTATTTCTATTTTTATTTTTATTTACTAATAATAATTATTAATTAATTATTTTTTATCAATAGAAAATAATAAAAGCCTTTGCCTCCTTATCTATTGTTTATATTGTAAGAAAGCTCTTGCCTCATTCACATCATGCTCTCATTCCTTGGAGTCCTGAGTATTTATAAAAAAGAAATATCAATAAAAGGTAAAAGGCATATGAAGAAGGATGGGAAAACAAAAGCCAGAATAACTCATGTACCACGATTGCTCCCTCCTACATCTATAAAACCAAGTGTGGGTTTCTCTTATTATAGCTACCCTTGTACCATGACATGTGGCTTGGAGGATTTCATGTTACCCCACTCCATTCTATCATTATTTCATATGACTCATGTCATCTAATGAATGTACCATGGACCTGTCACTCCCTTAGAAGGTGAAACCACCTAATAGGTTGTTGATTTCTGGTAGCATAGAATGTGCCCTAAGTCTCAAATTTTGCAGGGAGGTTTAGGCACATGTATTCCAAAGAAACAAAAAGCGTTATGTGAAATTCCACTCGGATTGTGTTTTCTGGAAATAATTAATTATTTTTAATGGGACCCTAAGTCTAAACTTAGGAAATTAAAATAATTAAAAGGTATTAATAAAACAAGGCGTGAATCTTCTAGAAAAAGACGGATATCAATTCAAGTTAACCATAGTCATTGATTGACACTTTAATCTCAATCATTGAAGTCTCAACGAGAATATTATAAGGAATTGATAGGGCATTTGGAAAATACACTGGGCAGATACCCAGTTACCGAAGAAGATCGATTTTCTCACTGGCTGAAGTTCAGAAAGAGGAAATCGAATCAGAGGGAGAGTTACAGGTTGGAGAGAGAGGGCATCAGTAAGAGCTGAGAGTACAAGATCAGACCAGAGGAAGCAACGCAGAGGCAGTGACGCAGTGGTAGGGACAATGCAGAGCTTGTGACGTTAAGACTGCGCAGTCACTATGCAGAGGCTGACACAGTGAGACACATAGAAGTTACAGGGCCTCTCCAGGGTCAAAATTTCATTGTGGTGCAAGTGAGAAAATTTTTGTAAATTTCTCACAGATATTCCTCTTCTATTCTGATGGTTATTTTGTACAACATATTTTGCTTAAGATTAATAAAGAAACCCTCATATGTTGCGCCGATTTTCCCATATTCGGATTTTCCAGGAAAATTTTCCAAAAATAACTGTGTTAATGTGTTTATACTTGTGCTGGTAATTTTCCTTGCATTTACTCTCCGCTGAATTTTTATTGTGAAGACTGTAGTGTATAATATTTCGATATTTACCATAGCACACGATAAATAAATTTGTTCACTTTATAAAATAGAAGAAACCTAATTAGTTGCTACAGTTAGATTCTGGATAGCAGAATTTTCACATGGTATCATAGCAAAGAAAACATATCCAGAAGAGCCAGTGCTGAACAGAAGAGGGAGATCAAGAGACTGCACAGGGAGTGAATCAGATTGCTTAAAGGATTGCGCAGTCCAATCCAAGAGGACAAATCGTGGAAAATCTCTCTTTGAGTGAGTCGACAGAGAAAAAGATTTTTGGATCGAAATTTTCCAATGATACGAGGAGTTGCACAACAGGTTCAATGTAGAGTAGTCTTTAGGAGGGACACAGTTTTTTTTGGATCGCAAAAGCATTAGAAATCGAAGGAAAAATATCATAGATAAGTATTTAAAATTTAGATGTCTCAGAATTAATTTCCAAATTGGAAGAAGACTTCGCATGTTTTTCAAGTTCAACACCTACAAGTGTTTGGTACACTGATAGTGGGGATTTAACTCACATGAATGGAGTACAAGAATATTTCTCGAGCTATCAGGAAGAGCAGATGGAATTCCAGATAACTATGGGAAACAAAAAAAAATGCACTCCAACTGGAAGAGGCACCATAGTGTTTCAGACGGAGGCATGAACCAACATCAAAGCCACTAATTTGTTACACGTGACAGGGCTAGGAATGAATCTAATTTTAGTGTCCCAGTTGTAGGACAAGGGATACGATGTATACTTCATTGGAAATAAGGTATGCACCAAAAATATGAGCTGGAAGAAGAAGAGGAAAATTGCAGCTCGAAGCAATAGACTATACAAATGCAGCTCGAGTCTCCAATGGCACTGATAGGCAGCAATTTTGATGGCGAAAGAAATATGAATGAGCTATGGCATAGGCGAATGGGACATTTGCACCATGGAGCACTAAATATGCTTAGAGAGACCATCACTGGATTTCCAGTCCTCAGTACTAAGCATGATGTTGTATGCAGAGGATGCATATTAGGGAAGTACACTAAGGTAGCTTTTCCCAAAAGTGATAACCGAGCAGAAGGTGTATTAGGATTGATACACTTAGACATTTTTGGCCCAATTTCCACTAGAACTCTCAGCGATGGCGAATACTCTAGAACTCTCAGCGATGGCGAATACTTTGTCACTTTAATTGATGATTACTCCAGAAAAACTTGGATCTACTTCCTAAAGACCAAGGATGAGGTCTTTGATCGGTTGAGAGAGTTTAAAGCTCTCATAGAGAACATGATAAGGAAGAAAGTAAAGGTATAGCGCTCAGATAATGGTGGAGAATATATAGACAGAGACTTCATACATTTTTTCGGAAAGGAAGACATCAAGGGAGAGTGGACAACCCCATACAATCCACAGTAGAATGGTGTAGCAGAGCGGAAGAAAGCTAAAGAAGAGTCATCACAAGATCAAAGGCTTGAAGATATGACTAAGGAAATTAAAAATTTATCAAATAAATTAGTCAAGATGGAATTGGAAAATAAAAACTCCCAAAGACAAGTGCAACAAAATCAAAATAGAGGCTTTAACCCTCAATTCAGGAAACAACCCTTGCAAATCTTACAAAGGGAAAGAAAGGATCAAGATCAGCTCTAGGCACCATTATATTTAGACGCTGGACATGGAGAATCAATAGAAGATGACCAAAAGGGGCAAGAAGATCAAATATATGTTGTGTATATTAGAGAGGATGATGAAGAAGATAACTGTGAAGAAGAATATGCTGAGGCTGAAGTGTCTTTTGATGAAGATGAAGTGAATGAATACTGCAAACAATTAATAGATTTTATGCAGGTTGAGTTACATAAGAAGTATAATCTGAGATCAAGGAAGAGATCTAGGGTGCAAGATAGTGAGGGTGAACAACAAGATTCTGCCCCTCCTCCAATGGCGACTCCACAATAACAGGACCCTATAAAGTAGGTGAATAATGGGAAGCAACCTGAAAAATCAGTTAACAGAAGAGAATTGCAATAGGGTGAATCTTCCCAAAACAAATCAGATAATACTGATATTTTGGAGAAAGTTGTTCCTGTACTTGAATAGGTTTCAAATTCTAGGAGTGAAGAAGAACCTGAAAAGAATGTTAAACAAATGAATGCTTTCAGTTTAACAAAGGAGTTGGAGAAGGTCAAAATTCAGGTACCTCTTTTAGAATTAACCAAAACACCAATTTACAAGAAATAAATCTCATAAGAAATCCAGAAAATTCCTTTGCCCAAAAGCAAGAAGGATATTCAGAATTTTTTGGGAAAGATAAATTTTCCAAGAAGATTTGTACCAAATTATGCAAAGATTGTTGGAAACATAACCGATATGCTGAAGAAAGAGGCAAAAGTGCAATGGACCAAGGAAGCAAGAGAATCATTTGCTAGAATAAAAGAGGCCCTCTAAGCAGCTCTTGTTCTTATTAGTCCTGATTATCAGAAGGAATTTCAGATATTTTCATTTGCTTCCCCCTCAACTACTGCTGTTGTGTTATTGGAGAAAAATGAAGAGAATAGAGAACAACCAGTGGCATTATTCAACAAAGTTCTCAGAGATGCTGAGCTCAAATATAACATTCTTGAAAAGCAGGTATATGCATTGGTTAGAGCACTAAAAACCTTCAAAACTTATGTATTACAATCTCAAATAACTGCATATGTGCCTAATGTTGTTGTTAAGGATGTGATAATTCAGAGTGATGTAGAAGGAAAAAGAGGAAAGTGGATAACAAAAATTCAGGAAGATGATCTGGACATTAAACCTACAAAACTAATCAAAGGACAAGGTTTGGCAAAGATGTTAGCAGAAACAAATTTTCAAGCAATGGGAATCAATCTATTATCACCAGTGGATGGAGTTTTCAATGAAGAAGATAAAAATAAGCCCAAATCACGTATGAAGATTTAATACAAATATTTATGTTCAGATTGGTACAAAGATATTGTTCACTATTTGTATTTCTTCTCTTGTCCAACTACACTGAATAGAACAAAGTACAGAGCCCTCAAGCTTAAGTCTCAACCATATGTCATAGTAGAAGCAAAACTGCACTAGAAAGATCCTGTTGGTATCTTACGACAGTGCTTATTTGAAGGAGAGTCCATTGAAAGCTAAAGAAGAGTCATCACAATATCCAAGGCTTGAAGATATGACTAAGATAATTAAAAATTTATCAAATAAATTAGTCAAGATGGAATTGGAAAATAAAAACTCCCAAATACAAGTGCAACAAAATCAAAACAGAGGTTTTAACCCTCAATTCAGGAAACAGCCCCTGCAAATCTTGCAGAGGGAAAGAAAGGATCAACATCAGGTCTAAACACCATTATATTTAGAAGCTGGACATGGAGAATCAGGAGAAGATGACCAAAATGGACAAGAAGATCAGATCTTTGTTGTGTATATTAGAGAGGATGATGAAGAAGATAATTGTGAAGAAGAATATGTTGAGGCCAAAGTGTCTTTTGATGAAGATGAAGTGAATGAATACTGCAAACAATTCACAGATTTTATGCAGGCTGAGTTACATAAGAAGTATAATCTGAGATCAAGGAAGAGATCTAGGGTGCAAGATAGTGAGGGTGAACAACAAGATTTTTCCCCTCCTCCAATGGTGACTCCATAGCAATAGGACCCTGTAAAGCAGGTGAATAATGGGAAGCAACCTGAAAATTCAGTTAACAGAACAGAAATGCAACAGGGTGAATCTTCCCAGAACAAAACAGATAATACTAATACTTTGGAGAAAGTTGTTCCTATACATGAACATGTTTCAAATTCTATAAGGAGTGAAGAAGAACCTGAAAAGAATGTTAAACAAACTAATGCTTTTAGTTTAACAAAGGATTTGGAGAAGGTCAAAATTCAGGTACCTCTTTTAGAATTAACCAAAACACCAATCAACAAGAAATAAATCTTAGAATTTATTAATCTCACACATAATGAAGATATAAGTGACACTGTGAATTTACAGGAAGAGAAGCCAGTGGTCACCTTTGGCCCTCATGTAGAAGAAGTAGATTCTTCTGTTCCTCCATTTTATATTTCCTTGTTGGTTCATGATTTTATTCTCCATAACTGTATGCTAGATTCAAGATCTTCCTAATCTTATCCCATTGTCTAACATGAAGGAATTGAATCTGCAAATCACTAGGCCTTACATGGATTTGTATTAATTCGACTCCAAGAAGGTAAAATGTGTCGGGGTAATTAAATATATGGTAGTTTCTTTGGCACAGATTGCAACAAAGAGCATTGTTATGGATGTAGTTGTTGCTGACATTCTAGCCAGGTTTGGGATGCTTCTGTCAAGATATTGGGGAGAAAAGTTGGGAGGTGTTCTCAAGCTGGATTTTACTTATGCTATCATTCATGTCTTTAATAGGGGATAAAGGAGATTGTACATAGAAACAAGGTTTTTAAGAACCACTACAAAAAAGGATGATGGTAACTCCCCTATTTATAGTCAGGAAAAGGAAGATCTTTCATGTTTCATGCCGCATGAAGATGTAGAATTTGCTGAAGACACAAGGAAGCAACTCTCTTCAGCAGTTGTAAATAATGAGCTACAATCAAGAAATATTTAGAAACACTATTTTGATGGTGTTGATTCCAAGGAAGACACGAGAGTTGGATTCTTATTAATATCACTAGAAGGTAACCTCTTGCCTTTTTATTTCAAATTAGAGTTTGATTCAACGAACAATGTTGTTGAGTATGAGGCCTTGATCATTAGCCTTCAAACTACAAAGCAAATGAGAATTCAATGTATTTCAATTTTTGGTGATTCTGAGTTGATTATAAGACATATCAAAAATCATTTTCAAACTAAACATCCAAGATTGAGATCATATAGAAATGAAGTTTGGGACATGATCGAGAATTATTTTTAAGCCTTCAATATTCAATTTATTCCAACTGATGAGAATAGATTGGTTGATTCATTAGCAGTTGCAGCCATCACCTTCAAGCCTCCATTTAATCCAAAGCTAAGGTATGAGATAGAGATTAGACATTGGCCTTCTATCCCAGATAATATAAAACATTGGCAGGTGTTTGAAGATGATGAACAGATAAATCAATTTTTGACAATGATTGGAAATTTTGAAAATGTTGAAATAGATTATGATGAAGAACAAATAGAGCAGAAAACAGAGGTAAGACATTTCAAATAGTCAATAGCTAATCATAATATTATTCAATTGAAAGATAATGTATTGCCTAAAGTTTGGTTCCTATTGAGAGGCTTTTTTATTCAAATGGTGTGGTTGTTGATTCAAAGAAAACTCACCAGGAGGAAGAATTGCAAGATTGTAATCGGGGAACTCAGCAGGAACCAAAAATGGTGAAGTTATTCAGAGGTGTTCCCAAAAATTATAAGGAAAGGTACATTGATCTCTTCAAGAAGTACATAGATGTATTTTCTTGGTCATATGAAGATCTGAAAACATATGATAAAGATATCATACAACGCAAGATCCCATTTAAATGAGTCAAGCCCCATAGACAGAAGCTCGAAAAAATTAATCCATTATTATTGAATCTGATTGAAAAATAAGTAAAGAAGTTACTCCAAGAAAAGATCATATTTCCCCTCAGATATTCTGATTGGGTTTCTAATCTGGTTCCTATGAGGAAGAAAAATGGAGAGATAACCTGAACAAAGCATCTCTGAAGGATAATTATCCTTTGCCCAAAATGGGTTATGTTTTACAAAAAGTGACAGGAGCTTATAGGATGTCCATGGTTGATGGATTATCTGGGTATAATCAGGTGGCAATTGACAAAGAAGATCAGAAAAAGAAAGCATTCACAACCCCATGGGGTACTTTCATGAATGCTAGAATTCCATTTGGGCTAATGAATTCAGGTGCAACCTTTCAAAGAGCCATGGACATAGCACTTGTTAGAGATAAGTATGCGGTTGTATATCTGGATGATATAACTGTTTTTTCAAGATCAAATGATGAACATTTAGAACATTTGCAATGAACTTTTGAAAAGTACAAGAAGTTTGGTTTGTCACTTAACCCCAAAAACTATTTATTTTCCTTGGAAGAAGGTAAACTATTGGGCCACATAGTTTCCAAACAAGGGGTAAAAATTGATCCAGCAAGGGTAGAAGAAATCCAGAAAATTCCTTTGCCAAAAAGCAAGAAGGATGTTCAGAAATTTTTGGGAAAGATAATTTTTCTAAGAAGATTTGTACCAAATTATGCAGAGATTGTTAGAAACATAACCGATATGTTGAAGAAAGAGGCATAAGTGAAATGGACTAAGGAAGCAAGATAATCATTTGCTAAAATAAAGGAGGCTCTCCAAGCAGCTCTTGTTCTTATTAGTCCTAGTTGTCAGAAGGCATTTCGAATATTTTCATTTGCTTCCCCCTCAACTATTGTTGTTGTGTTATTGTAGAAAAATGAAGAGAATATAGAACAACCAGTGGAATTCTTTAGCAAAGTTCTCAGAGATTCTGAGCTCAAATATAACATTCTTGAAAAGTAGGTATATGCATTAGTTAAAGCACTCAAAGCCTTCAGAAATTATGTATTACAATCTCAAATAACTGCATATGTCCCTAATGTTGTTATTAAGGATGTGCTGATTTAGAGTGATGTAGAAGGAAAAAGAGGAAAATGGATAGCAAAAATTCAGGAATATGATCTGGACATTAAACCTCCAAAACTAATCAAATGACAAGGTTTGGAAAAGATGTTAGCAGAAACAAATTTTCAAGCATTGGGAATCAATCTGTTAGCACCAGTGGATGAAGTTGTCAATGAAGAAGATAAAAATAAGCCCAAATCAAGTATGAATATTCTATACAAATATTTATGTTCAGATTGGTACAAAGATATTGTTCACTATTTGTATTTCTTCTCTTGTCCAACTACACTGAATATAACAAAGTACAGAGACCTCAAGCTTAAGTCTCAGCCATATGTCATAGTAGAAGCAAAACTGTACTGGAAAGATCTTACTGGTATCTTACTACTGTGTTTAATTGAAGGAGAGTCCATTGAAATTACCAAAGAGTACCATGAAAGTCTGTGTGGGAGTCATTATAGTTGGAAGGTTACAGCACATAAGATCCTCAAATCAGGTTTTGATTGGCCTACATTGTTTGTAGATGTATACAGACTGGTCAGAGGTTGTCAGAAATGCCAATTGTTTGCAGAAAAGAAGAGACTTGCTCCTTTACCTCTAATTCTAGTATTTATAGAAGAACCTTTCAAACAATGGGGACTGGACTTTATTGGAGAAATCAATCCACCATCAAGTGGACAGTTCAAATGGATTCTAACAACCACTGACTACTTCACAAAGTGGGTTGAAGCAATACCCACAAAGAAAGAAAATGACCAAGTGGTGTTGAAGTTCTTGGAGGAGAATACCTTCATTAGGTTCGGTTGTCCAGTCAAGATTGTGGCATATTTTGCTCAGGTATTCAATTTTGCTCGATTTATTGATTTCTGTAAAAAATATAATGTAGTTTTGTCTCATTCTACGGCCTACCATCCACAAGGGAATGAATTGGAAAAGTCATATAACAAAACATTGGTTAGAATCTTGAAGAAAACAATCACTAAAAATAAAAAAGATTGGGACTCCAAACTAAAGTTTTCCCTTTGGGCAGTTCCGATTACTACTAGAAGGTCCACTGGAAAATCACCTTTTGAGTTGGTATATGGAACGCAGGAATTGTTTCCTACATGATTTCTTTTATTCAAGAAGCTTAGGAAGAACCCAATGCTCTTCTTAGAAGAATGAATAAGGTAATTTAGTAAGTGAAAACAAAGACAAAGTTAGAGACAACTTGATTACTTATCAGACAAAGATGAAAACCATTTTTGATAGAAAGGCCAGATAAATTACCTTTCAAGCAGGAGACTTAGTATTGAGGTGGGATACTAGAAAGGAGGATAAGGGAAAGCATGGTAAATTTGACCCCCTCTGGTATGGACCATACAAAATCACTGAAGCAAGATCCAACAATACTTTTATTTTGGAGAATTTAGATGGAGAATCTCTGCAGTTGCCTATGAATGGGCAGTATTTGAAGCACTATTTTCAACACTAAAAACCAAGCATTCCACCATTGTAAATACCGGATTTCCCATTGTTCATATGTCACCAAATAAATATTTGACTCCATGCCCAAGGTGAAGGCACTAATCTATGGTTCTTAGTGCTTTCGTGGCAAAAAGCACTATGATCCACAGGTGGAGCCAAATTTTGTGGATCATTTACTATTTAATTTTAAAATATTTCATAGATTAAAAATATGATATATAATGTTTTGAAAAAAGAAAAATGAACCAAAAATTCCACATACCGAAAATGATTTATATGTTAAAGTATTAACATTATGTTTCGGAAGTTCTGTAAGGTCCGACCATTCTTTTAAAGGACGTGCAGAATTGAAAGGATGACAGGTCGGAGTTGGGAAGAAACCCATGGGCACAAACAACGCAGAAATTAACCTCCGGGGTGCCTCTGCAATTGATCATGATGTGAGTGCGTGGACTCAAATCAACGGCTCACGTTCACTGCGAAGGCACACCTCCGAGAGCTTGTCGTATGTAGGAGTGCCCCCGCAGTAATGTAGGTAGCCAGATACGTTAGCAAGCGAGCCAGCTCATTGTCCATGTCATGTCCCGTAGCTTTCTTGTCGAGCATTTTATTTTGTTCCCCCAAAATCATGCGCTTTATAAATGCGAGTCAAGCAGATTATTTTCTGGTTTCAATTTAAATCGTCCTAATCATCCTATTCAGCTTGCCCCTTGTTTTTGAGTCCGTTCAGTCATCATCCCAAGTGTAAACATGGCCAAGTCATCATTGTCTGGTTCTTCTAGTCACATTCCTCTCATGGATAGATAACAGGACGTAATGGACACTCATTGCACAGTAAAACATTTGCCTTTGTACCAACAAGTCATTATTAACCAACACAATTCACATGTCTTCGCATCTATGGTTAGGTCTAGAGTCTTGTCTACATGTGTCCAAGAAACCCATCTTGTCCCAAAATTCATACACTCGCTAGCATCAGCATTATACCCCAGTAAGTGTTTTGTAATGAACCACTTGGGAGAGAGTGCCTTCCAAGTTTCATCCCTGTTAATTCATCAAGCTTTCTGCTACCCAGAGTCTGAGTCATATGTTAGTTTTACTAAAGAGTCATTGACAACACATTATGAAAATATTGCAGATAAAAGATTACACACATATTTTATTCTTTTTGAAGCCAGAACAAGGGAGGTTTTCTAGAGATGAAAAGGT
This sequence comes from Pinus albicaulis, assembly GCA_034641835.2. Lineage (NCBI taxonomy): Eukaryota > Viridiplantae > Streptophyta > Pinopsida > Pinales > Pinaceae > Pinus > Pinus albicaulis. The sequence goes on from CM076579.1 coordinate 340,266,870, forward strand.
ATTCTCCTTGGAAATTTTTGATGCAGATGTCAAGCCTATGTTACAATTTCTATCAAAAATACTTGGAAAGGAAGATGCTTCTTAGATTGACAGGTCAATGCTTGGACTGTTTGCTTTGATGATGAAACCTGAAGTAGTGTTGGACATCCCATACTTTTGGCAAGAGAATATTAATTCTCAATTCATGATCTTGACTCTCACAGGTTCTTTCAAGTTTCCCTCAATTGTTACTTATTTTTTCATGTATCAAAATGTAGAAGAGTTTTTGAATTTGGGGTTAAACAATATGGATTAAAATAAGAAGAGGAATTCAGTAGTGTTTTGGAGTGACCTGATAAGGAATGAACCAAGTGATGGGGGGGTATTTGATTTTGCTGCTTACTACTTGCCAATTGCCTATAAAATTTTGAATGGGACTGCTCCCCCATGTTTTCTGCCTAGGCTCATGAATTCCTTCAACTCAGTAATTTTTGCAAATATGGAGATTGGTTTGTTTTTAAAGATTATTCAGAAATTAGATTGTATTGTGTTGGGGTTGAACCTTATAGATTGCCTACTTTTGTCCCCGTGAGAATTTTTGCCTTAGAATTTATTAGATAGAGTTTAAATGTGGAGCAGATTCACTTTGTGCCAATGAAGAAAGGAGATTTGTTTACATTACCTATGATTGTTTAACCTTTCGTAGTGAATATGAGGCAAGCTGCAAAAGAAGCAAGTCAAATTCTAGAAGACATGCATCTATTGCTAGGTGAAAAGTGGGCTTATGATCCACATCAAGTGATTTCCAAAAGAAGGGTTGAGAATGGTTACTTTTCTTTTACTCATGAGAGTAAGCTTGAAATTGAAAAACTGGCCAATAAGGGTTTTGCAGGTACTTGCAACACTAGTGTTGAAACTCCTATTATCTCTGAGAAGGTTAATAAAAGGGATAGAGAAAATAATGTTGATTTAGAGGAAGACGAACAAGGAGCTAAAAATAGAACTAAACTGAGTGAAGAAATGCCATATGCACAGCCAATTTTATCAATTCAATTGGGAGATATACAAAATACACCAACTTCACCATCCAGACATGAGGTTGTTCATGATCAGGTGCCATTAATTAAGCAGGTTTTTCCCAAATTCCTCAGAAGATCAGAGAAAATATGGAGGCTCAAGTTGAATCTCAAATCACCCATGATCAAACTAGATTATTAACTGCTATGGATTTAGAGAAAGATCGGCTGAAATTGCTTTTTCACACCCATCTAAAATGACAATAGGGTCACCAAGCAATTTCAAGATTGTTAATTTGGCTGTTGATGCTAGGAAAGCTCCCTTACCTGATAAAATCAATTTACATATGAAAATTGGTTTATTAATTGTTAATTATTTGACTAAAACCAGTGCAGTTGCAAGTAAAGCTGAGAAAATGTTGGGAAGGTAATCAAGTAGCTGAAGCTGGAGAAGGCTAATTCCAGAGCTCTCTCCACCCAAAATGAGGAATTAAAGAAGATAATTGTCAAGATTGGAGTAGACCCCAATAATAGGTCAGTTGTGCAGAAGTTGTTGCAGAGTGGAGAATCAAATATTAATGTGTTAAGAAAGAAGTTGAAGCTCCCCACTGGAGAACACCCAATGGAAGTTGAAGTGGCAGAAGTGGAATCTGAGAAGGAGAAATCATTACAACAAATTTTACAGAGGGGTGAAGAGATTTCCAGATTGAAAGAGACAGTAACTAAATTACAGGGGCAGATTGATTCACATGTCTACACAATAGTTTTGTCATCTGAAACTGATGACCCAACAACTAAACTATCACAATTAAGTATTGAGTTGAAGATGTCAGAGATTGATATGAAGAAATCCCAAAGTGATCTTGAGAAAACCATAAAAGTTATGCATGCTAAGGATAATGAAATTCTAATTTCAAAGGAAAATACATACAAATATAAAGCAGATTATCAATTAGCTTGTGAAGGAATCAAAAATCTTAGAGAGAAGGTAAAGGGGAATATGTCCCTAATTGAAGTTGAACATATTCTTTGGAATGTGATTATAGGAGTGATGAAAAAAAATATGGGAATCACTAGTTCTTATTTTAGAAGACAAGAGTATAATCATAGATCTTCAAGAGCTTGTATTAGCTGATAAAAAAAAAATGCATGACAGAGCTATATGGGCTAAGAAGTTAATATATTTTTTAAACTCCAAATCTGATCAAGAACCGGGTGAACATGAGATTAAAGATAGAACATTAGGTGTTATAGAAATTAACAAGGTGATAGTGAAGAATGCATACAGGAATTCATCAGAAAAGAAGTTGACAGAGATCAAGCAAGCAGTAGATAAGTTCAATACCATGTTTGATAAAAGAACTAGGGCAGGACTGCCATCTTGCTGGGACCTGCAAGGTAATTTATTGTCCTGGGAAACATATGAAACTTTGTTGGTGGACAGAAAAAGTAAAATTGACAATACTCATGAAAATACTACAGTTCTAAAAGGAACAACAATTGTCAATTTCCTACTTATATATTTTCGTTGTGATGGATGGTCAAGACTATGTTTCAGGAGAAGCCCACTTACACCAGGATCACTGCTTTTAGATTGGAACATAAGCTAGTTAATGCTCTGAAGAAAAATGTTGAACTCTGGAAAAAGTGCAGAAGATGGATGAAAAATCTTCATGAAGACACATCAGTAGCAAATGATACTCAGAAAGCCACATCAGCAGCGAAGGGAACCACATTAGCAGCAAAGGATACTTAGAAGACATCATAATCTTTCTATCTATTATTCTATTTTATTTTTATTCTTCTTATAAAACGAGGTTGTAATGTTACCCTCGATTGTAATGAAAGTAGTTGATAGAAGAAAGAAGTAGTTTAGGTAGTTTTAAGAAGTTTTGGGAGTTACAAACTACCTTTGAATGTATTTAAGAAAGACAAAAATGAAGAAGAAAGGTTTGGAGTTTTGAAACCTCTGGAAGACTATATCTTTGAACTTATTTCTCTGAAGAGTTAATGAAAGAAGTCTCAAGTTTCCTACAATTGTTGATGGTGGTTTGTTTTCCCTGTATCATCTTGTGTTATTTCTTCTAATGAACGAAGGGAAGTAATGAAGCTGCAGGTCTCTGAATTACATTTGTAAGAGTGAGTTAAATATCCTTAAATGTGCTCCTTCACTCCAACTCCTTTCTATTCATAAATTCTCTGAAACTTAAGTTAATAGATACTGTTTTTACAACATATTATCTTAAGCTTCCTTACAGTTCTTCTTATTAATTCATGTTTCAGAAATTAAAGGTATTGTGTAATCTTTTATTACTCCAAAGCATTAAAGGTTTTAAAAACAAATTTCCAAAGGAATCATAACAAAGAAGAAATGATAAATATTGTTTATAAAAAATACTGTTAAAATGTCTTAAGCACTGATTCCTTTCCACAACCAAGGGATTGTCTCTTAAGAACCAACAGGAAACATGAACCATTTTCTTAAATTACATGTAAATCCTCATCTCGCGGCTCCTGTTAGGCAATGGCCATCGAAAATTTTAAATGATGCATTATTACTTTGTCCTGGGGAATGTGCAAGACAATTTTGAAAAAGAAAAAAATAAATTGTGCATAGTATGTGTGTGAAAAAAGTGTTGTGGGTAATGGAGATGTACATAATAACTATGCAAAAGCAATAATGTGTGTGGTTGTACAAAATTAAGAATGTGCACGAAAGAGGAAGTGTTGTGTGGGACAAGGATATATGAAGTTTAGGGATGTGTCGAGTTAGAGTGTAAGAATTAAATATAAATTATATGACGTCTCGCTTGCAAAAATATTAACATGTCTAAAATTGATGGAACAAAGGGAATATGCAAAGCTAAAGTCTAATTTTTGACCTTAACATTTAAAATTTTCAATTTACATATGTTTGGTGGTGCGATGGGAAATTTTTCAGCAACTAACATACACAATTACCATCTAGAACACTACAAAACTCCCACGTGCAACATTAAATTTTGTGTTATCAAAGACATTCTCATCTCTCATTTTATGTTCACTGTGTCGTGCTCTCTTACTGTTAAGGAGTAAATCCTTATATACAATCCTGGGGCAGGACATGAACCTTTTTTCTAAATAACATATAAATCCCTATCTCGCATGTCCTGTTGGTACCAAGTCATTGGAAATGTTAAATGATGAATTATGAGTTCGTCTCGGGGAATGAATATTGTAGGGAAATTGTGTCAAAGGTTTCTCGCACAGCTAATGTCTTCCTTTTGAGCTTAATATTTAAAAGCATGCCTTTACATAAGTCACATGGCATGAACATGGACAATAACAATTGTGAAAAGCAATTATGCATAGTAAGTGTATGAAATAAGTGTTATGGGAAATTATCATGTGTGCAAGAAGGCGATGGAGATAAGATGTGTGTGGTGGTGTGGAAGTGTGAATGCATGCAAAAGACAAAGTGTTGTGTGGAACAAGGATGCACGGAGGCTATGGATGTGCGGAGTTAGTTGAATTATGTGCGGAGGTAAAGTATGTACGTAGGTAAAAGGGTAAGTATCATTTCACTAATACCCCAATATTGCAGAAGCATGAAGTCATGTAATTTTATATTTTAGTTTGATGCATGCAAGTTAAACATAGAATCGAAAATAGTAAAATCAATTTAAATTCACCAATTATTTAATTGGAGGAATTTATTAAATTTTTTATACTCCACTCAGAAAGAGTTTCAATGTTATTTATATAAAAAATTAAGCTTAAATTCAATAATAACACTCAATGTCTATAGGTCTATGTTATAATTATTCTTACTTTAAAAATCCTACTAACTCAAACTGTTGGAAGTAAGGTATGTGCGTAAAAAGGCATGTGCAAAGATCAGGCATGTGTAGAGGTAGAATGAAAAGTTTCAATGTTCTGTACAAGTTGCGATCAAATTCCAAATATTTAATTTATAATCGTGTTGACAAAGAGACCCAGGTATTTAGACTTGGGTGTAAATGTTAAATAATGAAGTTGTAATAAATAAATTAAGAACAAGCAATGGAGATGCTACAATTTAAACAAGGAGTGCATCTATGCATAGTCATTCAACAATTATGCATAAAACAACTTGAACATTAAACAATAAAATCTAGGTCCATTTTGTATTCATTAACACAATCAGGCACAACAAACAACAGAGTCACAGAAGAAACAACCAAAACCATATTTACAATCAATATTATACATTGAACATATATCTAAGACTGAAAACTCTTGTTGAATGTTTATATTTATATTGATCAACAACAAAACTTTAGATATAATATAAAAGTTGAAATAAGTGCTTGGAAAACTCAAGGTCAATTAATAAATTTTTCCACTATTATAGGAATGAGAGCCATACAACATTTCATACAAAACATTATGTCATAATTCTTCGCATCATTCATGGGCAGACTCAAAATGTACAAAATAGACTAGACTATACTACAACAGAGTAATCAAGGATGTCAAACATTTTTTATGTTGATAATGATATTTTCCATTGAAATTGTAAAGGTTCTAGTTATTAAGAATCGACGTAACAGGAATATAGTATCTAAGATATTTTATTTGTATTCTGTAAAGGATATTTGCAAAAGTTTTGTGAAGAATCGTTCAAGAATATCCCTTGGAAATGCACAATCTACCTTGCCATCCGCATCCTTGATTATACACTGCAAATTGTGTTCATAATAAAATAACATTTTTTCACCATAATTTGTGTAATAAAGCATGCTATCTATTGCACTCCATTGTTCTAATAAGTTTTTTATAGTCGTTGCAGAATGGTTTGTATGGCAAGCAAAACATGATAGTTGGTTTCAAGATTCCAGTAATCTACAATAGTTTGTTTGTGTTAAATTTTTGGTAGATAAAAGAATGTAAGAAAAAAGAAAAAAAGAGCAAGGGAAGCATCAAATAATTGCAAAACAAAAGAATAAAATAAAGCCTATAAAAATTTAATATGCAATTAGAGACTGGGCCTGCACATTCGTGTTTGTGATACTCTATAAATAAGATTTAAACTTATAAAAAGTCAACATCCAATTTTGAACTTGCTTGGACATTGTTTTTGAGAGAGTCTGTAAATAAGATTATGTCGATTTATCATTAAGTGATCTGAAATTATGTAGGAACACAAAAAATACAAATATAAACATAAACATAGAGATGGAGCAGAAATAAATCTTGATTTCATTAATATCAAAGAACTAAAAAATGCTTACAAGAAGAATGGAAATTAACTAGCTCGGGCGATGGTAGCTTATCTCTAAAAATAGATAAGGTGGCTACATGCCTCTGAAATGTGTTCTAATGAGGCTCAAGGGAATTTTTATGATTGAATGATAAAGGAAAACCCTAAACAACCAAAACCCTAATCCCAAAAGATGGAGCGCCAAGAGTTTTTGGGCCTCGTTGGGGTTATTTGGGCAGCCAACTTCCCGGGGTGGTAACTTGGTCATATGATCTTCGTTTAGTGTGTACGATACCTCATTGAAAATATCTCTCCTAGTACTACATAATTTGTCGTAGGCCCCTCTCTAAGGCTATGGGCTTGCTGCAGACCTCAAAAAAACGTTGTTTAGGGGGTCAAAACAGCTCCAGAAGTTCAGGACCCGAAAAAATGCTAAAAATAGTAAATGTTGCTATAATCAAGGAAAAAAATGAAATTGGCTAGAGGTGTATGTGGAATAGGAGGTTGGCCACAAATATCTACTTGTATCAGACCTCCCCCCTTAGGAAGAAATGGTCCCCATTGCGTGTAGAGCCTCCATGAGGTGAGGAAAGTTTTGTTGAGTCGAGTCCTTGGTGAGCCACTTGCCCTAGTGAAGGAGTTGGTCTGCTTTGACAACTCTATATAGTTGTATCTTCTATTGGCAAGTGTTCTTGGTATGTGTGTCCATGATCCTATTAGTTGTGGCTTGTTCCATGCAGCTTGGGTTGAGCTCTGTTGGTGTTAGATGCTCAACAATGTCAGATATGTCCAACAATGGGGGAAAATATGGCCGCATCTGGTACACATTGAATACTAGGTCTGGGCCAAGGAATGGTGGAATGTTGAGCTCAAAGGAATTGTCCCCTACAGCCTTGTTGATGGTGTATAGTCTGTATTAGAGTGGGTGAAGCTTGCAGTGGGGCCCAATGAAGCGCTTCTTCTGCAAATGTAGCCAAATTTTGTCGCCCACCTGGAACTTGTGTGGCACTCGATGTTGATCATGACGCTGGTTGTACTTAGCATTGAATTTTTCCAACATGTCATGGACCTATTGGAAAATGTGTTGAATGTGCTCAATGAATTTGTTAGCACTGTCAACTTTAGACTGGACATGAGCCGAATCTTCCTGAGTAGCTGCAAATGGTATGGCCACATCAGTGAGACATAGTGGTTGGAATCCCAACCCCAACTAAATGGGATTGTGTCCAATTGAGCTATAGAGAGTTATGTTGTATTTGTGTTGGACATAGGGGGGCTTTCATCCTGTTAGTCATCAGTATTTTTTACCTGTTGGTGATGACTAGTTCAACAGCCTAGTTTTCCAATAGCTGATCTTAAAATTTGTCAAATTTTCCATCTGGGAAAACACCCATAAAATTTTTTTGCTCTCCTTACTTTTCAGTTCGCCCATGACAAGTTGAAATCCCATTATCAAATCCTACCTAACCTCAACCATACTAAGTCTGCCTGTCAGCTCTAAAAGGACAATCTAAGTCTGTTCAAAAAAACCTCCCCTAAGTTAGGAAGTGGCGCTTTAAGGCATTTTACCCTTGGCAACCATCAAAAGGCCAAAAAACCTCCATCTGCTACAGACTAATCATAACAGACCTCCCACTCTGCTAATGAAGTTAGTCACAGCTCTAAGTCGTGCCACTTACACGCCCCTAAGTCTCAGCAATGCATAGACCATAAATCTCAAGCTGATTTTAGGTGTTTTATACTATTTATGGATTCTACAAGCACAGGAAACATGTCATCATCTCAGTAGAAAAATCTTGACTCCACATTAGAAGAACAACTGCTTCTCAATGTGAACATGAGCCTGAGATACATCTGCAGGGCAAAGAGTTATTCATCAAACTCTTGCAGCTTCATTCAGCATGAAAACACAGTAGAAGAAAGACAACACTATCAAACAAACTTGAAATTTGTCATGGCCAAGAACCTCCTTCATCTATAAGAAGAGGGTTAAGGTGCCTCCTTCATCTACAAGTAGAGGGCGATGGCCAATGTTGACTTGAAAAATTGCAAACTGACTGTAAGACAGGTTTGTTTTTAAACAGTGAAACAATAACTACAGGTTTCTAAGGGAAAGTGATGATCAAAAACAGGGCTAAGATAAAAAATGTTCAAATAAAGAGAAAGCAGAGTTTTTAGGTCTTATGTCCAAAGAAAGAGGATCAATTGAAGTTTCAGTTATCATCATCATGGCGCAACAAGAAGAGACTCCATTGATCAAAGCTATTGTAACAAAACATCTCTGCAGGGGTGCTAGTATGAATGGCTCAAGTCAATGCTGAGCAAGAAGACACTTCAATAAAAAGGACCTCTGTGTACTCTTATGTTTCTGTTGGGTTGTGGAATATAGTCTATAGTTTCTAGGCAAACATAGAGAAAAATCAGGCAAGTAGTATACAGCCCCAAGAATAAGCCATCTTGATATCATTTAAAAAGAGCCAGTGCAAGTCCCGGCATTGCAATCCACAATCCACATCAAAGACAAGTACATTCTTCAGATGCAGCAGGGTTGGTGATTTCAGAGCTCCATTAGGAGGAAAATGGCTAATAAAAGCCTTGGTGTCTGTGAGTAATTCTAGCTGCCATTTCACATCTCATATATTTGTCTCCTCAACACGAAGATATAAACAGGTGCTTTTCAAATATGCTTATAACAGCTGACACAAAAAATCTGGCTTATCTCCTCAAGAGGCATTACAAAACTATTGTTCATAATATGCAAAAGGGGTGCTTTGACATGTTGTCAGTTTTTGGAAAGCTTGAGACAAATATAGGTCTTCATTAGTTAAAGGTCAAGAGACACCATATTGGTATGTTTTGAGCAGAGAAAGTGTGTTGGAAGCAGCGCCCTCCTTGATCAACAGAAAATGGCAAAGTCTGAATAAATGTAGCAAATTTGTTAGCACCTACAGTTGGAGAAAAATTGATGAGGCACCTAGAGGTAGAAATTGTCAAAACAAGTTAAAAATATAAGCCTTCTCATTTCAAAAAAACAAAGCAGTGTTCAATGCTTTTCTTCGTATCTTGAGTGGATTTTCCATGTTAAAATGTCACCCAAAAATGATAACAAGTGGCAGAGGATGGTTTACAGTTCACTAGGTTATTTTCTAAAGTTGGAGCTTCTGTGCTAAATTATCACCAAAGGGACAATATTAGCAGAAAACACCTTTTCAAACCTATATGCATATGGTTTAAAAGCATGAAAACCCCCGCTGCCAACATCATTTTGAAATCCAAGTTTCAAAAGTGCACCAAAGGAATTATTGAAAAAAGCAAAAACTTGGAAAACCCTTACGAAAACCAACCAAAGAGTTTTATTTCATTGTGCAAAGTGACCGTTGGGTGTTTGCTGTTTCAAAGGAGTAAATCGAAGCGGAAAATTTCATTTTCAAAGTCCCCAAGCAAGAAATCGAACCTCCCTTACAGTCTTCAAATGGTGAATGAGGTTTTCAAGTCAAATTTCAGAGTTTCCAGGGCTGTTACACCGCGCGACACTCCTGTAGAAGCGCGCGGCGCTCCTGGGTCGAGTTTTTGCACTACGCAGCAAAGGCGCGCGGCACTCCTGTAGCCGCGGGTCACGGGCGCCCGACATCGACCCGACAGCCAATAAATTGCACGGCGTTCTTCCTCCTGAGAGTGCCGCGCGTATTTTCGGCCTCCAACACACCTCCAGATCGATCCTCAAGGTTGCTCAAGCCATTCAAAAGGTTGTCCACGATTTCTAGAGGTATTTATGAACCCCTTTGAGTTTTTCAAACGGTTGAAGTGATGAGAAGGGCTAGTCATTGCATGCAAAGATCACCGGTTTGAAAATGTGTGAAAACAAGTTTGGTTGTGATCGATTAAGCATCAAAGGCTTGTGAGTCTTATTTCTATAACAAGACCATCAAATAGTCCTCACTACCGTGGCAAATAGGCCGAAATCTGTCTGCCATAAAAACTTTGTTTTTAACTGTAAAAAGTCTGCCATGAACAGTTAAGAGGTGTATAGATCAGTTTAGTGCAAGGATGCAGTGGAGTATGAAGAAAACAGTGTATTTTTAGGGTGAAATTGATGATCAATTTAAATGCAAGAAACTCTGTCCCTGATTGAAACAGAGAACCTTGGATAGTGCATTATCACTTGTTGAGTTTGACTAAGTTTATATATCATCATATATCTGTTGAGCTGCATATGAGGGGTTAGTACTTTAAATCAAGGGGAGCTTCTCGACATTGACTTGCTACAGGTTTTTGATACCACAGTACACAAACATTTTAAAAAATAAAATACTCTGTCACCATATATGTAAAACTGTGTTTTTGCTGTGTGAATATCAGTTGTTTAAAACTGTGGTAAAGTGTTGATATGTTGATGAAGCGCCTACAGGGAAAAAGAATGTGTTGAGCTAAAAATTGTGTTTTCACCTTCCTCTTCAAAGAACAAGGGTGTTTTATTCCTCAAAATATCAAAGGGCAAGGTTACCCCTACCAACCACAGAAAAGATAGTTGTTCACTGTGTATTCTAATTGACTGTTTTTCTGTTCTTCAAAGTTCATTTGTCAAAGGTTGATATTCAGATGGTTGAAAAGGCGATTTTCTAGAAGTACAGGGATTCTATATTGAAAAGGAGCCTTGGTTGTTTGACAGATAAAACTCTTACAGGCTTTGTTGAAACTTTTTGAAGCATTTTAAAGATCTGTCACATTGGTTTTATAAAACAGTGAAATTGACTGTGTATGCACTAACGGTGACTGTATATGGTGTGAGCTTTGTTGATTGATTGGACTACTAGACAAGGGCAGGATTGTGAAGTTGAAAAGTTTACCTTGGTCAAAGATATAAAAATAGGTTGTTGACCTCCAAACATCACAGAGCAGGGTGGCTTTGTCACTATACACAGCAAATTCAATTGACAGCCTATCTTCATCTCACTGTGTTTTTTCTTCTTAAAGGTTTGCTGGCTGAAATACATATCAAAGGTTGAGAAAGCTACATTTTAAAGGAGCAGAGGTTTTGTATTGAGAGGGATATTGTGCACAAACATCCAAAGACATTGTTTCCTTATCAAAACAGTGGGTTGACAAATTTTAGCTTAAAGAAGGCATTTTAAAGACAGTGAGGCAGTTTGGTGCTTCAAGAACATATTTAGCCCAAAATGCCGCCCAGGCAAGACAGCAGAAGCGGTTTACACAAGAGATATGAGCCAATTTCTACTGAGGAGGTCAATGCACATCCATCCATCCTTTTCAATTTTCATGAGGTAGGTTGTTTGGATTTCTGCTAGAGAGTACAGGAGGTCAAAAGTTTCTCGCCCTTGACACACCTATGCGCCTTGAGGTTCCAAAGCAAACATTTCCAGGTAGCAGGCCTTGATTTCAAGTTTTCCCCGAGGTATGTATCCAAGGCAACTAAAATCCCATACATTGGCGAAAAATGGGTCAAGCAAGCCTATCTAGACTTGGATGACTACAAGCCTTTCATCAAGCCCGAGCACAGAGAAACATGCACTGCTATTTTTCCTTTCTCTCATCTTCTTGCTAGCTATGCTCCTCTTATGAAGATCATAATGAAGTATTTTACTTGTGAAGGGAGATTTACCCGAGTTTATGCCTACCATGTCCGACTATTGATGCATTTCACTAGAACTAGGCAGCTCAATCTCCCTTACTTTTTTTGCAAGAGCATCGAGAAAATGGCATCCTTAGTCTAGAAGAAGCCTCCATCTCAGCAAATAGCTTCTCTCTTCCATCATTCTCTGATCAAAATCATCATTCTTCATCAGCTGGAGAAGAAAGGGGTTTCTTGGGATGTTTTTATCAGTCACCCGGATTTCTCCACTGTTCCCCCGATCCATATATCTCCCACCCCGCCTATTCATCACCATTTACCTTTATCCAGCAGGCCTACTCCTAGAAGGCTCAGGATCACCACAGAACAGTCAGGACAGCAAGAAGAGGAGGGGCATGAATAGGTAGAAAAAGAGGAGGACAAGCATGAAGGAAGTGATGAAGGAAAACAACTTGATAGTGATGGAGGTGAGCAGTAGCTTGAGCCACTAAGTGAGCATGGAGTTGAAGCACAGAAACAGCTTGATTTTGATGGTCAGGGGCAGCAGGTTGAACCACAAATTGAACAAGGGATTGAGGTAGAACAGCAGCTTGATAGTGATGAACAGGGACAGCAGTTTGAGCAGCATGATGAAGGTGAGCAGTAGCAGCCTCCTTATAACATACAACAGTCCTCTCATGATACATTACAGCCTCCTCCAGTTGCACAGCAGCTTCAAGAGGAAAGGCTTTTTCCGGAAGGTGATAAACAAAGTGACAAGGGCAAAGCCATCATGCTTTCCTCTCCCGAGAAGACTAAGCCCAAGACAGAAAAGAAGAAAATGCTCAAGGTGGTTACTCCAAAAGTAACAGGAGCTATCCGGAGTAAAAGAAGATCGCCCAAGAAACCTCTCACTAGCATGCCAAGAAGGAAGAGTGCAAGATTAGCCTTCAAGGGCAAAGGGAAAGGAAAGATAGGAGAAAGTCAAGAACATGGAGGTGCATTGGCTATCATCCCAATCCAAAGTGATGACAGCGATAATGAAGCCCGCATTCTGGAAAACCTTCTAATCCATCGAGAGGGCCAAATTGAAGCATTAGAGAAGGACCTTCATCGGGCAAAGAACTTCAATCATTTCTTGGAGATCCAAAATAGACAAATGAGTGTCCATATGGTAGTTTATGAAACACGAGCAATTAAAGACAAGAATGAGGCTGCCAAAGCACAAGCAAGAATAGAGGAGCTTGTAGGTGATTTTGATGAGGGTGAAGAAGAATACCAGCCTAGGCGGAAGAGGCCTAGAACCATAGGGCTTAAAAGAGCCCTGGAAAAGCAAAAGGAAGAAGAACAAGGCCATCTTCAATCCACTCCCCTCACTGCACTACTTGCGCGAGAAATTGAAAGCAATAAGGAGGCATGGCTAGAGAGAGCCAATAAAAATTTGGAGATGAAGCTTGAGAAGGCAAACAGAGACTTGGAGCTGCAAAGGAAGATGACACAACACTATCAAAAGCTAAATCAGTTTTCCCGGCGCAAGCTAAAAGCCACTCAAGAGAAACTAAAGGAAGCAAAGGGGAAGCGCCCGACACGGAAAGAGAGGAAAGGCACATCAGCACTTGAAATTTTGGCTTCAGTTTTGGAGCATGTTGCCAAGGACCCTTGAGGGTCATGCATACCAATTTTGGGCCCATTTTGACAACTTTTGGTTTTTTGGCATTTTTGAGTTTTTGATAAAAAACTCATAAATTCGCCATTTCATTTTGAGGATTCATCAAAGGAGGAGAATGGTATCATTGGATGCCATAATTTCATGATCATGCCCTCAGCGATTTTCAGAACATTTGGAGATCATTTTTCCCCTCAAAACGGCGAAAAAGGCTCTCTTTTTGCACACTCTGCCCGGTCTATCAGCAGACTGTAATTTTCTGGCTTTTTACACACAGGTGCAGATTTGGAGGACTTATGGGCATCAGATTGGGGAAATTTCAGTTGCACCGGAAAGTAGACACTTAGATCTTTCCAACGAGCTATCATGAGTCTCGTTTCGACACCGGGAAGGCTGCCAAATGTTTCCGGCAAGTCAGGGGACCTTTTGCTGATGAAAATTTGAAGTATTTTTGTAATTTTTGAACCTCTAAAATCTGCTTTTTCCAAATGTGCGTTTAGCTATTTTTGCACATGAAAAATTATGCAAAGTCAATTAAATTCCCTTTTTTAGAATTTTTTATATATTTTATGAGATTTTTTGTGCCTTGGGCTTTGCAAAGCCTCAAGGACAAGTTTAGATATTTTGATTAGGCCAATGAGGATGCAAGTTGAACCATGAGGTTTTCCTCACTTGAGCCTATTTATTCCACCAGCTCTCATTTGTAAACAAGGCTGAACTTGAGAAGAGAAGCAATATATGGTCATATAAGCTTTGGAAGAAACACTTGTCTTATGCTTTTGGATTGCCTCTTGGATGCTCTTGGATGAATGAAGAAGGATTGTTGTTGGATTCCATGACTTGGTAGAATGGTATAGTGTCTCTTGCTTTGTTGTTGTCTTCTAGTTTTCATTCATGAATATATCTTTCTTTCTTGCTATAGATCAGTAGAGAACAAATTTGAGATATGCCCATGGAGGCACCTAAAATTTCTTGTTTCTTCATAGCTTCTTTGTTTTCTTCTTCCTCAGTAACATTAAAGAATTATTGACTGCTCTTTAATACTTAGGATATTGTTACTTGTTTCATTCATAGTTCTATGCATGCTAAGTATGACTTACGGTACGCCCTGCTTACCTATGGCTAGCTATAGTTCCATCCATGAAATTTCTCTTTGACTGATTAGATTATCATTTTGTTTGAACCAAGGAGGCCTAGTTTCGATCTAGCCCTTTGCCTAAAACTATGCAAATATTGTTGTTTAAAGTGCTCAATAAGTTGAAGTGCTGTGTTTAGGCGTTCCGACATAGTAAGTTAAGTCGTTTGTCTTTCTTAAGTGTTTTCCCCAAAGTCTGATAGCCATTTCCCAAAGTTAGAGGGTCTTATACTTTTATGCATGGCTTGAATGTTTATTTCTATGTATTGATTAGCTTATAGTTACATTTTGCATGATTAATGGTTTGCCCTACCATGTTTATGTTATCTATTGAACTAGTTATGCTTGAAACTCTTTGTTGTTCACAAACTTGATGTCCATTTACTCCATTTTGCCCAAAGATCCTTTCTACCTTGAAATCAAATCGGCCCTTCAACAGCCTTGTATCACCGTCTTATAGCTTTCTTGACCTTTTCGACCCCATAGCCCAGTTGATCTGACATTTTTTTACCTATCTTATATCTTTGATCAGTTTCATCCCTCACAACTTAAAAAACCAAAACCAAAAAACATACTCCATAACTATCCTAAAATCAGAACACGATAAACAAACACATAGATATCCCTTACACATATAGAGAGAGCCCTCTCTGAGTCCAGGAAGGCTAGGTCCTTGGGCTCCAAAGCTTGGTTTGATGTTACACTGTCATTTGGCTTGCCAATCAGCCAAATCACGGGACCCTAACATAATGGCGATCACGGTGGGACTCTGAGTAATAAACAAACTTGGTTTCCCTAGACATTCTAGCAGCCTTAAGAATACTATCTGATTGACTTATCCCACCGCTCACTAACATAATGGCGATCACGGTGGGACCTTCTGAGTTAGTGACAATCTAAGTACTCCTTAGTAACTCTCGAAGTCTCATTCAAACTTAGAAAACTTAAGTGTTGTCCGAAGAGTAGAAAATAGCTCCTTCACCATCTTAGCAAAATGATGAGTCAGTTATAGGAAACTCTTCCAAACCTTAGAAATACATAAAACTTATAAAACCCCAAAAAAAACTCCCTTAGATTGGTTTTTGTCAGTACTGGTGGTGGACCATACACATATACCTCAAAAAAACTAAAAATCCACCTGGCGACTCCACTAAATTCCAGTAGGCCTTACTACTTCACTAAACTCTAGGCTACTATCCGACTGAGCCACCTCATCGCCACACTAACATAATGGCGATCACGGTGGGACTCTGAGTAATAAACAAACTTAGTTCCCCTAATCTTTAGAGACTTTTAAGAATACTATCTGACTGACTTATCCCACCGCTCACTAACATAATGGCGATCACGGTGGGACCTATTGAGTACATGACTGTCTAGCAAACTCTTATAGACTTTTTAGTCCTTCAACATTTAACTTAGACCATCAGCCTTTAGAATCATTTAGAGTAAACTCTCTGTTTCACCATCTTAGCAAAGTGATGAATCAGGTTTATAACACTCTTACATACTAGGCTGCACATAAAACTCAGAAAAAACCACAAAAACTCCCTTAGATTGGTTTTTGACAGTATTGGTGGTGGACCATACACATATACCTCAAAACAACTAAAAATCCACCTGGCGACTCCACTAGCCTCCAGTAGGCCTTACTACCTTGCTAAATTTTAGAATTCCATCCGATTTAGCCACCTCATCGCCACCCTAACATAATGGCGATCACGGTGGGACTCTGAGTGATTAAAAAACTTAGTTTCCCTCATCTTTAGAGAATTTTTGAGATTACTAGCTGATTGACTTATCCCACCGCTCACTAACATAATGGCGATCACGGTGGGACCTACTGAGTACATGACAGTCTAGCGAACTCTTATAGACTCTTTAGTCCTTCAGTCCTAAACTCAGACCATCAGCCTTTAGAATCATTTAGTGTAAACTCTCTGTTTCACCATCTTAGCAAAGTGATGAATCAGGTTTATAACACTCTTACATCCTAGGCTGCACATAAAACTCAGAAAAAACCACAAAACACTCCCTTAGATTGGTTTTTGTCAATATTGGTGGTGGACCATACACACATATCTCAAAACAACCAAGTTCCACCTGGCGACTCCACTAGCCTCCAGTAGGCCTTACTATTTTATCGAACTCTAGATTACCATCCAATTGATCTATCCCATCGCTCACTAACATAGCGGGAGATGGTGGGACACTGAGTACATGACAGTCTAGCAAAATCTTATAGACTCTTTGGTCCTTTAGATATCTAAACAGACCAATAGTCCACAGACTCACTTAGAGTAAACTCTTGTTGTTATCACCGCCCTAGCAAAGTGTTGAAACAAGTTTAGAATACTTTAAACCATAGGCTGCACATAAAACTCAGAAAATCCAAAACATTCCCAGATTAGTTACTGGTGGTGGACCATAGCTATCTTCACAAAAAAACCAAGTTCCACCTGGCGACTCCACTAGTCTATCCCTTTTATTTTGACCATCCTTCACCTTAGTAGAAGTTTAGAGAGACCACCCATCCAAAACATTCGTCAATACCATCCTCTCTAAACTCTAGATCCAAAATCTGGCTTCACGAAGAATCAACACCAGATCCCATCCAGACCCAAATCCCCCTATCATAGTAGATGACCCAGAGAAGATTATGTGGCAAGCTTCTGAAACTGACCATCTAGCTACTGGTAGATCCATCCGTAAAACAAGATCAGTACCTGAACATCTCACTATCCTACCAGATTCACCTTTTGAATTAGAGTCATCGAAAACTCTTTTCAGAAGCAAGTCTCATAATAAGATAAAATTTGATGATCTTGAACCCCTAGACCAACCACAGAGTCATAGTAGAGAAGCCTCACCTTCCACCCCCCCCCCCCCGACTTTCAGCTTCTCCATCACTTTGGCTCCTACCATCCTAGATCTGCTCAAAACCAGATCACTAGTCCAAGTTCATCCGCCATACCTGTCCAAACCGCAACTGTTCAAACCACCTCAGCTCATCCCACTAGTCCTCATCTTGTACATCATCCATTAGCTCCCGTCATGGCAGCCTGGTACGCACCGTTGGTGTTGCCACTACCTTTGGCTCCTCTCCCAAATAAATATCAAGACAAAATTCCACACTTTATCGGAGAAGACACCACCACACCTCAACAGCATATAAGTAGGATTAGTGATGCTTTTGAATACCTGGAGGTACAAGACGAGACCGTCA
The DNA here is from genome assembly GCA_034641835.2 of Pinus albicaulis. NCBI lineage: Eukaryota > Viridiplantae > Streptophyta > Pinopsida > Pinales > Pinaceae > Pinus > Pinus albicaulis. Next base: position 340,284,682 of record CM076579.1, read on the forward strand.
GAATGATAATATTCGCCCAAAGCCTTGGGGGTGAACCCAAAACATGGTTCAAAAGCTTGCCTCCAAACAGTATCCACAACATCCTAGAACTATGTCAAACCTTCAAAAACAGGTGGGAAGTCCGGAAGAACCCTATTCAAATCCTATCAGAATATAACAACCTAAAACGAGAAAATGGGGAAAGTGTCCAGGCTTACTGCACTAGGTTCAATAGTGTGTATAACTCCCTCCCACCTCATTTCAAACCCCCACTTGGTTTAGCCTTGGAAAAATTCCCCGAGGGTTTTGATCCAGACATGACATATCATCTGAGAGACAAAGATCCCCCTACCTTAGAAGAAATTCAACAAATAGCCATAAAAGCAGATGCCAACTTAGCAGAAAAAAGGGCTAGGACTAGATCAGAAAGAAAGGTCACATACAAAGATGAGGTCTCCACTTCATCTCCTTCCCTAGATCCTAGAATAGATGACTTAGTCAAAACCATGGCCAAAATGTGGGAAAGGATAAATGAAAGGGCCCCTGTTAGGGACAACCAGCGAAACCCTCCAAACAGAAACCGAAACCAAAATTTTAGGAGGGAGCAGCCTCAAAACAGACCAAGGGAAAATGACCAACAAATTAGGCCACCATTTAATGAAAATTATGTGGAAGAAGAAGATAGGGATACATAACCCATTGATGAAAGTCATTTGAACCTTATAGGGTCTAATAATGAGAGCGAGGTGTACCTCACAGAAGAAGAACAGGCGTTCTTTTCTCCTAATCAGGATGAGGCCAACTATGAATATCCCGGTGACCCTGCCATAGATTTTCAGAATGCCATAATAGAATCTCACCGGCAGTATGACCTTAGAAGCAAAAGAAATCAAGATAGTTCCAAGAAAGGTAACTCAGATACTGCTAAAACCCCTGATACCATCCTTAGGAAAGCAGTAAACAGTAACAAAATCGTGGTCGAGAAGAATGACCAAAACAAAACTAAAGTTACCCAAACTAGTCCTGACTCAGATACTCCTAGTACTTCCACAAAATTTCCCGAAGCAACTGTGGTAAACAAAATCCCGAAACAAAGCCAAAAAACTCAGAACATATAGAAGGTCGTGGCCGAAAAAGCTGAAACAAACATGTCCAAACTTCAGCTGCCTTTTAGCTTTGAGGGCGAAATCGCCAAGATCAAGATCACCATGCCTCTTACCGAACTCATCGCCCAAAGCTATTATAAATCCCAAGTGTTAAAGGTCCTAAATCTAGGGAATGATGCGAACACTGTTAATCTAGCTGATGACACTCCTGAAGTGTTTTTTGGTCCGAAAATAGAGGGAAAATTCCAAGAGGGAACTACTCTTCCATTTTACATTAGCCTAAACATCCATGACCAAACCCTCCACAATGCCATGCTAGACTCCGGCGCCTCACATAATCTTATGCAGAAGGTAGTAATGGAAAGACTAGGCCTGGAAATCACAAGACCATACAAAGACTTGTATTCATTTGATTCGAGTAAAGTCAAATGCCTATGTTTGATCAAAGACCTTTGTTTTAGTCTGGCCCAAATACCTGCGAAACATCTAATCATGGACATAGTAGTGGCAGAAATCCCTCCCAAGTACGGGATGCTTCTATCTAGATCTTGGGGAGCCAAACTCCAAGGGAATATTCAACTGGACATGTCATACACCACCATTCCTATGTTTGACCAAACAAGAATACTCTACCGAGAGTCACACATGAAATACATGATTAGTAGTCAAGAGAGGCCAGACAACATTCCAATGTATTCCTTACATTCCGACCTGAACTCTTTTATTCTGCATATTGATGAAGACATGGAGGAAAATTTAGAAGAAACTGAAACAAACTCAGACTCACCACATCAGCTGCCCCTAGTTCTCTATGATGAACTAGATACTCAAAACTACCATGATCATAAACAGTTATGTCTTGAGGGAGGTAAGTATGCTCCTTCTGAAATAGGAATAGAGCAAGAAGCGCAAACCCTTATGTACTATCAAGCAAATTGCTCGAACCTCGGTCAAACATCAGCGGTAGCCTTCGGAAACTTCTTTAGGGTAAAGGCTTTAGAAGACCTACATATCACAAATCTGTTTGGAACTCAGGAGCAGGGAAGTTTAATGTTTCTACCATACCTCAAAGATTTACCACAACATAACTCTTCTACTGCAAATGAAGCTTTGACTGTAGCCTTAACATCCCAAATTCCGGAAAAAATACCTGATAAACTTCTTATGAGAAAATATGATAGCTGCAGTCCAAACATACCTGAGTTACTTGAATTAGCTCATATTCTGTCTTTTCACCAAAGATTTAGAAATGCTAGAATTAGCAATCTCATACAGAATACCATTTCATACAAGGAAAACAGAGGAAAATACTGTGCCACTACCTTTCCCTCAAAGAATAACTTTGACAAGAGAAAACATAACAATCTGAACCAAACTGTAATAATTAGGGATAAAACAGCTGGTCATAGGGTCTGTTTCGATTTTAGAAATACTACTGCATGTCCCTATAACATAAATTCTGTTTTTTCTACCCAAGACCATGATATAACAATTAAAAGTGCTTTTAATCATGTGTTTTCGCAAGATGATATTTCAGGTTATGATCAAAAGATTCCCTTGCAAAGTAGACAGCTTAAATATTTTTTTCAATTTGTGGGAGGTAGATCTAGTTTCAGAATCAAAATTGCAAAACCACCGGATATCGGAAATCTGTTCATGAAAGCCATGTTCCCAGTTCTCAATTTCTGCATTTTTTTATACCTTGATGATGTCATTATCTATTTCAAGAATGACCAAGAGTACATGCATTACTTAAAGAAGATGTACAGTAAGGAAAGGAGTGGAAATCAGATATTCAAATAGGTACAGCGGGAAGATACTGGTTTATTCAGAGATTCTTGCATGAATCCCTATGTCATGTTAGAGAGAGAAAACTTTCCAGATTTCTCTTTTTAAGAGTTGAGTGGGCCAAGGGTGAGAGGAGATCCTTACGAGGATAAGATGCTTAAATTTCATCATTTCCAAGATTTATGAGTTTGAAACACTTTCATTCATTGTATATACCACTGTTTGAAAAATAGATAAACAGAAAAGTAAAAAACATTAAAAAATAGAAAAGAGGGCGAGTGAAGATAGAACAAAAGCCCCATGTTTCAAAAAATAGTCTTTCAGAAAGCGCACAAGTCCAAATGCCGCTACTAGCACTTCAGTGTCTTGTTCGGCTATCTAGCCTAATCATAGCTGAGCATGTTTAAATTTATTTGTTGATAAGTTAGTGAGTGAAAAAGATGGTCAACATTGTGTAAGATTGACTTATCATAGAGAATAGATTAGGGAGAGATTCTGGTTCCACATGCCTAAAACAGAACCAAAGAGAGAAGCGAGGGATGAAAAACACATTGTACATCTTAGCCCCGCTTTTCTAGTTTTCCTTTTTGCAAAAGAATATTTGTGTGCAGTTTGTCCTGTCATGCCGCAAATACATGACAAATCAGATAGTTTAACCCTGATTTGATCATTTTGAATTTCATGTTTTAGATTAGAGAACAAAATCCTGTCAAACAGTTTAATCTTGACAGTTGATCTAGTTTAGGTAGAGTAATGAAGGAGTTCATCAGTTTAATCTGAACTCCCGGCAGATATAAGTGTAGAGTTAGATAGGTTCATTTTGCAAAAAGAAAAATATGCATTGTCAAAAGGCTGCTAGTTCAAATGCGCCAAAAAAGGAAGAAAAAATGTTAGGAAAGATAGTGGGATAGGTAGAAATATCATCGATGCTAATCATGCTGTCTCTTTCAGAAGTAGCATCAAAGAAAAGTGAAAATTTGCGCCAATGAGTAAGGCATTGGTCTTCATAAGCCACAGATCTGAAATTCTGGACACCTCCTGAAAAGGAGCTGCCCTCCCCAAATGGAGCCACTGTTAGTCATCAGTATTTTTTACCTGTTAGTGATGACTAGTTCAACAGCCTAGTTTTCCAATAGCTGATCTTAAAATTTGTCAAATTTGCTAGCTGGGAAAACACCCATAAAACTTTTTTGCTCTCCTTACTTTTCAGTTCGCCCATGACAAGTTGAAATCCCATTATCAAATCCTACCTAACCTTAGCCATACTAAGTCTGCCTGTCTGCTCTAAAAGGACAATCTAAGTTTGTTCAAAAAACCTCCCCTAAGTTAAGAAGTGGCGCTTTAAGGCATTTTACCCTTGGCAACCATCAAAAGGCCAAAAAAAAAAACCTCCATCTGCTACAGACCAATCATAACAGACCTCCCACTATGCTAATGAAGTTAGTCACAGCTCTAAGTCGCGCCACTTACACGCCCCTAAGTCTCAGCAATGCATAAACCGCAGTCTCAAGCTGATTATTAGGTGTTTTATACTGTTATGGATTTTACAAGTGCAGGAAACATGTCAGCCTCTCAGAAGAAAATTCTTGGCTCCACATGAGAAGACAGCTGCTTCTCAATGTGAACATGAGCCTAAGATGCAATTGTAGGACAAAGAGTTATTCATCAAACTCTTGCAGCTTCATTCAGCATGAAAACACAGTAGAAGAAAGACAACACTATCAAACAGACTTGTAAATTATCATGGCCAAGAACCTCCTTCATCTATAAGCAGAGGGTTAAGGCGCCTCCTTCATCTACAAGTAGAGGGCGATGGCCAATGTTGACTTGAAGAATTGCAAACTGACTGTAAGACAGGTTTGTTCTTAAACAGTGAAATAGTAACTACAGTTTTCTAAGGGAAGGTGATGATCAAAAATAGGGCTAAGATCAGAAATGTTCAAATCAAGAGAAAGCAGAGTTTCTAAGTCTTATGTCCTAAGAAAGAGGATCAATTGAAGTTTCAGGCATCATCACCATGGCACAACAAAAAGAGACTCCATTGATCAAAGCTATTGTAACAAAACATCTCTACAGGGGTGCTAGTATGAGTGGCTCAAATCAGTGCTAAGTAAGAAGACACTTCAGTGAAAATGACCTCTGTGTACTCTTATGTTTCTGTTGGGTTGTGAAATATAGTCTATGGTTTCTAGATAAACATAGAGAAAAATCAGGCAAGTAGTACACAACCCCCAGTCATAAGCCATCTTGATATCATTCAAAGCGCCAGTGCAAGTCCAGGTGTTCCAATCCACACTCCACCACAAAGACAAGTGTATTCTTTAGATGCAGCAGGGTTGGTGATTTCAGAGCTCCATTAGGAGGAAAATGGCTAATAAAAGCCTTGGTGTCTGTGAGTAATTCTAGCTGCCATTTCAAACCTCATATATTTGTCTCCTCAACACAAAGATATAAACAGGTGCTTTTCAAAAATGCTTATAACAGCTGACACAGAAAATCTGGCTTATCTCCTCAAGAGGCATTATAATTGAAACTATTGTTCATAATATGCAAAAGGGGTGCTTTGACATACTGTCAGTTTTTGGAAAGCTTGAGACAAATATAGGTTTTCATTAGTTAAAGGTCAAGAGACACCATATTGGTATGTTTTGAGCAGAGAAAGTGTGTTGGAAGCAGTGCCCTCCTTGATCAACAGAAAATGGCAAAGTCTGAATAAATGCAGCAAATTTGTTAGCACCTACAGTTGGAGAAAAATTGATGAGGCACCTAAAGGCAGAAATTGTCAAAACAAGTCAAAAAGATAAGTCTTCTCATTTCAAAAAAACAAAGCAGTGTTCAATGCTTTTCTTCGTATCTTGAGTGGATTTTCCGTGTTAAAATGTCACCCAAAACTGTTAACAAGTGGCAGAGGATTGTCTACAGTTCATTAGGTTATTTTCTAAAGTTGGAGCTTCTGTGCTAAATTATCACCAAAGGGACAATATTAGCAGAAAACACCTTTTCAAACCTATATGCATACGGTTTAAAATCATGAAAACCCCCGCTGCTAACATCATTTTGAAATCCAAGTTTCAAAAGTGCACCAAAGGCATTATTGAAAAAAGCAAAAACTTGGAAAACCCTTAAAAAAACCAACCAAAGAGTTTGATTTCATTGTGCAAAGTGACCGTTGGGTGTTTGCTGTTTCAAAGGAGTAAATCGAAGCGGCAAATTTCATTTTCAAAGTCCCCAAGCAAGAAATCGAACCTCCCTTACAGTCTTCAAATGGTGAATGAGGTTTTCAAGTCAAATTTCAGAGTTTCCAGGGCTGTTACACCACGCGGCACTCCTGTAGAAGCGCGCGGCACTCCTGGGTCGAGTTTTTGCACTACGCAACAAAGGCGCGCGACGCTCCTGTAGCCGCGTTTCACGGGTGTCCAACATCGACCCGACAGCCAATAAATTGCGTGGCGTTCTTCCTCCTGAGAGTGCCGCACATATTTTAGGCCTCCAACACACCTCCAGATCGATCCTCAAGGTTGCTCAAGCCATTCAAAAGGTTGTCCACGATTTCTAGAGGTATTTATGAACCCCTTTGAGTTTTTCAAACGGTTGAAGTGATGAGAAGGGATAGTCATTGCATGCAAAGATCACTGGTTTGAAAATGTGTGAAAACAAGTTTGGTTGTGATCGATTAAGCATAAAAGGCTTGTGAGTATTATTTCTATAACAAGACCATCAAATAGTCCTCACTACCGTGGAAAAATAGGTCGAAATCTGTCTGCCATAAAAAATTTGTTTTTAACTGTAAAAAGTCTGCCATGAACAGTTAAGAGGTGTATAGATCAGTTTAGTGCAAGGATGTAGTGGAGTACGAAGAAAACAGTGTATTGTCAGGGTGAAATTGATGATCAATTTAAATGCAAGAAACTCTGTCCCTGATTGAAACAGAGAACCTTGGATAGTGCATTATCACTTGTTGAGTTTGACTAAGTTTATATATCATCATGTATCTGTTGAGCTGCATATGAGGGGTTAGTACTTTAAATCAAGGGGAGCTTCTTGACATTGACTTGCTACAGGTTCTTGATAACACAGTACACAAACATTTTAAAAAAAACTCTGTCACCATATATGTAAAACCGTGTTTTTACTGTGTGAATATCAGTTGTTTAAAACTGTGGTAAAGCGTTGATACGCTGATGAAGCACCTACAAGGAAAAAGAATGTGTTGAGCTAAAAATTGTGTTTTCACCTTCCTCTTCAAAGAAAAAGGGTGTTTTATTCCTCAAAATATCAAAGGTCAAGGTTACCCCTACCAACCACAGAAAAGATAGTTGTTCACTGTGTATTCTAATTGACTGTTTTTCTGTTCTTCAAAGTTCATTTGTCAAAGGTTTATATTCAGATGGTTGAAAAGGAAATTTTCTAGAAGTACAGGGATTCTATATTGAAAAGGAGCCTTGGTTGTTTGACAGATAAAACTCTTACAGGCTTTGTTGAAACTTTTTGAAGCATTTTAAAGATCTGTCACATTGGTTTTATAAAACAGTGAAATTGACTGTGTATGCACTAACGGTGACTGTATATGGTGTGAGCTTTGTTGATTGATTGGCCTACTAGACAAGGGCAGGATTGTGAAGTTGAAAAGTTTACCTTGGTCAAAGATATAAAAATAGGCTGTTGACCTCCAAACATCACAGAGTAGGGTGGCTTTGTCACTATACACAACAAATTCAATTGACAGCCTATCTTCATCTCACTGTGTTTTTTCTTCTTAAAGGTTTGCTCGCTGAAATACATATCAAAGGTTGAGAAAGCTAAATTTTAAAGGAGCAGAGGTTTTGTATTGAGAGGGATATTGTGCACAAACATCCAAAGACATTGTTTCCTTATCAAACAGTGGGTTGACAGAGTTTAGCTTAAAGAAGGCATTTTAAAGACAGTGAGGCAGTTTGGTGCTTCAAGAACATATTTAGCCCAAAATGCCGCCCAGGCAAGACAGCAGAAGCGGTTTACACAAGAGATATGAGCCAATTTCTACTGAGGAGGTCAATGCACATCCATCCATCCTCTTCAATTTTCATGAGGTAGGTTGTTTGGATTTTTTCCAGAGAGTACAGGAGGTCAAAATTTTCTTGCCCTTGACACACCTATGCGCCTTGAGGTTCCAAAGCAAACATTTCCAGGTAGCAAGCCTTGATTTCAAGTTTTCCCCGAGGTCAGTATCTAAAGCCACCAAAATCTCATATCTTGGTGAGAAATGGTTCAAGCAGGCCTATCTAGACTTGGATGACTACAAGCCTTTCATCAAGCCCGAGCACAAAGATACATGCACTACTATTTTTCCTTTCTCTCATCTTCTTGCCAGCTATGCTCCTCTAATGAAGATCATAATGAAGTATTTTACTTGTGAAGGGAGATTTACCCGAGTTTATGCCTACCATGTCCGACTATTGATGCATTTCACTAGAACTAGGCAGCTAAATCTCCCTTACTTTTTGTGTAAGTGCATCGAGAAAATGGCATCCTTAGTCCAGAAGAAGCCTCCATCTCAGCAAATAGCTTCTCTCTTCCATCATTCTCTGATCAAAATCATCATTCTTCATCAGCTGGAGAAGAAAGGGGTTTATTGGGATGTTTTTATCAGTCACCTGGATTTCTCCACTGTTCCTCCGGTCCATATATCTCCCACCCTGCCTATTCATCGCCCTTTACCTTTATCCAACATGCCTACTCCTAGAAGGCTCAGGATCACCACAGGACAGTCAGGACAGCAAGAAGAGGAGGGGCATGAACAGGTAGAAAAAGAGGAGGACAGGCATGAACAGGTAGAAAAAGATGAAGGACAACAGCTTGATAGTTATGGAGGTGAGCAGCAGCTTGAGCCACTAAGTTAGCATGGAGTTGAAGCACAGCAGCAGCTTGATTTTGATGGTCAGGGGCAGTAGGTTGAACCACAAATTGAACAAGGGATTGAGGTAGAACAACAGCTTGATAATGATGAACAGGGACAACAATTTGAGTGGCATGGTGAAGGTGAGCAGTAGCAGCCTCCTTATAACATACAACAGTCCTCTCATGATACATTACAACCTCCTCAAGTTGCACAGCAGCTTGAAGAGGAAAGGCTTTTTCCGGAAGGTGATAAACAAAGTGACAAGGGCAAAGCCATCATGCTTTCCTCCCCCGAGAAGACTAAGCCCAAGATAGCAAAGAAGCAAATGCTCAAGGTGGTTACTCCAAAAGTAACAGGAGCTATCTGGAGTAAAAGAAGATCGCCCAAGAAACCTCTCACTAGCATGCCAAGAAGGAAGAGTGCAAGATTAGCCTTCAAGGGCAAAGGGAAAGGCAAGATAGGAGAAAGTCAAGAACATGGAGGTGCATTGGCTATCATCCCAATCCAAAGTGATGACAGCGATAATGAAGCCCGCATTTTGGAAAATCTTCTAATCCATCGAGAGGGCCAAATTGAAGCATTAGAGAAGGACCTTCATCGGGCAAAGAACTTCAATCATTTCTTGGAGATCCAAAATAGACAAATGAGTGTCCATATGGTAGTTTATGAAACACGGGAAATTAAATACAAGAATGAGGCTGCCAAAGCAGAAGCAAGAATAGAGGAGCTTGTAGGTGATTTTGATGAGGGTGAAGAAGAAGACCAGCCTAGGTGGAAGAGGCCTAGAACCATAGGGCTTAAAAGAGCCCTGGAAAAGCAAAAGGAAGAAGAACAAGCCCATCTTCAATCCACTACCCTCACTGCACTACTTGAGCGAGAAATTGAAAGCAATAAGGAGGCATGGCTAGAGAGAGCCAATAAACATTTGGAGATGAAGCTTGAGAAGGCAAACAGAGACTTGGAGCTGCAAAGGAAGATGACACAACACTATCAAAAGCTAAATCAGTTTGCCTGGCGCAAGCTAAAAGCCACTCAAGAGAAACTAAAGGAAGCAAAGGGGAAGCGCCCGGCACGGAAACAGAGGAAAGGCACATCAGCACTTGAAATTTTGGCTTCAGTTTCGGAGCGTGTTGCCAAGGACCCTTGAGGGTCATGCATACCAATTTTGGGCCCATTTTGACAACTTTTGGTTTTTTGGCATTTTTGAGTTTTTGATAAAAAACTCATAAATTCGCCATTTCATTTTGAGGATTCATCAAAGGAGGAGAATGGTATCATTGGATGCCATAATTTCATGAGCATGACCTCAGTGATTTTTAGAACATTTGGAGATCATTTTCCCCCTCAAAACGGCGAAAAAGGCTCTCTTTTTGCACACTCTGCCCGGTCTATCAGCAGACTGTAATTTTCTGGATTTTTAGACACAGGTGCAGATTTGGAAGACTTATGGGAATTAGATTGGGGAAATTTCAGTTGTGACAGAAAGTAGACACTCATAGCTTTCCAACGAGCTATCATGAGCCTTGTTTCGACACCGGGAAGGCTGCCAAATGTTTCCGGCAAGTCAGGGGACCTTTTGCTGATGAAAATTTGAAGTATTTTTGTAATTTTTGAACCTCTAAAATCTGCTTTTTCCAAATGTGCGTTTAGCTATTTTTTCACATGAAAAATTATGCAAAGTCAATTAAATTCCCTTTTTTAGCATTTTTTAGATATTTTATGAGATATTTTGTGCCTTGGGCTTTGCAAAGCCTCAAGGACAAGTTTAGATATTTTGATTAGGCCAATGAGGATGCAAGTTGAACCATGAGGTTTTCCTCACTTGAGCCTATTTATTTCACAAGCTCTCATTTGTAAACAAGGCTGAACTTGAGAAGAGAAGCAATATATGGTCATATAAGCTTTGGAAGAAATACTTGTCTTATGCTTTTGGATTGCCTCTTGGATGCTCTTGGATGAATGAAGAAGGATTGTTGTTGGATTCCATGACTTGGTAGAATGGTATAGTGTCTCTTGCTTTGTTGTTTTCTTCTAGTTTTCATTCATGAATACATCTTTCTTGCTTGCTATAGATCAGTAGAGAAAAAATTTGAGATATGCCCATGGAGGCACCTCAAATTTCTTGTTTCTTCATAGCTTCTTTGTTTTCTTCTTCCTAAGTAACATTAAAGAATTCTTGACTGCTCTTTAATAATTAGGATATTGTTACTTGTTTCATTCATAGTTCTATGGATGCTAAATATGACTTACGATACACCCTGCTTACCTATGGCTAGCTATAGTTCCATCCATGAAATTTCTCTTTGACTGATTAGATTATCATTTTGTTTGAACCAAGGAGGCCTAGTTTCGATCTAGCCCTTTGCCTAAAACTATGAAAATCTTGTTGTTTAAAGTGCCCAATAACTTGAAGTGCTGTGTTTAGGCGTTACGGCATAGTAAGTTAAGCCGTTTGTCTTTCTTAAGTGTTTTCCCCAAAGTCTGATAGCCATTTCCCAAAGTTAGAGGGTCTTATACTTCTATGCATGGCTTAAATGTTTATTTCTATGTATTGATTAGCTTATAGTTACATTTTGCATGATTAATGGTTTGCCCTACCATGTTTATGTTATCTATTGAACTAGTTATGCTTGAAACTCTTTGTTGTTCACAAAATTTATGTCCATTTACTCCATTTTGCCCAAAGATCCTTTCTACCTTGAAATCAAATCGGCCCTTCAACAGCCTTGTATCACCGTCTTATAGCTTTCTTGACCTTTTCGACCCCATAGTCCAGTTGATCTGACATCTTTTTACCTATCTTATATCTTTGATCAGTTTCATCCCTCACAACTTAAAAAACCAAAACCAAAAAACATACTCCATAACTAGCCTAAAATCAGAACACGATAAGCAAACACATAGATATCCCTTACACATATAGAGAGAGCCCTCTATGAGTCCAGGAAGACTAGGTCCTTGGGCTCCAAAGCTTGGTTTGATGTTACACTGTCATTTGGCTTGCCAATCAGCCAAATCATAGGACCCTAACACATCCCATGTGTGTGGATGCTTTGAGTTGTACATGTATAGAATGTGCATGATCATCCTTTTGACGACCTATGTTTGGCCATCAGTTTGGGGGTGGAAGGTCATGGAATTAGTGAGCTTGGTATCCAACATCGACCATAGGCTTGACCAAAATGTACTCAGGAACCTGTTGTCTTGATCTAAGATAATGGATTGTGGGATCCCAAAGTGTACCCATATTCGTTCAAAGAAGAGCTTAGCAGTGGCCTCCATTGTGATACTCTTCTTGCATGCTTCTAGAATGACCATCTTAAAGAATTTGTCGATGACCACAAAAATGCAATAGTTTCCACGGTTGGTATAAGGGAGGCTCAACATGTAATCCATGGAGATGGATTCCCAAGGCCAACTAGGAATAGGTAGAGGAGTATATAGGCCTTGCTTCTTGATTTCCAGTTTGGAAATGCCTCAAGAAGTGCATGATCTGATGTACTTCCAAAATTCATGTTAAAGGTTCAGCCAATAAAAATACTTCTACAACACTACCATTTATTTCTCTACTTTGAAATGTCCAGCGACCCGACTGTAGTGCACCTCCCAAATCATCTTCGTACGCTCGCTTGAAGGAACATAGAGGTGTCCCAGGTGGCATAATATTGTGCCCTGGAGGTGAAAATACAGATCTTGTTTGCCTGCCAAGAGCATATGATATGTGGTTCTGAGTTTTGGATCACTCTTTTAAAGATGCAGTCACCCCGAAGTCTCATGTTCACAAGAATCGAGCACAGTGGCCAGTTCCATGATTGGTGGTCAAATGAGACAGTCTACAACATTATTGGTGGTGTCCTTCTTGTACTTGATGTTCAAGTGGAACTATTGCATATATGTGGACCATTTTTTATGGCGACCATTCTGCAACTTTCCTTGTGTTTGTATGAACTTTAGGGGTCAGTGGTCTATGTGGATGACCGTTTCCTTCCCCAGAATGTAATGCTTCCATTGTTGGAAGGCCTGCACAATGGAATGAATCTCTTTGTCATAGGTGGGATACCTTCGGACTGTCTCTAAAAATGTAGCACTATGATATGCCACTGGATGCCCTGATGAGTAAGAACTACCCCGATAGAAAAGTCGGAGGCATTTGTCTCAATCTCAAATGGTTGTTCCAATTTTGGTAATGTGATCACTAATGGAGAGTAGGGGCGATGCTTCAACTTGAAAAATTCCTTCTGTTGGAATTCGGACCAGAAGAACTTTGCTTTTACTCTGCCCTTGGTGGCTTGACTCAAAGGCCAACCGATATGAGAGAAACCTAACACGAACCTGTGGTAGAAATTGGCAAGTCCCAAAAAGCTACATAGCTCTGTTAGAGTGGTTGTGGTTGGTCAATCTCGAATAACGTGTATCTTGGTTGGGTCCACATGCACACCCCGCTCATCAATTATGTACCCCAGATATTGAACTTGGGTCATACCAAAAGTGTATTTCTCTAAATTGGCACACAACTTGTGTTGTCGCGAGGTTTGTAGGACCTTTCGTATATGGTGTAGGTTCTCTTCTAGAATTTGGATGAAGATCTGGATGTCATCCAAATACACTACCACGAATGAGTTGGTGAAGGGCCACAAGATGTCTTCCATAAGCCTCATGAATTTTTTGGGGGAATTCGCCAACTAGAAAGGCATGACCATCCATTCAAAAATGCCATCCTTGGATTTGAAGGCAGTGTTCCACACATCAGAGGGTTCGATTGGCACTTGGTGATAACCAAACTTCAAATCAATCTTGATGAAATATTTTTTCCCCTTGAGATTTTCCAGAAGGTCATCAATTTGTGGGATTGGATACCTATTCTCGATAGTGATCTTATTTAGTGCTCGATATTCAATACAGAGTCTCCAATTGTTGTCTTTCTTCTGTACCAACACAATCGGGCTCCCACGAGGTGATGAACTTGGCTTGGTGTTCCCTTTTTGCAATAGTTCCTAAATCTGCCTCTTAATTTCATTATTCTCTAGAACAGAGTGTCAGTAGATTGGTCCATTTGGTATCAGTGTGTCTACCGTCATATCGATGGAGTGCTTGACCTGATAGTGTAGGGGTACCCTTATGGGTGAGGTGAAGATATCCATGTACTCCTCCACGACCTTGTCCATCTGCTACTATCATGTGGAGGAGCTCTGTCTGGAGGCTGTGGATGTGGCCATAGTCTTCTTCTTGCCCATAGGGGGGGTCATAAGGAAGATAAATTTCCTAGTCTTGGAAATAATCTTCCTACATTGCTTTGCAGAGATCAAAGAGATGTTGGTAGGCGGTATTACCTTTGGTATCATGTATAACTTATTTCCCAAAGAAATAATAATAGTTAGAGGCCTATAATCATGCAAAAAATGACGCTTCCACAAGTATGGTTGGTCTAATAATACATCACAAACTTCAAGAGTAGAAATATCTCACATTACCTCATCTGTGAAAGGCTTGATGTTGTAGGGAAGGTGACACTGTTGGCTGACGTTGAGATCTCATCCTTGGTGAAGCCACCCGATGGTATACAGATACAAGTGTGGTGTGGTCGATAGGCCCAACTGCTTCGAAACCTCTATTGATATGAGGTTATTTTGGCACTCGTTGTCGACAATGAACTGCAATGGAGAACTTTTCACCCACATTTGTGAGTGGAAGAGTCGCTCCCCCTCCTCTGAATCTTTGGGCTCAATCTTCAGTAATTTGCTTCCCTTTTTCCTTCCCCTTGTTGGGTTTTGACTTGCATTCGGAACATGCGTGTACTTTGGAAGCCTTCAACTCGGCCACTAGAGACTGCTTGGTTGGGCACTCACTTGTGTTGTGAGTGGGGCTCTTATGGAACTCACACCATTTTCCCATGTCCTTCTTTGTATTTGTGGTGTTTTTCTTTGCTTGCGGCTTCAGTGGGTTTTCCTGGGTCGCTCTGCCTTGGCTTTGTCCTTTTTTCTACGGTTTGGGGGCGCATTTCCCTGGATTCACATATCTGAAGTCTTGCTTCTTCTGTTTAAAATTTTTCTCAATCTTGGCAACGTAGCGGTATTCTGCACCAAGAGGGGAGATTTCCAGGAACTCCATTTCCTCCTTAATGTATTTATGCAAGCAACTACGGTACTTGAGCACCAAATATTTTTTTGAATCTTTGATACCCAACTTTGTGCGCGAGATATAGAAAATATTTGTCATCTCATGCACATCTTGGTCCCTTTTTTGTTGCAGTGTCGTCCATTGTATGTATTATTTCTCATAGCTCCCCACGAGGTAATATTGTTCCTTGATGGCATCTCGGAAAGAATTCCAAGTGGGTGCGGTTGAAAACAGTGAGGGTTCTTTCTCATCCCTCTGTTTATAGTAGGTTTCCCAATAGTCCTTGACATGGGGGGCGGTTATGACGAGTGGACAAGTATTATTTTCCCGATTGGAAAAGTCATGAACCGAAAAAGACCCTTCCAACAGAGATAACCATATATCTATGACGTATGCATATATCTAGGCTTCAAATATGGGAATTTAAAATTTGACTTGTACCTTAAAGTGAGTGGCGCCTCCAGAGTGGTTGTTTGATGAATATGCATCGCCTGTGGGTAGGCACTGCAGAATATGGGGAAAGTTATCCATCATCACGTTAATTTGTCACTTGAGGGTTTCTCGGCCAATATTTTGAAAGGATCTCCTACTCCCTTGTCTTTATTTTCTTCCCCCATGGGAGTTCGTCGGGGTTTGCGAGACTGGTCTTGCAAAGGTTCAACGAGTTCGAGCCCTAACTCCTTATACCATGACCTTGTTGAGGACATGTAAAGAAAAACAGAGAAATACCAGACTGCTCTGATACCACCGATCTGGTCTTATGTAGGAACGCAATAGAATATAGATATAAAAATAAACATAGAGATGAAGCAAAAATAAATCTTCATTTCATTAATATCAAAGAACTAAAAGATGCTTACAAGTAGAATGGAGATAAACTAGCTCGCGCGATGGTAGCTTATCTCTAAGAAGAGATGTGGTGGCTACATGCCTTTGAAATATGTTCCAAGGAGGCTCAAGGGCCTTTTTATTATTGAATAATAAAGGAAAACCCTAAACAAACAAAACCCTAACCCTAGGAGATGGAACGCCAAGAGTTTGTGGACCACGTTGGGGTTAGTTGGGCAACCAACTTCCCGGAGTCGTAACTTGGTCATATGATCTCCATTTGGTGTGTATGATACCTCGTTGGAAATATCTCTCCAATTACTATAGGAATTTCTGCAGGCTCGTTCCTTCAATTGTTGCAGACCTAAAAAAAACATCGTTTAGGGAGTAAAAATAGCGCCAAAAGTTCAGGACCAGAAAAAATGCTAAAAATAGTAGATGTTACTATACTCAAGTAAACATATGAAACTGACTGGATAGAAATTTAATTTGATGACAAAAACTTGATAGACATTTATGTATGCTATGTGATCCTTTTGGGCCACTTTGAACCATGTTTTTGAATAATAGCATGATTATCTTTTCGTTTGCTATATCTTTTTGTAGTTTAGTAAATTTTTGTCTATATTGTTAAGCCAAATGCACCTGTTAAAAATTGAAGTAAAAAATTCAATTAGTTGTAACATAGAGAGAATGAAAATATAAATATTATTTTAGCAACAAGCATAAAAAAAGGAATAATGGAAAAGATAAAAACAAATAATAACAAGACACAAACACTCTACAGAATACCATGGCACTGTCATTGTTTGTTTCATCATCTTTGACATATATTTCAAACTGACGATTGTTTTGTTGACATCATGTAACAAGTTTTTAAAAGTTGTCAGATGAATAATCTGTATTTTCTTCTAAAAGAAAAATAATTGTAATATTATGATCTAAAAATGGGTTGGATAACTTGTTATGCTTTTCAAGAACCTCCCACTCAGTTAAACAAATAAAAGAACTAGCTTATACTTGACTTTTGCGGAATTTTATACTTGAAACAGGTGTATGTTTTTTTAACTATTTAAGTGATTTAAGTCCATTTGTTTTTGCTGATATTAAATATGTGCAACATCCATATAATGCAGCAAATAAACATCAACACATAACAAAAAATTTAATATAGGAGTTCACCCGAATATCGTGGGTTACGTCTCCTTGAGCTCTTACCAACTGACTTGGCTCTTTGGGATTATGATGAAAATTTTATTTTACAAGTTAATAAATCAACTCCAATGGTTATTTGGGTTGTACCATTGGGTTTAGAATACCATCATACCCGTGTCATGGTTGTCATCACTCTAAAAACAGAACTAGGTTCCCTTAGACTCGATTCCTTCTGTCAGTTCCCTTAAGATTCCATGAGCTTCGAAGTGGCACTAACTCCTTCAGAATTATTATTTTGTCCCTAAAACTACACCTAATGTCTCCAGCACATATCATACCTCCAAAATGGACTGATCATTTGCTCAAAATGAGCACTGGCTCCCCAATCTAGGCCTCCATCCACTGATGGCCCTGGGCTGCCCAAAACTTCCTTGTGGCTTCTTGAGATCTATAATTCTTCAAATGACTCTGAAAATCCCTTCAATGGATTCAGAATGTCAAATATATTCATAATATACTATTCACTTGCATAAATTGGCCTCTGGATGCTCTAGTTTCGCCTCCAACACTCGGTGGCACCCCCTGGCTCTAGGGTCACTGAAAACTTCTTTGTGGGTTATCGACCTTAAGAAGTCCTCAAAAGCTTCTAAAAAATCCATCCATGGATTCATAATATCAAAATAGTTAGAATTGACTATTGGTTTGCTGAGAATGGACTCTGGCTGCTCTGGATAGGCGTCATTCTCCTGTTGGCACTTGTTGGCCTTGGTGGCCCCTGGAACTTCTCTGAAGCATCTCAATTTCAAAATTACTATATAGGCTTTGAAAACCACACCATTAGTTCCAAAATGTCTGAAACATCCAAAATTAGCTATTGGATTGTTGAGAAAGGCCTCTAGCTGCATTGGCTAGGCCTCAAACTGCTGTTGGCCCATGATGGCCCCAGTGGCCACTAGAACTTCTCTAAAGTAAAAAATTGCTAAAAAGTCCTTTGATGGCTCTACAACCCTCACCAATGAGTCTGGAATGTTTGAGATAGTTGAAATTGACTATTGGCACTCTCAGAATGGACGAATCTAACTCAATATAGAGCCTAAACTGATTTTTCTTAGTTTCACCTAAAAATCCTCCATCAACTTTGGGGAATTGCACTTAACTACAGATAAAATAGGCCAAGCCTCTGAAATTTGGTGGCATGCTTAACTTTCCACCAGTTCTAACCATAAAATTAATGGTTAAGGGGGAGGGGTCGCCACATGCACACCTGCTAGCCCTGCCTTACCGTAATGGTCGGAGATAAACAATGTGGAGGACAAGCCTTAACCGTCGAAGAAACTTAACCACGAATACTGCATGTGATAGAGTTGGCGGTTGAAGTTTTAATGTCGTGTTTTATCCACCGGAGCAAACATTTTATGTCTTGGTTTTGTTGTCGTATCATGTGACCAGTCCACGTAAGCAGCGGGAGGTTAGGGCTTAAGCCCTTGGACATGGGGTCATGGCCTTATGGGGAGGGGATGGCCCTCAGGGCTAGCCCCTCCAGACCCCCAAATGCAGACCTTTGAAAACATAAATAGATGCGGGTGCACTATAATAGTAAGCCACATGTTGTAGCCCAAATGGTGGATAGTTGTGCGGGCACACCAGAGGTCACGGGGTCGAAGCCCAGGGACCCCAACAAAATTTTGCACCATGAAAACTGGGCCACGTGGTGGCCTTCGGGCCTGCCACGTGGCAGACTCTAATTGGCCGAAAAAAAAATAGTCAACCAACTGCCCAATGAAATAATGCCACATGTCATCCTCTGACTCGCCTGAAGGGAATATTCCTTGGAATATTTTTTTTGAATTTTCCAAAACCAATCAAACTTGGTCAAAAGCCAGAAATTGCAGTTTACGGGACTTTTCAAATCGCGATAGATTTTTCATACGGTGTCAGTTTTTCAAACCGTTCACAGCACTGGAATTAGGAAGACGATATCTATCCAGTCGCTCAGGTTTGGCACACTTCCAAACACTTTGAATTTTGAGCTATCACTTAGGTCCATGATCCAAATCTGATCATATTAAGAGTAATATGACGTTAAGAACAAAGCATTGTTATTATCTCAACAACATATGTTGGAGTCGATGAGATGCAGTAATTAGCATCACCCCTTTCATATTTGATTTTTTTTATGACGTTGAATCCTTGCATACGAACACTGCTCCGAATAGAGAAATAGGACAGGAATTGATAAATTAGCTTCTCACTTATGTTGACAGTTATGATAAGTTTTCCATATACGGAAAAAATATTAGTGTACTCGACTTGAGCCTTTGGTGGTGAACAAGATGTTACAATAAAGGAAGGGCCATATAACACCAACATATCTCATTCAAAAATATTTGTTGAGTTTCCCATGAAAATTTCAATTATGGATTATGAGACTAATTTTTTTTTTTTTTTTCTTGGTTGTGAAAATAAAATATATTTCTCTTAGTGCTTTGTATATTTTTTCTATTTTAAAAACACTAAAATAACAAATGAAAATGAAAAATTTATTTTATGTGCAAATGCAAAGATTGTTCTTAGTTCTTAATTGTGAAGAAAAAAGAGCCATATGACCGGATTCATTGCCACATGTTCCACTATCTATTTTGTGAGCTAGCATATTTATTATTGTTACACCTATAGGAACACAGTCATGAAACAAATAAATTGTATATCAACTATCGAAAAATATACAGAAACCTAGTTGTTTTAAACATTGATTGTGTAACTTAAACATATCTCAACAATATTTTTAAGTAATGCATATATAATGTTAATTTTTTTTTTTTAATTCTATTTATATGCATATCAAAGAGGAATCATTATTCAAATTTACACATTTGAAATAACAAAAGGCACTATTATAACACGGTTTCTATAAATGCTCTCTATAAAAAATACACATTGAAAGTCTAAAATTTGTATTTCAAATGACTGTAACTCCAACGTTTGATTAACAATTGGTTCAAATTCTATGCAAATAGTTAATTTTCATAACATTGCCTAAATTGAATCAAAATAATTAGAGTCTTCAACTGTTGCAACTATCGAAGAAGACTTAGACATAGAAATGAACAAGTTGAAGATGATCACAAATTAATGACAACATTAGGTGTACGATGCAATATCTATAGCTATACGAGTTTTAAAGAGTAAACATATGTCTTTTAGTGTTCCTCCAATAGATATTTGAATTCAAGTTATGAAGGTTAATGCTGGTAGTGTTGCATATGATAAAGTATCAAGTCCCAAACAAGAAAAAAATAATGACGGTAAAAAAACTGATACCTAGAACAAGAGAAGTGATTTTATGTTGTTATTTTTTGTTTTTTTCTTATTCAAGGAAGAAAAAAAATAAGTATAAGATTGCAACCGTCTATTGCAAAGTTTAATTTAGGCACAAGATAGCATGAATTGCATCATGATCACTCCTATATACTTCAAAAAACCTGACTTGAGAACAATCAGAGTCAACACTTGTCAAATATGATGTATTTCAGATTCTAAGTTTGGAGTATAATTGTGTGTCAATTCATGCAATTGAATTAGTTACATATATCCATTTATGTCAGGCCAGGCATTAACTCCATGAATCTAAATTGTGTTTTGCATTAAGATGTAACATGAATATATACATGGAGAGGGATACTATTGGGTTTCATCTCCCAATGTCTCTTCGTCTTCCAATTCTCTTTATTTTCCTATTTACAATATTTACATGGATTTACCTCATCCAAAATATTAGGTGTCAACATTCCCCCCCCTTATTCTGAAGGGATGTTGGTGAGTCCAAGCATCATTATGAATCTTTCAAACTTTTCTCTTCCAAGTGTGTTGGTGAAGGTGTCTGAGATCTGCTCATTTGTGGAACAATGGCATAGGTGGATAGTTTTGGCCTCAACATGATGTCAAATCAAATGGTATTTTTTTATTTATGTGATTTGTTCGATCATGCAACTTTGGGTTCTTGGAAAACTTTATTACATGTGTTTTTAATCAAGAGAGTCGTAATTGAATGCACTTGTTTCTCCTGCAAATCTTCCAGAATTTTCCTAAGCCGCACAATTCCCTTTGTTGCTTCAATTGTTGCCACATATTTTGCCTCATTTTTGGAATCTGTTGTGTTGTCCAGGTAAATCCCCTCTTCAGACATAGGCGATCCCTCTAGCCCTAGGGTGGGTCTAGAAACTATGGGAATATACTAACATCTACCTTCCTAGATTGTAAATGAAATTCAGAGCAAAGAAGATGGCCTACCCTGTTCTGATGCTATGTTGTTGTCTTTCGTCGAAGCTTCTTGATTTGTCACTCTTCTTAAGCTCGATACACACTGCTACCAATGTTCGATTACCTGTACAGACAGTCAAGACCACACGACAAGATTAAAACCATGACAAACATAAAACAATTACAACCTGTCTAACTGATCAAGGAATGCTAGAAATCTCATTATAATTGTAAACAAGAGTGGAAGATAAACATCAGATGCATTTTATTATGATAAAGACAAGGGGAGTTTACAACCAAGCCTTGATGTTGAGGCTCTCCTTCGGCAAGTCTATATCCAAGCACGTTTGCCTCACCCTCATGAACAAAGGTCCAAGATCTCACTATGTTGTCAACACACACAAACAATCACACTCTCGAAGCTATGATTTCTTCTTCGTTCTATGCTAATTTTTCAGTTATCTGTTCCAACTAGCACATCAATGGAAAATGGCTATATTTATAGAGGAGAGGAGGAGTTTGGGATCCCTATCATAGTGGAAGGGAGGCCTTATCCCTTGGGAGGTTTCCCCATAAGGTGGAAACAAGAGGCCAAAGGAGGAAGGTTGTGGTTATTCAGTCGAACCACTCCCTATGACTTATCCACGAAGTTGTTGTGATCGAAACTTCGCCTCTATTTTTAAAAATATTTCCATAAACAGATTGGCGCGGGTAGCTAACTGAGACAGAGCGCCAACTAGCGCGGGGGCCAGTGTTAATCTGCCTCATTGGCACAACGGCATAATGGGCTACTAGCACCAAGGAAAAAGCAGGTGTTTTTAGTGGTCTGCTCAGGAAATGGTCAACAGAAGGAATGTTGTCCTCATGGCAAGGGATGCAATGATGGTATTTGCACGGCATGACACTACTTATTGATCACAGAAATGATCCTCCAATGGGCGAGATGGGGATTGCAGGGACAGTGACAAAGTGTTGTGTAACAGCTGGAACTGATTGTTTGCATGACCTCCAGGATACAACTCCTAATCCAAGACTCATAACATAACATGAAATAGATACCCCAGTTTCTTTATCTCAATCGAAGTCTGAATCAAAGTATCCAATCAAGCTGAAGTCGTCTACCTATGTATACTTAAGTCCAAAGTCTTGATTTCCCTTCATGTACTTTAGAACTCTTTTTGTAGCAGATCAATGTCTCTCACAAGGCTTTTTCATAAACCTCGAGAGGATTCCAACAACAAATGAAATGTTTATTCTGGTAGTAGTCAGGTAGTTGAGATTTGCTACGAGTTGTCTATACTTTGTTGCATCCTAAAATTATTTTCCTTCAGTGGATGTGAGCTTTAAGTTTAGTTTCATTGGAGTATTCAAAGTATGGCACTCATCCATTCCAAACTGTTGAACCCTTGGTTAAACTAAGAGGGGGGGGGGGGGTGAATCAGTTTAATGTAGTCATGGTCTTGTAAAAATTTCTTTTACACTTATTTACATCTTCATTTCGTGATCAATTTAATATATAATGGAACAACAATCTTAATAAGTGAGCAGCAGGTATTAAGCATATTAAATACAGAATATCAACATATAATCATCATGCACATAGACAAAAAATATAAGTGGAAACCCATAAGGGAGAAAACCACATCTTATTATTGTTGTGATGCAAAGGCAAGCTCCAACTCCCTCTCACCACTGATTTTATGTAGGCTCCAACCTACAGGAGGCTACTACCTCAATTCTGCAAGCTACAACTTGCAAGGAAGCTCCAACTCCCATCTATTTTATGTAGGCTACAACCTACAGGAGGCTTCTACCTCAGCCAGCTACAACTGGACATCTATCAAGCTACAACTTGATATGGAAGCACCAACTTCTTCATTGTACAATAAAATCATATGCTGATTTCCCTGGATATCAACTCTATTTTTATCCTTCTTTACTATTGTCCTTCCAGCCTTCAAATTTTCTTTATATCATCTCTGGATCTTCACAACTCCTCTCTCTGCTCCTTCTTCTTCTTACACTCTCTGACCTCTTTCTCCATTCTCACTATTTTCATGCATATGTTGGTAACATTATTTATAGAGGTCACCTCATAACTCTGTGCATTCCATAGGGAATTTGAAATGAATAGGTATGACTCTTTGCCTTCCCCCTTCTCATTTTCTTTTCCAGCTCATTAAGAATAATATAACATTATGTATACATTTTAGTATTACAGAGGAGTTTTACTTTGCCTAAGGAGACTTGCCTTTGCATCACATACAATAAAAATAATTAATTCATTTACATTTATAGTTACAACAAAAATATTTCACTCAGTGCTTTCATCTCTTTGCTCGTTGTGCATTTGTCTTTTCTTCTGCTGTCAGAGTCATTTCGGTTCCTTCTATTATATTCAACACAGTTCTGCATAACTGTCATTTTGGCCTAACTTGACCCAGCTATTTTTTTCCAACAGTGCCACTATATTCTTATTTTCCCGACTCTGCCTCTTTTTCTCGTGCCCACAGCGTTCAGCCTTCACCGCTCTTCTAAACACTCGGCTCTGCCTTTTTCTCTATGTCGGGTCCTTACTCGAGCCTTTCTACCCACGTTCATACTTTCCTTTTTGTTTTACGTTATAATCCTCATTTTTCTCTCCGAAACGATTTACAAAGGAAGACCACATATTTCCGGACTTGAAAAGACCTTTAGGTTTCGTCTTTGATCTTCATCGCGTCCGCTCTCTTTATCGCACTTCGGTGATTTAGATATCCCATGTGCCTTCGTTCATCTGATCTCCCGATTTGCGATGTGCGAAGGGTCCCACCAGGTTGCATCTCGATGTTTAAACTATTTCTCTTTTTCTTCATTTCTATGTTGCTCTTTCATCCTCCCAATGCGATTTCTCAAATGGAAACCTTATACTTTCGTAAATTTTTCGTTTCCGCCAATCTTGCACATTTATCGATGCCCAAATTAGCACTTCTAATCTACATCGTATATCTCTACTCCGTGATCCAATGGTTATCACTTTATCGCACTTCAACGTTTCAAACATTCTTTGCTATATGGCTCCTTTTCTTTCCGATGCGATTTACAAAGGGAAATCACATACACCTGGACTTGAGATCTCTTAAATAATGGTTCTGAGCTGCATCGCATCTGGCTCCTTTATCGCACTTTGTCATGAGCTTGCAATGAGCGATATGCGATCGGGTCCCACTTGACTTTATCGCTACTTCGCATCGCAACTTACATGACTTCTAAGATTGTGCGATATCTCTCCTGCCCCGATTGTGATATGCGATCGCATCGCATCACATCCATCACATCGCATTCATCGATCGCATCGCAAGTTCTATAACTTACAAATTCTTATCACATAAGCAATGCCGATTGCAATATGCGATAGCATCGCATCACATCCATCGCATCGCAAATTCTATAACTTACGAATTCTTATCACATAAGCATCACCGATTGCGATATGCGATAGCATTGCATCACATCTATCCATCAAATCACAAATTCTCAAGGTTTATTACCCGAATTCACATAAGTCATAAATACAATATAACTTGCCCTTCCATACTTTGGTTTAAACACAAGATATCAACATTACAATATGTATCCGCGCCCACAGATTTCCTAACGGTCAATCTCACTTTTCAAAAACAATATGGTTATAAACCATGATAAACCCAATGGTAATAACTTCATATGCAGAAGCTTTTATATCACTTTTTTAAACAAACCATAATAAAAACCCATTCATTTATCTTCTGACTATACCAAATTGACTTTGGATAAATATTCCAAAGTACCAACATGTATTAACATTGGCCCACATCTGTCAACTATCACACCTTGGTTTAATCGTATTTATGAGTTTACTTTGGTTAAAACCCAAAGCACCAAAATAATATTATATTCGGGTCCCACAGCATATACAACTTACATATTCATTTATGCAGTCCAATCTCCATTGTCCATTTAACTACTCCAGATCCGAGGAACATCGCTCGACATCGCACTCCAAATAGCACGATGGGTAAAACTTTAGAACTTACGTGAAATTAGTGGTTTTTAATTGCCACGCGTTGGCCCACGACCACTATCGCGTTCACTCCAGTAATTACCGCTTACCATCTTTGAGCTATGCGAAAACCACTGGTTGGTTTTCAAAACCATCCACTGTTCTCCTTTACTCCATCGTTATGTTTTCATTTAACTCGGGTTTCTAAATAGAACTATGGTTCCGACTTGAAAGAATTCCACCACGGCTACACCATACATCTTCTGTTTTAATGATATCAACCAGTCTTCAAACCCTCTCTGGCATTCATTCCACACATGCCTTTAACCTCTATTATTCATTGTCTGTGGTTTTATAATCGTTTATAAATACAATAAAGCCCTCAAATGTGACTTCAAACTCTGGATCTCCTTCACTGTGTATACACAACAAAATGTGTAACTTCTTCCTGTCTAAACCCTCCTCTTGTAGCCTCTGCCACTTTACTTTCTTTCTCTGCAACAATTCCATCTGAATCTGATCTGCTCCCTTGTCTTGGTGTTGCTCCTTTGTGCTCCTTTGCCATCAATGACAATATTTCCAATAGTCTCCCCCTTTGGCATTGATGGCAATACTCCAATGCTTCCTCCAAGACTTCCTCTGCTTGCTTTTCCTCCCCCTTTAACATCAATGACAAAGGGTTGCACATTTCCCAATGTAGTTTCGATCTTTTCATTTCCTATGATCTTGAGGACCTGTTGCATGCACTGCTCCATTGTTCTAGCTCTTTTATGACAATTTATTGACTTCTCTCCCCCCAGAGTGATGCTTTCTTGTCTGATATTGACTATCACTTGTCTTCTACACTGATCCTGTTTCTTGTATGCAGCCCTTATTATTATTATTATTTTCAATCATATCAGAGAGTAACATATGCAGACACTACCCCTATTTTGTCTCTTAGATATTGAAATGGTTCTTTAGCAAGATTTTTTGTGAATATGTCTGCTATTTGTTCCTTTGTTGGTACGTATTCAAACTTCACCAATTTCTGTGCTACTTGTTCTCTGAGGAAGTGGTACTTTATTGGGATGTGCTTTGTTTTTTAATGAAGTACAAGATTTTTTGATATACTTATTGCACTTGTATTGTCACATTTGATAGAAATGGGTTCATTAATGCTTACCTTCATGTCTTGGAGAGTTTGTTTCATCCACATTACTTGTGTGCAACATGTTTCTACTGCTATGTATTATGCTTCTGCTGTAGCTAGAGAGATAGAAGTTTGCTTCTTGCTTAGCCATGCCACGAGACTTTTTCCAAAATAAAATGCACCTCCACTTGTGCTTTTCCTGTCATCCACATAGCTGTCCCAATCTGCATTTGTGTATGATGTCAATGTGAAGCTTTTTCCTTTGGATACCATAGGCCATAATGTGAAGTTCCTTGTAGATATCTAAATATTCTCTTGATTGCAAGTAAATGATTTTGTTTTGGTGCTGCTTGATATCTTGCCACAAGTCCTACTTCCAACATAATGTCTGGTCTAGAAGTAGTTAGGTATAGCAGACTTCCTATCATGGATTTGTAAAGTTTTTGATCTACATCTGCAAATCCATCATTAGCACAAAGTTTGCATCCAGTGATCATGGGAGTTGACACAGGTTTGCAGTCTTCCATTTGAAACCTTTCAACATTTCTCTTAAGTATTTTTCTTGTGAAATGAATATTCCTGTGTTCTTTTTTTGAATTTGAAGACCTAAATAGAAGGTGAGCTCTCCAATCATAGACATCTCAAATTCTAAATTCATTTCTTCAGCAAATCCTTTTGCTAACTCATCTTTGTTACTACCAAAAATGATGTCATCTACATACACTACTACAATCAAGAGTTCATTATCACTAGCCTTTATGTACAAATTGTTGTCTACTCCTCCTTTCTTGAACCATTGTTTTTGCAAGTATTTGTCCAGCCTTGAATACCATGCACGAGGAGCTTGTTTCAGACCATATAAGGCTTTCTTTAATCTGCACACGTAGTCCTGTTTATCTGCTAAGGAGAATCATTTAGGTTGTTCCATGTAGACTTCTTCCTCTAAGTCTCCATTCAGGAA
The DNA here is from genome assembly GCA_034641835.2 of Pinus albicaulis. NCBI lineage: Eukaryota > Viridiplantae > Streptophyta > Pinopsida > Pinales > Pinaceae > Pinus > Pinus albicaulis. Next base: position 340,311,907 of record CM076579.1, read on the forward strand.
GGAAGAATTCACATCCATTTGGTATACCCTGAAATCATGATAGCATGCAAAGGCCAAAAACATTCTAATTGCTTCCATTCTGGCTACAGGGGCAAAGGTTTCATCATAGTCAAGTCCTTCAATTTGAGAATACCCCTTTCATACAAGTCTGGCTTTATTTCTGATTACTTGCCCTTGTTCTTTCATCTTATTCTTAAATATCCATTCTGTGCCAATGACATTTTTCCCAGTGGGTCTTGGAATTAACTCCCAGGTATTGTTCTTCTCAATTTGGTCTAGTTCTTCATTCATAGCATTTACCCATTTTTTGTCTTTGCTGGCTTCCTCAAACTTCTTTGGCTCTATTTGAGATAGCATGGCTTGGTATACTTCTTCTGTTTGTTCAGCAAGCTGTCTTCTTGTCTGGACTCCCACACTCTTGTCCCCAATGATTTGATCTTCTGGATGGTTCTTTTGAGTGTGTCTTGAGGGACCTTTTGAGTTTAATTTAGTATCTTATGTTGTCTTGAGTTCATCATTATCTTGGTTTTCAGCTTCATGATCATCTAGAGGATTGGCGCAGCTTGTGCTTCTTGTTCTGTTTGGTAGATCTTCGTCAAATCTTACATCAATGCCTTCCACAATTTTGTGCAGTATTTTGTTGTAGCACCTGTAACCCTTACTCTTGGATGCATATCCTAAAAATATTCCTTCATCAGCTATTGCATCAAACTTCCCCAATTTTTCATCATTATTTTTTATGAAACACTTTCTTCCAAAGACTCTAAAGTGATTAATTGATGCTGGTTTACCATGCCATAATTCGTAAGGAGTCTTATCACAATTTGGTCTTGGATGAGCTTTGTTGAGAATGTGAACAGCTGTGTGTACTGCTTTTTCCTAGTAGGTTTGGGGAATGTTACTTTCTTGCATCATAGCTCTGGAAATCTATTGTACTGACCTGTTTTGCCTCTTTGCTGCTCCATTCTGTTGAGGTGTACCTTCAATTTTAAAATTTTGTTTTATCCCATGTTCATTGCATAGGTTTGCAAAATCATAGTCTGTGAATTCACCTCCTCTGTCTGATCTGATGCATTTTATCTTGCATCCCGTTTGATTTTTTGCCAATGCCTTGAATATCTTGAATTTCTCGACTGCTTCAGATTTATATTTGAGAAATGCTACCCATGTCAATCTGGAAAAATCATCTATTATCATCATGAAATAAGATTCTCCGCTTGGTGCTTTAGTTCTTGAAGGTCCACACAGGTCCATGTGTACAAGATAAAGAGGCCGACTTGTAGATAGTATCTCTTTGGTCTTGAAAGATATGCAGGTCTGCTTGCCCAGTTGGCAGGATTTACATATGGTATTTGAAGGCTTCTTTATTGCTGGCATATCTCTGACTCCATTCTTCTTGCTTAGACTGATGATGTGGTCAAATTTTAGGTGTCCCAGTCTTTTATGCCATAACCATGATTCATCAAGCTTGCTTATGTGGCATGCTTCATTCTCTTCTTCCACTATATAGACATTACTTTATGTTCTAACACCTTTGATCAAGGTCTTTCCTGTGGTGCTTGATCTTACTGTTGATCAACGGTTGTCATTAATGTCAACCCAAACAGCACCAGGGGCTAACCCAATATTGCATGGGAATTTTGACCTACCAAATTAATATATTCTGGGTCAATAATGCTTTTGATGTTTTCTACTTGTCGAGATGTTTCCGTTGATATATGGCACACCATGTAATTCTTCATGGTTTGAGAGATATTCATGTTTGAAGTTTGCACCCCCAGTTAGTGGGCTAAAACCCCATGGGGTTGGGGCATGGGTCATTTTTTTAAGCTCCTAAAATTCCTCCCACGTTCACTTGTTGAAGCCCCTCTCAACTTAAGCATTTATATAAATTGTGATCTTCATTTCCTCCTTAGGCAAGAGATTCGGCCATCTGAAACAGGTCATCGTGGAATTTTCGCTCTAAATTTTTCCTACGAAGGTTCAGAAGCTGAAATTTTTATGAGGCGAAGCCGAAATCCTGAGGAAGCTGCTGTAAAAATTTCAGATCAAGGTGCTCAATATTTTTGGAGATATGATCTGTGGAAGTCAGGGTTTTTGCAGGCTCCTGAAATTCATCTCAAAGAAGTGACCTTGGTAAATTCGTCATAACTTTCTCTCTGAGTATCAGATTGGAATTCCGTAAAATGTGGAGGATAGTGCAAAGTCTGAAATTTTTTCTCTATCAATTTCAGAGCCAAATGAAGCAAAAGTGACACGTGGAATGCCTTACAAGTGCGCTCTGCTGAAACAGTCCATAATTAGGGCATTGTGAGAGATTGGGTATAACTCTCTCTTGAAGAATCCAAATTGGGTCAGACCTGTGGCATTGGAAAGACAACTTAGATGAATACTGTGGGACTGAAAATCAGATATTGAGGATCTGAAATAACAGAGATACACCAGATTCAATATCGAGCTCCTAGAAGACAAGAAAACGCTGGATCATGTGTTGTCAAGGGTTGCAAAGGACCAAACTTTCTACGGCAGCAAAGCAAAGCAAGGTGCAACAGAGGGTAGCATGAAAAAAGCAGCAATCAAGGTGCATAAAAATAGCAAGAAGTTCATCATATGAAGTCTTCAAGTGGGCAGCACTGCATACAATTATTGTAAAGGTATCATTGTACTTAGTCATTGTAAATACATTATTGTACAAATTGTAATAGTGTCTATCTGCCAAGGGTTGAAGAGGCAGTGTTGGGAGGTCTAGGATCATCATTAGGTGGTTGTGTCAAAGTTGGGGTTATGGTATAGTATATCTTCTTCTTCTTCATCATCTATATCATTGTAAAGTGGACCATTTTCCCTGGTACAGGAGTCCATTCTTCTTTTATTCTTCTATAGGGTGCTAGGGTGGTGCTAGGGTGAGTTGTAGCTCATTGGGTGTTTGGGCATCTGTTTAGTTGAATATTGAAGAATCTCAGCATTGGAACATCCGTCCAGTGGGAGCTAGAGAAGAATTCTTTTCTAGATTCTAGGAAGTTGGAGCTTTATTTTCAATTGGAGTTGAATATTAAAGAATTATTAGAAAATCATTAGGTGGGTTTTGTCCCGAAGTGGGTTTCCACCTTAAAAACTGTGTGAATTTGTGTTCCTCTTGTTTGCTGCTATCATTGTACAAATAGTGATAATAATTGAAGATTAACTAATGCTCTAATTTAAAGGAATACGGATTCACCCTCCCCCCCCTCCTCAGTATTTCCAACACTTACCTCACAATCTTGGGCTCAAAAAAGGACCTCACAGCCTTTGTCACACATTTTACTGACGCTTAGTAGATTGGCTTTCAACCCATCCACAAATAGTACATCTTGAGCTTTTCCTCTTCCATTATTCAGACTGACTGAGCCTTTTCCTTTGATTTTCCCTGCTTTATCATTGCTGAATGTTACATTCCCAGATTTATTTTCATCAAAGGTTACAAACTTGTTTCAATCTCCAATCATATGCTTTGAACATCCACTTTCCAAATAACATCGGCTTTTCTGATCTTGGGCTATTAGAGCCAGGTCACACTTATTCAAATTCTTTTTCCACTGCAGGCAGCTATTTGTTTGGCACCTTTTCTGAGAAGATGAACCACATTCTTTGAGAGGACATTTGGAAGACATGTGTCCGATTTGATGGCATACAAAGCATTTGATTATATTTTTAAATGGATTATGTGTGTGAGTGAACTCTCCATTATTCATAAATCTCCTTGGCGTTTTAAGCATCAGTCTTTGTCCATGCGCACTCAATGGCTTTATGGCCGAACCCCTTACAACAAAAACAATACCCATGGAAACGATTAGTGTACCTGGTGTAGGGTTGTCCTCTCCATTTTTTTGATTGAGGTAGTCTTTTCAATTTCTGCATCTTTTTCTGTTTGAAATCGATTATCTTTGTCTGATAGTATGCAGCAATATGTCCCAGTTTGTGACAGGCAAAACAAGTGACATTTCTCATAGGAGGAAAGAATTTCCTTTGAGATCTTCCGAACTTGTTCAATTCATCTTCTGGAACAATTGAGTTTTTTGCAACTGCTAGATTCTTCCTCTCCTTCTTTGTCTCTTGATGTTGCTGCTTGTTTCTATTTGTTTCATCACACATCAAGTTCTTGCTGGATTCTGCTTATGTGGTTCCTTTTTTAGCTGTTTCATTATCCTTTACAACTTTTACAAAAATGATATTCTTGTTATCTTCAACCTTGGACTTACTGGTTTCTACTTCATATCCTATCCCAGCCTTTATGAGAGGAGACCTTTGAGCATTTAGAATCTTGTCCAACTGTTCAGTGCTTGTCATTCGAGGAGTGTTCATTGATAATTCCCTTTGGGTGTTTTCTAGTTTCTTTCTCAGTCATACCACTTCTTCTTCCAATTTCTCTTGCTTCTGAATTTTATCCTCAATTTTCTTTAGTAGAGTGTCTTCCACCTTCTTAGCTTCTTCAAGTTTTACTTTCAACTGACTGAGGTCTTCTAAAGTTGGTTCTTATTTTACATATTTGAGGAGAATATCTTTCTGTTTTTTGCACTTCAGTTTAAGTCTGTCAATTTCCTCCAGGGCACTTCTTAGTTACCCCTCAAGATCTACCTCACAATTTTCCTCCTCTTCTAAAAGGAATCCTTCTGATTCTTCTTTGGCCATCAACACAAATTCATAGGTTCCTTCTTCGTTTGAGGATTCATCTGAGTTTTTAGATGCACTGCTATCTTTCTAAGCATAAAATGATCTTCTATTTAATCTCTTCCCTTTCTGCCAGTTATTTGTTTTGGTTTTCTCTATCTCTTAAGTCTGATTCTTTGTTTTCTTATGAGGACACTTAGATGCATAGTGCCCAACTCTTCCACAGTTAAAGCATTTAAACGGAAGTTTACCTTTATACTTGCCTGAGCCTCTATCCAATATTCTGACAAATTTGGCCTCTTCTTCATCAGAGCAGCAACATGTATCTTTTTTTTCTTCTTTTCTCTTCTCTCTCTTAAAGGTTGCCTCCCTCACATTTCACTTCCTTTGTGGAAGTCTCATCTCATAGGCTGTTAAGTTTCCAAGTAATTGGTTCATGGTCAATGTTTCCCAGTCAGCTGTTTCTTCTATGGCAAAAACCCTGGGGTTAAAACTGTATGGTAAAGATCTCAATACCTTTTGAACAATTACACATTCTCTAATGGTTTCTCCTATATTTTTCATGTTATTCACAATTTCTGCAACCCTTAAGAAGAAGCTAGCAACATCTTCTTCTTCATTCATTTTTATATTTTCAAACTGGACTCTATAGACTTGCAACTTGGCAGCCTTAACCTTTTTATCTCCCTCGTGGATACTTTCTAATGTATCCCATATTTCTTTGGCAGTCTTGTTGTGCATTACTTTGATAAATTATGCCTCACACAGACCACTTAAGAGAGCATTCATGGCTTTGGCATTAGCTATAAAATCTTGTTTGGCTTCTTTCTCTGTGTCAGAATCCTTTGGGGCATATCCCAAATCGACAACAGCCCATACTTCTATTCCTAGAGACATTATGTACGTCCTCATTCTTATTTTCCAGAAGGCATAATTTGTGCCAGTAAACAAAGGGGCTTTATTTGTTGAGCATCCTTCTAGACTAGCCATCTTGGGGACCAAGGATCTCCTTCCAGTTGTTAAACTGATACCGAAGGAACTTGCTCTGATAACAATTGTTGAACCCTTGGTTAAACTGAGAAGGGGGGGGGGTGAATTAGTTTAATGCAATCATGGTCTTGTAAAACTTTATTTTACACTTATTTACATCTTCATTTCGTGATCAACTTAATATATAATGGAAAAACAATCTTAATAAGTGAGCAGCAGGTATTAAGCAGATTAAATACAGAATATCAACATATAATCATCATGCACATAGACAACAGATATAAGTGGAAACCCATAAGGGAGAAAACCACATATTATTATTGTTGTGATGCAAAGGCAAGCTCCAACTCCCTCTCACCACTGATTTTCTGTAGGCTCCAACCTACAGGAGGCTACTACCTCAATTCTGCAAGCTACAACTTGGAATGAAGCTCCAACTCCCATCTATTTTCTGCAGGCTACAACCTACAAGAGGCTCCTACCTCATCCAGCTACAACTAGACATCTATCAAGCCACAACTTGATATGGAAGCACCAAATTCCTCACTGTACAATAAAATCATATGTTGATTTACCTGGATATCAGCTCTGTTTTCCTCCTTCTTTACTGTTGTCCTTCCAGCCTTAAAATTTTCTTTATATCATCTCTAGATCTTCACAACTCCTCTCTCTGCGCCTTCTTCTTCTTACACTCTCTGAACTCTTTCTCCATTATCTCTTCTTCTTTTTTATGCATATGCTTGTAACATTATTTATAGAGATCACCTCATAAAACTGTGCAAACCACAGGGAATTCGAAATGAACAGGTATGACTCTTTGCCTTCTCCCTTCTCATTTTCTTGTCCAGCCCATTCAGAATAATATAACAGTATGTATACATTTTATTATTACAAAGGAGTTTTGCTTTGCCTATGGAGACTCGCCTTTGCATCACATAAAATAAAAATAATTAATTCATTTACATTTATAGTTACAACAAAAATATTTCACTCAATCATTTCATCTCTTTGCTCGTTGTTTATTTGTCTTTTTTGCTGTTGTCAGAATCGTTTCGATTCCTGCTATTATATTGAACACATTTCTGCATAACTGTCATTTTGGCCTAACTTGACCCAGTTGTTTGTTTCCAACAGTGCCACTATATTATTCTTTTCTCGACTCTGCCTCTTTTTCTTGTGCCCACAGCGTTCAGCCTTCACCGCTCTTCTAAACACTCATTCTACTTTTTTCTCTGTGTCGGGTCCTTACCCGATCCTTTCTACCTACGTTCATACTTTCCTTTTTGTTTTACATTATAATCCTCGTTTTGCTCTCCGAAACGATTTACAAAGGAAGACCACATATTTCAGAACTTGAAAAGACCTTTAGGTTTCAGTTTTGATCTTCATCGCTTCCGCTTTCTTTATCGCACTTCGGCGATTCAGATATCCCATGTGCCTTCATCCATCTGATCTCCCGATATGTGATGTGCGAAGGGTCCCACCAGGCTGTATCTCGTCATTTTGGCTATTTCTCTTTTTCTTCGTTTCTACGTTGCTCTTTCATCCTCCCGATGAGATTTCTCAAAGGGAAACCTTATACTTTCGTAAATTTTTCTTTTCTGCCAATCTTGCACATTTATCGATGCCCAAATTAGCACTTCTAATCTGCATCGTAGATCTCTACTCCATGATCCAACGGTTATCACTTTATCACACTTCGGCATTTCAAACGTTCTTTGCTATATGGCTCCTTTTCTTTCCGATGCTATTTACAAAGGGAAATCACATACACCCGGACTTGAGATCTCTAAAATAATGGTTCTGAGCTGCATCGCATCCGGCTCCTTTATCGCACTTTGTCCTGAGCTTGCGATGAGCGATATGCAATCGGGTCCCACTTGACTTTATCGCTACTTCACATCGCAACTCACATGACTTCTAAGATTGTGTGATATCTCTCCTGCCCCAATTGCGATATACGATCGCATCACATTGCATCCATCGCATCGCATTCATCAATCACATCGCAAGTTATATAACTTACGAATTCTTATCACATAAGCATCGTCGAATGCGATATGCGATAGCATCGCATCACAAATTCTATAACTTATGAATTCTTATCACATAAGCATCGCTGTTTGCGATATGTGATAGCATCGCATCGCATCACAAATTCTCAAGGTTTATTACCTGACTTCACATAAGTCATAAATCAAATATAACTTTCCCTTCCATACTTTGGTTTAAACACAAGATATCAACATTACAATATGTACCCGGGCCCACAAATTTCCTGACGATCAATCTCAATTTTCAAAAACAATATGGTTATAAACCATGATAAACCCAATGTTAATAAATTCATATGCGAAAGCTTTTATATCACTTTTTTTAAACAAACCATAATAAAAACCTGTTCATTTATCTTCCGACTATACCAAATCAACTTTGGATAAATATTCCAAAGTACCAACATGTATTAACATTGGCCCACATCTGTCAACTATCACACCTTGGTTTAATCATATTTATGAGTTTACTTTGGTTAAAACCCAAAGCACCAAAATAATATTATATTCGGGTCCCACAACATATACAACTTACATATTCATTTATGCAATCCAATCTTTGTCGTCCATTTAAATGCTCCAGATCCGACCAACATCGCTCGACATCGCGCTCCAAATAGCATGATGGGTAAAAATTTAGAACTTATGCGAAATTAGTGCTTTTTAATTGCCACGCGTTGGCCCACGACCACTATCGCGTTCACTCCAGCAATTACCACTTACCATCTTTGAGCTATGCGAAAACCACTGGTTGGTTTTCAAAACCATCCACTATTCTCCTTTACTCCTTCGTTCTGGTTTCATTTAACTCGGGTTTCTAAACGGAATTATGGTTCTGACTTGAAATAATTCCACCACAGCTATGCCATACATCTTCTGTTTTAATGATATCAGCCATTCTTCAAACCCTCTCTGGCATTCATTCCACACATGGCTTTAACCTCTATTATTCATTGTTGGTGATTTTATAATCATTTATAAATACAATAAAGCCCTCAAATGTGACTTCAAACTCTGGATCTCCTTCACTATGTATACACAACAGAATGTGTAACTTCTTCCTATCTAAACCCTCCTCTTGTAGCCTATGCCACTTTACTTTCTTTCTCTGCAGCAATTCCATCTGAATCTGATCTACTCCCTTGTCTTGGTGCTTCTCCTTTGTGCTCCTTTGCCATCAATGACAATATTTCCAACACAAACATATCTCCAAAGTACTTGTTCTGAAAGAGGAATATAAAATTTGGATGTTGAGTTACTTCAATACCAAGATAGTAGTGAACATAGCCCAAATATGTCATTTCAAAACCTTTCCTTAATTCCTTCTTTATGGATGCAATGTATCTCATTAGATAAATTTTGAGGTCTAAAATGGGCCTCCTAAGAAAAATGCACAAACAAAATAAACTTTATAAGAACCAATAGGATTCAGGATGATGATGTCAACCATGGGGGGCGATTCACAATTTTTGGGGTAAAAAAGTAAAAAGATTAAAAAATAATAAAACTATTTTTTTCAAATTTTATTTTCAACTTATCTCCCTAATTTTTTACTCAAATTTTGAGATGCAGTACAGGGTTGGATGAAAAATTTAATTCCTCGTCCAAGGAGTACCCATGTTGCACACTTTCGATGGACTCTGCCACATGAAAAATGAGAAATACATGAAAAAAACGTGATTGCAATCACGTTTTACATGTATTTATCATTTTTCGTGTAGCGGAGTCCATCAAAAGTATGCAACATGGGTACTCCTTGGATAAGGAATCAATTTCTTCTTCCAATGAGTGTTCCCACTCAAAATTTGAGTAAACCCATAGGGGGATAAGTTGAAAATACAAGTTGAAAAAATAGTTTTTTTTATTTTCCCTCTAAAATTTGATGATGTAATCTAATATTATTTTATTATTTCCACTATTATTTTATAATTTCCTTAGGAGACCCATTTTAAACCTCAAAATTCCCCTAATGCACATTGTTCCCTATCATCAAAAGATCATCTACATACACCACAAGATATACAATTGTTTTTCCAACTTTCTTGACAAACAAAGTTGCATCATCAAGATCATAATGTTTGAACTTGAGTTTCAGAAGATGCTCAGTTAACTTCTCATACTAGGCTCACACTGCTTGATTGAGGCCACACAAGGATTTTACAACCTTGCATATTTTATGTTCTTGACCCTTCACAAAAAATCCTTCTTGTTGGGACATAAAAACATTCTCTTTAATATATCCATTCAAGAAAGAACTTTTTACATCCATTTGATGGACTTTCCGACCATTTTTCGTTTCCAAGACAAAGAGTGTCTGGATGGTAGCCCATTTTTCTATGGGAGAAAAAGTATCCTCATAGTTGACTCCTTCCTTCTGCGCAAAACCTTTTGCCACAATCATGGCTTTATGCTTGTCAAGTGAGCCATATGTTTTATACTTGTTATTGAACACCCACTTGCAGCCTATTGGTTTGGTTCCAAATGGAGGAATAACCAACTAACAGGTGGCATTATTCATCAAGGCATCATATTATTTTTGCATCGCTTCTTTCCATTCATCATGAGAAGCGACTTATTTGAAGGAAGTTGGTTCGTAATATATAGAAAAATTCACTTCACAATCATAAGAAACATCCATATCAACATGTGAATAAAAGACATATACATCACCTCCATTCTATCTAGTTGAGGTTCATTTTCCTGTCTTTCCAACCTCATCGGGACGAACACTTTCAAGTGTCTTTGCCAGCGATTTTGGAGGGAATTTATTAGATGGCCTAGGTTGCTAAGTTGACTAAGTTGTGTAGAAATTTATTAATACTGATGTATTACCAGATCCTCCTGATCTCACAATATTTATCTTCCTGAAAAATACATAATCCTTCCACTAATTAAACTTGCAGAAATTTAAAACTCAATTGCAAACAAATGTGAATAAATTCAATCGCACATAACACAATTGTTTAACGAGAAAGCTTAAAGCTAAAAACCCCAACTATCATATATTATGTATATCAATGGAATCATGTAATAATCTCATACAAATCTTAGTACATCAAGCTCTCAATACAATGTAGATTTATTACACACTATCATGCAGAAATTTGCATCTCAATGCACCAATTTCTTGCCTCCTGACAGCCTCCACTACGCAATCCCTGCTGAAGAAGACCCCTGAATGAATTTGAATTGGCCTTTCCTTGACTGCGAAATCCTCACTGGCAACTCCAATGTGTGTCAGATGCATTAAATGCATCACTATAGTCACAGTAGATAGTCCATCTCACCCTTTCACCTATCTCTCCACTGGGTCTCCATTGGAACTGACATGCACTGTAGTTAACTGTTGTTTCTGTTCAATTGTTGAGTTGTTAATGAGTTATCAGTTGTGAATTAATTTACTAATTAATTCACTTAACTCTCACTAGTGTATCATTCAGTTATACTAGATACAACTAGCTCAACTAAGTTTAACTCCATTAACTGAGTTAAACTGAATAACAACTCCATGAAGTACTCTTCCAACTCTGTCATAACTTTTCCACTTCATTTCTAACTGAGTCCCATGCATGAGCCACCAATAAACCCTAAGAATTGTGTAATTCCTTCAACCCACTGATTTTCCAAATCTGTATACTGAAATAAAGTGCTCCAAGAGAATAAGTTGATGTTTATTGTTGAATTATTATTAAGAGCTAATAATAATTCAACACGCATCTATTTTTAGATAGACGATCTATAAATATACTTCGCCCAATATTCTAAAAATAGAATATTGTATATTTTTCCAACTTGACCAACCATCCACAAATAGCATCTTTCAACTTCTAAAATATGATCACCATGTCTAAAAATAGACTTACACCTAAAAAATCCTGTGGGCCCACTTAGTGAAGGTCACTAATTTTCACTAAGCTTCATCATCTTGTTGAATCTCAACACTTCCTCTCAAAAATATAGGGATTATCCTTCACCCCGGTCCTACCTCTATGGTATTCGAATTTTCTCCTGGTGAGCACTTTCGTCAAAATATCTGCATCCCGATATTCCATAGGAATGTACTGAAGCAACATGATCTTCCGCTGCACACAATCTCTGATATGATGATACCAGATATCAATATGTTTAGATCTATCATGAAACACATGATTAATCGAGAGTTTAATGCAACTCTAATTATCACAATGTATCACTGTAGGATCTAAATGTGAACCGAACAAACTGACCAGGATCTTCCTCATCCAGATAGCCTCACATGCAGCTTGAATTGCTGCCATGTATTCTGCTTCCGCTGAATTGAGTACCACGGATATTTGTTTCTTGCTGTACCAAGAAACTGTTGTAGATCCGATACTGAAAACCCCTCCTGATGTGCTCTTTCTGTTTGTTGGGCTGCCTGCCCAATCTGCATCCGTGAAGCCATGCAACTTCACCTCATCTGTCTGTCTGTACCATAATCCATACTCAGATGTGCCCCTGAGATACCTCATGACATGCTTTCCTGCCTTCCAAAATAGCTTGGTAGGCTTAACCATCGCTTGTGAAAGTTGGTTCACCACATAGCATATGTCCGGTCTTGTATTAACTAAATACATGAGCGAACCCACCAATTGTCGATAAACAGTGGCATCCACTACCTCTGCCGATGTAGCATCCTCTTTCCTCCAATTTCTTGGAAGAGGAGTATCAATAGGCTTGCAGTCTTCCATGTGAAACTTCTCAAGTATCTCTCAAACATATTTTCCTTGAGACACAAACAGTTCACCTTCCCGCTGCCATATTTCCAATCCAAGGAAATAATGAAGGAGGCCCAAATCCTTCATCTCAAACTCCTTTGCAAGATCTTCCTTGCATGAGTGTATCAACTGCTCATCACTCGTTACTATTAAATCATCAACATAAAGAACAATGATTAAAATCTTACCCTCCACCATAATTTGGTACAGGTTTGCATCTGCCTCACTCTTGGTGAAGCCAAGTCTAGTGAAATAGTTGTCGATCCATGTGTACCAAGAATGTGGTGCTTGCTTCAGCCCATACAACGTTCTTTTAAGTCTGCACACATGTGACTCATTGCTGAAGATCTCAAATCCTTCAGGCTACTCAATGTAAACCTCTTCCTCAATGATCCCATTAAGGAACACAGTCTTCACATCCATCTGATGAATGTGCCAACCCATCTGCGCTGACAGAGCAAGGATGGTCCTTATGGAAGAATACCATGCGACATGTGCAAAGGTTTCTTCATAATCAATCCCCTCGATCTGTGAGAAGCCTCGGGCAACAAATATTTCCTTATACTTCTCGATGCTCCCATCAGCATCTTGCTTTACCTTGTAGATCCATCTTGATCCTACAACTGATTTACCCATCGGCCTTGGAACAATCTCCCAAGCACTGTTTTTGACAATGGATTCATACTCCTCCACCATGGCATCTACCCATGTGGGCTCCTACACTGATTCTTCAAAAGAAGATGGCTCTGTCACGATACACTTGCTCACGAGAGCCATGTATCCAGTAAATTGGTCAGGTGACTGTCTCTATCTGTGTTGTGATGTAGGGACTCCTACATTCTGTGCCGCATCAAGCTTCAGTCTCTCAGCTTCTATGGTACGCTTTTTGCTAGTTCTAATGTTTGGCTCTGCATGAGTGGACTCCTCCACTCCATGAAATTCCTCCCGTGGTTGATCCACATCTGGAGGTTCATCTTTTGGAGCAGGCAATTCCTCCTCTGCATGCAAGTCTAGCTCCCTCTCAAGCATAACTCATGTAGTACCCATGATCGTTATGTTCTTCCTCTCTGCGACCCCATTCTGTTGTGGGTTATGAGGCGCTATGAGTTCTCTTCGAATTCCTTCTTTGCTACAGAAGTATTTGAATTCATTTGAGATATATTCACCATCATTATCACTTCGTAGAGCCTTCACTTGCTTCCTCGACTCCTTCTCCACCAATGCTTTAAACTCACAGAACTTTGAGAATGTTTCGCTCTTCTTCTACATGAAGAAGATCCAGAATCTACGAGAATATTCATCAACAAATATAACATAATACCTGTGTTTTGTTGTTGAAGCAAAAGAGAAAGGTCCACACACGTTTGTGTGAATTATCTCTAGGATCATCGAAGCACGGTTCTCTTTCTCATGAAAGGTGGTCTTCACAAACTTACCCATAGTACATCTCTTGCATTGATTTGACTACGCAAGAGTACCCTTGGGAATTCCAGTAGAAATTTTCTGCAAAATCTTCAAGGCGCCATGGTGAAGATGGCCCAATCTCCTGTGCCATAATTTTCCTCATCCCTAGTCACCACTTCTTCTGCTTTTCCCATAATTGCAGCACAACCATCTACCTCCAACTTGTAGAGATTCTTAACTCAAATCCCTATCCTCTTGGTTTGACTCGTTTTTTTATGTCGTAGGAAAGCTTTTCCCTTGCTGAAAACAACGTCATAACCTCTATCTTCCAACATTTCGAATGAGACCAAGTTCTTCTTTAGACCTAGGACATGCATAACATCTTTCAATAGAAATGGTTTACCTGACTCCCTCTCAAAGGTAATGGCTTCAATTCCAGTCACACTATATCTTCCATCGTCACCCATCTCTATATGCATTTGGAGATCCTTCTCCTCCAAGTCACTAAACAACTCCTTGTCTCCCGTCATATGGAAAGACGCACCACTATCAAGATACCACACTGATCCCATTGAGCTTGAAACCAAGCATGTGATCAAAGAGAAATAAATTTCAAATTGTGAGGCTAAGGCCTCTCCAGCTGCAGCTCCAGCAGCCTTCTTGTTCTTCTTTTTTTGTGGGAAGTTAGTGGCGAGATGCCCATGTTCGTGACAGTGAAAACACTTCCCTTTGGACAAATCCAGCTTCTTGCCTTTAGCCTCGGAATTTCTTCCCCTTCCCTTTCCTTGCTTTGGAAGCCAAAGTGAAATTCTCTTCATCTTCATTCTTCGATGAAGAGCCATCCCTGGTACTTCACCTTATCTCCTCCTGCACAAGATCCGACCAAAGTCGCTCCCAACCCGGCAGTTTATCCCATCCATTGACAGAGTCTTCGTAGCTATGCCAACTATTCGGAAGCCCAAGGAGAGCCAAGCTCACCAAGTCATCATCATCAACAGTAATCCCCACACTTCCCAGTTCATCCCTACAGTGGAAAAACTTCGTGAGATATTTTGGAATACTGTCGCCCTTCTCCATTTTTATTTTTCTGAGCTTATCTTTCAGCGCCAAATTCCTTTGGTCGCTGCTGCTTTGGAAAATATCTGTCAAAGCCTTCCACATTGCAAATGGAATGGCTTTCCCATGAAGTCTTGACACAATATGGTCCGTCACACCTTCCAACTGAATTCTTCTTGTCTTTGCTACCTTCTTTTGCCATGCATCAAGTCCTGCAACATCGCTAGAAGCAGGCTTAGGAACATCACTATCGATGAAATCCTTCAACCCATTATCTTCAAGCACTGCCTCCATCCTATCCTTCTAGGCTATGTAATTCGATCTACCCTCAAGGGCATACTCCAATCACAACCCATTGAAAGACATTTCAATGAATACTCAACTTTCACACCAATAAATTTCTGCAGCAAATTTGAATTGTCCACCAGCACAAACTCAACAATTATTCACAATTGCAATCTCCAGTAATCAATACTGCTCCGATACCATGTAGAAATTTATTAATATTGATGTATTATTAGATCCTCTTGATCTCACAATATTTATCTTCTTTCAAATTATAGAATCCTTCCACTAATTAAACTTGCGGAAATTTAAAACTCAATTGCAAACACATGTGAATAAATTCAATCGCACATAACACAATTGTTTAATGGGAAAGCTTAAAGTTAAAAACCCTAATTATCATATATTATGTATATCAATGGAATCATGTAATAATCTCATACAAAGCTTAGTACATCAAGCTCTCAGTACAATGTAGATTTATTACACACTTTCATGTAGAAATTTGCATCTCCATGCACCAATTTCTTGCCTCTTGACAGCCTGCCTCCACTGCACAATCCCTACTGAAGAAGACCCATGAATGAATTCAAATTTTCCTTGCCTTGACTACGCAATCCTCATTGGAAACTCCAATGTGTGTCAAATGCATTGAATGCATCACTATAGTCACAACGGATAGTCCATCTCACCCTTTCACCTATCTCTCCACTGGGTCTCCATTGGAACTGAAATGCGCTATAGTTAACTGTTGTTTCTGTTTAGTTGTTAGTGAGTTATTAGTTGTGAATTAATTTACTAATTAATTCACTTAACTCTCACTAGTGTATCATTCAGTTAGACTAAATACAACTAGCTCAATTAAGTTTAACTCCATTAACTGAGTTAAATTGAATAACAACTCTATGAACTAATATTCCAACTCTGTCATAACTTTGCCACTTCAGTTCTAACTGAGTCCTCATGAATGAGCCACCAATAAACCCTAGAAATTGTGTAATTCCTTCAACCCACTGATTTGCCAAATTTATATACTGAAATAAAGTGCTCCAAGAGAATAAGTTGATGTTTATTGTCAGATTATTATTAAGAGCTAATAATAATCGACATGCATCTATTTTTAGATTGACGATCTATAAATAGAATTCACCCAATATTCTAAAAATAGAATTTCATCTATTTTTCCAACTTGACCAACCATCCAAAAATAGCATCCTGCAACTTCTGAAATATGATCACCATGTCAAAAAATAGACATAGTCTAAAAATAGACTTACACCTAAAAATAGCCTATAGCTCCACTTAGTGAAGGTGATTAATTTTCACTAAGCTTCATCATCTTGTTGAATTTCAACAAGTTGGGGCTGAATCAAGATTTAGTCTCCTAGTTTTATCAATCACATCACTCAAAGTATCATCTGGATCAGCGACTGGAGCTTCATGCGGGGGAGAGAATGCTTCAGAAGAAGATTCCACAGATTGATCTAGTATAGGAATCCCCCTTCAAGATATGGAATCTGATTATCGAACTCTTGAAAATATTTTGCATGTCTGAATATATCCAAGCGATCAAGATATTGCTCAACAACATTGTCAGCATTTGAAGACTCTTGAAAGATCACATCTCTCGATATTATAAACTTATTATTGACTTCATCATAGAGATGGTATGATTTGGAGGTATTTGAGTACCCCAAGAAGATACACTTGTGACTTCTTGCACCAAGTTTGTTTCTTTTTTCCTTGGGTATCAAGGCATAACAGGTAGAACCAAAAACCCTGAGATGCTTTACCGAAGGAATGTGGCCCTACCACATTTCAGAGGGAGTCTTGTTTTTTATATCATTAGATGGACACCTATTTTTTATATACAGAGCACATAGAACTTCATCAACCCAAAACATCAGTTTAACATTCTTGAAAAACATCATGGAACGTACCATATTTAAGATTGTCATGTTCATTCTTTCAGCTACTCTGTTCTGTTGGGGATTATAAGGCACAATTGTTTGATGTTTGATCCCATGTTGGTGAAGATAGTTTTCAAATTCATTTGAAGTGTATTATTTTCTATTATCAGTGTGAATAGAGCCAATATGAGATTGTGCATCATTTTCAATCCATGCATGAAATTTCTTGAATGTTTCAAAAGCATTATATTTGTTCTTCAATAAATAAACCGAACACATTCTAGTGTGGTAATCAATAAATTTCATCATATATTTATTACAATTTGCAGAAGGAACATGCATTGGGCCACATAAATCTAAATGAATGAGTTCAAGTTTTCTATGTGCTCTATAGTGAGAATCATGAAAATACCGTTTGTTGTGCTTTCCTAGAATACAAGAATCAAATTTCTTAAGTTTCCTAGGAATTGTAGGCAAACCAGTAACACCATTTTTCTTCAACAAACAAAGGTTTTCATAGTTCAAGTGTCCAAATATAGCATGCCATAAAAGACTTTATGGAAATGGACCTTCATCATAGTGAGCACTGTATGAAAAGTTTAATGCACGAGCAGAGTTACCTTGCATCTTCAGATGTATTTTTTCTTCTATCCCCATCATGAAAAGTGAGTGATATGAAGCTTTTTGACCTCAAATTTTCCATCAAATATGTGAATGGAGTGTCCTTTCTAGTGGATGTGGACCAAAGAAAGCAAGTTTCTCCTCAGCTCCGAGTGGTATAGAACATCATGTAGAATAAAGTATGGAAGACCAGGTAGTTTGAGCTTGATGGTGCCAAGCCTTGATGACTTGAGTTTCGACTTGTCTACAAAGTATACTGCTCCATCAATATTATCATTGAATTCTTCAAAGAAATATCTCCTGAAATTCATGTGGCAAGTTTCTCTTGAATCAAGTAACCAATCAGCTTTCCATGAAGCAAGTGAAGCATTGAATAAGTCTTTAGTTACTCCAATGTTGCAATATGTTACAACATAATGAGCGTACTCAAGTTCTTTACCTTTCCCTTTGTCATTTGTTTTACCTTTCCCTTCATTTCTTTCCTGCTTAATTCGGTCCCAAGGTAACTTATAAGTGGAAGCATCACATCCATCTCTATTGCATCGTATGCAATGAAGATCAAACTTTTCTCCTTGGAACTGTCTGCCCCCCTACCTCTAAAATTTATCCTCCCTCTTCCTCTTTGGCGACATCTTACTCTCTAATAATTTTGCATGATTCTTCTCCTTTTGTGCAAGGAATACAACTTCTTTAGTATACCGAGGAGTTGTCTTCTTCCCAAAATCATTCTCTCCCTCAACAAACTTCTTCTCAAGGGAATCAAAGGTAATCTCCTTGAGGTTGCCACTTGTTTGCAATGACTCAAGATAATGTGAATAGGTGGGATATAGTGTCTTGACATAATCTATGAGAGGAATATTTATCTCAACAACATTGGCTTTTATATCATGCATAATGGATCTTACTTTTGATGCTAAGGCAACAGGGTCAACATTTTTCAATTCAAAACTGAACAACCTAATCATAAATTCAACAACTACAAGTTTAGAGTGTGAGTCATACAATTCCTTCAACTTCTTTAAGGCTTCAAAGGAATTTGAAAATGGGGAAATATGGTGAGTCACCTCTTTATTTATTGCAATCAAGGCATAGGCATTATTGTTCTTGTTTTCTCAAATGGAAAACTCCTTATCTGAGGTGGGCTTTCCAGGTGCATTGACTCCTTCTCCGTCACGAACCCCTTTCCAAAACTCATTGAAAATGAGGGTGTGTTTTATATTCTAGGACCACTTAGGATAGTTCTCTTTTCCAGAGATAACTACTCCCACAATGGAGATGAATGAATTCATCATATAAATAAATAAATAAATAAATAATAAAAAAATAAAAAATAAAAATAAAAATAAAAATTAAGTGCTTTCAATTTCCAAAATAATTCCAACCATACCTTTTTCCTTCTTAAAAAGAACTTCACTACCAACTTCACTCTTCCTTGTGCATATGAAATTTCTCCACCATATAATATTACTACTCACATAATATACCACTATACCATATATTAATCATCACCATATATTAATCCATATCATATAATGAACTTCATAATATAAGCATCACTAATTATGCTCTTTTAAAAAATAAAAATAAAAAGACCTTCATATGCACTCACCATACATGCCTTTCTTTAAAAAAAAAATATTCAACATACTCATATATGAGCCATCACATTATTAGGTATGATTCTCAGCCTTTTATGTAATGGTTATTTCAAACAATACAATACAACCCTCATACAAAAAGAAACTCAATGTGTTATATATATATATATATATGACCACACCATCTTCATCATATATCACGACTCAGTTTCAAAAAAATAAGTTTTCAAAATATGAATAAGTTTTTATATCCAACCAACGCATTAACCAATTTTTTTTATAGGATCTCAACACATCGGTCCAACGCACCAAATAAAAAAATTCAACGCATGCACAGTCACTCCAGCATACACGTCATTCAATCGACTATAAAAAAATCTTATGCATTCACCATGTCTGCCATCGACCATCAAAATTCTTCAATGTATAATATTGTTAATGGATTCTATTCATTAAAAGGACTTACCAAACGCCATCGACGTAGAATGAACACTGCATTCTCACCATTAAACGCAACACCTCCAGGTTTCAACCAAGCTCACAATATTTTAACTCACAGGTGGGTTCCATGTCTCAACACCAAGGCTGTAGGAATTTACAGGGAAAGTTCTGTAGATCAAGAACCAAAGGTCACCACTCAAAAATAGATCACAAATCAATACACCAATATAATCACATGGTTAAAACCCTCAAAGAGGGAAACAGTCCACGGCCTGAGCCAACGCGGCCACTTCAGGAAATTTATTAATATAAAAAGAAAAGTTACATATGTTTCTCTCATAAACGGTTACCGAAAAAATGACCCTCCATGCTCTTTAAATAGAGATCATGGAGCAATCGGGTGTTAAGCCACAGATTAAGTGTCGTTAATACTGAGGTGAGAGATAACTGTCGGATCACTACAAAACGTGACCGTTGGATTATAAGTTACAAATGTACATGGTAAAGAAACACACTTTACCTAACTCTACACTAGACTAAGTTATTCTTAACTATTTCCTATGTGTTGGAATATCCTAACATCCCCCCTTAAGAACAACTTGGGATAGGATTGAAGGGTTTACAAAGGTGACACAAAAGGAGCCTATTTATTATGTGTTGAAATATCCTAACATCCCCCCTTAAGAACAAATTGGGATAGGATTGAAGGATTTACAAAAGTGACACAATAGGAGAAGGAAGGAGGCAGTAGAGCCTATCCCCCCTTAATGACAACTTTCCTGAACTCCAAGCATGGATCGAAGTTTGGTAAACTTCGCTTCTGTGAGAGCCTTCGTAAAGATATCAGCTACTTTATCATTGGTTGGATAGTACTGCACTTCAAGAACACGATCATGAATGAGCTTTCTGATGAAGTTTATGTGGAGTTCAATGTGTTTCATACGCTGATGCTGAACTGGATCTTTACATAGCTGAATGGCACTCTAATTATCACACCAAAGTGTAGTTGGATGCTGCTGATGAAGACCAAATTCAGACAGAATCTGACAAAGCCACATGGCTTCCTTGTTGGCTTCAACTACACTACGATACTCTGCTTCTGCTGAAGAAAGAGAGATGGCACTTTTTTTCTTACAAGACCAAGTAATAGGTCCTGAACCAAGAGTGAATACATATCTTGCAGTAGACTTTCAATCATCAGGGTCACTAGCCCAATCAGAATCGGTGAAACCAATCAACAATGGAGATGCTCCTGCACTGTAATGAATCCCGAACTAAAATGTACCTCGAATATATCGAAGTATTATTTTAGCTGCTTTATAATGACTTTCATGAGGTTGGTGCATAAACCGAGCGACAAGACCAACGACAAAGGAAAGGTCAAGACAGGTATGGGTTAGATACAAAAATTTACCAACAAGTTGACAATATAAGGTAGCATCAACTTCAGGGGCAGTATAGTTGACTGAAAGCTAGACTCCAGACTGAAAGGGAGAAGGGGTAGGCTTACATTCTTCCATGTGAAAGTGGTGTAGAAGATCACATGCATACTTGGATTGAGAGAGGGTAATGCCTTCCTTAAATTGCAAGACTTGAAGACCAAGGAAATAATGCAAGTGTCCTAAGTCTGTCATTTCAAACTTCTTTTTGAGGCTAGACTTCACATGGTTTATATGGTTTGGATCACTACCAATAAGGATAAGATCATCAACATAAAGAACAAGGATGGTGAAGGAATTACCCACCTTCTTGGTGTAGACAGTGTTGTTAGAATGACACCTAGAAAAGCCATTATCTAAGAGAAATCTATCCATTTTGGCATACCAAGCTAGAGGAGCTTGTTTGAGACCATAGAGAGACTTCCTGAGGCAACAAACAAGGCTGGAGTCTTTTTGGATAAATCTAGGGGGTTGTTCCATGTAGATTTCTTCATGCAAATCTCCATGTAAGAAGGCAAATTTAACATCCATTTGATGGACTTCCCATTTAAAGGAGGAGCAAGGGAAAGAACAAGGCAGATATAATTCATTTTGGCAATAGGGGAGAAGGTTTTAGTATAGTCAATGCCTTCAACTTGTGAAAATACTTTAGCGACAAGACGAGCTTTATGTCTATCCACTTTTCCATCTGGTCCAAACTTTGTTTTGTAAACCCATCTTCATCTAACAAGTTTTCTTCCTTTTGGAAGAGGAACAAGATCCCAAGTATCATTTTCCAATAAGAAACGATACTTTTCATTCATAGCTTCATCCCAATCTAGATGACCAGAGACTTCTTCAAAGGTTTCTGGATCAAGTTTTTCTGGAACTTGAGACAATAAGGAAGAGGCTCTTTCAAACTGAGAACGTGTACGTCATCGATCGGCAGGGTCACCTGCAAGAGGACCTGCTGCATCCTGAGTAGAGCGGACCCATATTGGAAGCGGTGGAGTATAAGGAACAATTTCAAGAGGTGGAGGAGGATTTTCATCCTCGCTGTAATCATCTAAACTATAAGGAATGCTATTAAAATAGAAGAGAGAGACAGAGGTGGCACATATGCCGAATCAGGCTTGCAGGCCAAAGGTGGCACACTTGCCGAACTAGGCTCGCAGGCCGATATATTTTCATCAAATTTTACATCTCTTCTAATGATGATATTTTTGGATTTTGGTTGAAGAAGTCTATATCCTTTGACATCTTCATAATATCCAACAAAAATACATTTTTCACTCTTAGGTTCTAAGGCTTTATGTTTCACATCTGGAATATGGGCCCAAACATCACTTCCAAAAACACGAAAGTGACTTACATCTGGTTTGATTGAGCTCCAAGCTTCTTCTGGAGTTATAGTCTTTAAAACCTTAGTAGGAGTGCGATTTACTATGTAATTTTCACAGTTAATGGCTTCTGCCCAAAAATTGAGACCAAGCCCTTTAGATTGAAGCATACAATTAGCCATTTCTTTTAAGGTGCGATTCTTCCTTTCAGCTACACCATTTTGTTGTGGAGTATATGGAAAATTATGTTGCAATTGAATGCCATGCTCAGTGCAGAATTTGATAAATTTGTTGTTAACATATTCTCCGCCATTGTCTGATCTTAACTTAAGAATTTGATGTCCAGATTGTTTCTCAACAAAGGCCTTAAAGGCCAAGAACATGTTAAGAAATTCACTCTTGAGTTTTAAGAAATATACCCAAGTGCGTCTGGAAAATCATCAATGAAAGTTAAGAAGTACTTGAAACTAGAGAAAGAAACAACAGCAAGTGAACCACATAAATCACTGTGCACAAGCTGCAAAGGGGCTGAAGCGTGCCAAGAGGTACGTTTGTCAAAACTATCCCAATGATGTTTTCCAAGTACAAATCCGAGCAAACACCATCTCGGCAAGATACCATAGGAAGGCCCGTCACCATATTTTCCTTACATAGAGTTTGAAGAGAGTGATAGTTTAAGTGACCAAATCGCTCATGCCAAAGTTTGCTCACATCATCATTATGAGCAACAAAAACAGAGGGAAGAGATGATGACCCAAAGTTGTCAAACTTATACAACCTTTTGGAATCATCAGCAATGCTAGTAGCTAAAATATGTTTAGGATCTTTGAGGTCCTTGATTACAACATCATGAGGTGAGAATTCTACTATTTTCCCTTCACCTGAATGAGTTATTTGATAAATAGATAGAAGGTTGCATGACAAGGTAGGAACACATAGTACATCATTAAACTGACCATTATCTAGATGAATGGTTCCATATCCTACAACACTAAGAGATCTATCATCACCAACATAAATATGTTTGGTGTTACAATCATTTAAATAAGAAAACATGGATTTATTTTTAGCCATGTGGTAAGAAGCTCCAGAATCAATGAGCCATTCATGAGAAGGAGAAGAAGAAGATACATTTAATGCATAACCAAATCTTGATGCTTGACAACCATAAGCAGAAAGTTCCATGCCTGAAGATGAAGGTGAAGAGTACTCCAAATTAATGTTGTTCTTCTTCAATGCTGCTTCTAAGGCTTCCATATTCTTAAAAAATTTGGACTCTATATGGTCAGCCTGATTACAAAAGTTGCAATGTCTAACTACCTTCTTCCATTTGTTTTGATTTGCCTTATTATTTTGGTGATTTGATTTTTCAATTTGCGACTGAAATTGCTTATGGCCCTTGTTTGGTTTGGGACCATATTTTTTAGGATACTGCTTCTTGGGATTATTTTAATATGGTTGTTGTTGGGCTACTAAGGCTTTCTTAGAAGCGTTTCCAGCAGTGATAATACCAAGGTGTAAAAATTTTTCTTGTTCTCTTATCAAATAATCGCAAAAGGCATCAAAAGAGGGATTGTTGTAGGTGGTTCCTGAAGAAATGATGGCTTCTCTAGGGGAATGGAAGGCAGAAACAAATACAGAGTATGCAGGGTCAAGCTTAGCAAGAATGCAATAGATGAGGCTACCATCGTCCTTTTTGATCTTATAACCTTCTAAAAGAATTCTGAGGGCCTTAAATTTGGACAAAAAATATTCAATGGAGGAGAAATTATTGGGGTCCAAACTAAGCAACTCATTTTCAAGCTGGTGGGCCCTGATTTGATTTTGAATGCCAAATTTTTTTTTTAGCTTTTCCAGGGCTTCATCAAGGGTGTCAATGTCAAGGATATGAAATCAAAGATCTTGAGCAATGGACATTCCTATCAACCCTCGTGCTTGATCTTGTTTATTTTCCCATTTAGTAGCTTTATCATCATTGGAAGGTTTAGTTTCTTGTCCTGTGGCTATTCTATAAAGCCCTTTACTTCTAAGTATATCTACCATGTGAGGTAGCCATTGAAAATAATTGGTGCTGTTAAGAATAACCGGGCATGCACTTTCCATTTTTTTTTTTTTAAAACTAAAGCTAAGAAAAGTTGAAACTAACTGCTCAAATGGAAAGATCTCAAAAAATTAGGCCGTTTAAAAAAAACAGCTCGAAAAACGGCTTCCGGATGAAAAAGTTATGCCTTTTGAAAAATTTGAGTTGTAGATGCCGAATAGTTACGGGAACGGAATGAAGTGCGGTTTTTTTTTTTTTTAAATTCCGCCCCTTTTAACAAATTTTTTTTACAAAAGAAGCTTGAGAAGGAGACTTGAACCCAAGACCTCTATTCTCATAAACTAACCCCTCACCAAGCGAGATAGTAAAAGGATCACATTATTGTATGAAAGGAGGAAGGTTTTTTTTTTTTTTTTTTTTTTTAAACGGTGTGTGTGCCTTTTCCTGCACAAAAAACCGAGAAAAAAAAAACGAAATGCAAGGCCTTACAACAAAATGTTAGATTTTCGGTTAGCCTTACCGGCAACTATCACTTTTTTCACTATTTCTGATTTCCCGAGATCGCACAAAGACGTGGGGAAAGAGCATATGTTTTCACTATTTCTGATTTCCTGAGATCACACAAAGACGTGGGGAAAGAGCATACGTACCAAAAAAATTCCCTTTTCCTGCTTTTGATTTGTAGAGATCGCACGCAGCGCACAACAAATAGCATACACAGAGAAGAGGGTTTAGATCCGACAAATAAATAAAACCTAAAAACCGAAAATAAAAAGAGGGAATTGAAATAAGCAGAACTATTAACAAATATAACTGCAAAACAAATGCTTTATACCTCCAGATCTAAACTGTCATAACTTGGGCAGCCGGAAACCTTTCGCATGAAACGAAAGACGTTCCTCACTGTAACAGACGCTTCAGACACAACCAAGTAGTTATCCAAGCCCAAAAATGTTTAGAAATAGTAGATCTAAAAAACAACATTTGCATGCAGTCAAACCGGCTTCGGATTTTGATCAACAACGGACACGGCCCTCAAAATAGCTCTGATACCATGTAGGAATTTATAGGGTAAGTTTTGTAGATCAAGAACCAAAGGTCACCGCTCACAAGCAGATCACAAATCAGTACACCAGTATAATCACGTGGTTAAAACCCTCAAAGTGGGAAACAATCCATGGCTTGAGCCAACGCGGCCACTTTAGGCAATTTATTAATATAAAAAGAAAAGTTACATATCTTTCTCGGAGTTGTCTTTAGTGCGACTTTTTGGAGTTTCAGGTGCCAGAATCCGGTGAAAAAAATTGAGGTAAAATCTTGGTTTTTGTTATTTAAACTGGTTTTTTGACTTTATATATGGATTTAGCACCCTCAAAAACCCCTAGGCCACTTCTATTGTGCAATATTAACAATCAAACTTCTCTTTTGAATGAATTCTTGCCGGATTTTAGAGAAATTACACTGGAAAAAACCACAGTAAAACTCTTCAAAAAGTCGCACTAAAAACTACTCGATGTTTCTCTCATAAACGGTTACCAGACAAATGACCCTCCATGCTCTTTAAATAGAGATCATGCACCAATCGGGTGTTAAGCCACGGATCAAGTGTCGTTAATACCGAGGTGAGAGATAACCATCGTATCACTACAAATCGTGACCATCGGATTATAAGTTACAAATGTACATGGTAAAGAAACACACTTTACCTAACTCTACACTAGACTAAGTTATTCTTAACTATTTCCTATGTGTTGGAATATCCTAACAATATTCCAGGTTTCAACCAAGCTCACAATATTTTAACTCACAGGTGGGTTCCATGTCTCAACACCAAAGCTTCAATGGTTGTTTGGTAATTTAATTGGATTTAATTACTTACATGAATTATCAGCCAGGGCTAGTATGTTGATGAAATGTATGTGCAATGCATGTGCTAGGAATATTTATTACTCAAACAATTCCTAATTTAAATTGAGATATCGAGATGCACATGTTAACTATGAAAGTAAATATGTCACTCTTAAAATGAAAATGATG
The DNA here is from genome assembly GCA_034641835.2 of Pinus albicaulis. NCBI lineage: Eukaryota > Viridiplantae > Streptophyta > Pinopsida > Pinales > Pinaceae > Pinus > Pinus albicaulis. The sequence goes on from CM076579.1 coordinate 340,338,485, forward strand.
ACATTTGCTTAAAAGAATTATTTGCAAACTAAAATCACCATAAAATTATCACACTTGCCTAAGGAAGATTACACTAGAAAAATCACACTTGCTCAAAATAAATATCACACTTGCAGAAATAAATATCACTCTTGCTCAAAAGAAAATCACACACTTGTTTCATTCTTGTTTGAAATAAACCACACTTGTTTGCAAAAAAAACTTGATAATGAAACTAGATTTAAATTGCTTTTGACAGAAAGAAATATTAACTCTATATTCAAACCTTATTCACACGACTATAATGTAAAAACTATACTACAAATCTATATCAATCTATACTTTGTTCATGTGCACAAGAGATTTCAGCTTCACTCTACAGCAAAATGATTAAACAGTTATGCTTTAAAAACAATCCTAAGTATTCATTCAAAAACCAAAACTTAAGCACTTAGATAGACTAATAAAATGCTACAAAAAACACATAATTGAAATGTTATCTTCAAATAATAAAAACCTTACAACTCGAGGGGGCCTTCCTGCAAAAAGTAGGTGTCAACACAACACCTTCACAAGATTAAATACGCATTGATAAATCGCACAACAACAAAAACATAATTACCGATCAAACAGGAAACATAATCACCCTTTTTTTTAGCATAGCCTTCACACTCTAAATTTTCTTATGATTTTTATTTTTTAATGTCATGATTTTCATGCTGACTTTGAAAAGTGGTGATGTAGAATAACCTGTTTTTTTTTAACATATTTTTGGAACATTAAATTTTCTTTGATTTTATTTTTTTATAAATGTCATGTCAATTTAGAAAAATAGTGATTTTTTTTTGCAGTTTACATTTTTTTATTTAAAATGTTAGTGATTTTCATGCTAATTTTGAAAAGTGTTGATGCAACATCAATCCTTTTAGTTTAGAATGGTGATTTTCATCTTGGTAATAAATCATAAAATTAAAATTAAAAAACATGAAAAAAAGAAAAAATGAAAAAAAACTAATAAACATGTAAAAAAATATAAAAATAACTTGTAAAAATAAGAAATTTAAACAACAAAATTAATAAATAAATAAATAAAGGGGAAAAATTCAAAAAAACTCATAATTTAAAGAAATTAAAAAAAAAATTAACCAAAAAAATTAAGTTAAAAAAAAAACAGCATAATTAAAGAAAATGATAAAATTAAATAATTAAAATAAAAAATTAAAAATAATTAAAATAATTAAATAATCAAAATACTAAAATACAAAATAATTAAAGTTTAGAAATTTAAATTAAAAAAAATAATAAAAATTAATGAATAAAAAAAAAAAACATAAAAATTTTAAAAAGAAAAAATAAATAAATAAATAAATAAACATTTTAAAAGAATAAAAAATAAAATCATTTTTTTAATTAAAAATTAAAATTAAAATTAATAAAAACACTTTTTTTAAATTGAAATTTAAAAAAATAAATATTAAATTTAAAAATATAAATAAATAAATTTAAAAATATAAATTAAATTAAAAAAAAATTAAAATTAAATTAAAAAATAATAATAATAATAATAAAACAAAAACAAAAAAAATTAAAAAAATTGTGTTTTACTGCCGCCTTGGGGGCATGGGGCTCGGGCGGCAGAAGAGCTGCTAGCTCTCTCGTTACCCGTCGGCTGAGCCCAACAGCCCCTATGGCGGCGGTCAAACACATTTTATTTATTTATTTATTTTGTAATTAATTTTTTATTATTATTTTTTAAAATTCGTTTTTAATTTTTTTTTTTTTTTTTTTTAATTTACATTTTTTTTTTATTTCATATTTTAAAATTAATTAATTTATTATTTTTTTAATATTTTTTGAAATGTTTTTTTAATACTTCTATTTTTTTTTTTTTTTTAATATCTTAAAAGTTTTCTTAGTTAAAAAAAAAGGATAGATTTATTTATATTTTTTTCTTCTTTTTTTTAACAAAAAAAAAATAATTTAAATTATTATATAAATTTTCATTTTAAATTTATTTTTTTAAATTTTAATTATTATTATTATTATTATTATTTTTAATTTAGATTTGTAAATTTTAATTATCTTTTATTTTATTTAAAAAAAAATCAAATTTTTTATTTTAATTATCTTATTTTATCATTTTTTTTTAATTATGTGGTTTATTATTATTATTTTATAACTTTTAAAAAAATATACTTTTTGTTTTTTTAAGTTAATTTTTTAAGTTTTTTTTTAAATTGTGTGTTTTTTTCAATTTTTCCCTTTTCAATTTTATTTTTGAAATTTTTTGTTTTTATTTTTAATTTTTAATTAATTTATTTATTTTTACAAGTGATATTTTATCTTTAATACAATGCATAAAAATCAATGGAATTTTATTTTTATAAATGTAATATTTTATCTTTTATGTCATCATTGGATTTTTAAGGCTTTTCAGAGACACTAATAGATTATCTTAAATACCATGCCTAAAACTCGTTGGAATTTTAAGACTTGATATTTGATCTTTAATGCCATCTTTATCGTTGAAATTTTAAGGTTTTTCAGAGTCATGATATTTTATCTTTAATGTCATTATTAAAAAAATTTGACAATTTACCCCCAAAAGAAAAAGACATTATTCCAACATTAACATTTTTTGTTTTCAAGGTGTTTTTTGCACACAAAAAATTGACGATGTTATTCCAGCATCAACACTTTTCGTTTTCAGTCTATTTTTTGCGCACACAAAATTGGCGATGTTATTCCACCATCAACACTTTTTGTTTCGAGGGTGTTTTTTCAATCATTTTTTCAATAAAAATTTGGTTTTTAGCATTATTTAAAAAAATGTTGAAATTTGACCCCAAAAAAAGTGTATTCTGGAAGACACTTTTCATTTTTTGGTTATTTTTTCATGTTTGTTGAGTTTTTTTGGGCTAGAGTTCTCGTTTTGACGTAATAGTCCCCGTTTGATCAGTAACTGTGTTAGGAATGAAACTAAAACAGGGTTTGTATTTGCAAAAACAGAGTTTTCCAAACAGTTATTCTAGTTTGTGAGTGTCATGCCGAGAGGCAGATTTATAATCTCTTGTGCATATTTGTTTAAGAGTATTACGACCCTACCCTACTCAACAACAACTAAAATTAACATAAATAGATAACATATCATGATTTTATCATGATTTTCTATCAGCAGATCAAATCACGAGGCTGAATATATGCATCCATTAATTTCTCGTTCTTCTGGTTCACCTTCCACAATGGTTGACTTTCATTTTGATTGAGTTGTTGTGGTGCTTTTCTTATCGATCCAGGCTATCAATATAGGTACAAATCATTGTTCCAGCTATTTTCCACCTGCTCATATGCCTTGTTCTTCGGCTGGAGCTTCAAAACCCATTGAACTTTCAACTTCATTGTAGAATTACACATTAGCTGAAGAATCGATGTAATTCAGTAGCTCATGTAAATTTTGAGTTAAATAATAAATAACAATTACATTTGTGAAACATAATATGATTATGTACCTTCTATGCCATCAACCTTTTAAATTGATGCCCAATCAGAGTTATTACAATAAAAAATGAGGAGGATGGAGTATAAAAGGGTTGTAAAAAAGAAGTAACTTTGGGGTTCAACATCCCCCCACACATAAGACATTGCATGTCCTCGTGAAAAATTTCAAAATTTTTTATCCTTCTTTATCACCGAGCTTCTTCAAAGGCCTGGGAAAGAACATCCAATTTAATTATTCTTGCTTTCCTGATATTGACTTCCATCCTTGGTTTCTTTATCAAGATCTTGTGTTGTAAGCTTATCAACTTTCTCTTAAGAGATTTGTTTTTGGATTTCAATTTCTTATTTTTCTTATACCATAAACCAAGATGTAACAAGATGTTATCATTATGGGTTTTCTTGATTTAATTTTTCACTTTTAGAGTTTCATGATCTTGTTTCAAATGTTTATTCAATACCTCCAATTAATTGATTTCTTGTATGAGAGTGTTTATAATTTCAGGTTCTTTTGGAGGATCAAAATGAATGCCTTCATTTAAAATTTCTTCTCGATTTGAGGATGATTCAATAGTTTTCCCTGTAGCTCTTCATTCCAAAGATTCTATGTAGTCATATATCTCTTGCTAGATAATATCTATTTCTGGGGTTTTTCTAGCTGGATTGGAAACATGTGATGGAACTCTCAAGTCCTCTTCTTCCTCTAAGTTGATGAATCCTAGGGACTGTTGAGACTGTCCATGCATTGGTTTTTTTAGCCTTGCACTTCTTCTTAGAGTGGATGATGGTTTTTCAGTAGTAAGGGATTGATTCTTAACTTTCTCTTGTTTTGTTTTCTCTTTGGATGAACTTTCTCCTTTATTGTTGGCTATCTTTCTTCTAACATTTCTCTTTTTAAGAGCCTTCAACACACTTGCAAGAGTAGTTTCATCCTCTGAATATTGCTCTTGTTGTGGAGGTGAGTTATCTGTAGGGTTTAAAGGAAAGTTCCATCTACTCTTCCTTGTTTCATCACTAGATTCTCCTTGTTTTGCTTCCTTAAAATGATTTCTAATTAAGAAATCTTCCCATTTGTCTCTTTTTTTTTCAGATGGGCTTCAATCAACATTTTCACTAATCCATGATGGTATAAGCATTATCTATGAACTGTATTTTTATTTAATTTTTTCCAGCCATTTTGATCAAACTATGAAGTGGGAAATATGGTAGGTTAATTTCATTTCCTTCAAGAAAAATCATCATTAAGCGTGCATGGTAAAAGAACATGTTACCGAAACTACATTCACAAGTTAAAAAGTTTTTAATGATAAATATCAAATTCCTCCATTTATTATTCAAGGTTGTGATTGGTATTCCCTTTTCAAGCACATAGATATCCATACCCGGATTCTGGAGGAAGAATTTGCACTCTTTCTCTTCAATCTTTCGGTTCTTGAACTGACTCTCTCTTATTCTTGGAAATCTGGTAGCCTTTGCTACGAACGAATTTGTCAAAACTAATTTCATGTCCCCAATCTCTGCTTCTATGCCATCATATGCCCGAGCGAAGGATTTTTTCACTTCTTTCTCATGCCCGTCAAATTTTTCCACAAACTCTGTCCACCGCGCTTGTTGCAACAACTGTCTGACCTGTGGGTATCCTTCAAGGAATTTAGCCCCATCCGACTCTGAGTGTATAATGACTCCCATGCTGGAGAACCCTTAGCCCTTAATTTCTCTTTTGATAGGGTTGTGAAATGAATTCGACTATGAAGTAGGTTAGAGAGATAGTATTTTTGGCAACGGTGAGATGGTTTCGTCAATGGAACAGGGCTGAGTGAAATGGGTATGATGCAAGGATGATGATGGTATGTGCATGAAATGGAATGATATGCGAAAGAAATGGAGAAAATTCAAATGATAACAAGTCTTCATAACAGATTCATTTGAAAATACATAGATATTTTTGTTAAATCCAAATTCATGTCATAATGAATGTAATCATTACACAAAATGGAGGTAATGCCAGTCACTCATCTTTTAATTTCATAATTCAATGTTTTTACCCTTATTATCTAGCTACTATTTACATGCCTTATATATGTGCCTTACTGATTTTTGGATTTTTTCTTTTAGAGGTTGTAATTAGGTTGCTTTAGCTGTAATATTCATTCCATTTTCTTTTTTCATGATCTTCATTTTCCCTGATTACAATCTGTCAAGTCAGCTACAGAATTTCATGAGCTGTAAAATATTGACAATTCTGTAGATGCCTTTTTTCAAAAGAGAAAAGAGGAATACAAATCAAATGGGACAAGCATAGGGAATTAAGAAGAAAATAATACTACCAAGAATTCTTGGTTTTCAACTTAAATTTTCTGTATAAACATGCCAACAATGTTGGTTTTCATCTTTATACAAAATTTTATTTACATATTTTTTTTTATTTTTTTTGAAAAATAAAGTAGAAGGCTAAGTTGGAGAGGAATAAGAATCTTCCTTGACCAACTTCAAATTGAGATTATCTTGCATATTTCTTACAAACTCTTTCTCTATTAATGGTTTATTATATATTCGTAATCTATGACCATTTACAAGGAAAGTTAATTTTTATTCATCAATGGTTCTGATTCTGACTACTCCATTATCAAAAACAATTTCAATAACATAAGGCCCAAGCCAATGAGTTTGAAATTTTCCTTGAAAATGTTCAAACTTTCAATCAGAAAGCAATGCCCAATCACCATGCTGGATTTTTCTTTCTTTGATAAAATTATCATGCCACCTTGATCTTTGTTGTTGGATTATATTGGTTCTATGAATGGAATATTGTCATATCTCATCATGTTCATTCAATTTCTCCATTATTTGTCTTTGGGCTTCTGATAGATCAAGACCCAGTTTAATTGTTGTTTTCAAAGTCTTTATCTAGAACTCAATAGGAAATAGAACTTGATTTCCATAAACAAGTTCATAAGGAGTGTGTCCTATTGTGTTTATCCATGTGGTGTGATATGCCCATAAAGATTCTCGAAGCTTTTCTGCCCAATCCTTTCTATTCAGATGCACAGTCTTGGTAAGAATTACTTCAATTAATTTATTGGTAGATTCAACTTGTCCTTTTTCTTGTGGATGATATGGAGTGGATTTCAGATGTTTGATTTTGTATTCCTCCATTATCTTCTGTACCAACTTGGATGTAAATTGAGTACCTTGATCTATCACAATTTCCCTTGGGACACCAAAATGAGTGAAAATATCCTCAAAACGAAATGAAACTACATCAATTACAGTGGCAAAAGAAAGTGTTTTAGCTTCTACCCATTTTGTAACATAATCTGTATAGACAAGAATGTACCTTTTTGTCTTAATGGTGGATTGAATAGACCAACAAAATCTAATGCCCATTTTTCAAAAGGTTCAATAAGTACCCGAGGTTGTATAGGAATTTCATCCAAAGGAACAATCTTTCTCATTCTTTGACAACTATCACATAATTTAACATATTCTTTGGCATTCTTAAAAAGAGAATGTTAGGTCCCTATATTACTAGTGTAATCCCTTATTATTGTTAGTGTAGCCGCCTTATTGTTATTGTTGTACCCTTGTAATCCCCATATTGTTATTATTATGCCCTTACATTATTATTGTTGGGTCGATTAGGATTATATTGTGACACCATTGACTCCTATATATATAAAGGAGGTTTTGTCATTTGATCATCCAAGAATTGTTCATTTATGTAATGTAAAGGAGGTTGTCAATTCAAAGTGGCTTATTTCTAATGCGTTGATCTCTCTTTTCTTCTATTTTTGGAGCTGGTTCATAATATTTGGTATCAGAACTATGGGTTCTAGGGTTTCGCTACTCCAAACATGTCATCATGGAATTTTAGCTATAAATTTTTTTTCTATGAAGGTTCAGAAGCTGAAATTTTACCACGAGAAGACGAAATCCCAAGGAACCGCGTGTAAAAATTTCACATCTTGGTTCGCAATATTTTCAGAGATATGATATGTGGAAGTTGGGTTTTTTTCAGGCTCCTGAATTTCATCTCCAAGAGGTACCCGTGGGAAAATCATCATAACTCTCTCTCTCTCTCTGAGCATCAGATTGGAATTTTGTAAAAAGTGACCGAAAGTACACGGATTGTCATTAGGGGAATTTTGAGGTCTAAAATGGGTCTCCTAAGGAAATTATAAAATAATAATGGAAATAATAAAATAAGATTAAATTACATCATCAAATTTTAGAGGGAAAAAAGAAAAAACTATTCTTTCAAGTTGTATTTTCACCTTATCTCCCTATGGGTTTACTCAAATTTCGAGCAGAAATACTCATTGGATGTAAAATTGTATTCCTCATCCAAGGACTACCCATGTTGCATACTTCCGATGGACCCTGCTACATGAAAAATGAGAAATACATGAAAAACATGATTGCAATCATGATTTTTCATGTATTTTTCATTTTTTGTGTATTAAGGTCCATCGAAAGTATGCAACATGGGTACTCTTGGATGAGAAATTAAATTTTGCATCCAACGAGTACTCCATCTTGAAATTTGAGTAAAAAATTAGGGAGATAAGTTGAAAATACGAGTTGAAAAAGTAGTTTTATTATTTTATTAAATTTTAATCTTTTTACTTTTTTATTCCAAAAATGGTGAATCATCCCCCATGGTTTACATCATCATCTTGAATCCTATTTGATCTTATAAAGTTTACTTTGGTTGTACATTTTTCTTAGGAGACCCATTTTAGACCTCAAAATTCCCCTAATGAGTTTCCTTTGTATCAATTTCAGAGCCGGAGGAGGAAATAGTGACACGTGGCACGTCGTACAAGTTAGCTCTACTGAACTGGGCCATAATTAGGTCATTGTGGGAGATTGGGCATAAATTTTCCTTGAATAATCTGAATCGGGTCAGACCAATGGCATTCGAAAGAAGATTCAGAGGGCTAATATAGGACCGAATTTTAGATATTGAAGATTTGAAAGCACAGAGGTAATTCAGTTTCAATATTGAGCTCCTCAAAAGCAAGAAAAATGTGTGTATTTTTTTTTTCAAATTGCATGAGTCTTGTTTGAAAATTTAGTTTGAAGTGATTCCAAGTGCATATTGAAGCATAGATATCAGTATTGGGTTCTAAATTGCCCCCTAAAAAGAATTCAACACCTATTAAGCCCTCAGAAGGCTCTACTATGACTCATGAAGAGGAAGAAGTGCAACATGATATATCAAAATTACAAGAGCAAGTGCATCAAATTTAGTTCTTGCAAAGAGCAACAAAAAATGAAATGGAAGTTTTGAAGAAAGGCATGGAAGCTAAGATGGATGGTTTGAAGAAAGGCATGGAAGCTAATATGGATGGCATGGAAGCTAAGATGAATGACATGGAAGACATGAAGAATGATATAAAAGCAGACATGGAAGGTTTGAAGGAAGGTTTGACAAATTTGATACAAGAAATTATTCCTAATGGCAAAAAGGTAGTACAAGAAACTCATGATGAGAACAAAATAAATGTTAATCATGATTTCATAAACTATAATGTTGGATGTAAGACCCACCATATTCCAAATATTGATATGAGGAAGTTTGATGGCAAGGATCCCATAACATGGATAATACAGATGGAGCAATATTTTGATCTCCATAATGTGCAAAACACACAAAATGTATGCATTGCAACTTTAAATTTAGAACAAATTACATTTGTATGGTATAGATGGATTTTCTCTCATAAAAAAATTGACCAAAAAATTGTCACTTGGTCAATTTTTACGGAGGAAATGATAGCACATTATTAGGATACAAAGAGCAACACCTTCTTTAGCCAATTGATAAATCTCAAACAAAAGGGTACAATGGTGGAGCACATTGAGGACTTCCAAAAATTGAATATAAGTGTAACTGATATTCCAGAGGGACACGAGATTGATGTCTTCATAGGGACTTTAAAGGATAACAACCAACACGAGGTTCGCCTTTGGCAACCTGATTCATTAGAGAAGGCATTCAAGTTGGCAAGAAAAATTGAAAGTAAAATTATGGCGACAAGGAAGCCTACCACTCACATCTATAAAGATGGAAGTGTTGCTACTCCTATACTTCCACAACCTACAAGGTTGACACCACAACAATTGGAAGAAAAAAGAAAAAAATGGCTTTGCTATAGTTGTGATACCAAATACACTAAAGGTCATAGGTGTGTTGAGAAGAAATTATTTTGCATAGATTGTGAAGAGGAGGAATAAAATGAATAGGAAACTTCAAAAGAAGAGGATATGCACCATGAACCAACCTAGAGAAAGAAGAAATGAGTCTGACCATATCATGTAATGCATTGGCAGGAATTACACTCCTCAAACTCTCAAGATAGAAGAACATATCAAGAAGAAAAATTTAATAGTGTTGATTGACTCGGGTAGTACCCATAATTTTATTCATTGTAAGGTAGCCAAGGAATTGAATTGCTTCCTATACCCAACACTAGAATGTCAAGTGATGGTTGCAAATGGAGGCACTATAAATTTCTCTGGAAAATGCCATAATATCAAGCTAAGCATGGGGGAATATGTATTGAATAGTCCAATGCTTTCCATTCCAATGGGAGGTGTTGATTTTGTGCTAGGAGTACAATGGTTACAATCTTTGGGGACGATAGCTTTTAATTTTCAAGAAATTTTCTTGAAAAAAATTTCAGAAGGAAAGGAAGTTGAATTACGGGGTATCACAGGGAAGCTGAGAAATATAATAAGCTCTAATATCATGACAAAGCTTCTGAAGAAAGAACAAAGAGGCGTAATTTCACAATTTTTCTCACTAGAAGTTCCAACATCAGAATTATTTATTTCTCCATATCTCCAAAAAGTCTTGGATAGTCATTCCAAGTTGTTTGAAACTCCCAAAGGACTCCCAAATATTCGTGATCATGATCATGTTATTCAAATAGGAAGAATCCAGATTTTCCATAGTGTCAGATAATGTTTGTCGACGTTTCAAGTATGAATCCCTGTTGGGATTTGAAACGTCGACAAACATTATCTGACACTGTGGAAAATCCGGATTATTCCTCTTCATCAATTGATAATCACGGGAGCTTGAAAACCAAAATCATGATATTCATTTGATTCCAGGAAGTGTTCCTCCAAACACCAGGCCTTATAGACATCCTTATGTCCAAAAGAGCGAAATTGAACATATGATTGCAGAAATGTTAGAGGCTGGTATAATTCAACCGAGTCAAAGTTTTTTCTCTGCCCTAGAAGTATTGGTGCACAAGAAGGATGGATCATGGCGCATGTGTCTGGATTATAGGGAGCTCAATAAGCTCACTATTAAAAATAAATTTCTCATTCCTGTGCTTGATGAATTATTGGATGAATTACATGGAGCAAATTATTTTACCAAGTTGGATCCTCGTTCAACATATCATCAAATTAGAATGAAGACTGAAGATATTCTGAAAACAACATTTCGAAATCATGAGGTTCATTATGAATTTTTGGTTATGCCTTTTGGCCTTACCAATGCACCTTCTACATTTCAAGGGTTGATGAATTCCATTTTCAAACCCTTCCTTAGAAAATTTGTGCTCATATTTTTTGATGATATACTAGTCTACAATAGTTCTTGGAAGGATCATGTTCAACATGTTGACACAGTGCTCAAACTATTGGAGGAGAAACAATTATATGCAAAAACCTCAAAATGTTTCTTTGGAGTACAAGAGGTGGAATATTTGGGTCATATTGTATCTCACGAGGGTGTTAAGGTAGACCCTAACAAAATTAAATCAATTAAGGAATGGAAATTCCCCACAACCATAAAGAAATTGCGAGGATTTATGGGCTTAACAGGGTATTATTGCAAGTTTGTTAAGAATTATGGGAGAATAGCAGCACCTCTAACAAAATTATTGAAGAAAGATGCATTTTCATGGACTCCTGGAGCAACTAAGGCCATTGAACATCTTAAAGAGGCAATGTGCCTAGCACCGGTCTTAGCTATGCCAAACTTCACAAAACCTTTATTGTGGAATGTGATGCCCTAGGAAATGGAATTGGTGTTTTTTTAACACAAGAAGGAAGACCCATTGCTTTTTAAAGTCATCCAATCAAAGGAAAGTATTTACATAAAGCTATTTATGAGAAGGAAATGTTGGCAATACTACATGCACTAAAGAAATGGCGACCTTACCTAATGGGAAGACACTTCAAGGTAAAAAATGATCATGATAGTCTTAAATACATTTTGGAACAAATGATATCTTCATAAGAGCAGCAAAAATGGGTCACAAAGATGTCGGGTTATGACTTTGAAATCATCTACAAAAAATGGAAGCTAAATGTTGTTGTGGATGCACTCTCAAGAAAGGATGAAGAGGTGGAAGCATTTCTTTGTGCCATTTCTATTATCCAACCATATTGGATAACCAATTCAATCCCAATGAATGGAAGAAGGACGAAGAAGTGTGGACATTCATTCGAAAGTTGCAGCAAGATCCTAGTACATCTGATACATTTAGTTGGAAAAATGATTCCTTATGGTACAAAGATCGCTTATATCTTTGTAAGAATTCCCAACTAAAACAAAAGATCCTTTTGGAATTGCACACTTCTCGCTTAGGAGGACACTCGGGATTTTTAAAAACTTACCACAAGGCGAAGAAAGATTTTTTTGGGATGGATTTAAATCCAATATTCAAAAGTTTGTGGTGGAATGTTTGGTTTTCCAGAAAAATAGTGTTGAAACAATTAAGACCCCGGGTCTTCTACAACGTTTATCCATTCCAAGTTAGCGTTGGGATGGGATTTCAATTAATTTTATCATAGGTTTACCTAAGTCTGAAGGAAATAATGTAGTCATGGTGGTAGTTGATAGACTTACCAAGTATGCACACTTTTGTGCATTATCTCATCCATTTAAATCATGTACAGTTTCTATTGCATTTATGGAAATAATTCAAAAGCTACATGGAAACCCAAATATTATTGTAAGTGACAGAGATCCCATTTTTACTAGAAATTTTTGGATGGAATTATTTTCTTGTTTGGGTACTCAACTAGCTCATAGCGTATCTTATCATCCTTAATCCGATGGGAAAAATGAGATAGTGAACAAATGTTTGGAAGGATATCTTCATTGTTTTGTATATGATAAACAAAAACAATGGGTCAAGTGGTTACCTCTGGTTGAATGGTGGTATAACACTTCCTTCCATGCTGCAACAAAAATGACCCCATTTATGTCACTTTATGGATATCATCCATCATCCATCACATCATCTTTAAGAGAAAATTCAAAGGTTCAAGGAGTGGAAGATCACATCAAGCATCAACAACAAGTTCTCCAACTCTTAAAGGATAACCTAAATTTGGCACAAAATCGAATGAAACAATAGGCATATCAACATCGTAGCAAGAGAAGTTTTGAGGCAGGAAACTGGGTATTTTTATGGCTACAACCATACAAAAAAATTTCCCTCAAGCAATCTATGAAGGATAATAAATTATCGCCAAATCACTATGGTCCTTACAAGGTGTTGCAAAATATTAGTAATATGGTATACAAATTAGAGCTTCCTGATTCTTCTTGAGTGCATCTAGCTTTCCATGTTTCATGCTTAAATAAGGTTATAGGTGACAAAATTCCAGTTTAAAAAATGTTTCCAGAACTTGATGAGGAAGGAAAAATCATATTGGAATTGAAATCAGCCATGGAAATAAGAACTCGACAACTATGAAATCGATCAATTTCAGAGTATCTCATCAAGTGGAAGAACTTACCCACTGAATAGTCTACATGGGAGGATGAGAATTTTATACAGAAGCATCCAGAGTTACTCAAGCTTTAAGGAAAACACTTTTTTTGAAGGAGAGGGGCATGTTAGGTCCCTATATTACTGGTTTAGTCCCTTATTATTGTTAGTGTAGGCCCCTTATTGTTATTGTTGTACCCCTGTAACCCCCATATTGTTATTATTGTGCACTTACATTATTATTGTTAGGTCAACTAGAAATATATTGTGACCCCATGGACTCCTATATATAGAAAGGAGGTTTTGTCATTTGATCATCCAATAATTGCTCATTTATGTAATTTAAAGGAGGTTTCCCCCTCGAAATGGCTTATTTCTAAGGCATTGATCTGTCGTTTCTTCTATTTTTGGAGCTGGTTCATAACAGAGAAGGCCAATAGTATCCTAAGAGAAGGACTTTATAAGAAGTTCCTTTATCAGCAAAATTTCCTCCACATGGTTCATCATGACAAGATTTTAATATATCTGGTGCTTCATCCTCTCTAACACATCTTTGAATGATTAGATTTGGTCCTATCTTGTACAATTCTTCATTTATCCATGAATAAGATGCACTAGTTTGAATAACCTTATTTTCCTCTCGAGGAGACAAATATGATGGTAACTTCCCTATGGCCAAATAATTAGCAATATATGAAAACCAAGGAGATTTAATAGATACTCCAAAAATATATTCATCGGGAAAATTATCTTCTACAATAATATCGTTATTATCATTTTGGATTCTAGATAGAAAATCAACAACTGTGTTTTTATTTCTGGGTCTATCCAAAATAGTTATACTGATTTCTTGTAATAAAAATAACCATCTTGTAAGTTTGGCATTAGTAGTTGATTTATTCTTTAAACATATAATTGCAAAATTATCTTTGAATGAAGGTTTCATAACCAGTGATATAATGTATGAATTTATTGATGGCATGTACAACGACTAAAAATTCATTTTATGTTACAGTGTAATTCAACTCTGCAGGGGTCAAATTTTTGTTTGTATGGTAAATGGCATGAGTCAAATCCTTTTGTCCTAATACAACCCCTAAAGCTATATCTGGAGCATCAATTGAAATGTGAAAAGGTAGTTTCAAATTTGGTCCTCTAAAAATGGGTGCTTGGGAAATATTTTCTTTCAATGTTTCAAAAGCTTTCTGGCAGTCAAAATTCCAAATGAATTCGCGATATTTTGTAAGAAATTTTAAAAATGGAGAGGCTATGTTTGTAAAGTTTTCTATAAATATTCTATAATAGCCAATAAAACCAATAAAACTTCTACCATCCCTTTGAAAATTAGGAATTGACAATTTAGAGATGGTTTATACTTTAGATGCATTCACTTTGATTCCATCTCCTGAAATATGGTGGCCTAAAATAATTCCCTCAATAAACATCATAAAAAAAAATTCCATGGCTCAATGATATATTTGCTTCTTTATACCTAACGAGACATTTTTCCAATTTTTTAAGAGCTCCTTCAAAAGAGTTTCCATGGACAGTAAAATCATCCATGTAAACTTCCACACAATCATGAATTAGATCAAAAAAAATTCCTAGAACTGCCCTTTGGAATGTTGCGGGTACATTACATAACCCAAAAGGAAGTACTCGGTAAGCATAAGTTCCCCATGGATAGATAAAGGATGTTTAATCTTGATCTTCTAGAGCCACTTGGATTTGGTTATATCCACTAAAACCATCCAAGAATGAAAAATATATTTTCCCTGTCAATGAATCAAGGACTTGATCTATAAAAGGAAGTGGAAAATGATCTTTTAAAGTATCTTTATTCAATTCCCTATAATCAATGCATACTCTCCATTTTTCATTTTTTTTCGGAATAATTACCAATGGTGAGACCCACTGGTTGTCTAATATTGGATAAATAAAATTCACATTTAACAATTTTGTAGTTCTTCTTTAACAATTTCCCTTAGGTTTGGATTCATCTTCCTTTGGGGTTGTCAGATTGATCTGGAATTTCCTTCAATATAGATATGATGCATACAAATGTTAGGATCAAGTCCTTTCATATCAGTATATTCCCATGCATAGGCAAAGGAGTATTCTTGTAACATTTTTAGTAATTCATTTTTTTGAGATTCTTCCAGATTATCATTGATATTCAAAGTTTTCCCTGGAAAAAAATTTATTAAACAATTGTCAAATTTATCCATAGAATGTAAATCTATTTAACGAGATGATAGATATTACAGTGTTCTTGAAAACATTGATTTTGTTCACAATACTAGAAGATTAATTATTTTCCATTAAATTCAAAATCTGATCTTCTTCATCTATTTGTGAAGTAACAAAAATTGGTCATATATCAAAGTTTTTTTATCATTATTTAATCATTCTTCACTTTCTACATTTATTGTTTTTTCCAGAGGATGTAATGTGAATTTCTTTGTTGAACTTCCATCAGAGATAAACATATCACCAGATCTACAACTTATAAAAGCATCAGTTGTAACTAAGCATGGTTTATCTAGAATTAATGGATGTCCTCCTAGATTATTCTTAGGTGTTAAGATCATGAAGTAAATAGGATATTCCTAAGAATCTAAAAAATACAAAAACATCTTATAACTCGCCAGCATGTTTGATAACAAATATGTCTTCTAATTGCAACAGTGTAGGTGTATATTGAAGATTAGGAAGTTTCGATTAATCCATAGTTTGTTTACTCATGATATTGATAGATACCCCTACATCAGTCAATGTGTTTGAAATCTCAATACCATTAATATGTGCTTTCACGATGGGACGTCCTATATCTAGATATTTCGGAACTTTTGTCTTTCCCATCATGATATCTGCAATTTTTATAACTCACTGTATTCTTTTAACCACTTTTATTTTTCTTCTTGGTTTCTTAATATTTAACTCCCTAATTGTCTTTGCAAATATTGGTATTTTTTGGTAGCTTGTAACAAAGGATTTTTTATACAAACATTCTTCAATTCATCTATCATTTCATAATCCGACAATACAATATGTTTCTCTACCCATTTGTTAATTTTCAATCTTTCAGGGAAAGGTGGATTTTGAACAGAACCTGGAGGTTGTTCTATAATGGGAGTTGAGATTATTGGAGTATCATCAGAATGTAAAGGGGTGGTTTGTTTTTTACAATCTCCCTTGTGATGAAGAGATGTCTCTTTCACATGAAGGTCATCCTTCTGAGATTCCTGGATAACAACAGATGGTGACTTTTTTTCCAATACTCTACCAGATCTAAGTTCAACATTGTTTAGATTTAAAGGAGTTATCATGTAAGTTTGGAAATTCTACCCTTCTACGTTGTAAAAAGGTTGTGAGTTTTTATTATTTGGATTTGAAAGTAGCTTAGTAGGTAGTTGATTTGGATTTTTTGTAAATTGTAATGAAAGTTGTGGATTTGGATTTTGAGGTTGAGAGGGTTGAACAGGCTGAGAAAAATATTGAGGTGGAAAAACGGGGTAAGGTTGTTGAAATTGAGGGTATTGAGGATACTTTCCATAAGGATTTTTCCATCCTTGTGCCCATGGTTGAGGCAAAGGTTTCCAAGGCATGGGTGCAGTCCAATTACTTTAAGGTGGTTGTGCATATGTTTGAGTGTTGAAACCTTGAGTAATATTTGATTGTTGATTTTTCCATGTTCTCTTAGCAATAAAACAAAGAGGTTCTGTTTAATTTGGTATTACATCTTCTTGATAAGCGACTTTAAGACCTGGTATTGAAGTAAATTCCTTTGTATCACAATTTTCTACACATATAACACATGTTTCTACACTTTCTAATTCAAGATGGCATTCTCTCAAGGCATGCTTCTTTCTACATTTTGGACAAAAGATAGATAATGCAGAATTTTCAGCCTTTTGCTTGTTTTGTATTTTAAGGGTATATATTTGTTCACTAAGACTCCCCAAAATATTTGTTTTGAAATTTTCAAGCAAGTTTCCTATTTCTAATCTACTTATTGTTCCAACTGCAGATTTATTAATCCTAGACATAACATGATCTCTTGGTTTTTTTCAGTTCTAGCCTTACCTCTTGAAATATGTGTACAAAGTTCACCAATATTGTCTCTAAATGATAATTTTAAAACATATCCATTACCCATTAAATTGAGAATATATATCCACTCATCTCTCATGGCTTCTAACAAAAGAGTTTTTAAAGTTTCATCACCTAGATAATGCATTTTATCCCTTTTAACATTGTAAGCAAATATTTCGACCAAATCCTCAATATTTTAATCCTCTTTTTGTATCATTTTAAAGACTTCATCTTTAAGGTTATGAGGCATACAATAATATTTGTATTTTTCTAATAATGCATCTTTCATTTCCTCCCATTTTCTTATGGTATGTGTTCCTAATCCCATAAACCATTTTAATGTTGCATCTTTGAGAGTGGCTACAAACAATTTCATTTTTTGAGTATGAAGCAAGTAATCATAGGATCTACACAAAAATTCAAACTCAAAGACAAATGTTTCAAGATCCTCATTTCTTAATCCATGGAAATTAGGAGGATAGAGGGTGAGATATTTTTCATTGTGGTTGTGGTATCTTCATCAAAGATGGGAAATCCAAAAGGTTTTGGATCTCCTCTACCACCTCCTCTTCCTCTTCCTCCACCTCTTCCACCTCATATTCCACATCCAATCCTAGGGTTTTCACCTTTCACATTGTGTACTTATCCTTCCCCTTCTCCTACTATTATAGATTCTTCAGAGATAATATAAGTTCCAAATTGGATTTGTCAGTTCATCCTCTGGTTCTTCTCTTAATGGAAAGTTAAAATAGGTTTCTTCTTCCTCTTCACTAGGGATTTCCAGTTCTTGTCCTAGAAGTTGTTCTCCATTTTGTTGTAACATATCTTGTTTTGATAAGTTAGATATTGTAGTATAAAATAAAATAAAAAATGTTAGGATATATTATTTCAAAAAGAAAAAACAAAAAATAAATAAATAAATAAAACAAAAAGAAAATATTGAAAAAAATTTAGGCATTGAAAACATAAAGAAAAAGAAACAAAAATGAAAAAAATTTAGGCATAGAGATTAAAAAAGAAAAAGATATAAATATTTCAAAATATTTTATTTCTGTTGCGTGCTAGTCAAAATTCCGCTTAAGATTGTTTTTAATTAGATTACATTATATCATGGTTTAAATAAATTAACCATAAATTAATATGGTAAATTATATAAATTGTAATAAATTGGAATAAAGTGACGTTTTTTCTTATTCAATAAAGCATGCACAGATTTGAACAGTCAAGATATGTTGTGCCTAGATCAACGACACCCACACCAACCCGCAACCCCCAACACTTTTGAATGATATCCGACGGGGGGTGGTTAGGGTAAAGTTGTTTCTTTAAAACTACCCCGCCATACGTATCATTCTCTCATACATACCGCACCCCCCCCTCTAACTCCACTTACCGCCTATACCCCCTACAGGTTGGCTCCAAAAACTACTCCGCTCACCCGTTGACCATTATGTCTCTTCCTCGCCATCCTGTTAACTTTTACACGTCATCCCGCTCATCAAATTACAATCTACAACCTCTCCTCCATTTACCTATTACGGATTTATTGTTAAATCATTCATTTAAATTGTAAAGTTATCATAATAAATTCCTCCCACGCCAATTAACATTCACCATATAGTTTGTTTTAAACATGTGGTTTCTGTGTAAATCAAAGTTTTGCACTTCTCTATCTGCCATCACAAATTCTCAACTGTTCTAATTTCCAGAAAACTTAGAATCAGCATCCATACTGATCCGGTATTATCCAAATACTTGTACACATTTACCATACCATCTTTTCAACAGGTATTTATAGACAGGTCCCTTCCTTTTTCAGTTTTTTGTTAGGTCCCTATATTACTAGTATAGTCCCTTATTGTTGTTAGTGTAACCCCCTTATTGTTATTTTTGTACCCCTGTAACCCCAATATTGTTATTTTTGTGCCCTTACATTATTATTGTTAGATCGGCTAGGATTATATTGTGGCCCCATGGACTCCTATATATAGAAGGAGGTTTTTTCATTTGTATCATCCAAGAATTTTTCATTTATGTAATGTAAAGGAGGTTTCTCCCTCGAAGTGGCTTATTTATAAGGCCTTGATCTCTCTTTTCTTCTATTTTTGGAGCTGGTTTCATAACATTTGGTATCAGATCCTTGGGATTCTAGGGTTTCGCTACTCCAAACAGGTCATCGTGGAATTTTCGCTATAACTTGTTTTCTATGAAGTTTCAGAAGCGTCAATTTTTACAGAGTGAATCTGAAATCCTGAGGAACGTCGTGTAAAAATTTCACATCTTGGTTCATAATATTTTTGGAGATATGATCTGTGGAAGTTAGGGTTTTTTCAGCCTCCCGAATTTCACCTAAAACAGGTCATCGTGGAATTCGCACTATAAATTATTTTCTACGAATGTTCAAAAGCTAAAATTTTTAAAGAGAAAATATGAAATCTTGAGGAACTTCCTGTAAAAATTTCAGATCTTCGTTCGTAATATTTGCGGAGATAGGATCTGTGGAAGTTAGGGTTTTTTCAAGCTCCTGAATTTCATCTCAAAGAGGTGACCGTGGGAAAATCATCATAACTCTCTCTCTCTGAGTGTCAGATTGAAATTTTGTAAAAATTGGTCGCAAGTACAAGGACTGTAGTTTCTTGTGTAGCAATTTTAGAGACGAAGGAGGAAACAGTTACACGTGCCACATCGTACAAGTTTGTTCTACTGAACTAGTCCATAATTAGGTCATTGTGGGAGATTGGGCATAACTTTTCCTTGAAGAATCCAAATCAGGTCAGACCTGTGGCATTCAAAAGAAGATTCAGAGGGCTACTACAGGGTTGAATTTCAGATATTGAAGAGCTGAAATCACAGAGATAATTCAGTTTCAATATCGAGCTCCTCAAAAGCAAGAAAAATGTGTGTATTGTTTTTTTTCAAATTGCATTTATTGTGTGGAAAATCAGTTTGAAGTGATTCCAAGGGCATATTGAAGCATAATATCAGTATTGGGTTATAAAATTCCACCTAAAAATAATTCAACACCCATTAATCCTTTAGAAGGCTCAACTATGACTCATGAATAGGAAGAAGCGCAACATGACATATCAAAATTACAAGAGCAAGTGCACCAAATTTCACTCTCGCAAAGAGCAACAAAAAATGAAATGGAAGTTTTGAAGAAAGGCGTGGAAACTAATATGGATGGTTTGAAGAAAGTCATGGAAGCTAAGATGAATGGCATGGAAGTTGGAATGGAAAATAATATGGATGACATGGAAGCTAAGATCAATGAAAAAATGAAAGACATGGAAGCTAAGATCGATGAAAAGTTCAACATTGTTTAGATTTAATGGAGTTATCATGTAAGTTTGGAAATTCTACCCTTCTACATTGTAAACAGGTTGTGAGTTTTTATTATTTGGATTTGAAAGTAGCTTAGCAGGTAGTTGATTTGGCTTCTTTGTAAATTGTAATTAAATTTGTGGATTTGGATTTTGAGGTTGAGAGGGTTGAACAGGCTGAGAAAAATATTGAGGTGGAAAAACGGGGTAAGGTTGTTGAAATTGAGCGTATTGAGGATACTTTCCATAAGGATTTTTCCATCCTTGTGCCCATGGTTGAGGCAAAGGTTGCCAAGGCATGGGTGCAGTCCAATTACTTTAAGGTGGTTGTGCATATGTTTGAGTGTTGAAACCTTGAGTAATATTTGATTATTGATTTTTCCATGTTCTCTTAGCAATAAAAAAAAGAGGTTCTCTTTAATTTGGTATTACTTCTTCTTGATAAGCAACTTTAAGACCTGGTATTGAAGGAAATTTCTTTGTATCACAATTTTCTACACATATAGCACATGTTTCTACACTTTCTAAGTCAAGAGGGCATTCTCTCAAGGCATGCTTCTTTCTACATTTTGGACAAAAGATAGATAATGCAGAATTTTCAGCCTTTTACTTGTTTTGTATTTTAAGGGTATCTATTTCTTCACTAAGACTCCCCAAAATATTTGTTTTGAAATTGTCAAGCAAGTTTCCTATTTCTGCTCTACTTATTGTTCCAGCTGCAGATTTATTAATTCTAGACATAACAGGATCTCTTGGATTTTTTCAGTTCTAGCCTTACCTCTTGAAATATGTACAAAGTTCACCAATATTATCCCTAAATGATAATTTTAAAACATATCCATTACCCATTAAATTGATAATATATATCCACTCATCTCTAATGGATTTTAACAAAATATTTTTTAAAGTTTCATCACCTAGATAATGCATTTTATCCCTTTTAACATTGTAAGAAAATATTTCGACCAAATACTCAAGATTTTAATCCTCTTTTTGTATCATTTTAAAGACTTCATCTTTAAGGTTATGAGGCATACAATAATATTTGTATTTTTCTAACAATGCATCTTTCATTTCCTCCCATTTTCTTATGGTATGTGTTCCTAATCCCATAAACCATTTTAATGTTGCATCTTTGAGAGTGGCTACAAACAATTTCATCTTTTGAGTATGAAGCAAGTAATCATAGGATCTACACAAAACTTCAAACTCAAAGAGAAATGTTTCAAGATCCTCATTTCTTAATCCATGGAAATTATGAGGATAGAGGGTGAGATATTTTTCATTGTGGTTGTGGTATCTTCATCAAAGATGGGAAATCCAAAAGGTTTTGGATCTCTTCTACCACCTCCTCTTCCTCTTCCTCCACCTCTTCCACCTCATATTCCACCTCCAATCCTAGGGTTTTCACCATTCACATTTTGTACTTCTCCTTCCCCTTCTCCTACCATTATAGATTCTTCAGAGATAACATAAGTTCCAAATTGGATTTTTTAGTTCATCCTCTGGTTCTTCTCTTAATGGAGAGTTAAAATAGGTTTCTTCTTTCTCTTCACTAGGGATTTCCAGTTCTTGTCCTAGAAGTTGTTCTCCATTTTGTTGTAACATATCTTGTTTTGATAAGTTAGATATTGTAGTAGAATAAAAAATAAAAAATGCTAGGATATATTATTTCAAAAAGAAAAAAATAAATAAATAAAACAAAAAGAAAAAATTGAAAAAATTTTAGGCATTGAAAACATAAAGAAAAGGAAACAAAAATGAAAAATTGTTAGGCATAGAGATAAAAAAAAGAAAAAGATATAAATATTTCAAAAGATTTTATTTCTGTTGCACACTAGTCAAAATTCCGCTTAAGATTTTTTTAATTAGATTACATTATATCATGGTTTAAATAAATTAACCTTAAATTAATATGGTAAATTATATAAATTGTAATAAATTGGAATAAAGTGATGTTTTTTTCTTATTCAATAAAGCATGCACAGATTTGAACGGTCAAGATATGTTGTGCCCAGATCAACGACACCCACACCAACCTGTAACCCCCAACACTTTTGAATGATATCCGACGGGGGGTGGTCAGAGTAAAGTTGTTTCTTTAAAACTACCCCACCATACGTATCATTCTCTCATACAGACTGCACCCCCCCCCCCCCCCCCCTCCCTCTAACTCCACTTACCGCCTATACCCCCTACGGGTTGGCTCCAAAAACTGCTCCGCTCACATGTTGATCGTTATGTCTCTTCCCTGCCATCCTGTTAACTTTTACACGTCATCCCACTCATCAAATTACAGTCTACAACCTGTCCTCCATTTACCTATTACGGATTTATTGTTAAATCATTCATTTAAATTGTAAAGTTATCATAATAAATTCCTCCTACGCCAATTAACATTCACCATATAGTTTGTTTTAAACATGTGGTTTATGTGTAAATCAAAGTTTTGCGCTTCT
This sequence comes from Pinus albicaulis, assembly GCA_034641835.2. Classification (NCBI taxonomy): domain Eukaryota; kingdom Viridiplantae; phylum Streptophyta; class Pinopsida; order Pinales; family Pinaceae; genus Pinus; species Pinus albicaulis. Next base: position 340,361,582 of record CM076579.1, read on the forward strand.
CTATCTGCCATCACAAATTATCAACTGTTCTAATTTCCAGCAAACTTAGAATCAGCATCCATACTGATCCAATATTATCCAAATACTTGTACACATTTACCAGACCATCTTTTCAACAGGTATTTATAGACAGGTCCCTTCCTTTTTCAATTTTCTGTTAGGTCCCTATATTACTAGTATAGTCCCTTATTGTTGTTAGTGTAACCCCCTTATTGTTATTTTTGTACCCCTGTAACCCCAATATTGTTATTGTTGTGCCCTTACATTATTATTGTTAGATCGGCTAGGATTATATTGTGGCCACATGGACTCCTATATATAGAAGGAGATTTTGTCATTTGTATCATCCAAGAATTTTTCATTTATGTAATGTAAAGGAGGTTTCCCCCTCGAAGTGGCTTATTTCTAAGGCCTTGATCTCTCTTTTTCTTCTATTTTTGGAGTTGGTTTCATAACATTTGGTATCAGATCCTTGGGATTCTAGGGTTTCGCTGCTCCAAACAGGTCATTGTGGAATTTTCGCTATAACTTTTTTTCTACGAAGTTTCAGAAGAAGAAATTTTTACAGAGTGAATCTGAAATCCTGAGGAATGTCGTGTAAAAATTTCACATCTTGGTTCACAATATTTTCGGAGATATGATCTGTGGAAGTTAGGGTTTTTTCAGCCTCTCAAATTTCACCTAAAACAGGTCATCATGGAATTTGCAGTATAAATTATTTTCTACAAATGTTCAGAAGCTGAAATTTTTGAAGAGAAAAGCTGAAATCCTGAGGAACTTCCTGTAAAAATTTTAGATCTTGGTTTGCAATATTTGCGGAGATAGGATATGTGGAAGTTAGGGTTTTTTCAAGCTCCTAAATTTCATCTCAAAGAGGTGACCGTGGGAAAATCATCATAACTCTCTCTCTCTAAGTGTCAGATTGAAATTTTGTAAAAATTGGTCGCAAGTACATGGACAGTAGTTTCTTGTGTAGCAATTTTAGAGACGAAGGAGGAAACAGTTACACGTGCCACGTCGTACAAGTTTGTTCTACTGAACTAGTCCATAATTAGGTCATTGTGGGAGATTGGGCATAAATTTTCCTTGAAGAATCCAAATCAGGTCAGACCTGTGGCATTCGAAATAATATTCAGAGCGCTACTACAGGGTCGAATTTCAGATATTGAAGAGCCAAAATCACCAAGATAATTCAATTTCATTATCAAGCTCCTCAAAAGCAAGAAAAATGTGTGTATTGTTTTTTTTTCAAATTGCATTTCTTGTGTGGAAAATCAATTTGAAGTGATTCCAAGGGCATATTGAAGCATAATATCAGTATTGAGTTATAAAATTCCACCTAAAAATAATTCAACACCCATTAAGCCTTCAGAAGGCTCAACTATGACTCATGAATAGGAAGAAGCGCAACATGACATATCAAAATTACAAGAGCAAGTGCACCAAATTTCACTCTCGCAAAGAGCAACAAAAAATGAAATGGAAGTTTTGAAGAAAGGCGTGGAATCTAAGATCGCTGGTTTGAAGAAAGTCATGGAAGCTAAGATGAATGGCATGGAATTTGGAATGGAAGCTAAGATGTATGACATGGAAGCTAATATCGATGAAAAAATCAAAGACATGGAAGCTAAGATCGATGAAAAGTTCAACATTGTTTAGATTTAATGGAGTTATCATGTAAGTTTGTAAATTCTACCCTTCTACATTGTAAACAGGTTGTGAGTTTTTATTATTTGGATTTGAAAGTAGCTTAGCAGGCAGTTGATTTGGATTTTTTGTAAATTGTAATGAAAGTTATGGATTTGGATTTTGAGGTTGAGAGGGTTGAACAAGCTGAGAAAAATATTGAGGTGGAAAAACGGGGTAAGGTTGTTGAAATTGAGGGTATTGAGGATACTTTCCATGAGTATTTTTCCATCCTTGTGCCCATGGTTGAGGCAAAGGTTGCCAAGGCATGGGTGCAGTCCAATTACTTTAAGGTGGTTGTGCATATGTTTGAGTGTTGAAACCTTGAGTAATATTTGATTATTGATTTTTCCATGTTCTCTTAGCAATAAAACAAAGAGGTTCTATTTAATTTGGTATTACTTCTTCTTGATAAGCAACTTTAAGACCTGGTATTGAAGGAAATTCCTTTGTATCACGATTTTCTGCACATATAACACATGTTTCTACACTTTCTAAGTCAAGAGGGCATTCTCTCAAGGCATGCTTCTTTCTACATTTTGGACAAAAGATAGATAATGCAGAATTTTCAACCTTTCGCTTGTTTTGTATTTTAAGGGTATCTATTTCTTCACTAAGACTCCCCAAAATATTTGTTTTGAAATTGTCAAGCAAGTTTCCTATTTCTGCTCTACTTATTGTTCCAGCTGCAGATTTATTAATCCTAGACATAACAGGATCTCTTGGATTTTTTCAGTTCTAGCCTTACCTCTTGAAATATGTTTACAAAGTTCACCAATATTGTCTCTAAATGATAATTTTAAAACATATCCATTACCCATTAAATTGAGAATACATATCCACTCATCTCTAATGGCTTTTAACAAAAGAGTTTTTAAATTTTCATCACCTAGATAATGCATTTTATCCCTTTTAACATTGTAAGCAAATCTTTCGACCAAATCCTCAAGATTTTAATCCTATTTTTGTATCATTTTAAAGACTTCATCTTTAAGGTTATGAGGCATACAATAATCTTTGTATTTTTCTAACAATGCATCTTTTGTTAGGTAAACTTGACTCGAGATAGAGTCAAAGTTGACTAGGGTAAATAGTAGTGGTTTTGGGGCACATGGTTTTGTGCACCCATGGTTTTGGCCCATGGTATTGCATGTAATGGAGCCTATAAAAAGGCTGGGAAGACTTCATTGTAATGTAGGCCTGGAGGTGAGTGGTGAAGGCTCACTTGGCCGGATTGGCCAAATTTTTGGCCAATGGTTAATGAAATTTCATTGGTTGGGTTTTTCCCCGGATTTGGGTTTTTCCCGGTTAAATATTTGTGTTTATGTTTATGTGATTTGTTGCTGGCTCTTTCATGGTTATGATTATTTTTATTTCTCAGTAAATTCTTGTTTTTATTGCTGTGGTAAATTCTTAAAAAATGGTATCGGAGCCATGGTTCAGGTTTTGGCTTCAGATGGACGTTTTTTTTTGCCAAGGGTTTGTATTGGAATGATGGAAAGAGAATGGCGCAAAGCATAGAGATTGGAGTTTGGAAACCGATATGAGATCTGGGTCATGGCCATATGAAATCGATGAATTATTCTGGACGCGACTTTGGCTTCAGATAAGTCAATGACTTTCCCAGCTGATGGACGCGATATTTTTTTTTGTTGAATACGTTGGTGCCAACATGTATGAATTTAGAATCACGTTGAGATGGAAATTTTTATTTAGTCAGAGGTCTTTGAAACAACCCTGGTTGTCATTTATTAGTGAACTGAGAGCATACTTTTCTTTGAAGAGGGTTTTCGGTGATCGAAAATGGACGGACAAGTCCACGATTACGAATGCATCAGATTGCCCGCCCTTCTTTCGAGATTCGTCGACACATTTGTCGACTTTGTTGTTGGAGAGATCTGATCACAGATCTGAACGACATATTGGATTGAAGTGCATTCGGGCCACAAGCCCGGGCCACACGAGGGTAGTGCCAGGATCATACATCGGTTTGTTGGAGCGACCTGCGTTGGAGGAGATGCAATCTTAGGCATTGAAGAAAGTGGATCGAGCGCTGGATGGTAGTCTACAAGCTAGATCAGGTGTTCAGAGGGTTATTCCAGTCCCCATTGGGTTGAAACAATGAGATATCATGAAGAAAGGTTGTTTCGAAGCCTAATCATTTGGCGTTGAATAACGATGCATTGATCTGGAACGACGTCGAGCCCATCCAGTGATAATGGCACATCTCTACGGAAGGGCTACGATCTATGTGAATCGAGGTTCCAGCAATCAGGTGATGCACAACAGGAACGAGAATTAATTTGGCTTTTATTTGTCCACATGTCAAAGCTGAGAGATCTCCATCACCAGACAGGTGGAGAGAATGGTTCATGTGCGCACATTTTGCAGTTAGGTTTCTTGAAGATCTGGTTAGGGACAGACTGGACTGAGACGAGCCTTATTATTTGAAGAAGAGTGTTCCTGTATAGAGGTCAAAGCAGTCATGAAGGGACCAGCCAGACCTATGGCATCAATGTTGGAAATGACATACTACAGGTGGTTTTTTGGGGACGTTGGATCTGTAGATGCGAAATTTCTTGAGAGAAATCAAAAAGGAAGACGTAGGGCATGGACGTGAGCATGCACAAATTGTGTACCTAGATTGGTAATTCATTCATAGCGTGAACATGAGGAAAAAGGAAAGACTCAGTTTTGTGAGGGCCATGTCAAAGAGGAAAATCATGATTATGGCAAGTCTAATGGCTAGAGATGGTGTGCACATGTCGCATTTTGATATCCTAGGTTTATAAGGAGGACATGTAGTGTAAGCATACATGTGCATGAAAAGGCTCAGAGATCCATGAGATATGAGAGAATATGTGCTAGAATAGCAAGCCATTAGCTGCATTAGGAGAGTAAAGTGTTTGACAGAATGTGTCAATCAAATGTTTTGAATGAGAGAGGATATTTGCAGGTGAATTAATTAAAAATTGATGAACCATGTATCTGAAGAGAATTTCTAGAGGACTGGCGGTTACAGAGGCTTGTGACCCATGTAATCTGGTAGATGGATTCTTTTTATATGGACATTGATGTATAACTATGATGTCCTCTTTGGAGAGGACATCATGAATGAATGTAAAAGAATGGTTACACAAAGGACAACAACAATGAAACAAATATATATATATATATATATTGGAGTTAATTTTATTACATGTAAATGGGCATACTGCTGTAAGACCTGGTATGGCATGCGTACCCCTGGGTAATCACTGGTAAAGTCTGGGTTAGACCTAGGTGATAGGGGGGATGTCAAGTTAACAATTACCCTGGGTAAAAATTTGAGGGGGGAAGAGCTAGAGTGAGCGGGGTTGTCTCATCTAGCAGGTTTGGCTGGATTTAGTCAACAATCCCCAAGTCAAGTTTAAGGGGGCAATTGTTAGGTAAACTTGACTCGGGATAGAGTCAAAGTTGACTAGGATAAATAGTAGTGGTTTTGGGGCACATGGTTTTGTGCACCCATGGTTTTGGCCCATGGTATTGCATGTAATGGAGCCTTGTTGTGACCAGCAACAACCCCCCTTTTTTATTTATTATTAGTAATAATACTAAATAAATGGGGATCCTTAGTTAAAAATCCAAAAAAATCAATTAGGATTTGTTTTCCTTTACAAATAAAACTTTCTATCATAAACTTATAAAATCCCTTAGAAAGAATATTTAGAAACGCTTAAGTTTATGATAGATTATAATAAAATTTCTCTTGAAACAAGATAGCGCATCCATAACAAAATAGTATATATAAAATGCATTGATCGCAGATCGCATAGCGCAGAAAACAGAAATGATTAATAAAAATCTTTTGCGCTCTTATCACTTCTGCGCTTTTGCGATTCTGCGCTTTTGCGAGTGTGCGCTTTTTGCGATATGCGCTTTTGTGAATTTTGCGATATGCTCTTTGCGCTATTGCGCAATTCCCGTTTTTGCGCTATTTTCATGACTATGATGATTTCATTTTGTGATATTGCGACATTGCGATATTGCGAATTTGCGCAGCAAATTGTAGATCGCAATGTCGCAGATTCATATAGGCGCGCTTTCCCAAGGCAATCTTCCCATATGTCAAATCTGTTATGCGCTTTAATGATTATATTAAATGATTGGATTGATTATTAATGTGAAAAGAGATTGTGTTTAGATTGAAAGTCGTTTCACAATTTAAATATTATGTTTCATCCGCTTTCACATTCAAAACAGTCTCATCACCTTTCTTATATCATTACTCTCATTTATTCGTAAAACGCAGGCACGAAGGAGCAGACCACTATACAAAGCTTCCGCTAAACATTATGGGTAAGAAGGAGAAGAGCTCAAGTTCTGAAAACAAAGAAATGGCTTCGCTATACGCAGACACCGCCTGTAACAAAGACGCCGATATATCCACTTGGGAGGGAATGTATAAACTGTTAGAAGATGAAAACCCTGTGGTGATAAAATTTGCAGCTACAGCAGGTTCAAAGGATACGTCTGAAGCAACCCTTAGAGACTTGGCTTGCTCATTTCTACATAGAATAGCAGCAAGACCAAGGGTTCTCCCATAGACAGACATGGTGAGATGGGTGTTGGATAGCACAAATATTTCAGACAGACAATTCAGAACTCCATCGGGAGAGCTAATTGGGTCATTCACCATAGAAGATCTGAGATTAATGTATAAGCTGCCAGAACCTCAGGCAACTTTCAACAGGCAATTTATGGAAGAGTTTGCAAAAGAACACTCAAATTTGGTAGAATGCACAAAGGAGTGGACCAAAAGAAGTGAACCATTGAAGAAGAAAAAACAAGGTATGTACAGCATGGGTTCACTTACCTCTCCTTATTGTTTTACTATTGCCATGTTATGCAGGCTTTTTGGAAAGCCTGACATAAATATGATCTTACCCGAATGGCTTCCTTTGTTGAATGCGGCTGTTAATTCTACAGTTGTATATTGGGCCAAAATCCTATCTGATAATCTCACCATTGCTATTTTTCATTACCGGTCTAAACGAAATGTTTCCCAGCGGGTTTATCTGCCTTTTTATTTATCTGCTTATGTCATGGACGCCATCTGCTATGTCTCTAAATTCCCTGTGATGGGCTGGAAATGGACTATCCACGATCCTTTTCCCATTCATGTGTACCATAAAGAACTATGGGAGTCTGAGTTTATCCCCCATTTTTATCAAATTTGTCATGGAATAATGCTGCCATTGTACAGAACATTGTATAATAAGGATGCCCCGAGGTTATCCTTAGAAACAGAGGTTGATATTCTCCCCGTCGCAAGATGGTTTGGGGAGGAATTTTTCACCTATATTAGGGTTTTTGGAAGTTATGCTTCTCCCCATGTTTTACCCTTATATGTTCCAGATAGACTTGTAGCCCGGGAAATTGCTTATCAGACCTGTGGCCAGGGAGGTATGACAAAATATTTAAAAGACAAGAAAAAGGGCATTTGGCCACAATTTCCCATAAAATGTGGAACATTTTCACTGTTGGATATTGGTCATGCATTTCATGAGATAGGCAACGTTACATGCCTACAGCTATTTAAATTCTCAAGAAGGTTATTTGACCAAAATGATATTGTTAAGAATTTTACCAATGCAATCAAAGTAAGGGAATTTGTCGCGGAGCAAGATCTTTTTGATGATATGTTCCAGGCAAGAAATTCATTCAAAGAGGTTTTGAATTCAGCTAAAGAGCAGCTATCTCCAGGGGATTTTCAGGAATTCAAGTTGTACAGAGAAAGGATACTAATTCCTATTCCTTTGGATAATCTACGCATAGAACCTGCAAAGGAGCAAACTTCTAGTGTTAGTCTTAACAGCAGTTCAAGCATAGGTAAATCCAAATCAAAATCTGACAGAGATTCTGAACACTCCAATACATCCAAATAAATGGAAGATAAAATGGAAGAATCCATTAAAGATTCTGCACAATCTAAAGAGCTTGCTCAACAGCAAATTTTGATTTCTCAACAAAAAAATCCTCCTCCACCAAATGTACAGCAACAGCCAGTCACCATTGAGTTAGATAAAGAATGGGAAACCTTTAATCAATTGATTAATGTAGAAGGACAGAATGTACAGACCCCTGTCCAAACAACCAAAGTTTTGAACGCATGAACAAGCAGCACAGCCGCAGTAACAGAGCACATACCAATCACACCCTCCTCTGAAATTGTACTTAATGTAGAGGACATTCCTCCTCTGGATGTATTTTATAGCCCAAAATACAAAGCAGTAGTAAAGAGACAAAGGAAAAAGAGAAAAATAGAAAGTGCAATTGCTACCGAACCAGAACAAGTAGATGTTTTGTGGAAAGATCCTGCCACAGAGCCTACTCATAATCTCACTAAATTATCTCCAATAACAGGAGCTTATGCTTCTGCAACAATTGATAAAGCAGTTGAGATACAACTTTTGTTGGATGAAAAAGAAGAACAGATAAAGGCTCTGCAACAGCAATTGCAACAGGTACAAGCCAATCAGGAAGCACAATTAAAACTTGAAGAGTTACAACAACAACTTCAAGAAATCCAAGAACAGCATAAGGATGATCCTAAGCTTCCAGAATTCATTTCAGAAACCATCTCTTTGAACAATCAACTACTGCAACAAGAGGAAGTTTTCTGCCAAAAAATATTGCAATGGAATTCTTTGTGCCAAGAAAACGATAAAATCACAAATCATGTCGTAGATTTACGAAATGATTATGATTTGATTAATGAAAAGATCAATGATTATCTAGCATGGAAAAAGACAGAAGAAGGCAGAAAAGCTGGTGCACCCATCATTAATGAAAACCACAAAGAAATATTGTTCAGTAATTGGGATGCACAAATCAGAAGAGCAGAAAGGGCAGCAGAGGAGGCATCTACATCGGCAAACACTCTCACTGATTGTGTAAATGACAATTTACACAAAGCTAACTTGATTTCTGAAACTGTTCCAGGTTATCTCCCACAGGAAAATCAATTGCAAGCAGAATGGAGGCAAAAGGCAGAAGAAAGAGCAAAATCCATCCAAGGGCTGACAAGATTGAATTGGGACTCATACTGGATGTACTTGGTAAAGCCACACAGTCAGCACAGTGCACTCAATTGTATTATCAATGCTACAGAGAAGATTTCTCCTACGCTTGTCGACTATGTCTTTTTAGGACAGCTGAATTCTGAAGTCGGTCAACCGCATCTTCTCAAAACTATGCTAGATGCCTGCAAGAGAAAAGATCAAATTCATAGATAGATAGATTTAGTTTTAATTTCACTGTATTTTAGCTTAGGAAAAGGACGGTCATTGAACCGAATCCTTATTTTTTGTAATAAACTATTTTTAGAATTAGTTAAGTAGTATTTAAACCCCTCTCATGCATTTAGAGAGGGGTCCTGGATCTTAATATTTTTGGACTTGGAGATTGCATTTCTGTACTCCATTGTCTTATATATTTTTTGAAAAGGATCACATCTGGTGATTTTCATGCGGAATTATCTTTGAAGTGTTGCATTTATGTACCTTGGAATTTGGTTTTGCATTATAGTTACTAGATAGAGTATCAGATTGCATTTGAAGTCATCAAGATGAGCAAGGTATTTCTATCTGTTTACTGTTGATCTCTTTTGTTTTATGATATTCGTTTTAAAATTGCTATCATTTATATGTATATTTGTTTTAACAACGCTTCCTTTTATATATCATTTCTGAGTATAATTGAAACGTTATTTTTCATAGTTATATGTAAATGGTATACAATGATGAATGCAATATGTTTATATAACTCTGTTTAATTTCTTAAACAGAGTTTTATTTATTTGTTTTTGCATATTTCAATTTAATTAATAATACATTTTTATGGTTATTGTTGAATTGAAACAATTTTAAGTTGTATTCACATATAGCTACCCGGGTTAGTGCTAGAATTTCTTTATCAGTATTTAGCTTAAATTAGATAGTTTTATTTCAGTTAGTTTAGTCCCATTTCCACCCATCCAATCCAATCCATTTAGTTACAAGGAAACTGGTCCTTTAAATCCAGTCGGAGCCACCACACTAAACGGAAAAGGAGCTGTCTTAAGGTCCCGACCGGGTGGTTTTCCCCGATGTTTGAAGCAGAGATTTTCTAGGCTTCAACATCTTTGGCGCTAGAAGGAGGGCTTGAGCTATGAATGGCAAGTAAATATTTATCCACAAGCCATTCTGAGAGCAAAACACCCTCAATAACTTCTTCAATTTCTTCTGAAATTCAGAATCCAAGAGTAGAAATTGCAGAAAATATTCAGACACCCACTACCAAAATCTCAAAACATTCAGACAAACAACATCCTGAGTCTCCTAAAGTTCAAGATCTAATTCATAAATTGAAAGGATTCTCATTATCTTTGGAAGAGTCTGAAATATCTGAAGGTAGTGTAAGCTCAAAATTTATTCCTTCAAAACCTCTTACTAGGTTGCAAAGTGAAAAACTTGGTATTCCTCCGAAAGAATTTCCTTTACCTAATAAGGGCAAAACAAAAAGAATTCAATCAGAAACAGAAAGTGATACAAGTTCATCATCTCATATTCAAATACCTGTTTCCGAAATCCCTTCTCATCAAAGTACAATTATTTCCATATCATCTCCACAAACATCTTCTCCTCAATCCTCATCAATCTCAATATCATCTATTCCAACCACTTCAATTCAAATACCACCAGTTTCTGGTATTCCTCCAATAATCATCCCAATAATGGCACAGAGACCATGGTCTACTCCAGGAGCAGTCAACATGGCTGCACCTTTACATGATTTACCAGATAATCCTAGAAAATGGCTTCCAAAGTTTAGCCTAGATCTTAACATTCAAGCTGAAGAAAATATCAATAATTTTATGCTGGCTATTAATTTGAATGGAGTCATACATGAAGATGTTGTAGTTAGATTATTCCCATATACTCTTCAGGGAGTAGCAGGATCATGGTATTTTTCATTACCATCGGGATCTATAACAAGTTGGGACATTTTTGCAGATCATTTTTTGACCAAATTTGGAGATGATCGATCAATTGCAACTTTACTCAATGATCTCTCAAATTTGAAAATAGAACCCAAGGAACCTATAAAAGAATTCAATGCTAGATTCAACAAACTCTTTAACAAAATTCATACAGATTCACAACCTAGTGAGCAAGTCAGAATCGAATGGTATATAACTTCCTTACCCTCAAACATAGCAATTTTCGTAGACAGAGCTGCAAAGCCTACATTGGCTGAGAATATGAAAGAAGCTATTGCAGTAGAAAAACGTATCACTTCTCTGGAAAAGAAAAATGCTCTTGAAGAAAGGAAATCAAAGAAGGTCAACTTCAGAGATGATTCAAAGAAAAAGGCCAAAGATCCATATGACATGGAAGGATTACAGAAAGTTCTTAAAACCATGTCAAATGAAATGGTTGAAATTAAAAAACAAGTGGTTGAAACTTCTACCAAGAAACCATTCCGAAATTTCAGAAGAAACCAAGTTGAATCTAAACCTCCTAATGCAATCTCTAATGCAGAGTCAGAAGAAGAGGAAGAAGAAGAAGATACATCTATAGTATCAGATCAAGAAGACGAAAGTGAAGAGATATCTGAATTAAATGGAATGTGGGATTTTATTCTCCCTAATTCTGATAGTGAAGAAGCTATGCCTGTAAGTACTAGGAGTAAATCTACAGCAGAACCAGTGCAAACAATTCCAAAAAAGAAAATTACAACTCCAAGTACCAAAGACAAACCCATTGTAAAGAAAACTTCTCAATTACCTACTCAAAATCAGCCATCTTCTTCTAATCCTCTCACATCAACAGCGAAAACTTTAGTAGTGTCAGATCCTATGGAATACAATATTGTTGAAGACATGAAAAAGATTAAAGCCAACATTTCCTTACATGAACTCAGCAAACTGAAACACCAGCAAAAGTTGCTATTGAAAGAATTAAACGCTACACCAATTGCTCCTTTACCAAGCGGTATAGTTGCAAAAGCAGCAAGAGGAACTGGTAAGCCACCAGATAAGGTAGATGCTATTGATACTGTGCTCATTGGGGAAAAGTCAAATTCTCAAACTCCTCCTTTTCTTTTAACTTATGAGATGTACAATAAAAATCTGCATAATTGTTTGATTGATTCCGGAGCTTCCTCCAATATAATGCCTACTTCTGTCTGTGCTAAATTAAATATTGAACCACAGAAATCAGTAGTTCATATCGTTCAGTTGGATCGCTCTAAAGTTCAAGTTGTAGGAGAAATCAATTCATTCACAATCAGATTAACCTTAGATCCTAGGATTGTCCAAAGAATTGATATTCTGATTGCTGATATTCCTGAATTCTATGGATTAATCTTGAGCAGGGACTGGTCTGCAAAACTTAACGATTATATCTCGACTGATTATTCACACATGTGGCTTCCTTACAAAGGGAAACCAAATCAAATCAAAATTGAACGAGAAAAACATATGGCGCATACTGTCACTGAATTTGAACAACCTAATGAACCTGTAGCATTCAACAACAACATTCTTGGAGGTTATTCTGCTGAATCATTTCTTGGAAATTTCAAAGCTCCTCAATCACCGTTTTCTGTAAATACTTTTGTTTCTCAGATAGAAAATTTTTCACAGTCTGATACTTCCAGAATTGTAAATTTTTCGGATGTAATTGTAGATAATCCAATAGATAAGTCTTTATTTTGGTCATTATATTTTGATGGATCGAAGTCTAGTGATGGAGTTGGAGCTGGATGCATCCTAATTGATCCAAATGGGGAGAAAACCATGCTGTCATGTAGATTAGAATTTGAGTGTACTAACAATACCGCAGAATATGAAGCCTTGGTTCAAGGACTTTATAAAGCTATAGGGTTAGATGTTAAATACTTGAAAGTTTTTGGTGATTCTGAAATTGTCATTAAATAAGTTAGGAATACTATTCATTGCCTTTCAGGACATCTTAAACACTATCAAACCCTAGTACAAGACCTCACCACTCATTTTTTAGCATTCAATATTTCTCCTATTCCTAGGAATCAGAATACATTAGCTGACTTGTTAGCTAATGTTGCATCTAGACTCCTACCTGCTGAAGATTACAGTCTTGATAGATTTTCTGTAGAATTGATTTTTCGTCCATCTGTCCCGGATAATGTTACAAATTGGAGAGTTTTCTATCATGATCAAGATATTCTAAATTTCATGACTTCAGAGAAATCATATGATGAAAAAATTATTGACGAAGATGATCATGATTTACAAATTACTTCAAAAGGTAATGAAAACCCCATTCCAAAATCTGTTGCTAAATTAGAGGATTTATATGACATTAGAGACAGATTCAAGAAAGTTGTTAATTCAAAACTTCAAAGTTCCACTTTGAAGTTTGAATTAGTAAATCTTGGTTCTGATTCTAAACCTCAAAACGTTAACTTAGGACTCAACTTAACACCAGAGGAAAGGAATGCATTCATTAAACTGTTGAACAAGTATAAAAACATTTTTGCTTGGAATTATGATGATCTAAAAACGTATGATACTTCAATTATTCAACACACGATTCCAATGCTTCCTGATGTTAAACCTGTTCAACAGAAGTTGAGAAAAATCCGTCCAAATCTCGAAAGTCAAATCAAATCAGAACTTAATAAACTTTTGAAAGCCAAAATCATTTTTCCAGTCAGGCACTCTAATTGGGTTTCCAATATGGTACCTGTAAGGAAGAAGAATGGTGATATAAGAATCTGTATTGATTTCAGAAATTTAAAAAAGGCATGTTTAAAAGGAAATTTCCCATTGCCAACCATGGAACAGATACTTCAAAAGGTAGCTGGTTCTGAACTTATGTCTTTTCTCGATGGATTTTCGGGCTATAATCAAGTTTTAGTTCACCCAGATGACAGATTGAAAACAACTTTCAGAACAAAATGGGGAACTTATGCTTATCAGAAAATGCCTTTTGGTCTAATAAATGCAGGAGAAAATTTTCAAAGAGCCATGGATATAGCATTCAAAGGTCTGATCAATAAATCGGTTGTTGTTTATCTTGATGACATAACAGTATTTTCAAAAAAGAGAGCCAATCATCTACATGATTTAAAACAAATATTTGAAAGATGTAGAAAGTTTGGTATCTCCTTAAATCCCAAGAAATCTTTCTTTTCTTTAGATGAAGGAAAACTCTTAGGATTTGTTGTGTCAAAAGATGGTATATATATTGATCCAGATAGAGTGAAAGAAATTTCTGATATTTCTTTACCACATAACAAAAAATCCATGCAATCATTTCTTGGACAGATCAATTTGTTAAAAGATTTATTCCTGGTTTTTCTTTAATTGTTTTACCTATGCAAAATATGATCAAGAAAAATTCAATATTCAAATGGACGCATAAAGAAAAAGAAGCTTTTTATTCAATCAAACAAGCGATCATTAATGCACCAGCATTGAATACTCCGGATTTTTCTAAAGATTTTACTTTGTACACTCTGGCCACTGAAACATCCTATGCAGCCGTTTTAACACAACTCAATGATTAAGAAATCGAAGCACCAGTTTCTTTCTTTAGCTCAAATCTGCAAGGAGCTGAGCTTAATTATTCCGATGTTGAAAAAAAAGCCTTTGCTGTGTTTAAATCAATCAAACATTTCAGACCTTTTCTCTTAAAAACACATACAAAAATCATTGTCCCATTCTCTGCAGTGAGGCAGTTATTAATTCAAAAAGAAGTAGGAGAAAAGAGAGCTAACTGGGTAACAACCTTGCAAGAATATGATGTTGATATTAAACCAACTAAGATTGTTAGAGGACAAGGTTTTTGCAGATTATTGGCAGGAGCTCATAACATACCAGAAAATCAAGATTCAAATCAAGATATTCAAGTAAGTCAGATAAGTGTTACAAATTCCGGATCTCAGTATGCTGATCTTATCTATTACTTGAAAAATGGGTATGATCCTTCTAATATTAGCTATAAGAGTAAACGCGCTTTAAGGTTAAAGGCTATTAAATACCAGATCATTGATAATGTGTTATTTAGAAAAAAATATGATTCAATTTTATTAAGATGTTTGGAAAAGACTGAAGCTGAAAAGGTTTTGCAGGAATTGCATGATGGACCAGCAGGAGGTCATTTTGGAGGTGATACCACGGCTCACAAAATAATTCGTGCTGGTTATTACTGGCCTACCCTTTTTAAAGATACACATGATTACGTAAGGAAGTGCCAAATTTGTCAAACTGCAAGTGGAAGACAAAGGAAACCAGCTTTTCCTTTACAACCAGTAACTATTGAGCAACCATTTGAACAATGGGGGCTTGACATTATTGGTGAAATAGTACCTCATTCTTCCAAGCAGCACAAGTACATCCTTACTGCAACTGATTACTTTACGAAATGGGTAGAGGCAATCCCATTGAAGGTAGCTAATTCTGATGCAATTATTGATTTCATAGATAAATTCATCATAACCAGGTTTGGTGTACCTCAAGCTCTTGTTTTTGATAATGCATCTTACTTCTCTGGAAATAGTTTAATTGAATTTGCAGTCAAAAGAGGTTTTAAATTAAAATATTCAACAAATTATTACCCACAAGGTAATGGTTTAGCTTAATCCACTAATAAAAACCTTATCAAAATCATTAAAAGGACCGTTGATCAAAATCAAAAGAATTGGCACAAATCTTTAATCTTTGCGTTGTGGGTTGATCGTATCACTGAAAAAGCTTCAATAGGGACTTCACCTTTCAATCTGGTTTATGGAAAAGAAGCTGTGATACCATCAAACCTAACACTTCCATCATTAGCCCTAGTGCAGTTTATTGAAGAAAATCCTTCATCATCCATTCAATTGAGATATGATCAAATTCTTAAATTAGAAGAAGATAGGGATAAAGCAAAAATTACTCATGAAAAACATCAACAGCTTGTAAAATCTTCTTTTGATGCAAGTTCTACCGGCTCAAAAAATTTGTCAATTGGTGATCTCGTTTTGAAATGGGACAAAGCACACGAAGAAAAAGGTAAACATACCAAATTCCAGTAAATGTGGCTGGGACCATTTCAGATCGTTGAGAAGATAAGCTCAAACACATTTATACTCCAAGATATAACAGGTAAGAGAGAGTCTCTTCCTGTAAATGGGCTTATCTTGAAGAAATTCTTTTCATAAGGAGGTAACCCCTTCTTAAACTGTATATATTTCTTTCTGCAAAGTTTTTGATTGTTTTTGTTTTTACAAATAAAGGTTGTTTATGAGTCTTTGATTGACTGTTTACTATTTGAGAAAATTTCTTCGGAAAAATATTATAAATATTTATTTTGTGTAAATAAGAATTTTTAAAGTAATGATTACAGTTTTTGAATAGTTTAAAATAAGATGTTAAACTTTGAAAAGATTATTTCAATCATTTACATGATCTTTTGAAAACTTGAAGAAAATGTAAAGCATTATAAAGTTTATTAAGCAGAGAAAGGTTATCTATCAAAGTATAGATTTTTTCAAAGTTTTGGAATTCAAAAACTCTAAAAATTGTCATCCATTGATTCTTAAGGATAAAACTATTTCACCCCATCCATTTAAGTTGTGATTTTTTAGAATGTAATTCTAAGAAATTATACGAAAATTTTAAGAGATAAGAGGTCTCATTACGAGCCGACTTACCATTTTCATAAGGAGTAATAAAAATGACATTACCAATACTGCATACCAAAACAGGGTAATGGCTTATAAATATAAGACAAGGGGTCTCATCACGAGCCAGCTTGTTCAGTTTAATTATAACTAGTGAATGGCATTGTTAATAACTGGCTACCAAACCAGAACAATGACTCTTAAAATAAAAATAAATAAAAGACAAAAAACATGAGATAATAGATCTTATGAATTTATCTTTTAAAAAGTCACAATTTTAGTTGGATGGGACAATGAATGGTTAATGGTTTAAAGGTAACCCTGTCGAGACTATGAACGTTTGCTGGAAGCAGAGGCAATACCTATGGCAATAGAGTATATTATAAAACCAAAACTTGGAGAGATCCATTTACTTCATTATTAACACCAATCAAAGCTTGATATAACCCAAAATGTTTTTTTTTTCTTAAGGAATTAAACATAAATTATGAAATGATTTTTATATTTTTCATAGCAGCATTTTATTTGAATTATCCTAAGATAGTTTTCATTATCTTTAAAAACCTTTATTTACTAAAGATAGAATGTTCATTTTATTTTTTCACAGATAATTGTTTCTTTCAGTGAATCGCCAATTGTTGTGACCAGCAACAACCCCCCTTTTTTATTTATTATTAGTAATAATACTAAATAAATGGGGACCCTTAGTTAAAAATCCAAAAAAATCAATTAGGATTTGTTTGCCTTTACAAATAAAAATTTCTATCATAAACTTATAAAATCCCTTAGAAAGAATATTTAGAAACGCTTAAGTTTATGATAGATTATAATAAAATTGCTCTTGAAACAAGATAGCGCATCCATAACAAAATAGTATATATAAAACGCATTGATTGCAGATCGCATAGCGTAGAAAACAGAAATGATTAATAAAAATATTTTGCGCTCTTATCACTTCTGCGCTTTTGTGATTCTGCGCTTTTGCGATTGTGCGCTTTTTGCGATATATGCTTTTGTGAATTTTGTGATATGCGCTTTGCGCTATTGCGCAATTCCCGTTTTTGCGCTATTTTTATGACTATGATGATTTCATTTTGCGATATTGCGAATTTGCGCAGCAAATCGCAGATCGCAATGTCGCAGATTCATATAGGCGCGCTTTCCCAAGGCAATCTTCCCATATGTCAAATCCGTTATGCGCTTTAATGATTATATTAAATGATTGGATTGATTATTAATGTGAAAAGAGATTGTGTTTAGATTGAAAGTCGTTTCACAATTTAAATATTATATTTCATCCGCTTTCATATTCGAAACAGTCTCATCACCTTTCTTATATCATTACTCTCATTTATTCGTAAAACGTAGGCACGAAGGAGCAGACCACTATACAAAGCTTCCGCTAAACACTATGGGTAAGAAGGAGAAGAGCTCAAGTTCTGAGAACAAAGAAATGGCTTCGCTATACGCAGACACCGCCTGTAACAAGGACGCCGGTATATCCACTTGGGAGGGAATGTATAAGCTGTTAGAAGATGAAAACCCTGTGGTGATAAAAGTTGCAGCTACAGCAGGTTCAAAGGATACGTCTGAAGAAAAGCAACCCTTAGAGACTTGGCTTGCTCATTTCTACATAGAATAGCAGCAAGGCCAAGGATTCTCCCATATACAGACATGGTGAGATGGGTGCTGGATAGCACAGATATTTCAGACAGACAATTCAGAACTCCATCCGAAGAGCTAATTGGGTCATTCACCATAGAAGATCTGAGACATATGTCGCTTAACCTCAAAAACTTTCAAAAAGAAATTCTATAAAGATTTTTCCAAAGAAACACTCAAATTTGGGCGGGGCACGCACAAAGGAGGACCAAAAGAAGTGAACCATTGAAGAAGAACAAACAAGGTAAGTACAACACGGGTTCACTTACCTCTCCTTATTGTTTTACTGCTGCCATGTTATGCAGGCTTTTTGGAAAGCCTGACATAAATATGATCTTACCCGAATGGCTTCCTTTGTTGAATGCGGCTGTTAATTATACAGTTGTATATTGGGCCAAAATCCTATTTGATAATCTCACCACTGCTATTTTTCATTACCGGTCTAAACGAAATGTTTCCCAGCGTGTTTATCCGCCTTTTTATTTATCTACTTATGTCATGGACGCCATCTGCTATGTCTCTAAATTCCCTGTGATGGCCCGGAAATGGACTATCCACGATCCTTTGCCCATTCATTTGTACCATAAAGAACTATAGGAGTCTGAGTTTATCCCCCATTTTTATCGAATTTGTCATGGAATAATGTTGCCATTGTACAGAACATTGTATAATAAGGATGCCCCGAGGTTATCCTCAGAAACAGAGGTTGATATTCTCCCCGTCGCAAGATGGTTTGGAGAGGAATTGTTCACATATATTAGGGTTTTTGGAAGTTATGCTTCTCCCCATGTTTTACCCTTATATGTTCCAGATAGACTTGTAGCTCGGGAAATTGCTTATCAGACCTATGGCTAGGGAGGTATGACAAAAGATTTAAAAGACAAGAAAAAGGGCATTTGGCCACAATTTCCCATAAAATGTGGAACATTTTCACTGTTGGATATTGGTCATGCATTCACGAGATAGGCAACGTTACATGCCTACAGCTGTTCAAATTCTCAAGAAGGTTATTTGACCAAAATGATATTGTTAAGAATTTTACCAATGCAATCAAAGTAAGGGAATTTGTCGCGGAGCAAGATCTTTTTGATGATATGTTCCAGGCAAGAAATTCATTCAAAGAGGTTTTGAATTCATCTAAAGAGCAGCTATCTCCAGGGGATTTTCAGGAATTCAAGTTGTATAGAGAAAGGAGACTACTTCCTATTCCTTTGGATAATCTACGCATAGAACCTGCAAAGGAGCAAACTCCTAGTGTTAGTCTTAATAGCAGTTCAAGCACAGGTAAATCCAAATAAAAATCTGACAGAGATTCTGAACACTCCAATACATCCAAAGAAATGGAAGATAAAATGGAAGAATCCATTAAAGATTCTGCACAATCTAAAGAGCTTGCTCAACAGCAAATTTTGATTTCTCAACAAACAAATCCTCCTCCACCAAATGTACAGCAACAGCCAGTCACCATTGAGTTAGATAAAGAATGGGAAACCTTTAATCAATTGATTAATGTAGAAGAACAGAATGTATAGACCCCTGTCCAAACAACCAAAGTTTTGAACGCAGGAACAAGCAGCACAGCCGCAGTAACAGAGCACATACCAATTACACCCTCCTCTGAAATTGTACTTAATGTAGAGGACATTCCTCCTCTGGATGTATTTTATAGCCCAAAATACAAAGCAATAGTAAAGAGACAAAGGAAAAAGAGAAAAATAGAAAGTGCAATTGCTACCGAACCAGAACAAGTAGATGTTTTGTGGAAAGATCCTGCCACAGAGCCTACTCATAATCTCACTAAATTATCTCAAATAACAGGAGCTTATGCTTCTGCAACAATTGATAAAGCAGTTGAGATACAACTTTTGTTGGATGAAAAAGAATAACAGATAAAGGCTCTGCAATAGCAATTGCAACATGTATAGGCCAATCAGGAAGCACAATTAAAACTTGAAGAGTTACAACAACAACTTCAAGAAATCCAAGAACAGCATAAGGATGATCCTAAGCTTCCAGAATTCATTTCAGAAACCATCTCTTTGAACAATCAACTACTGCAACAAGAGGAAGTTTTTTGCCAAAAAATATTGCAATGGAATTCTTTGTGCCAAGAAAGCGATAGAATCACAAATCATGTCGTAGATTTACGAAATGATTATGATTTGATTAATGAAAAGATCAATGATTATCTAGCATGGCAAAAGACAGAAGAAGGCAGAAAATCTGGTGCACCCATCATTAATAAAAACCACAAAGAAATATTGTTCAGTAATTGGGATGCACAAATCAGAAGAGCAGAAAGGGCAGCAGAGGAGGCATCTACAGCGGCAAACACTCTCACTGATTGTGTAAATGACAATTTACACAAAGCTAACTTGATTTCTGAAACTATTCCAGGTTATCTCCCACAGGAAAATCAATTGCAAGCAGAATGGAGGCAAAAGGCAGAAGAAAGAGCAAAATCCATCCAAGGGCTGACAAGATTGAATTGGGACTCATACTGGATGTACTTGGTGAAGCCACACAGTCAGCACAGTGCACTCAATTGTATTATCAATGCCACAGAGAAGATTTCTCCTACGCTTGCCGACTCTGTCTTTTCAGGACAGCTGAATTCTGAAGTCGGTCAACCGCATCTTCTCAAAAATATGCTAGATGCCTGCAAGAGCAAAGATCAAATTCATAGATAGATAGATTTAGTTTTAATTTCACTGTATTTTAGCCTAGGAAAAGGACGGTCATTGAACCGAATCCTTATTTTTTGTAATAAACTATTTTTAGAATTAGTTAAGTAGTATTTAAACCCCTCTCATGCATTTAGAGAGGGGTCTTGGATCTTAATATTTTTGGACTTGGAGATTGCATTTCTGTACTCCATTGTCTTATATATTTTTTGAAAAGGATCACATCTGGTGATTTTCATGTGGAATTATCTTTGAAGTGTTGCATTTCTGTACCTTGGAATTTGGTTTTGCATTATAATTACTGGATAGAGTATCAGAATGCATTTGAAATTCTTCAAGATGAACAAGGTATTTCTATCTGTTCACTGTTGATCTCTTTTGTTTTATGATATTCATTTTAAAATTGCTATCATTTATATGTATATTTGTTTTAACAACGCTTCCTTTTATATATCATTTTTGAGTATAATTGAAACGTTATTTTTCATAGTTACATGTAAATGGTATACAATGATGAATGCAATATGTTTATATAACTCTGTTTAATTTCTTAAACGGAGTTATCTTTATTTGTTTCTGCATATTTCAATTTAATCAATAATACATTTTCATGGTTATTGTTGAATTGGAACAATCTTAAGTTGTATTCACATATAGCTACTCGGGTTAGTATTAGAGTTTCTTTATCAGTATTTAGCTTAAATTATATAGTTTTATTTCAGTTAGTTTAGTCCCATTTCCACCCATCCAATCCAATCCATTTAGTTACAAGGAAACTGGTCCTTTAAATCCAGTCGGAGCCACCATACCAAACGGAAAAGGAGTTGCCTTAAGGTCCCGACCGGGTGGTTTTCCCCGATGTTTGAAGCAGAGATTTTCTAGGCTTCAACAAGCCTATAAAAAGGTTGGGAATACTTCATTGTAATGTAGGCTTGGAGGTGAGCGGTGAAGGCTCACTTGGCTGGATTGGCCAGGGTTTTGGCCAATGGTTAATGAAATTTCATTGGTTGGGTTTTTCCCCGGATTTGGGGTTTTCGCAGTTAAATATTTGTGTTTATGTTTATGTGATTTTTTGCTAGCTCTTTCATGGTTATGATTATTTTTCTCTCTCAGTAAATTCTTATTTTTATTGCTGCAGTAAATTCTTAACATCTTTCGTTTCCTCCCATTTTCTTATGGTATGTGTTCCTAATCCCATAAACCATTTTAATGTTGCATCTTTGAGAGTGGCTACAAAAAATTTCATTTTTTGAGTATCAAGCAATTAATCATAGGATCTACACAAAACTTCAAACTCAAAGAGAAATGTTTCAAGATCCTCATTTCTTAATCCATGGAAATTAGGAGGATAGAGGGTGAGATATTTTTCATTGTGGTTGTGGTATCTTCATCAAAGATGGGAAATCCAAAAGTTTTTGGATCTCCTCTACCAACGCCTCTTCCTCTTCCTCCACCTCTTCCACCTCATATTCCACCTCCAATCCTAGGGTTTTCACCATTCACATTGTGTACTTCTCCTTCCCCTTCTCCTACCATTATAGATTCTTCAGAGATAATATAAGTTCCAAATTGGATTTTTTAGTTCATCCTCTGGTTCTTCTCTTAATGGAAAGTTAAAATATGTTTCTTCTTCCTCTTCACTATGGATTTCCAGTTCTTGTCCTAGAAGTTGTTCTCCATTTTGTTGTAACATATCTTGTTTTGATAAGTTAGATATTGTAGTAGAAAATAAAATAAAAAATGTTAAGATATATTATTTCAAAAAGAAAAAAGAAAAAATAAATAAATAAATAAAACAAAAAGAAAAAATTGAAAAAAATTTAGGCATTGAAAACAGAAAGAAAAAGAAACAAAAATGAAAAAATGTTAGGCATAGAAATAAAAAAAGAAAAAGATATAAATATTTCAAAAGATTTTATTTCCGTTGCACGCTAGTCAAAATTCCGCTTAAGATTGTTTTTAATTAGATTACATTATATCATAGTTTAAATAAATTAACCATAAATTAATATGGTAAATTATATAAATTGTAATAAATCGGAATAAAGTGACGTTTTTTTCTTATTCAATAAACCATGCATAGATTTGAACGGTCAAGATATGTTGTGCCCAGATCAATGACACCCACACCAACCTGCAACCCCCAACACTTTTGAATGATATCCGACGGGGGTGTTCAGGGTAAATTTGTTTCTTTAAAACTACCCCGCCATACGTATCATTCTCTCATACAGACCACATCCCCCCCCCCCCCCTTCTAAGTCCACTTACTGCCTATACCCCCTACGGGTTGGCTCCAAAAACTACTCCGCTCACCCGTTGACTATTACGTCTCTTCCCCGCCATCCTGTTAACTTTTACACGTCATCCCACTCATCAAATTACAATCTACAACCTCTCCTCCATTTACCTATTACGGATTTATTGTTAAATCATTCATTTAAATTGTAAAGTTATCCTAATAAATTCCTCTGCGCCAATTAACATTCACCATATAGTTTTTTCTAAACATGTGGTTTCTGTGCAAATCAAAGTTTTGCTCTTCTCTATCTGCCATCACATATTCTCAACTATTCTAATTTCCTGCAAACTTAGAATCAACATCCATACTGATCCAGTATTATCCAAATACTTGTACACATTTACCAGACCATCTTTTCAACAGGTATTTATAGACAGCTCCCTTCCTTTTTCAGTTTTCTGTTAGGTCCCTATATTACTAGTATAGTCCCTTATTGTTGTTAGTGTAACCCCCTTATTGTTATTTTTGTACCCCTGTAACCCCAATATTGTTATTTTTGTGCCCTTACATTATTATTGTTAGATCGGCTAGGATTATATTGTGGCCCCATGGACTCCTATATATAAAAGGAGGTTTTGTCATTTGTATCATCCAAGAAATTTTCATTTATGTAATGTAAAGGAGGTTTCCCCCTCGAAGTGGCTTATTTCTAAGGCATTGATCTCTCTTTTCTTCTATTTTTGAAGCTAGTTTCATAACATTTGGTGTTAGATCCTTGGGATTCTAGGGTTTCGGTGCTCCAAACAGGTCATCGTGGAAGTTTCGCTATAACTTGTTTTCTACGAAGTTTCAGAAGTAGAAATTTTTACAGAGTGAATCTGAAATCCTGAGGAACATCATGTAAAAATTTCACATCTTGGTTCAAAATATTTTCGGAGATATGATCTGTGGAAGTTAGGGTTTTTTCAGCCTCCCAAATTTCACCTAAAACAGGTCATCGTGGAATTTGCACTATAAATTATTTTCTACGAATTTTCAGAAGATAAAATTCTTAAAGAGAAAAGATGAAATCCTGAGGAACTTTGTGTAAAAATTTTAGATCTTCGTTCGCAATATTGCGGAGATAGGATCTATGGAAGTTAGGGTTTTTTCAAGCTCTTGAATTTCATCTCAAAGAGGTAACCGTGGGAAAATTATCATAACTCTCTCTCTCTCTAAGTGTCAGATTGAAATTTTGTAAAAATTGGTCGCAAGTACGCGGACTGTAGTTTCCTGTGTAGCAATTTTATAGACGAAGGAGGAAACAGTTACACGTGCCACATCATACAAGTTTGTTCTACTGAACTAGTCCATAATTAGGTCATTGTGGGAGATTGGGCATAACTTTTCCTTGAAGAATCAAAATCAGGTTAGACCTATGGCATTCGAAAGAATATTCAGAGGGCTACTACAGGGTCAAATTTCATATATTGAAGAATCGAAATCACAGAGATAATTCAGTCTCAATATCGAGCTCCTCAAAAGCAATAAAAATGTGTGTGTTGTTTTTTTTCAAATTGCATTTCTTGTGTGGAAAATCAGTTTGAAATGATTCCAAGGGCATATTGAAGCATAATATCAGTATTGGGTTATAAAATTCCACCTAAAAATAATTCAACACCCATTAAGCCTTCAGAAGGCTCAACTATGAGTCATGAATAGGAAGAAGTGCAACATGACATATCAAAATTACAAGAGCAAGTGCACCAAATTTCACTCTCGCAAAGAGCAACAAAAAATGAAATGGAAGTTTTGAAGAAAGGCGTGGAATCTAAGATGGATGGTTTGAAGAAAGTCATGGAAGCTAAGATGAATGGCATGGAAGTTGGAATGGAAGCTAAGATGGATGACATGGAAGCTAAGATCGATGAAAAAATCAAAGACACGGAAGCTAAGATCGATGAAAAGTTCAACATTGTTTAGATTTAATGGAGTTATCATGTAAGTTTGGAAATTCTACCCTTCTACATTGTAAACAGATTGTGAGTTTTTATTATTTTGATTTGAAAGTAGCTTAGCAGGTAGTTGATTTGGATTTTTTATAAATTGTAATGAAAGTTGTGGATTTGGATTTTAAGGTTGAGAGGGTTGAACAGCCTGAGAAAAATATTGAGGTGGAAAAACGGGGTAAGGTTGTTGAAATTGAGGGTATTGAGGATAATTTCCATAAGGATTTTTCCATCCTTGTGCCCATGGTTGAGGCAAAGGTTGCCAAGGCATGGGTGCAGTCCGATTACTTTAAGGTGGTTGTGCATATGTTTGAGTGTTGAAACCTTGAGTAATATTTGATTGTTGATTTTTCCATGTTCTCTTAGCAATAAAACAAAGAGGTTCTATTTAATTTGGTATTACTTCTTCTTGATAAGAAACCTTAAGACCTGGTATTGAAGGAATTCCTCTGTATCATGATTTTCTGCACATATAACACATGTTTCTACACTTTCTAAGTCAAGAGGGCATTCTCTCAAGGCATGCTTCTTTCTACATTTTGGACAAAAGATAGATAATGCAGAATTTTCAGCCTTTTGCTTGTTTTGTATTTTAAGGGTATCTATTTCTTCACTAAGACTCCCCAAAATATTTGTTTTGAAATTGTCACGAAAGTTTCCTATTTCTGCTCTACTTATTGTTCCAACTGCAGATTTATTAATCCTATACATAATAGGATCTCTTGGATTTTTTCAGTTCTAGCCTTACCTCTTGAAATATGTGTAAAAATTTCACCAATATTGTCTCTAAATGATAATTTTAAAACATCTCCATTACCCATTAAATTGAGAATATATATCCACTCATCTCTAATTGCTTTTATCAAAAGAGTTTTTAAATTTTCATCACCTAGATAATGCATTTTATCCATTTTAACATTGTAAGCAAATCTTTCGACCAAATCCACAAGATTTTAATCCTCTTTTTGTATCATTTTAAAGACTTCATCTTTAAGGTTATGAGGCATACAATAATATTTGTATTTTTCTAACAATGCATCTTTCATTTCCTCCCATTTTCTTATGGTATGTGTTCCTAATCTCATAAACCATTTTAATGTTGCATCTTTGAGAGTGGCTACAAACAATTTCATTTTTTGGGTATCAAGCAAGTAATCATAGGATCTACACAAAACTTCAAACTCAAAGAGAAATGTTTCAAGATCCTCATTTCTTAATCCATGGAAATTAGGAGGATAGAGGGTGAGATATTTTTCATTGTGGTTGTGGTATCTTCGTCAAAGATGGGAAATCCAAAATATTTTTGATCTCCTCTACCACCTCCTCTTCCTCTTCCTCCACCTCTTCCACCTCATATTCCACCTCCAATCCTAGGGTTTTCACCATTCACATTGTGTACTTCTCCTCCCCCTTCTCCTACCATTATAGATTCTTCATAGATAATATAAGTTCCAAATTGGATTTTTCAATTCATCCTTTGGTTTTTCTCTTAATGGAAAGTTAAAATAGGTTTCGTCTTCCTCTTCACTAGGGATCTCCAGTTCTTGTCCTAGAAGTTGTTCTCCATTTTGTTGTAACATATTTTGTTTTGATAAGTTAGATATTCTAGTATAAAATAAAATAAAAAATGTTAGGATATATTATTTCAAAAAGAAAAAATAAAAAATAAAATAAATAAATAAAACAAAAAGAAAAAATTGAAAAATTTGTAGGCATTGAAAACAGAAACAAAAATGAAAAAATGTTAGGCATAGAGATAAAAAAAGAAAAAGATATAAATATTTCAAAATATTTTATTTCTATAGCGCGCTAGTCAAAATTCCTCTTAAGATTGTTTTTAATTAGATTACATTATATCATGGTTTAAATAAATTAGCCATAAATTAATATGGTAAATTATATAAATTGTAATAAATTGGAATAAAGTGACGTTTTTTTCTTATTCAATAAAGCATGCACAGATTTGAACGGTCAAGATATGTTGTGCCCAGATCAACAACACCCACACCAACCCGCAACCCCCAGCACTTTTGAATGATATCCGACGGGGGGTGGTCAGGGTAAATTTGTTTCCATTCTCTCATACAGACCCCCCCCCCCCTCTAACTCCACTTACCGCCTATACCCCGTACGAGTTGGCTCCAAAAACTGCTCCGCTCAGCCATTGACCGTTATGTCTCTTCCTCGCCATCCTGTTAACTTTTACACGTTATCCCGCTCATCAAATTACAATCTAAAACCTATCCTCCATTTACCTATTACGGATTTATTGTTAAATCATTCATTTAAATTATAAATTTATCATAATAAATTCCTCCCGCGCCAATTAACATTCACCATATAGTTTTTTTTAAACATGTGGTTTCCGTGTAAATCAAATTTTTGCGCTTCTCTTTCTGCCATCACAAATTCTCAACTGTTCTAATTTCCAGAAAACTTAGAATCAGCATCCATACTGATCCAGTACTATCCAAATACTTGTACACATTTACCAGACCATCTTTTCAACAGGCATTTATAGACAGGTCCCTTCCTTTTTCAATTTTCGGTTAGGTCCCTATATTACTAGTATAGTCCCTTATTTTTGTTAGTGTAACCCCCTTATTGTTATTTTTGTACCCCTGTAACCCCAATATTTTTATTGTTGTTCCCTTACATTATTATTGTTAGATCGGCTAGGATTATATTGTGGCCCCATGGACTCCTATATATAGAAGGAGGTTTTGTCATTTGTATCATCCAATAATTTTTCATTTATGTAATGTAAAGTAGGTTTCCCCCTCGAAGTGGCTTATTTTTGAGGCGTTGATCTCTCTTTTCTTCTATTTTTGGAGCTGGTTTCATAACATTTGGTATCAGATCCTTGGGATTCTAGGGTTTCGCTGCTCCAAACAGGTCATCGTGGAATTTTCGCTATAACTTGTTTTCTAAGAAGTTTCAGAAGCGAAAATTTTTACAGAGTGAATCTGAAATCCTGAGGAACGTCGTGTAAAAATTTCACATCTTGGTTTGCAATATTTTCGGAGATATGATCTATGGAAGTTAGGGTTTTTTCTGCATCCCAAATTTCACCTAAAATAGGTCATCGTGGAATTTGCACTATAAATTATTTTCTATGAATGTTAAGAAGCTTAAATTTTTAAAGAGAAAAGTTGAAATTCTGAGGAACTTCCTATAAAAAATTCAGATCTTGGTTCGTAATATTTTCGGAGATAGGATCTGTGGTTGTTAGGGTTTTTTCAAGCTCCTGAATTTCATCTCAAAGAGGTGACCGTGGGAAAATCATCATAACTCTCTCTCTCTAAGTGTCATATTGAAATTTTGTAAAAATTGGTCGCAAGTACGTGGACTGTAGTTTCTTGTGTAGAAATTTTAGAGACGAAGGAGGAAACAGTTACATGTGCCACATCGTACAAGTTTGTTCTACTGAACTAGTCCATAATTAGGTCATTGTGGGAGATTGGGCATAACTTTTCCTTGAAGAATCCAAATCAGGTTAGACCTATGGCATTCGAAAGAAGATTCAGAGGGCTACTATAGGGTCAAATTTCAGATATTGAAGATTCGAAATCACAGAGATAATTCAGTTTCAATATCGAGCTCCTCAAAATAAAGAAAAATGTGTGTATTGTTTTTTTTCAAATTGCATTTCTTGTGTGGAAAATCAGTTTGAAGTGATTCCAAGGGCATATTGAAGCATAATATCAGTATTGGGTTATAAAATTCCACCTAAAAATAATTCAACACCCATTAAGCCTTTAGAAGGCTCAACTATGACTCATGAATAGGAAGAAGCGCAACATGACATATCAAAATTACAAGAGCAAGTGCACCAAATTTCACTCTCGCAAAGAGCAACAAAAAATGAAATGGAAGTTTTGAAGAAAGGCGTGGAATCTAAGATGGATGGTTTGAAGAAATTCATGGAAGCTAAGATGAATGGCATGGAAGTTGGAATGGAAGCTAAGATGGATGACATGGAAGCTAAGATAGATGAAAAAATAAAAGACAACATGGAAGACATGAAGAATGATCTAAAATCAGACATGGAAGGTTTGATGACAAATTTAATACAAGAAATGATTCCTAATGGCAGAAAGATAGTAGAGGAAACTCATGATGAGAACAAAATAAATGTTAATTGTGATTTCATAAACTCTAATGTTGGATTGAAGAAACACCACATTCCAAAGATGGATATGAGGAATTTTGATGGCAAGGATCATGTAACATGGATACTATAGATGGAGCAATATTTTTATCTTAATAATGTGAAAAGAACACAAAAGGTATGCATTACAACTTTACATTTAGAAAAACATACATTTGTATGGTATCGATGGCTATGCTCCTGTAAAAAAAAAATTGTCACTTGGTCAATTTTTACGGAGGAAATGATAGCACATTATGAGGATACAAAGAGAAACACCTTCTTTAGCCAATTGATAAATCTAAAACAAAAGGTTTCAATGGTGGAGAACATTGAGGACTTCAAAAAATTGAATATAAGGCTAACTGATATTCCAGATGATCACAAGATTGATGTCTTCATAGGGACTTTAAAGTATAATATCCAACATGAATTTTGCATTTGGGAACTCGATTCATTGGAGAATAAATTCAGGTTGGCAAGAAAAATTGAATGTAAAATTATGGCGACAAGGAAGCCTACCACGCACATCTATAAATATGGAAGTGTTGCTACTCATAGACTTCCACAAGCTACAAAGTTGACACCACAACAATTGGAAGAAAAAATATCAAAAGGGCTTTGCTACAGTTGTAATAGCAAATACACTAAAGGTCATAAGTGTGCTGAGAAGAAATTATTTTACATAGATTGTGAAGAGGAGGAAGAAAATGAACAAGAAAATTCCAAATAAGAGGATATACACCAGGAACATACCCTAGAAGAAGAAGAAATGAGTCTGACCATATCGTGTTATGCATTGGCAAGAATTACCACTCCTCAAACTCTCAAGATAGAAGGACATATCAAGAAGAAAAAGGTAATAGTGTTGATTGATTCTGGTAGTACCCATAATTTTATTCATTGTACAGTAGCCAAGGAATTGAATTGTTTCCTATACCCAGCACCAGAATGTCAAGTGATGGTTGCAAATGGAGGAACTATAAATTTCTCTGGAAAATTCCATAATATCAAGATAACCATGGGGGAATATGTATTGAATAGTCCAATGATTTCCATTCCAATGGGAGGTGTTGATGTTGTACTAGGAGTACAATGGTTACAATCTTTGGGGACGGTAGCTTTTAATTTTCAAGAAATTTTCTTGAAAAAAATTTCGGAAGGAGAGGAAATCGAATTATGAGGCATCCCTGAGAAGCTAGAAAATATTATAAGCTCTAATGTCATGACAAAGCTTCCGAAGAAAGAACAACTAGGCGTAATTGCACAATTATGCTCACTAGAAGTTCCAACATCAAAATCATATATTTCTCCAGATCTCCAAAAATTCTTGGACAATAATTCCAAGGTGTTTGAAACTCCCAAAGGAATCCCACCTATTCGTGATCACGATCATGCTATTCATTTAATTCCAGGAATTTTTCCTCCAAACATCAGGCCTTACAGATATCCTTATGTCCAAAAGAGAAAAATTGAACGTATGATTGCAGAAATCTTAGACGCTGGTATAATTCTACCTATTCAAAGTTCTTTCTCTACTCCAGTAGTATTGGTGCACAAGAAGGATGGATGATGGTGCATGTGTCTAGATTATAGGGAGCTCAATAAACTCACTATTAAAGATAGATTGCCCATTCCTATGGTTGATGAATTATCGGATGAATTACATGGAGAAATTTATTTTTCCAAGTTGGATCTTTGTTCAGGATATCATCAAATTAGAATGAAGACTGAAGATATTCCAAAAACAAAATTTCAAACTCATGAGGGTCATTATGAATTTTTGGTCATGCCTTTTGGCCTTACCAATGCACCTTCTACATTTCAAGGGTTGATGAATTCCATTTTCAAACCCTTCCTTAGAAAATTTGTGCTAGTATTTTTTGATGACATAGTAATCGAAAACAAATCTTGGAAGGATCATGTTCAACATGTTGACATGGTGCTCAAACTATTGGAGGAGAAACAATTATATGCAAAAACATCCAATTGTTTCTTTGCAGTAGAAGAGGTGGAATATCTGGGTCATATTATATCTCATGAGGGTTTTAAGGTAGATGCTAACAAAATTAAATCAATTAAGAAATGGAAATTCCCCACAACCATAAAGCAGTTGCACGGATTTCTCAGGTTAATAGGGTATTATCGCAAGTTTTTTAAGAATTATGGGAGAATAAAAACACCTCTAACAAAATTATTGAAGAAATATGCATTTTCAAGGACTCCTGAAGCAACTAAGGCCTTTGAACATCTTAAAGAGGCAATGTTCCTAGCACCAGTCTTAGCTACACCAAACTTCATAAAAACCTTTATTGTGGAATGTGATGCCTCAAGAAATGGAATTGGTGTTGTTTTAATGAAATAAGGAAGACTCATTACTTTTGAAAGCCGTCCAATCAAAGGAAAGTATTTAGAAAAATCTATTTATGAGAAGGAAATGTTGGCAATACTACATGCACTAAAGAAATGGCGACCTTACCTAATGGGAAGACACTTCAAGGTAAAAACTGATCATGATAGTCTTAAACACTTTTTAGAATAAAGACTATCTTCTAAAGAGCAACAAAAATGGGTCACAAAGATGTTGGGTTATGACTTTGAAATCATCTACAAAAAAGGGAAGTTAAATGTTGTCGCAGATGCACTCTCAAGAAAGGATGAAGAGGTGGAAGCATTGCTTTGTGCCATTTCTATTATCCAGCCAGATTGGATAACCGAAGCAAGGGATGAATGGAAGAAGGACGAAGAAGTGTGGACACTCATTCAAAAGTTGCAGCAATATCCTAGTACATCTGATACATTTAGTTGGAAAAATGAGTCCTTATGGTACAAAGATTGCTTATATATTTACAAGAATTCCAAACTAAAACAAAACATTATTTTGGAATTACACACTTCTCCTTTAGGACACTCAGGATTTTTAAAAACTTACCAAAGGGTGAATAAAGATTTTTTTGGGATGGCCTTAAATCTGATATTCTAAAGTTTGTGGCGGAATGTTTGGTTTTCCAGCAAAAGAAATTTGAGACAATTAAGACCCCGAGTCTTCTACAACCTTTATCCATTCAAAGACAACGTTGGGAGGAGATTTAAATGGATTTCATCACAGGTTTACCTAAGTCCGAAGGAAAGAGTGTCATCATGGTGGTAGTTGATAGACTTACCATGTATGCACAATTTTGTGCATTATCTCATCTATTTAAAGAAAGTACAATTGCTACTGCATTTATGGAAACAATTCAAAAGCTACATGGAAACCTGAAGATTGTTGTAAGTGACAGAGATCCCATTTTCACTAGAAATTTTTGGACAGAATTATTTTCTTGTTTCGGTACTCAACTAGCTCACAGCTCATCTTATCATCCTCAATCTGATGATCAAACTGAGATAGCAAATAAATGTTTGGAAGGATATCTTCGTTGTTTTGTATCTGATAATGAAGCACAATGGGTCAAGTGGTTATCTCTCACTAAATGGTGGTATAACACTTCCTTCCATACTACAACAAAAATGACCCCATTTATGGCACTTTATGGATATCATCCACCTTCCATCACATCTTCTTTAAGAGAAAATTCTAAGGTTCAAGCAGTGGAAGATCACATCGAGCATCAACAAGAAGTTCTCCAACTCTTAAAGGATAACCTAAATTTGGCACAAAATCTAATGAAACAATAGGCAGATCGACACCACAGCGAGAGAAGTTTTGATGTAGGAGACTGGGTATTTTTACGGCTACAACCATACAAACAAATTTCCCTCAAGCAAGCTAAGAAGGATAATAAATTATCGCCAAAGTACTATGGTCCTTACAAGGTGTTGCAAAAGATTGGTACAATGGCATACAAATTGGAACTTCCTGCTTCTTCGCAAGTGCATCAGCTAGTTTTCCATGTTTCATGCTTTTTGAAAGAAGGTTATAGGGGACAAAATTCTAGTTCAAAACATATTGCCAAAACTTGATGAGGAAGGAAAAATCACATTGGAACTTGAAGCAGTCACGGAAACAAGAACTCGACAGCTACGAAATCGATCAATTTCAGAGTATCCCATCAAATGGAAGAACTTACACACTGAAGATTCTACATGGGAGGATGAGAATTTTATACAGAAGCACCCAGAGCTACTCAAGCGTTGAGGACAACACTTTTTTGAAGGAGAGGGGCATGTTAGGTCCCTATATTACAATTTACTAGTATAGTCCCTTATTGTTGTTAATGTAACCCCCTTATTGTTATTGTTGTGCCCCTGTAACCACAATATTATTATTATTGTACCCTTACATTATTATTGTTAAGTCATCTAGGATTATATTGTGGCCCCATGGACTCCTATATATAGAAGGAGGTTTTGTCATTTGTATCATCCAATAATTGTTCCTTTATGTAATGTAAAGGAGGTTGTCCCCTTGAAGTGGCTTATTTCTAAGGCATTGATCTCTCTTTTCTTCTATTTTTTGAGTTGGTTTCATAACATTTTCCATGGCTCCTAAAGGTAAAACCACACCCCAGGACAACCCGATACTACCTCTAACCATATAATTAGATCATCAACCATTATTTGACTACGTGTATTAGATAACCAAGACAAATTTTGAATTTGACCTTCATGAAATTCACAATTGGCTCCATCAAAATCACTTGGACAACAATGATGAAATTGGCTTATGGGATTCAACCTTACCTCAATAAATTTTCACTCAAACACCCTATTTTTCTGAATTTTTCACCTGGTGCCAATTATGATTTATGCCCGGACAAAGAGCCATAGTTTCCCAAAATGGTGAAGCACTATTTCACATCAATGGCCACTCCATTTCTAAAATGCTTCAAATCAAAGATGATCCCCTTGCAAGACCTTTTCATCCAGATTTTCTCATAGAAATGTACAACAAACTAGATTTCCCTCAAAAATTCAAAGTCTTTGAGAACTTCTTGCCACATGATACCCAACTACCAAAGACCAATCCTCCTTATCCAGCCTCAATTTTTCCAGAATTGGCCAAAGATATTGTTTCCATAATTTCTTGTATTTTAGGCTATCATTCAAACCAATAGATAAATGATCATATGTTTTCCTCTCTTTCTATTTTCTCAAGTGAAAAAGAGCCACCAATCATCTTTTGTTACAATGAATTCATATAATAAATTATTCATGAGTATTTCATGAAATTCTGAAGTGAAGGAGTATTTAGATATGCTTCAGTTATAGTTTATCATTTTATTTACTACGAGTCAAAGAGATTTCTCTTTCAGTTATAGAAGATGGATGATCAAGATAACCCTCATTTAATTATTCATTAGACCCCTTTGGTTAGAAAGAGCAGCACATAATTCTCCTTTAGTCAATTTGTGGATCAGTTTTTTCATGTAGCAGCAAGTTTGTTAATAGAAATGCAGGGCTCGGGATAGCCCCATAAATTAAAAGGATTCTACAAATGGGTGATCAAACTAAAAAGGGTGATTGGTATTTATATCAGCGGTACTCAGAAATCAAAATTTATGGCTACGAATTAGCCCCTTACAAACTTCCTAAGTATGTGTACATAAGGATATTTTCCTTGGAATTTGTTAGAGAAATGATAACATGGATCAAGTACATTTTCAAGCAGCTAAGAGAAATCTCACTTTAAGGTAAAAATACAAGTAGGTCCTTATACATGCAATACAAGAACAACAGGACAAGAGGTGGATGTTATCTTAAAAGGGATGAATTTCAAGCATAGTTTTTCCTGATCTTATGAACCTCTGGGTATTGTCTCAAAGACAAGAACATAATGGAAATATGATCCTTATGTTCACACATCCAGACTAGAGATTGTTAAATTCATGAATCGGGAGGAATGGCGGGAAAACACTCTCCAAGAGGCTGAAGAGGAAATTATATCCTCTTCACAAACTCCATTAGCACAAGAGAAGGGGGAGAAGATACCAAGGGAAACCAGTTCCCCTTCAATATCAAAAATTTCAGCAAAGGATTTCATTGTATATAACAAGAAGCCAAGGCAAACAAATGGTGAATACAGTCATCTAGAAAGTACTGAAAAATTACACCCAATTGTTCTTTCTAGAGCATGCACTCCATCATTTTTAGGGAGACAAGACAATATTCCACCATCTCCAACAACTCCAATGACAACATTTACACCTATTTCATCACCGGCAAGGGAATTGGGGTAGAGCAGTCAAAAAGAACCAAATATTTTTGCTGCATATCAAGAGATCAAAAGAAGGAATCTAGCCCTGAAAGTTTTTACATTTTCTCAGTTCTGGAAGCAAAAAACAACTTCCCAACGTAGGCTTCTATCAGCCTTTGACTCAGAAGAAGGAAAGATGGATATTGATTTTCTAGAACCTAAGGTTCCTCAACCTCGAAGAGAAGATGACTATAAGCACTCAATATTCTCTTTTGTTACTAAAATATTCATCCTATAGATCATATGTATCTCCATAAGAAATCAAGAGAAATGATATTTAGTACTTTGACCACTTCTGCAATTACAGTTTCTAAGCTCCAAACCTCAGTACAGAATATTCAGACTCGGTTGAATTTAGAGAATATTTCTTCCCTGGCTAAAGATAATAAAATAAAATCTTTAGAAGAATTTGTAATAAAATTGGGATATGGCCCCAAAGACATTAAGGCTGATAAAGAAATCATTAAATCAAAGAATGCATACATTGCACCTTTAAGAAAAAAATTGAAGCTTCCTTCAACTAAATAATTTGGGGAACTAGAGAAAGAGAAAGAGGATTTGTTCAAAATAACTATTGAACAAAATTACCAAATCTCCAAAATGGAAAAGGAGATTGAAAAACTCCTTAAAGAGAAAGAAGAGTGCATTGTTCCAATATAAGTCATTCTATTGGATGTGATTCCAACAACAAGTATTTCAACGTGGGAGGCATCTACTTCAGCAACAGCTACAGCATCAACTTCAATAGCAGTGCCACAATCCACCATAGCATATTTGACTAAAGCTCTAGAATATTTATCTATCAAAGGTAAAGAAATAAAAAATCTTATAGATAAATTGGATAAATTGCAAGAACAAAAAATTAAATCAGATGGTGCATATTTATCAGAGTTACAGAAAACTCATAAGCTTTCCCAGAGGATCCAATATTTAGATAATCAAAACATAATGGTTGATACCATTGCTTAGGCCAAGGAAAATATTTGGATTGAAATAAATGAAGAAATGACCAAGATATGACCATCCATTTAAATCATATTTGAACAAAGTGAACTTCTCATAAAATCAAACACTTTGATTGCAGAGGTAAAGAAGGAGATAGATACTAAACCCAGTGATGTAAGAGCCATCATCAAATTCCTAAATTCAAATTCTAAAGAGTAATTAAAATAACTGAACATTGAATATAGAACATATAGAATTTTGGAAGTGAGGAAAGTTCTCACTAAGAAGAATCTGATGTTACAGTTAGAAAAAAAATGTGAGAATTTTCATAATATGGTACATATATTTCGCAAGAAGTTTAATGTTTTGTGTCAGAAAGGTATTCCTGGATTACAAGGAATGAGAGATGAGTTAGTCCAACTTGAATATTATCAAACCAAATTATGTGAAATTTCTAGGGACAAGTCAAAATTTGCAAAGGTTACAGGGAGCATTATAGGCAAAGTATTTATGGAAGGACTCAGCTTTGATTTTCCAATCAGGCATGAAGTACCTCATTTGTTTTTCATCAAACCCACTTTCAAAAGATATACAGAGGTAGATGAAACCTATCGAAAGTTGAATAAGTTTTCACTGCCATATCAAGACAAATGGGAAAATTTGTGTGAATTGTTACAGTGAATAGTCAGCAGGTAACCAAGACAGATTCAGCAATAAAGACTCTTATTTTCAAGATCCATTCATCACCATAAATCCTTTATTTTAGAACCAGCAGCTCGTTTTATTTTCCGCTTGCTATATTTTTGCATTATTTTTTTATAAACATTTTTGGATATTTCCAAAAGTATCTAGATATTTGAATCTAGATCTTTTGAATAAAATTGTATAAATACTTCCACACAACAATTACAAATGGTTGAACCCTTGGATGAGCTCATGTAAAGAAAAATTGTATTGAACTGAGATCACTCCATATTAATGAAAGTATTTTGGATTTGTTTCAAACAGCTTGTCTCCTAGTGATTTTTTCCAGTTTACACTTCATTTTTTTTTCCACCTGTATTTAAGTTTTATGAAGATAATTGGGTAAGAGAAAATTGAATATCATTTTATCTTAAATCCCCTTTGGAGTTATCATCTATTTTAGAGATTGGTTTATTGGATTATTTGTCTATATAATTCCCTCTACATTTATAAATTATTCGTCATCTTCATAAGGTTAAATATGTATTGTCGTTTTGTAGACATTGTTTATCAGCTTTCTTTCTTGTGATTAATTTAGTATTCAATCTGAATATTTAGTACATCACAGCTTCTTACATTTCTTCCTTTCACATATTTTAAATCAAATCATTGTTTAGAAGTAAAAGAACAACCCTTTCTAAATGTTCAATATTATTAAAGTTTAAGCAACTTCCTGTAATCTTATCATAACATTGTTCATCCAAAAAATCCCTTAAACAACAAAATATTTTAGATGCTCTAGCATAATTAATTAACCTATAATTATCTCAGAGGATAACATCAGATTGGCGTCATTTTCGGGGGTCGAAATTGAATTTGTTTTTCCGTGGGACAATGATATAACTCTTCCTTTAAGGTGAATAAATGACTAGCAGGTTAGAATATTTCACCTGGCAACTTCACAGAACCCAAACTGGATCCTTCAAGACATACCAAATCTCATTTTGATTCTGAAATTGTTTATCCTTTATCAAATCTATAGATACTAGTAAGAGTAACCTCTTTAAGAAGAATACTTGAGGCTTCTTCCTCTTATTCTGTACCACTTCAACCTTAGGATATTTCAGTCCCTGATCCTTTTAGGGCTTGTCCTTTTCCTCAAGATTTGGATGATTTATCACCAAGGATATTAGAACTCCTATCTAAAGGAGTTTATCGTTAGTCAACTCTTTTGGTCCATTCATTTGAACCATATCAGATTCTTGAAGTACCTTCAAAATCCCCTAAATCATAAGGAGAATTGGATGTACATTTACCTAAGTTAAAACCTATTGATTTTATCTCTCCAATCCATTATACCTTTCCATCAACTTCTACTCAACGTGAGGAAACTTTTTTTGTATATTAAAACCCTTTGTTTGAAACTAAAGAATAAGTTGAAACAAAGGTGTAGAAGTTAGTCATTCAAACACCTTTGAAATCTTTAAGAGCACCACTACCCTCATTTTCTCCTCCACCTACCTTTACACCTCCATCTTCACCTACATCCTCATCATCTTCCACCACATCTTCTTCTTCTTCTTCTTCTTCATTATCTCTAAATATGGCTACTTTTCATCCTATTATTCAAGCCAAGTATGTTTCTTTACAACTTCCCAATATACTCAACAATTTCCCTGATGGATATTAAAGCACCTTCCTAGGTTTAATGGAGAAATTGATTTGTTTGCTAAAAACCATTTAGCAACCTTCTTGGATTTTGTTGATAACATGAACATTGGACATGAAAATGTATATATGAGATTATTTTTCCAAACTCTAGAAGGAAATGTTAGAATTTGGTTTAGGAAACTAAGAGAAAATTCTATACAGTCATGGAATGAATTAACCACCATATTTAAAAATCAATGGGGGGTTAAAAAGGATCCTATGTATTTTCTTATAGAATTTGGAGAACTAAAGAGAAACCATGGTGAACCAGTGGTTTATTGCATAAAAAGGCTTAATAAACTTTATCACAAAATGCCACCTGACTTTAAACCACCAGTAGTAGCAGCCAAAGTTAGGTTTTCCAAATATTTTGAAGATGATTTTTCAGTCATTGTTAGGGAAAGAACATATCCTACCTTAGAATACATGAAAAATAATGTTATAGAAGTCGAAGCCAATAGGTCAACATCAGCGAAACTTAAAGCTAAGGCTAAAAGATCAGAAAGGAAAATGAAAGCTAAGGATGAGGGATCCTTCTCATCAAAGTCTAAAAATGAAGATCAAAATATTGATGAAATAACATCATTACTCAGAAACCTTTCGAACAGGATATCTAATATAGAAACTCAACCCAGAACAGTTCAAAAAAATGTTGCTAGACCTCAAGCTCAAACTCAATATAGGAGAGAACCTCAACCCAAAAATTTTCAAAGGCCAAATACTGATAAGAAAATCCAGCCTCCTTTTTTGATTGATGATCAACAACCTTAATACACTACCCTGATGATCATTGAGGATATCAATAATATTGATAATTCATCTGTTCAAAATTCCATTGTCTCTTTTCCTCTAAATCAATCTTCTCAAGAAGATCAAGAAAATTCACAAGTTTGTAAATATCAAGCCTTTTCTGAATTCTTAATTGAAGAATTGAATAGAAGTTATGATTTAAGACCAAGGTCGGGGCCTGGTAGGCCTCCTAAAAATCCTGGTGTAAATGAACCACAGATCAAATCTTCTGAAACTCAAACAACAACAATTCAACCATTAAATCAATCGATTGAGACAGCTTCAATTGATAAAATTGTTTTAACCACCTTCAATGTTGAAAGAGAATTGGAAAGAGTTAAAATACCCATTCCATTATTTGAAATTTCAAAGAACCCAGGCTATAAAAATCAAGTTTCCAAATGAATTCAAAATTCAAGTGTCGATGATGAAGGAGCTGTAATAAGCCTACAAGATGAAAAACCTTTAGTAGTATTTGGTCCTAATTCAGACATTATTGATGAAAACGTACTGCCTTTTAATGCTACCTTAAAGGTCCATGATTTTTTGTTGTACAATGGAATGTTAGATTCTAGAGCCTCCCATAATATGATGCCAAAAGTTATTATGGATCAACTTAATTTTGAAATCACCTGATATTATCATGATCTTTATATTTTTTATTCTAATAAAGTACCATGTCTTGGACTATAAAAGATCTAGTGGAAACATTAGCTCAAATACCTATGAAGGGTGTGGTATTAGACATTGTGGTCATTGATATTCCTCCCAAGTTTGGAATGTTGTTATCAAGATCATGTTGTGGCAAACTAGGAGGAAACCTTCAAATGGACATGTCTTATGCCAGCATTCCTGTATATGGGGGTGAAAATCTTAGGTTATACAGAGAATTCAGATTTATGAATATTGTTTGTAAATCAGATCAAGCCAGAAATCATCCTATTTATGTAGTAGATCAAGATTTTGGTTGTTTTGATTTATCAACAAATAACATGCAAAACACTCAGCTTATCATTGAGGACATTATGGAGAAACCAAAGGATGTTAAGATTCAATTTTGGAAGTTATATTTTGATGGATCTTGTTCAAAAGGAGTTGGAGCTAGTGTTGTTTTAATTTCACCAAAAAAAGGAAATATAACACAATCATGTAAGCTTGAATTTGATGTTACAAATAACGTAGCAGAGTATGAAGCCTTTCTTCTAGGGTTGGAATTAGCTAAAAGTCTTAAAGTGCAAAATTTAAGTGTATTCAG
This sequence comes from Pinus albicaulis, assembly GCA_034641835.2. Taxonomy (NCBI): domain Eukaryota; kingdom Viridiplantae; phylum Streptophyta; class Pinopsida; order Pinales; family Pinaceae; genus Pinus; species Pinus albicaulis. Next base: position 340,402,243 of record CM076579.1, read on the forward strand.
TGACTCGGAAATCATAATCAAACAAGTTAGTAATCTTTGTCAAACAAAGAATCCTAGACTTGGATCTTATAGAAATGAGGTATGGGATTCAGTGGAAAACTTCTTTCAAGCATTTAATATCATTGTTATTCCAAGGGATGATAATATTCATGTAGATTCTCTAGCTATTTCAGTTATTTCAGTCAATATTCTTGATCAAATGCTCCTACAATATCAAATCCAAGTCAAATATAGGCCTTCAATTCCTCTTAATATTAAACATTGGAAAATATTTGAGGATCATTAACAATTGAAATCATTTTTACAAGTGATTGATGAGTTTTGTACCTTACAAATTGAAGAAGAGCAGCGGGATATCCATGAACTGAATAATGAAAATAAAAATTCTGAATTAAACTAAAAAAATGTTGATCATAAAAGTAATCTTAAAAATTTATTCCTAAAGGCTTGGTTCCTTTCAAAAAACTATTTGATCAAAATGATGTGTCTAAGAATCCATTATCAAATTCACCTGAAGAAGATATAGAAGAATGTAATATTGGAACTCCAAAAGAAATCAAGAACATTAAAATATTTTCATCTTTACCTAACGAAGTTAAAAATAAATATTTAAATCTCCTTAAAGCCTATAAAGATGTTTTTACCTAGTCTTATAGTGAATTAAAAATATATAATACAAAACAGATTGAACATAAAATCCCTTTGAAGCAAAACATTTTAAGAAAATGTTAAGGAGAATTAATCCATTTCTTCTTCCTACCATTGAAAAGGAAGTTAAAAAACTACTTTATGCATAGATCATAGTTCCATTAAGATATTCAGATTGGGTAGAAAATTTAGTTCCTGTTAGAAATAAAAACATTGAAATTGGACTATGTGTAGACTTCAGGAACTTAAATAAATCATCCTTGAAAGATAATGATTTGTTACCCAAGATGGATCAACTGCTTCATAAAGTTTCAAGTGCTAATAGGCTTTCCATTTTAGATGGCTTCTCTAGATACAATCATATAATGGTGAGACTATAGAATAAGGGAAAGACGACATTTACAACTTCTTGGGGTACATTTATGTATGCAAGGATGCCTTTTGGATTAAATAATGTTGGACTTACATTTTCAAGGGCTATGAATTTAGCATTTGCGGGTGAGACAAATAAATTTGTTGTTATTTATCTTGATGATCTCATAGTATTTTCTAACACTAACCAGAAACATTTAAAGCATTTAAGGGAGGTTTTTGAAAGGTGTAGAAAATTTTTCATATCACTCAATCCCAAGAAGTCCTTGTTTGCAATCAAAGAAGGAAAATTGTTTAGCCATATTATTTCTGAGGAATGAGTGGTGATTGATCCCAAAACTAGAGTTTTAGCTATCCAAGCACTTTCATTACCAAGTAACAAAAAGGAAATCTAGGCTTCTCTTAGAAAGATCAATTTTCTGAGAAGATTCATTCCTAACTATGCTAAAATAGTTAAGGATATCACTGATATGTTAAGAAAAAATAACGAGGCTAAATGGACAGTCCCAACTAGATTTTCTTTTGACTAGATTAAAAAGGCCATTTTTGAAGCCCTAACATTAACCAGTACCAACTATTCTCAAACATTTAGCATTTTTTCATTTTTCTCTAAAACCACCTTAGTTGTTGTTATCTTACAGAATAATAAGGATGGAGATTATCAACCTATTGAATTTTTCAATAAGGTAATGAGATATGTTGAACTCAAATATGATATTATTGAAAAGTAGGCATATTCCCTAGTCCAAGCTTTAAAAGCTTTCAGAGTCTATGTTCTTTATTCCTCCATTACTGCTTATGTTTCCAATAGTGTTGTAAAAATTGTGTTAACTCAGCCTGATACTGATGGGAGAAGAGTAATATGGATTACCAAGATACTAGAGTTTGATCTAAATATCAAAACTATAAAGTTGGTAAAAGGTCAGGGTTTAGCTAAACTCTTAGTTGAATCAAATTGTAAAGTTTTGGGAATAAATTTTGTTTTGGAAATTTCAGAAAAGAAGAATCTACAAGAACCTTTTCAAATATCATAAGAGGAGAATCCACAAGAACCTTCTCATATTTCAATAGAGAAAAATTGAAAAGAACCTTCTCAAATATCAGCAGAGGAGAATCCACAAGAACCTTCTCAGATTTCAGCAGAGAAAAATCCACAAGAACCTTCATCTCCAACACAATTGACTCATATTTATATTGATGAAAATTTCTGACTATCAGAATGGTACTCTAATATTGTACATTCTTTTAACAAACTTTGAGTGTCCATCTGAATTTTCAAAGAATCAATGTAAGAAATTAAAGTTTAAGTCCATAAAATATTGTATCATCAATGCAAATCTGTATTGGAGAGATCCACTCAATATCCTTCTGCTCTGCTTGACAAAAAGTGAGACCGAAGGGATTATTGACCAATTTCATGCAGGTTTTTGTTGAGGGCACTATGCTTGGAGAGCTACAGCTTATAAAATTTTAAGAGTAGCATTCTATTGGCCAAAATTGTTTACACAAGTAGGATAAAAGGTTAGGGGTTGTACTCAATGTCAAATGTTTGCTGGCAAGCAAAAATTACCAACACTTCCTTTAGTTCCAATACTAGTATCACCACATTTCTTACAGTGGGGATTGGATTTCATTGGACAAATTCATCCAACATCAAGCAGTCAGCATAGATGGATACTAACTTCCACAGATTACTTTACCAAATGGGTAGAAGTAATTCCAGTTAAAAATGCAACTGACATTGTAGTCATTAAGTTTATTGAAGAAAACATAATATCTAGGTTTGGATGCCCCAAACAAATAGTTATAGATAATTCAATAACATTTAGCAGTGCCAAGATGATCAATTTTTTTCAAAAATATCAAATCTTGTTGCATCATTCTACCCCTTACTATCCACGAAGAAATGGACTGGAAAAATATTCAAATAAGGGTTTGGTCAAATTCATTAAGAAAACATTGGAAGACCAAAAAAGGAGTTGGGACAACCATATCATTTATCCAGTCTGGGCAAACATGATTTCTCCACAAATTTCTACAGGTAAATCTTCATTTCAATTGATCTATAGTAAAGAAGCCATATTTCCTACTAATTTAGCTTTTCCTGTCATGCAATTTTTACAAGAATTAAATGAAGAACCTGATGATTTTTCTAGGAGGATCAATCATATTATTGAGCTTAATGAAAAAAGAAATGAAATTCATTATAAACTTCGCAAATATTAGAATAAAAGGAAAATTTTGTTTCAAAGAAAAGCTAGAGAGAGGGAGATTTTAGAGAAGGATATTTAGTGTTAAGATGGGATGCTAGAAGGGAAGACAAAGGAAAACATGGAAACTTTGATAATATCTGGTTTGGACCTTTTAGCATTGCAAAAGTTAAAGGCAACAACACTTTTATCTTGCAGAACTTGGAGGTTCAATATTCTTCATTTCCAGTCAATGGAAAATATTTGAAGCACTTAATACATTTTCCCTCAAATGCCCTATTTTCCCGAATTTTTCACCTACTGCCAATTCCATTATATTCCCATCCAAAGAGCTATAGTTGCCCAAAATGGTGAAACCCGATTTCACATCAATGGCCACTCCATTTCTGAAATGCTTCGAATCAAAGATGATCCCCTTGTAAGAACTTTTCATCCAGATTTTCTCATAGAAATGTACAACAAACTAGATTTCCCTCAAAGAGTCAAAGTCTTTCCGACCTTCTTGCCACATGAACCCAATTGCCAAAGACCAATCCTCCCTATCCAGCCTCAATTTTTCCAGAATTGGCCAAACATATTGTTTCCATAATTTCTTGCATTTTAGGCTATCATTCAGACCAGTGGATAGATGAGCATATCTTTTCCTTTCCTTCTATTTTTTCAAGTGAACCATAAAGCCACCAATCATCTTTTGTTATAGTGAATTAATATCAAAAATGGTTCATGAGCAGTTCATGAAATTCTTAGATGAAGGAGTAGATGCTTCAATTCTATTTTATCTTTTTATTTACTATCTCTCAGAGAGATTTCCCTTTCAGTTACAGAATATGGATGATCAGGGTAACCCTCGATCCATTATTCATTAGAGGCCTTTGGTTAGAAAGAGCAACACATAATTATCCTTTAGTTAATTTTTGGATCAGTTTTTGCATGTAGCAACAAGTTTGTTAAATAGCAATGCAGATCTCAGGATAGACCCTGAAATTCAAAGGATTCTACAGTTGAGTGATCAAACTAAAAAGGGTGATTAGTATTTATATCAGAGCTACTTAGAAATCAGAATTTATGCCTACGAATTAGCCCTTTACAAAATTCCAAAGTATGTTCCCATAAGGATATTTTCCTTGGAATTCATTAGAAAAATGATAAACATGGATCAAGTACATTTTCAAGCAGCTAAGAAGAAATTTTTCTTTAATATAAAAACACAGGTAGGTCCTTATACATGTAATACAAGAACAACTGGAAAAGAGGCAAATGTTATTTTAAAAGGGATGAATTTCAAGCACAGTTTTTCTTGGTAATATGACCCTTTGGGTATTGTCTCAAAATGAGAACAAAACATAAATATGTCGCTTATGTTCACATATCTAGACTAGATATCGAGAAATTCATGAATCAAGAGGAATGGCAATAAAATACTCTCCAAGAGGTTGAAGAGATAATTCTATCCTTTTCACAAACTACATTAGCACAATATAAGGGAGAGAAGAGACCAAGGGAAACTAGATCCCCTTCAACATTAGAAGTTTTAGCAAAGGATTTCATTGTATATAACAAGAAGCCAAGGAAAACAAATGGTGAATACAGTCAGCTAGAAAGTACTGAACAATTACACCCAATTGTTCTTTATGGAGCATGTACTCCATTGGTTTTAGGGAGACAATATAGTATTCCACCATATCCAACAACTCCAGGGACTCCAATGACAACATTTACAATGATTTCATCACCAGCAAGGCAATTGGGGCAGAGCAGTAAAAAAGAGAAAAGTGTTTTTGTTGCATATCAAGAGATCGAAACAAGGAATCTAGCCCTGAAAGTTTCTACATTTTCTCAGTTCTAGAAGCAAACAAAAACTTCCCAACATATTATTCTATCATCCTTTCACTCGGAAGAAGGAAATATGTATATTTCTTTTCTAGAGCTTAAGGTTCCTCAGCCTCAAACAAAAAATGACTATAATTAGTCAATCTTCTCTTTTGATACAAAAACTATTCATCCTATAGAACAGATGGATCTCCATAAGCAATCAGGAGAAATTGTATTTAGTACTTTGAAAAAAATTTCCATGACAGTTGCTAAGATCCAAACCTCAGTACAAAATACTCAAACTCAGTTGAAGTTAGAGAAGATTTCTTTCCTAGCTAAAGATACTAAAATAAAATATTTAGAATAATTGGTGATAAAAATTGGGATATGATCCCAAAGACATCAAGGTTGCTGAAGAAATCATTAAATTAAATAATGCAGACATTGTAGCTTTAAGAAAACAATTGAAGCTTCCTTCAACTGAAGATCCACGGGCTAAATAATTTGGAGAACTACAAAAATACAAACAGGATTTGTTCAAAATAATTATTGAACAAAATGACAAAATCAAGGAGATTGAAAAACTCCTTAACGATAAGTAAGAGAACATTGTTCCAATACAAGCCATTCCATTAGTTGTGATTCCAACAACAGGTACATCAAAAGGGGAGGCATCTACTTCAGAAAAAACTACAGAATCAACTTCAACAACAATGCCACAATCCACCATGGCAGATTTGACTAAAGCTTCGGAATATTTATCTATCAAAGGTAAAGAAATAGAAAATCTTACTGAGAAATTGGATAAATCACAGGAACAAATAATTAAATCAGATGGTGCATATTTATCAGAGTTACATTAAACTCATAAGCTTTCCCAAAGGATCCAATATTTAGAGAATAAAAACATAATGGACGTTATCATTTCTCATGCCAAGGAAAATATCTGGATTGAAATAAATGAAGAAATAACCAATATATGGCCATCCATTCAAATCATATTTGAACAAAGTGAACTTATCATAAAATCAAACACTTTGATTGCAGAGGTAAAGAAGGAGATAGATACTAAACCCAGTTATGCAGTAGCCATCATCAAATTCCTAAATTCAAATTCTAAAGAGGAATTACAAGAACTGAACATTGAAGGTAGAACATATGGCATTTTGGAAGTGAGGAAAGTTCTCACTAAGAAGAATCTAATGTTATAGTTAGAAAAAAAATGTGAGAACTTGTAGAATATGGTAAAAATATTTCACAATAAGTTTAATGTGTTATGTCAGAAAGGTCTTCCTGGATTACAAGGAATGAGAGATGAGTTAGTCTAGCTTGAATATTATCAAACCAAATTATGTGAAATTTCCAAGGACGGGTCAAAATTTGCAAAGGCTACAGGGAGCATTACAGGCAAAGCATTTATGGAGGGACTTAGCATTGATTTTTCAATCAGACATGAAGTACCTCATTTGTTTCACACCAAACCCACTTTTGAAAGATACACAAAGGTAGATGAAATATATTGAAATTTGAATAGGTTTTCACTGCCATATCAGGAAAATTTGTGTGAATTACTACAGTGAACAAAAAGCAAGTATCCAGGACACATTTAGCAACAAAGACTCCTATTTTCAAGATCCAGACATCACCAGAAATCCTTTATTTTAGAGTCAACAGCTCGTTTTAGTTTCAAATTACTATATTTTTGCATTTTTGTTTTGATAAATAGTTTTGGATATTTTCAAAAGTATCTAGATATTTGAATCTAGATATTTTGAAGAAAATTGTATAAATACTTCCACAAAAAATTACAAAGGGTTGAACCCTTGGATGAGTTTGTATAATGCAGAATTGTGTTGAACTGAGATCACTGCATATTAATGAAAGGATTCTGGATTTGTTTCAAACAACTTGTCTCCTAGTGAGTTTTTCCAGTTTGCATTTCATTTTGTTTTTCCACATGCATTTAAGTTTTATGAAGATAATTAGGTAACATAAAACTGAATATTAGTCTATCTTAAATCCTCTCTAGAGTTATCATCTATTTTAGGGATTGGTTTATTGCACTATTTTTCTGTATAATTCCCTCTACATTTATAAATTATCGGTCATCTTCATAAGGTTAAATATGTATTGTTGAGTTGCAGACATTTTTTATCAACTTTCTTTCTTATGATTAACTTAAAATTCAATTTGAATATTTCATACATCACAACTTCTTACATTTCTGCCTTTCACATATTTTAAATCAAATAATTGCTTATAAGTAAAAGAACAGCCATTTCTAAATGTTCTGTATTATTAAAGTTTAAGAAACTTCCTGTAATCTGCTCATAACATTAGTCATCCAAAAAAACCCTTAAAAAACAAAATATTTTAGATGATCTGGCATAATTAATTAACATATAATTATCTCAAAGGACAACACATTTGAAGATATAAATATTACTCCTTATGTTTGGGATGTAGGATCTTCTTCTTCTACTACGGTTTCAGTATTTGGTGAATATCTAGGTTGGATTTCAGATCTAAGTACCTTCGGAAGTTTATGTCTGTCTGCAATTGATAGAATACGAGTTTCGGTGGATGGTGTGGTACTACGAGGTCTTGTTGGGGTGAGTGGTGATGTTGGAATTGAACTCCCACCTCTTAAAAATCTACCTATAGAATCTCTTTCCCTATGCATATCATTTTTAGATTTATTTTATTTTTTAATGAAAATAAAAATACCCCTATATACACTTCCCTGACAACATCACCAAAATCTTTGGTAATTTAATTGGATTTAAATTACTTACATAAATTATCAACGAGGGGAAGTACACTGATGAAATGTATGTGCATTGTATGTGTTTGGAGTCATTATTACTCAAACAATTCCTACGTTAAATTGAGATATCGAGATGTGCATTTTAACTATGAAAGTAAATATGTCACTCTTAAAATGAAAATGATCACACTCTCTTAAAAGAATTATTTGCAAACTAAAATCACCATAAAATTATGACACCTGCCTAAGGAAGATTACACTAGAACTATCACACTTGCTCAAAATAAATATCACACTTGCATAAATAAATATCACTCTTTCTCAAAACAAAATCGCACACTTGCTTCACCCTTGCTTGAAATGAATCACAGTTGCTTGCAAGAAAACTTGATAATGAAACTAGATTTAAATTGCTTTTGATAGAAACAAATATCAACTCTATATTCAAATTAAATCCATATTCACAAAAATATAATGTAAAAACTATGCTGCAAATCTATATCAATATATACTCTATCCATGTGCACAATGGATCTCGGCTTAACTCTACAGCAAAATGATTAAAAAACCCTACTCTAAAAACAATCCTAAGCATTCATTCAAAAACCAAAACTTAAGAAATTAGATAGACTAATGAAATTCTACAGAAAACATAGAATTGAAATGTTATCTACAAATAATTAAAACCTTACAATTCGAGGAGGCGCTCCTGTGAGAAGTAGGTGTCAACATAATGCCTTCACAATATTAAATACGCATTGATAAATCACACAGCAAAGGAATGAAAAGAAAACAGAGTTTTTATTTGCAAAAATAGAGTTTTTCAAAAAGTAATTCCAGTATGTGACTTTCATGCTGAAAAGCAGATTTATAATCTCTTACGCATAATTGTTTTAGAGTATTACAACCCTACCCTACTTGAAAACGACTAAAATTGATAGAAAGAGACAACATATCATGATTTTCTCATGATTTAATATCAGCGAAGAAAATCATGAGGCTGAATATCTGCATCCATTAATTTCTCGCTCGCCTAGTTCGCCTTCCACGATGGGTGAATTTCCCTTTGACTGAGCTTCTACGATGCTTTCCTTATCGATTTAGGTTATGAGGATATGTAAAAATCATTGTGCCAGATATTTTCCACTTGCCCATATGCCTTTTTCTTCGGATGGAGTTTCGAAACCCATCGAACTTTCAACTTCGCTGCAGAATCAGACATTAGCTACAAAATTGTTGTAATTTTGTAGCTCATGTAAATATTGAGTTAAATAATAAAGAACAATGTAATTTATGAAACAGAAGATGATTATGTACCTGTTATGCCATAAACCTTGTAAAATGATGCCCAATTAGAGTTATTAGGGTCAAAAAGGAGGAGGATGGAGTGTAAGAGGGTTGTCAAAGAGAAGTAATTTTTGGGTACAACAACGGCCTCAACCATTGTTCGTAGGTCTTCTCCACGACATTTTAACTAGAATTCCAACACTTCTACACCACGCTAACCCGGATCTTCTACGAGAGTTATTCAGCCAAAGGTTAACTCAGAAATCCTCACAATCATCGCAGAGATCATTCAACAACACATTGAATGTAGAGGATGGTTTTTATAAATGTGGAGATTTGACAGAGAACAGAGGTAGAGGGTAGGAAATTAACAGGAGTTACGATGCAGAAAACTAAAAATAGATGTTGGATCTAATACCATGTCAGGCTAGGAGGTAACTCCATGAATATGATTTTATTTTTTGCATTAAGATGTAACATGAATATATACATGGAGAGGGAGACTATTGTGTTTCCATCTCCCAATGTCTCTTTGTCTTCCAATTCTCTTTACTTTCCTATTTACAATATTTACATGGATTTACCTAATCTCAAAGATTAGGTATCAACAATTGATCCAGATCTTGGGGGGAGGCCCCAAGATCTAAAAAATTTAAATGGATCTGACAAGATCTGCAAAACTAGAAAGCCAGAAAAAAGAGAGAACACAAAGAAAATAAAACCACAAAGAAACTTGTTCTATTAAAACAGAGAATAACTGTAGAAGCTACATTGTGGCGGACAAATCTGTCCTTTAACAAAGTGAGGCTTGTTATTTATAGCCTTTTTTTGAGATAGAATACCATAGGTGGATACCATGGGCCAATACCATGGGTAGATACCACTTACAATACCATGGGTAAATCCCATGTGTGGATGAATACCATGGGTGGATACATACCATGGGTCACTTACAATACCATGGGCGAATAAATATCATGGGTGGATGAATACCATGGGTCGATTCCATTTACAATACCATGGGTAAATTCCATGGGTGGATGGATAACATGGGTAGATGAATACCATGGGTTGATGCTATTTTCCATTCGGATCATTCCTCCCTCAAGAAGCAATGGTCCCCATTGTGTGAAGTGCCCTCCTGAGAAGCCTTTGTTGAATATGAAGAGCCACTGAAGAGAAGGGTTTTGTGTAGTTAACCCATAACCGTGATGAACGAAGATCCGAGGATAGAGATACCCTGTAATGCTTGTGACCAACTGTGATATTGACAGTGTGCGGCCTAGAAAATGGACTTCGATGAAGTGTGGGTTTGTGGATGAACCAAAACCATGAAAAACAAATATCTGAGGATAGAGATACCCTGTAATGCTTGTGACCAACTGTGTGACTAATAGTGTGCGGCCTAGCAAATGGACTTCGATGAAAATGATTTTGTGCGGTTGACCCATAACCGTGATGTTGATTGTTGAAGTAGCAGGTGCCTACATAGCTTGGGGTGGGAGGGCACGTCTCCAAATAACCCAAGCCGAATGCTGCTATGTTGAAACCAAATTTACTAAATGCATCCAGCATGTCCACCCGCAGGTCCTTGACATCTTCAACACATCTAATACTCAGTTCAACAGAATTTGCCTCATCTCATGGAGGATCTCAATGCAATGGGGACCATTTCTTCCTAAGGAGGGATGAATGATCCAGGTGGATATCGGTGGCCACCCACCTATTCCATTTGGACTAGCACCATCAATTCTTGCAGCTCTTCACATTCAGCACAACTTACTATTTTTAGCAGGTTTTCGAGTCCTCCACTCCCGGAGCCGTTTTGGGGCATTAGTAATCTAGGTGCATATTGGTGGCCACCCACCGAGTCCATTTGAATCCCCAACATCAGTTCTTTCAATTTTCAAGTTGCAACAAAACTTACTATTTTTAGCAGTTTGTTGGGTCCTGAACTTCCGGAGCCATTTTAAGGCCCTAAACGACGTTTTTTGGGAAAACGGAGAGCAACATGGGTCCATGGACCGATTTTTCTCGTTCAAAAATTGAAGTCCTCGGATAGATCTTTCTAACGAGCTATTGAACGCGTCAAACGGAGATCGGGTGCCAAAGTTATGCCCCCGGGAAGTTGAACCACCAATTTACCCAAACGGGCGCCCACAGTTTTGGCGCCTCATCTCCTACGGTTAGGTTTTGGACGTTTCAGATTCTACATTGTTTCTCAACAATAAATAGGCCCTCAAGCCTCATTGTAACTCAGTTCAGAGGTCTGTAGCCATCACATCTCTTCTGAGAGATTCGCTACCAGCACCCTAGCTATTTTATTTCCATTATGCCTGTAAGCATATTTCTGTTATTTGATATTAATGAAATGAAGCATTATTTCCGCTGCATCTCTATGTTCATGGTTATTTCTATATTCTGTTGCGTTCCTGCATAAAATCTGGATCAGTCCTTTTACAAAGTGAGGCTTGTTATTTATAGCCTTTTTTTGAGATAGAATACCATAGGTGGATACCATGGGCCAATACCATGGGTAGATACCACTTACAATACCATGGGTAAATCCCATTTGTGGATGAATACCATGGGTGGATACATACCATGGGTCACTTACAATACCATGGGTGAATAAATATCATGGGTGGATGAATACCATGGGTCAATGCCATTTACAATACCATGGGTAAATTCCATGGGTGGATGGATAACATGGGTAGATGAATACCATGGGTTGATGCTATTTTCCATTCGGATCAACAATTTAGTCTCTTTGTTCTTTTTCTATTTGAATGCATGATCCAGGTGGATATTGGTGGCCACCCGCCTATCCCACCTAGTCAGTTTCATCAGTTTTCTTATTTACTATTTTTAGTAATTTTTTAGGTCCTGAACTTCTGGGGTTGTTTTGAGGCCATAAACAGCGTATTCCTTAGAGAGATCTTTCCAACAAGGTATCATACGCATCAAACAAAGATACTATGACCAAGTTACGACCCTGGGGAGTTGGTTTCCCAAATATAACCCCAACGGGGCCCATAAACTATTCGTGTTACATCTCCTAGGGTTAGGTTTTTGGTTGTTTAGGGTTTTATATTATTTTTCAATAATAAAAGGACCTTGAGCCTCATCGTAACACAGTTCAGAGGCATGTAGCCGCCACATCTCTTCTCAAAGATAAGTTACCATTGCCATAGCTAGTTAATGTCCATTCTGTCTATAAGAATATTTCGGACATTTGATATTAATGAAATGAAGTTTTATCTCTACTACATCTCTATGTTTATGTTTAGTTCTGTATTTATTTTGTTCTTGCATAAATCCAGATTCAGGTTACGGCTCCATGAGGGTTTTAAACATATTTTAGTTTCAATGTTTTCCAGCAATCTATAGTAAACTTCACGCAAGTGCCATGGTCTCCACAGATCATATTAGAATGTGAAAAATATCTCATTTGAAATTATTTTTTATTATCTCAAATTGGATTTTTTACAGGATTTGATTTTTTCTCGGTTTGAGAGATATGAGCAATTGAAGTTACACATGTCTAAAACATTGTGCCACTACACGTCCTATGATTTTGTGGAATCATTTTCTCACCCCACAGGTCATCAAATTTCAAGTAAATTATATCACTAGAAAAAACTATTTAATACCTCAAATGGTTCTTTGATAGAATTTCATTTCAGCACCTATAGCAGAAGTTATCAACAAAGTTGCAGCAAGAGATCCATTTCAACCAAGATCTGGATCAGTGGTATCAGTGCGGTCTGTTATTTCTCGATATTTCTTTGCATGTCCCCAACGAGGTCGAGGTATAAGGATTTAGGGCTTGATCTATTTTAACATTTGCAAGATCAGTCTCGCAAACCCCGATGGAGTCCTATGGCGGAAGAAAAAAAAGATGAGAGAGAAGGATATCCTATTAAAATACTGCTTGAGGAGGCCCTCGAGAAACAAAGGAACGCGATGATGGATAACTTTTCCCAGATCCTTCAACGACTTCCCATTGGCGGTGCATCTGCATCCAGCAGCCACTTTGAAATCGCCAATCCTTTCAAGGTACAAGTCAACTTCGACATTCTTGTATTTGAAATCCAGATAGATGCAGACGTCGTAGATAGATGGTTGAATTTTCTGAAAGGGTATTTTTCGATCCATGATTTCTCTAACCGAGAAAAGATTACTTTTTCACTCCTCAGAGCCACCTCCCATGTCAAAGACTAGTGGGAAACCTACTGTGAGCAAAAGGATGAGAGGGAACCCTCTATGTTCTCGATTGCACCCACTTGGAATTTGTTCTGAGATGGCATCGAAGAACAATATTACCTCGTGGGGAGCTATGAGTAAAAGTACCTCCAATGGACCATGTTGCAACAGCAAAGGGATCAAGATGTGCACGAGCTGATGAATTTGTTCCATACCCTGTGCACAAACTTGGGTATTAAAGATTCAGAGAGACATTTGGTGCTCAAGTACTACAGTTGTTTGCATGGATACATTCAGGAATAAATGGAGGTCCTCAACATCAATTCATTTGGCATAGCATATCGATATTTCGCCAAGATCGGGAAAAAATTTAAGCAGAAGAAGCGAGACTTTGGATCTGCGAATTTGAAGCAAAAGAAAGGTGCCCCCGAACCACAGAACAAGGGGCAAAGCCAAAGCAGAGCAACTCAGAACAACACCACAAAGCCAAAGAAGGACACGAGGAAGTGGTATGAATTTCATAACAGCTCCACTAAGAACACAAGCGAGTGTCAGACCAAAAAGTCGTTGGTGGTTAAACTAAAGGCATCTGAATCAGATGCATGTTTCGATTCTGAGTCAGAACTAGACAAGGGGAATGACAAAGGGAAGCAGATCATTGATGCAGATCTTAGTGCCACTTTTTCCACCACCAAGCTCCAGAGGGAGGATCCAGAGGAGGGGGATCGCCTCTCCCATTCGCAGATGTGGGTGAAGGGTTCTCCACTACAATTCATTTTCCATAGCAGAAGCCAAAAGAACCTCATTTCATCAAAGGTCGTGAAGCTACTCAACCTAACAACCATGGCACACCGGCAGGCGTATACCATCAGGTGGCTTCAACAAGAAAGAGATCTTTGTGTCAACCAATAGTCTTGCCGTCCATACAACATCAAGCCCTTTCGTTGGGATTCAACAACAAAAACTTTTGATCCTAGTGAAAATGAAGCACCTACACTAGGGTGGGGCCCACGGGCTATTTTTAGGTGTATGTCTATTTTTAGATGTATATCTATTTTGACTATCCCTTAATTGAGATGGACATTAAACTATAATCTATTCTCAATGTGGAATTGAAAATAGTTAACTGAAGGGGAAAATAAGTTAGCTAAGTGAATTTCGAGTTAAGTGGTTGGTTGGTGGGACATGCAAGTTGACTTTAGTTGTAGCTGAGTGATTCTAGTTGTAACAGAGTTGGAAGTGCAGTGGTGCATGAGTTGTGCAAGTAGTAAATAGTTTAACTCAGTTAAGTGAGTTAAACTCAGTTGTGCTAGTTGTAGCTGAAGATACACTAGTGAGAGATCAAGTGAATTAATTATTAATTAATTCACAAGTAGTGATCTCACATGCAACTAAAGATTTACTATTATTAACTGCATGCATGTCAGATCCAGTGGAGACCCAGTTGAGTTCTAGCTGAAAGGGAAGTAAACTATCAATTGTGACATTATCTTCTTGCACACATGCAAGCACACACACATTGGATAAGCCCATGTTACTTGTGCAGTCAAGGCAGGTAGGAAGGCATCAATTCAGGGATTTCTTTCAGGAGGGATTGCGCAGTGAAGGCAGGTTGTCTGGAGACAATAAATTGAGCAAGGGATTTGCCAATTTTTGTATGACAGTGTGAGACAATTAGCTGATGTACTGAGAGCTCTTGTGATTGAGTTTTGTATTTAATTGTTTCAAGATCCATGATATAATATACAATAGAATATAGTGGGTTTTTTAGCTGTAAGCTTTCCCCGGGAAATTATTTGTGTTTTGTGTGATTGATCTTTCTTCATGCCTATGTAATTGGCGATTGTGTTTTAAATTCCGAAAATATTTGTAGAAGCGATTCAGTATTTAAATTTAGCATATTTTTATATCGGGTGAATCCAATATATACATGCATATTGTATAATTTCTACATGGTATCAGGGCACAGGAAATTGCAAAAGTGAAGCAGGAGTTGATTTTGTGGTTGGATAGAATTCGAATTTGCAAAAATACTTTCTTGCTGCTATAGCTGATTCAATATCAAAATGGGTTTCAATGGCTTAAGGCTAGAGTATGCATTCAAGGGCAGCTCAAACTACATGGTTTGGAAGGACAGAATTGAGGTGTTACTCGAAGACAATGGCTTGAAGGAATTCATTAAAAAAGATGTTCCTAAGCCAGATGCTACATATGCTGCCAATCTTGGTGCATGGAAAAAGAAAGTGGCAAAGGCGAGGAGGATCCTATTAGTGGGAGTACGAGACCACATTGTCTCAAGCCTCCGTTGGAAAGCCACACCATATGCTATGTGGAAGGCTTTGATAGATCTATTCCAAAGCAGCCGCGACCATAGGACTTTTCACTCAAAGATAAACTCAAGAATATCAAGATGGAAAAGGGCGACACCATTCCAAAGTATCTCAAAAAACAATTCCAATGTCAGGATGAACTGGGGAGTGTGGG
This sequence comes from Pinus albicaulis, assembly GCA_034641835.2. Classification (NCBI taxonomy): domain Eukaryota; kingdom Viridiplantae; phylum Streptophyta; class Pinopsida; order Pinales; family Pinaceae; genus Pinus; species Pinus albicaulis. Next base: position 340,418,032 of record CM076579.1, read on the forward strand.
AATAACAGTCGCTGATGATGATTTGTTGAGCTTGGCTCTCCTAGGACTTCCTAAGAGTTGGCACATTTGTGAAGGCTTTGTCAACGAACGGGAAAAATTGCCGGATTGGGAACGACTGTGGTCGGATCTGGTGTAGGAGGAGTTCAGGCGGAACACCAGATATGGCTCTTCATCAAATCATGATGATGAAGAGGATTGTGCTTTGGCTGCCAAGGCAAAGAAGGGGAAGGGAAATAAATTCCATTCTAAATCCAAGTCTAAATGCAAGAAGTTGGACATGTCCAAGGTGAAGTGTTTTCACTGTCACGAACATGGGCATTTTGCTACTAACTGTCCACAAAAGAAGAAGAACAAGAAGGTTGTTGGATCTACAGCTGCTGATGCCCTTGCCTCACAATTTGAGCTTGACTTCTCCTTGATTGAATGCATGGTGTCAAGTGCATTGGGATCGGTGTGGTATTTGGATAACGGTGCTTCCTTTCACATGACGGGAGACAAGGAACTTTTCAGTGACTTGGAGGAGAAATATCTCCATATGCATATTGAGAATGGTGACGACAGATGGTAAAGTGATACCGAGATTGGTACCATTACCTTTCATATGGAGTCAGGTAAACCATTTCAATTAAAAGATGTGATGCATCTACTAGGTCTGAAGAAAAATTTGGTCTCAGTCGCAATGTTGGAGGATAGAGGCTATGACGTTATTTTTAGTGACGGAAAAGCTTTCCTGCGACATAAAACAACAGGTCAATCCAAGAGGATAGGGATTCGAGTTAAGAATCTCTACAAGCTAGAGGTAGATGGATGTGTTTCCATGGTGGGAAAGGCAGAGAAAGTGGTGAGTCAGGATGAGGGCGAATTATGGCACAGGCGATTGGGCCATCTTCATCAAGGAACCTTGAAATTCATGCAACAAATATCTACTGGACTTCCAATGGGAACACTTTCTCAGTTACATCAGTGCAAGGGTTGCACCAAAGGGAAGTATGCAAAGTCCACCTTTCATGAGAAGGATAACCGTGCTTTGGGGATCCTTGAGAGAGTTCACACAGACATGTGTGGGCCATTATCGGTTGCTTCAACAGAAAAGCATAAGTAATATGTAATATTCGTTGATGACTTTTCTCGTAAATGTTGGATATTCTTCATGTAGAAGAAAGATCAAACATTCTCTAACTTCTATGAGTTTAAGGCATTGGTCGAGAAATAATCGAGGAAGCAAGTGAAGGCTCTTAGGAGCGATAATGGTGTAGAATACATCTCTAACAAATTCAAGAAATCCTACAACAAAGAAGGAATTCGAAGAGAACTCATAGCACCTCATAACCCACAACAGAATCGGGTAGCGTAGAGGAAGAACATAACAATCGTGGGTGCAACACGAGTGATGTCGCATGATCAGGGCCTACCAATTCACTTTTGGGAGGAAGCATGCAAAAATGCGGATTATGTGCAAAATTGTTGTCCTCATAGAGTACTTGGCATGAGTACACCTGAAGAAGCTTTCACTGGTAAGAAAATAGATGTTTCACACTTTAAGATTTTTGGCTCATCTGCTTATGTGCATGTGACCAGGGACGCCAGGAATAAACTCAAGCGGACGGATGAAGTTGGGATTTTTTTGGGGTGCACAAAAACACCCCATAACTATCGTGTGTATTTTCCAAACAGAGGAATGACTGTTGTGTAACGGGATATAAAATTTGATGAGGGGAAAGCCATGCGGTTGTCACTTGAGAGGGTGTTGGACTTGCATGCGGAGGAGGAATTTTTGGTTCCCAAAGATGAGTCTCAAGATTTAGATCAGCCACATGATGAGGTTCATGGAGTGGAGGAAGCCACTCATGCAGAGTCGTCCATCATAAATGGAAAAAATCGCATCACGGAAATTGAAAAGCTGAGACTTGAAACTTCAGAGAATGTAGGAGTTGCTACTTCACATTGTAGACAGAGACAATATCCTAACCGATTTACTAGATACATGGCTCTTATGAGCAAATGTATTGTTATTAAACCATCTTCCTTTCATGAAGCAGTGCAGCAGCCTACTTGGGTTGATGCAATGGTGGATGAGTATGACTCCATTGTCAAAAACAGTGCATGGTAAATTTTCCCAAGACCAGTTGACAAATTAGTGGTAGGTTCATGGAGTGGAGGAAGCCACTCATGCAGATTCATCCATCAGAAATGGTAGAAGCACATCATGGAATTTGATAGGCTGAGACTTGATCCTTCAGAGAATGTAGGAGTTGCTACTTCACAGCATAGATAGAGACAGTCTCCTGACCGATTTACTAGATACATGGCTCTTATGAGAAAATGTATTGTGACTAAACCATATTCCTTTTAGGAAGTAGTGCAGCAGCCCACTTGGGTTGATGCAATGGTGGAAGAGTATGAATCCATTGTCAAAAACAGTGCATGGGAAATTATCCCAAGATCGGTTGACAAATCAGTGGTAGGTTCAAGATGGATCTACAAGGTAAATCAAGCTGCTGATGGGAGTGTGGAGAAACAGAAGGCCAGATTTTTGGCCCGGGGTTTCTCACAGATCGAGGGGATAGATTATGATGAG